>JALGQZ010000003.1:43919195-45119195 GCA_023105745.1 Austropuccinia psidii
AAATTAATAATAATTAATAAAATAATAAATTAATTATAAAATTAATAAATTAATTATAAAATTAAAAAAACAATTATAAAATTAATAAATTAACTATAAAATCAATAAATTAATTATAAAATTAATAAATTAATTATAAAATTAATAAATTAATTATAAAATTAATAAATTAATTATAAAATTAATAAATTAATTATAAAATTAATAAATTAATTATAAAATTAATAAATTAATTATAAAATTAATAAATTAATTATAAAATTAATAAATTAATTATAAAATTAATAAATTAATTATAAAATTAATAAATTAATTATAAAATTAATAAATTAATTATAAAATTAATAAATTAATTATAAAATTAATAAATTAATTATAAAATTAATAAATTAATTATAAAATTAATAAATTAATTATAAAATTAATAAATTAATTATAAAATTAATAAATTAATTATAAAATTAATAAATTAATTATAAAATTAATAAATTAATTATAAAATTAATAAATTAATTATAAAATTAATAAATTAATTATCAAATTAATAAATTAATTATAAAATTAATAAATTAATTATAAAATTAATAAATTAATTATAAAATTAATAAATTAATTATAAAATTAATAAATTAATTATAAAATTAATAAATTAATTATAAAATTAATAAATTAATTATAAAATTAATAAATTAATTATAAAATTAATAAATTAACTATAAAATTAATAAATTAACTATAAAATTAATAAATTAATTATAAAATTAATAAATTGATTATAAAATTAATAAATTAATTATAAAATTAATAAATTAATTATAAAATTAATAAATTAATTATAAAATTAATAAATTAATTATAAAATTAATAAATTAATTATAAAATTAATAAATTAATTATAAAATTAATAAATTAATTATAAAATTAATAAATTAATTATAAAATTAATAAATTAATTATAAAATTAATAAATTAATTATAAAATTAATAAATTAATTATAAAATTAATAAATTAATTATAAAATTAATAAATTAATTATAAAATTAATAAATTAATTATAAAATTAATAATATAATTATAAAATTAATAAATTAATTATAAAATTAAAAAAACAATTATAAAATTAATAAATTAATTATAAAATTAAAAAAAACAATTATAAAATTAATAAATTAATTATAAAATTAATAAATTAATTATAAAATTAATAAATTAATTATAAAATTAATAAATTAATTATAAAATTAATAAATTAATTATAAAATTAATAAATTAATTATAAAATTAATAAATTAATTATAAAATTAATAAATTAATTATAAAATTAATAAATTAATTATAAAATTAATAAATTAATTATAAAATTAATAAATTAATTATAAAATTAATAAATTAATTATAAAATTAATAAATTAATTATCAAATTAATAAATTAATTATAAAATTAATAAATGAATTATAAAATTAATAAATGAATTATAAAATTAATAAATTAATTATAAAATTAATAAACGAATTATAAAATTAATAAACGAATTATAAAATTAATAAATGAATTATAAAATTAATAAATTAATTATAAAATTAATAAATTAATTATAAAATTAATAAATTAATTATAAAATTAATAAATTAATTATAAAATTAATAAATTAATTATAAAATTAATAAATTAATTATAAAATTAATAAATTAATTATAAAATTAATAAATTAATTATAAAATTAATAAATTAATTATAAAATTAATAAATTAATTATCAAATTAATAAATTAATTATAAAATTAATAAATTAATTATAAAATTAATAAATTAATTATAAAATTAATAAATTAATTATAAAATTAATAAATTAATTATAAAATTAATAAATTAATTATAAAATTAATAAATTAATTATAAAATTAATAATATAATTATAAAATTAATAAATTAATTATAAAATTAAAAAAACAATTATAAAATTAATAAATTAATTATAAAATTAAAAAAAACAATTATAAAATTAATAAATTAATTATAAAATTAATAAATTAATTATAAAATTAATAAATTAATTATAAAATTAATAAATTAATTATAAAATTAATAAATTAATTATAAAATTAATAAATTAATTATAAAATTAATAAATTAATTATAAAATTAATAAATTAATTATAAAATTAATAAATTAATTATAAAATTAATAAATTAATTATAAAATTAATAAATTAATTATAAAATTAATAAATTAATTATAAAATTAATAAATTAATTATAAAATTAATAAATTAACTATAAAATTAATAAATTAATTATAAAATTAATAAATTGATTATAAAATTAATAAATTAATTATAAAATTAATAAATTAATTATAAAATTAATAAATTAATTATAAAATTAATAAATTAATTATAAAATTAATAAATTAATTATAAAATTAATAAATTAATTATAAAATTAATAAATTAATTATAAAATTAATAAATTAATTATAAAATTAATAAATTAATTATAAAATTAATAAATTAATTATAAAATTAATAAATTAATTATAAAATTAATAAATTAATTATAAAATCAATAAATTAATTATAAAATTAATAAATTAATTATAAAATTAATAAATTAATTATAAAATTAATAAATTAATTATAAAATTAATAAATTAATTATAAAATTAATAAATTAATTATAAAATTAATAAATTAATTATAAAATTAATAAATTAATTATAAAATTAATAAATTAATTATAAAATTAATAAATTAATTATAAAATTAATAAATTAATTATAAATTAATAAATTAATTATAAAATTAATAAATTAATTATAAAATTAATAAATTAATTATAAAATTAATAAATTAATTATAAAACTAATAAATTAATTATAAAATTAATGAATTAATTATAAAATTAATAAATTAATTATAAAATTAATAAATTAATTATAAAATTAATGAATTAATTATAAAATTAATAAATTAATTATAAAATTAATAAATTAATTATAAATTAATAAATAATTATAAATTAATAAATTAATTATGAAATTAATAAATTAATTATGAAATTAATAAATTAATTATAAAATTAATAAATTAATTATGAAATTAATAAATTAATTATAAAATTAATAAATTAATTATAAAATTAATAAATTAATTATGAAATTAATAAATTAATTATAAAATTAATAAATTAATTATGAAATTAATAAATTAATTATAAAATTAATAAATTAATTATAAAATTAATAAATTAATTATAAAATTAATAAATTAATTATAAAATTAATAAGTTAATTATAAAATTAATAAATTAATTATAAAATTAATAAGTTAATTATAAAATTAATAAATTAATTATAAAATTAATAAATTAATTATAAAATTAATAAATTAATTATAAAATTAATAAATTAATTATAAAATTAATAAATTAATTATAAAATTAATAAATTAATTATAAAATTAATAAATTAATTATAAAATTAATAAATTAATTATAAAATTAATAAATTAATTATAAAATTAATAAATTAATTATAAAATTAATAAATTAATTATAAAATTAATAAATTAATTATAAAATTAATAAATTAATTATAAAATTAATAAATTAATTATAAAATTAATAAATTAATTATAAAATTAATAAATTAATTATAAAATTAATAAATTAATTATAAAATTAATAAATTAATTATAAAATTAATAAATTAATTATAAAATTAATAAATTAATTATAAAATTAATAAATTAATTATAAAATTAATAAATTAATTATAAAATTAATAAATTAATTATAAAATTAATAAATTAATTATAAAATTAATAAATTAATTATAAAATTAATAAATTAATTATAAAATTAATAAATTAATTATAAAATTAATAAATTAATTATAAAATTAATAAATTAATTATAAAATTAATAAATTAATTATAAAATTAATAAATTAATTATAAAATTAATAAATTAATTATAAAATTAATAAATTAATTATAAAATTAATAAATTAATTATAAAATTAATAAATTAATTATAAAATTAATAAATTAATTATAAAATTAATAAATTAATTATAAAATTAATAAATTAATTATAAAATTAATAAATTAATTATAAAATTAATAAATTAATTATAAAATTAATAAATTAATTATAAAATCAATAAATTAATTATAAAATTAATAAATTAATTATAAAATTAATAAATTAATTATAAAATTAATAAATTAATTACAAAATTAATAAATTAATTATAAAATTAATAAATTAATTATAAAATTAATAAATTAATTATAAAATTAATAAATTAATTATAAAATTAATAAATTAATTATAAAATTAATAAATTAATTATCAAATTAATAAATTAATTATAAAATTAATAAATGAATTATAAAATTAATAAATGAATTATAAAATTAATAAATTAATTATAAAATTAATAAACGAATTATAAAATTAATAAACGAATTATAAAATTAATAAATGAATTATAAAATTAATAAATTAATTATAAAATTAATAAATTAATTATAAAATTAATAAATTAATTATAAAATTAAAAAAACAATTATAAAATTAATAAATTAACTATAAAATCAATAAATTAATTATAAAATTAATAAATTAATTATAAAATTAATAAATTAATTATAAAATTAATAAATTAATCATAAAATTAATAAATTAATTATAAAATGAATGAATTAATTATAAAATGAATGAATTAATTATAAAATTAATAAATTAATTATAAAATTAATAAATTAATTATAAAATTAATAAATTAATTATAAAATTAATAAATTAATTATAAAATTAATAAATTAATTATAAAATTAATAAATTAATTATAAAATTAATAAATTAATTATAAAATTAATAAATTAATTATAAAATTAATAAATTAATTATAAAATTAATAAATTGATTATAAAATTAATAAATTATCATAAAATTAATAAATTAATTATAAAATTAATAAATTAATTATAAAATTAATAAATTAATTATAAAATTAATAAATTAATTATCAAATTAATAAATTAATTATAAAATTAATAAATTAATTATAAAATTAATAAATTAATTATAAAATTAATAAATTAATTATAAAATTAATAAATTAATTATAAAATTAATAAATTAATTATAAAATTAATAAATTAATTATAAAATTAATAAATTAATTATAAAATTAATAAATTAACTATAAAATTAATAAATTAACTATAAAATTAATAAATTAATTATAAAATTAATAAATTGATTATAAAATTAATAAATTAATTATAAAATTAATAAATTAATTATAAAATTAATAAATTAATTATAAAATTAATAAATTAATTATAAAATTAATAAATTAATTATAAAATTAATAAATTAATTATAAAATTAATAAATTAATTATAAAATTAATAAATTAATTATAAAATTAATAAATTAATTATAAAATTAATAAATTAATTATAAAATTAATAAATTAATTATAAAATTAATAAATTAATTATAAAATTAATAAATTAATTATAAAATTAATAATATAATTATAAAATTAATAAATTAATTATAAAATTAAAAAAACAATTATAAAATTAATAAATTAATTATAAAATTAAAAAAAACAATTATAAAATTAATAAATTAATTATAAAATTAATAAATTAATTATAAAATTAATAAATTAATTATAAAATTAATAAATTAATTATAAAATTAATAAATTAATTATAAAATTAATAAATTAATTATAAAATTAATAAATTAATTATAAAATTAATAAATTAATTATAAAATTAATAAATTAATTATAAAATTAATAAATTAATTATAAAATTAATAAATTAATTATCAAATTAATAAATTAATTATAAAATTAATAAATGAATTATAAAATTAATAAATGAATTATAAAATTAATAAATTAATTATAAAATTAATAAACGAATTATAAAATTAATAAACGAATTATAAAATTAATAAATGAATTATAAAATTAATAACATAATTATAAAATTAATAAATTAATTATAAAATTAATAAATTAATTATAAAATTAATAAATTAATTATAAAATTAATAAATTAATTATAAAATTAATAAATTAATTATAAAATTAATAAATTAATTATAAAATTAATAAATTAATTATAAAATTAATAAATTAATTATAAAATTAATAAATTAATTATAAAATTAATAAATTAATTATAAAATTAATAAATTAATTATAAAATTAATAAATTAATTATCAAATCAATAAATTAATTATAAAATTAATAAATTAATTATAAAATTAATAAATTAATTATAAAATTAATAAATTAATTATAAAATTAATAAATTAATTATAAAATTAATAAATTAATTATAAAATTAATAAATTAATTATAAAATTAATAAATTAATTATAAAATTAATAAATTAATTATAAAATTAATAAATTAATTATAAAATTAATAAATTAATTATAAAATTAATAAATTAATTATAAAATTAATAAATTAATTATAAAATTAATAAATTAATTATAAAATTAATAAATTAATTATAAAATTAATAAATTAATTATAAAATTAATAAATTAATTATAAAATTAATAAATTAATTATAAAATTAATAAATTAATTATAAAATTAATAAATTAATTATAAAATTAATAAATTAATTATAAAATTAATAAATTAATTATAAAATTAATAAATTAATTATAAAATTAATAAATTAATTATAAAATTAATAAATTAATTATAAAATTAATAAATTAATTATAAAATTAATAAATTAATTATAAAATTAATAAATTAATTATAAAATTAATAAATTAATTATAAAATTAATAAATTAATTATAAAATTAATAAATTAATTATAAAATTAATAAATTAATTATAAAATTAATAAATTAATTATAAAATTAATAAATTAATTATAAAATTAATAAATTAATTATAAAATTAATAAATTAATTATAAAATTAATAAATTAATTATAAAATTAATAAATTAATCATAAAATTAATAAATTAATTATAAAATTAATAAATTAATTATAAAATTAATAAATTAATTATAAAATTAATAAATTAATTATAAAATTAATAAATTAATTATAAAATTAATAAATTAATTATAAAATTAATAAATTAATTATAAAATTAATAAATTAATTATAAAATTAATAAATTAATTATAAAATTAATAAATTAATTATAAAATTAATAAATTAATTATAAAATTAATAAATTAATTATAAAATTAATAAATTAATTATAAAATTAATAAATTAATTATAAAATTAATAAATGAATTATAAAATTAATAAATTAATTATAAAATTAATAAATTAATTATAAAATTAATAAATTAATTATAAAATTAATAAATTAATTATAAAATTAATAAATTAATTATAAAATTAATAAATTAATTATAAAATTAATAAATTAATTATAAAATTAATAAATTAATTATAAAATTAATAAATTAATTATAAAATTAATAAATTAATTATAAAATTAATAAATTAATTATAAAATTAATAAATTAATTATAAAATTAATAAATTAATTATAAAATTAATAAATTAATTATAAAATTAATAAATTAATTATAAAATTAATAAATTAATTATAAAATTAATAAATTAATTATAAAATTAATAAATTAATTATAAAATTAATAAATTAATTATAAAATTAATAAATTAATTATAAAATTAATAAATTAATTATAAAATTAATAAATTAATTATAAAATTAATAAATTAATTATAAAATTAATAAATTAATTATAAAATTAATAAATTAATTATAAAATTAATAAATTAATTATAAAATTAATAAATTAATTATAAATTAATAAATTAATTATAAAATTAATAAATTAATTATAAAATTAATAAATTAATTATAAAATTAATAAATTAATTATAAAATTAATAAATTGATTATAAAATTAATAAATTATCATAAAATTAATAAATTAATTATAAAATTAATAAATTAATTATAAAATTAATAAATTAATTATAAAATTAATAAATTAATTATGAAATTTATAAATTGATAAATTAATTTCAAAATTAATAAATGAATTATACATTTGATACATTAATTCTAAAATTAATAAATAAATTAAGAAATTAATAAATTCATTATTCAATTAATAAATTAATCATAAAATTAATAAATCAATCATAAAATTAATGAATTCATTATAAAATTAATCACATCATTATAAAATTAATAAATTAATCATAAATTTAATGAATTGATTATGAAATTAATCAATTCATTATAAAATTAATAAGTTAATCATAAAATTAATAAGTTCATTATAAAATTAACAAATCAAGTATAAAACTAATCAATTCATAATAAAATTAATAAATTAATTATAAAAGTAATAAATAAATTATAAAATTAATAAATTACTTATAAAACTCATAAATTAATTATACAATTAACAAATTTATCATAAAATTAATAAATTAAGGTTCTGCTACTCTTGTCCAATTTTCTGGAACTTCTTAAGGTGACACCTAATTTCCCATACTCATTCAATTCATTTTATCAGGGTAGTTGATCTTATGGAGTGATTGATTTGGATAGTCAATCCTCAGGGTTTCCTGATTAATCCACTTAATCAATTTGAGGGATGAAATTAAATTTTTTCCTTAAGTTTTTCTTCTGGGCACCTTTGATTGGGGCCTTCCTCTTATCTTTAACTTCCTTTCAATGCATAGCTTTTCAACAATTCATCAAATTTTAAGGGTCATTAAATATTCAATATCGAATTTCTGTCATGAGCGAATATTCAGAATCGAATTTCACCTACCTTCGAATATTCAGAAGTGAATTTTGAATTTTCATGGACACCTTCATTTATATATAATTAACCCTTTTGGGCCTTTGGCAATGCATAGCTTTTCGAAAATTCGTCGAATTTTAAGGGTCATCAAATATTCAATATCGAATTTCTGTCATGACCGAATATTCAGAATCGAATTTCACCTACCTTTGAATATTCAAAATCAAATGTTTGAATATTCGAATATTCGGAAGTGAATTTTGAATTTTCATGGACACCTTCATTTATATATAATTAACCCTTTTGGGCCTTTGGTAAAACCATAAAAACCCATTGGCCCTTAAGTTTTTTTGCCATAGATTATTAAATACACATAAAAAACACTATGGGCTCCTTGTTTATGAAATAAATGGAATTCTTATTCCATAACACAATTTATGGTATTTTTAATTCCCTTCAAGCCATTAATTTTATGTATGCATTTTTTATTCCATTAATTTCATTTATATTATTGATGATACCATTAATATTACTTATGAAATTGTTGAGGCTATTCATGTTACTTATGGAATTGCTGATGCTATTCATACCATTTTTATGGCATTTTTCATGAAATTCATGTGATTTATGGAATTTTAACAATCATTCAACCCAAGAAGTTTCAAAAAAATATAGGCTTCTTGTTTTTGATTCTTAAGATTGAATGGATTTTTTAAAAATAATGATGATTATTTATTTCAAAAATAGAATTCGAACAGAAAGGATCATTTATTTCAAAAATATAATTCAAACAGAAAGGATTTTTTATTTCAAAAATAGAATTCAAACAGGAAGTATTATTTATTTCAAAAATAGAATTGTGATTTTTGGTCAGAAAACACTTATATCACTTGAATTTTAATTAGAGCAATTGCTAAATAATAATGTTCTGATTAATAGATTGAATCTAAAATCACTATAATAATAAGAAAAAATATTTTAATTTGCATAATTCTGGGATTTATTAAATTTTTTGATTTCAAGAGAAATTCATATAACAAGTAAAAATAATAAATGGAATTATTGAAGATTATCATACCAAGCATACATACTTTCATAAATTCCATTATTTAACCAAGAACGTAAACACATATTTGCCTCCACAGAAGCACAGGAAAGTGATGTGCGTTTGTTAGTAATCAAGTTTCCAGCTTCTGAAAATACACACTCACTAGGTGCTGAGGTTGCAGGTATTCCAAGGTAGTCTCTTGCAATTTTGGATAATATTGGAAACCTATTTTCGTGGCTCTTCCACCATTCAAGAATACATATTGAATAATGTGGTGAATCAGTTTGTAAATATTCAAGAATTTCATTAGTTTTATTTTTTCGTTGGGACATTCTTTCTTCAAAAGGATGCAATTGCTTCAGAGTAGTCGGAACTGTTTCAGAAAACTGAGGTTCTTGTGGAAAGTTGATTGTGTATTCAGAAGAATATTCAGCATATACTTCTTTGAAATGTTTGAGTGCTTTGTCCTTATATCTTATTGGATTGGTATCACTGTTTCTTTCATCTTCTTGCAACAAATCATGCTGAGTAAACCATGTAAGCTTGAATTGTGGGTCAAGAATCAAGCACATAGCACAGGAATTTGATCTAATATTGTAATAACTTTCAAGCTTTGAATATGCTTGATCAGCTGCATCGTAAAGTTGGGATCACCTTGAGACTTCATTTTTTGTTTTTTGACATGTTTCAAGGAGTAGTTGGTACCAAGGCATTACTAACCCAAGTGAGGGATAAGAATCACCTTGAACTTCATCGGTTGCAGTGGCAAAGACCTTTAGAAATTCTGATATTTGTTCAAAAAATAGCCAGTCCTCTTCCAAAATTACATCCTGAATAGTTAGAAAGGGATGAAGTGAGATTTATTATACAGAAAAATAATCAACTAGGCAGACGTACAAGGCGTATATCATGATGAATGTCTGCTTTTTCTATTGCCTGGGAAATCGTTTTCTGTTTCTTGCTGCTAAATGTTTTTTGGCTTGAACTTTTAAAGTGATTTGTTTTTCGCTTTGATGTTTGAGACTTATTGCACTCATAAATAAAATCATCAAAAGAGCTCTTCTGCTTTAATGCTGAACAAAGCATTGAATATGTTGAGTTCCATCTGGTGGAATTGTCAGCCATTGGCCGGTTTGGTGGCTCTTTATTTTTTTCACAAATGCTTTTGCAGTGTTCCCATGAGGTGTTTGATTGGCGTATTAAATGAACCACCTTCTTAACCTTATCAATTGATCCATAAAGCTCTTTTAAAGAATCCTTTGCAGCTAAATTAAGAATATGTGCAAAACATCAAATGTGTGAGTCAAAACCTTTCAACAAATTATTTTTAACAGCAAGGTCCATAAATGTTGTATTTGAGGAAGCATTATCCAATGTTATGGCCATGATTTGATTACCAATGGATGAGATATCCAAACTATAAAAATCATTTGACAAATTGGACAAATCACTTTCAGTTTCTGAAGATGAATCACTTGAGGTATCTATTTCAATTGCATCATGCTTTGATCCCCTTGGCTTTTGAGAGTGTTCAATAAAGAAATCATTAAGCATATCCACGATTTTTGTGTATATGTTTTTACCAGTATGAGCTTCTGTGAACTTGGAAAATCCAACGGTTGCAGTGAATGGTTTCCAATCAGATGATATGTAATGAGCTGTGAGAGTAATATACGACATTCCACCTGGACCAGACCAAATGTCAGTAGAAAATGAGAACCGTGGTGCTTGTGAATTGATAAAGGCAAATATGTGTTCTTTATCATTCAGAAACTTTTGCTTGATCCGTTTGGAAATTGTGGTTTCAGAAATTAAGTTAATGTCCTTGTTGAGGGTGTGAATAAGCTTTTGAAATGATTTTGATTTAACTAATGCATATGATTGTTGATCTTGAATTATGAAGCTGACAAGATTATCAGTGAAATTATTCTGTAAGTGGACATTCATACTTTTTATTATGCTGCTTCCATGTGAGTTTGATAAGTTACTTTGTCCTTGAGTGTTCTTTTTGGCAATTGCTTCAGCCCATAGTTCCTTATGAAATGCTTTCAAATGAGATACCAGGTTTTGCTTGGTTCCTTCATGTCACTTAATTTTCTTTGAGCATCCATTGACTAGGCATAACTGGTATCCATTCTTTGCTTGGGAAAAATAACATTGTGCGATCTGACTTTGGGTTATTTTGGAGTTTGAAGAGTGATTTTTTGTGCAAGACCGTGAAATTTGACTGGCTGATTCATTGGGATTTATTAGGGAGCTTATTTGACTCATATTAAGAATTAGGTAAAATGAATATTAATTTGAAGAGAGTGGATCAAAAACGAATTCAACATGCCCAAGCCATATAAAATAATTAGGGTTAGGATGTATTTAATGTGGAAACATCTTTATTATGCATAAATTTTCATGAAATTTAACAAATCACTATCAGAATTGATTAATTTCATAATGATTCACTCATTATTCATTATTTATTGTTTGATTACTTATTAATTTATATAAATAAAGCAAAAATACAAAACAAATGAATAAAAATCAAATAAAAGATCATAAAAATAATGAATGTCATTAATTTTCATTAATTCTCATTAATTATATTTTAATTATTATTTATAATTAATGAAAAATAATGAAAATTAATTAAAATTAACTATAAATAATGGCAATTAATGATAATCAATTAAAATTGATTTAATGATAATATAATAATAATTAATTAAAATTAATTAAAATTAATTAAAATTAATTATAATTAATAATAGTTAATTAAAATTAATTATAATTAAAATATAATTAATAAAAATCAAATAAAATTAATTATAAAATGAGAATTAATTATAATATAATTAATGAAAATTAATGAAAATTAATTGAAATTACTGATAATGAATTAAAATTAATTATAACTAATGACATTTAATGATAATTAATTAAAATGAATTATATTTTCATTAATTATCATTAATTTTCATTTTATAATTAATTTTGTTTAATTTTGATTAATTATATAATTAATAATGAGTAATTTTATTGAATTATTATTAATTATAATTAATTTTAATTAATTTTAATTAATTATCATTAATTATAATTAATAATAATTAATTTTAATTAATTATTAGTAATTATAATCAATTTCAATTAATTATAATTAATTTTAATTAATTATAATTAATTTTAATTAATTATAATTAATTTTAATTAATTTTAATTAATCTTAATTAATTATCATTAATTATAATTAATTTTAATTAATTATCATTAAATTAATTATAATTAATTTTAATTAATTATCATTAAATTAATTATAATTAATTTTAATTAATTATCATTAAATCTCATGAATTATAATTAATTTGAATTAATTTTCATTATAAATTAATGATAATTAATTAAACTTAGTTATAATTAATTTTCATTAAATTAATTATAATTAAAATCAATTATAATCAATGACATTTAATGATAATTAAACAAAACTAATTAAAATTCATTACAATTAATTATAATTAATAATAATTATTATTAGGTTTAATTAATTATAATTAATTTTAATTAATAATTAATTAATAATTAATTATAGTTAATTTTAATTAATTATAATTAATTAGAATTATAATTTCTTTCAAATTAATTTTAATTTTGATTATAATTAATTTTAGATAATTATAATTAATTTTCTACATTTAATATTAATTATAATTAATGAAAATTATTCAAAATTAATTATAAATAATTATAATTAGTTTCAATTAATTATAATTAATAATTAATTAATAAATAATTATAGTTAATTTTAATTAATTATATTTAATTATAATTACTTTTAATTATAATTAATTCTAATTATAATTTACTTTAATTAATTATATAATTAATTTTAATTAATTATAAATAATTTTCATCAAATAATATTAATTATAATTAATGAAAATTATATCAAATTAATTATAAATAATTATAATTAGTTTTAATTAATTATAATTAATAATTAATTAATAAATAATTATAGTTAATTTTAATTAGTTATATTTAATTATAATTAATTCTAATTATAATTTACTTTAATTAATTATATAATTAATTTCAATTAATTATAAATAATTTTCATGAAAATTACATCAAATTAATAATAAATAATTATTATTAGTTATAATTAATTATAATTAAATTTAATTAATAATTAATCAATAATTAATTATAGTTAATTTTAATTAATTATGATTACCCCTTGATTAAAAATCCACCACACGTCTTTTGTATGGTGAATTTTTCAATTCTTCATTTGGGTAATTTTTTTCAACAGTCTTTTTTTTTAAAACTGTTCCTCAAGTTTTGTTCTTTCATTCTGCACCGATAGTACTATTGAAACAAAAACGTGTTGGGGGGCTCTTTTTTTAATAGCAACGGTAAGCCCTTTCTTTTGTTGTATTTACGCAGTAGTCATTACGGTACTGACTACTGCTTGCTGTCCCACCACCACCACCCCCACCGTCGACCGGCCACTACAACCACCTCAACAATCAATCCACCACCACCACCTCCATCAATCCAACACCTCCACCATCGATCCACCACCACCACCTCCATTGATCCAACACCTCCACCACCTCCACCATCGATCCACCACCACCACCTCCATTGATCCAACACCTCCACCATCGATCCACCACCACCACCTCCATTGATCCAACACCTCCACCATTGATCCACCTCCTCCACCAATACACCACCACTACCTCCAATCCACCACCACCACCAATACACCACCTCAACCATCAATCCACCACCACCACCTCCATCGATCCAACACCCCCACCACCTCCAATACACCACCACTACCTCCAATCCACCTCCTCCATTGAAACAACACCACCATCACCTCCATCGATCCAACACCCCCACCACCTCCACCACCACTACCACCACTACCTCCTCCAAAAACTCCAACATCTTCACCACCAATCATTCTCCTCCATCGAACCACCACCACCATCACCTCCTCCAACGCCTCCACTACCAATCCACCACCACCACTCCATCAATCCACCACCACCACTGATCCTTCACCTCCCCCATCAATCCATCACCACCTTCACCATCAATCCACCACCCAGCTAACATGTCCTCCTTTTCCAACATCTGTACCATTCATATGCTTTTGTATTCAATACTGATTAATTATTTTGTTTTATACACTTTTTTTTGTTTTAATTTAGAGGAGGAATAACTCATATTTGGAATATATTTTGTCTGAAATCATTATGTCACAATCCAACAATAAACTCTCCCCTTCTTTAGCCATTCCTCATCAATTATCTGATCATTTGACTGTTGGGACTCAACCAAATGACCAGATGAGTGTCAATGAGCTGAATGTGCCCAAACTCTCTTTAATTACTCATGATGTGAAGCCTGTTGGGACTCAACCTCACAATCAGAATGATATAACAGAAGAGAATTCTCTTAATCATAATCACTCAAATACCAGACAACAAAGAAGAATGCTTTCTTATATGAACCAAACAGCAGGCCAGCTTGGCCTTTACAATCCCAACTTCTCCATAATTACACTAGACAAGAAGAACAATGAGAATGCCTCCTGGTTAAATCTTCCTCCACACAAACTTCTGCCCAGACCCTATGTACTTATCAATAGACATAACAAGCCTTATTTACCTATTTTCATGTATCAAATTCACCCATTCAGCAGTCCAACACCAGTCTTCCATAAACTTCAAAAATTGATCATAACATTAAATAAGCTTGCAAAGAACCGTCAAAATATCACCACTAACTCTGATATGCTTGATGGCATTATGAAAGGAATAGGATTTCGTCAGGGTTCTGATTCTGGTAAATCTGCCGGGGTTTATGCAAGGAAAGCGGGCTTGACTAAAAAAACAATTGATGAAGATAATGAGCAATGGTCAACACTTCAAGAATTTAATGAATTCATTCACTCCCGAATTCAAGGTTTTTCACATAATGCACTTAAAGACAATCAAGAAATCATGAATGCAGCCAATTTGCCAAACTTCAGCCAACTTGAATGGCATTCCAACAAATCACCAAATTTCAAAACTTATTCAAATGTTATAGTTACTTTCAATGGCTTCCACAATAAACCACATACTGATAATGAGGACATCAATTCATGGACATATGGTATATTCTCTTTTATCAATAAAAACAATTTCATTCCAATTCCTACAGATTTCACACCCTCTGGGCATGGATTATCATTTCCCAACCACAAATTCATTTTTGATTTTTCCAAAAAAGAAGGCATTGTTGAAATACTCTGGAAAACATCTGAACTTCTTCATCAAACAACCAAGCCAGCAAAAGAATTGCTTGAACACCAATCCATCACACACTTTGGTTGTTCTTTTCAAATAAACAAGAAATTATTTCTCGCAGAAAAAAAATTCAAACAACTCAGCTCTGAAGAAATTGAAACAAAAGTCAACGGTCAAATCATGCGGAATGAACAGGATAACAAAAGATTACGTAAAAATTAGAAATTGTGAATATTTTAGATTATATATATTGACACATTTGATAATTATGACTCGATTCCAGTCTTAACATTTACCATTCCATAGATATGGATTGAAAATGTATTACAAATATTAGTCTTCAGATAATTCTCTTTGAAAATAAACATGTTTTATTAATCTTAAAACATTGTCAGCGCTTGTAATCCAATCTAAAGTGTAAGGCTTGACTATTTCATGCATATTCAAATGGCCATTTTCATCATATTGTGTGATATTTTGGAGCTCGGGGGGGTCATTATCCTCATATAAATCACTTCATTGGTCACCTACTTGTGCTAATAGATTATGCAATATAACACAGGTTACCACCCACTTTACAAATAATTGTACCTCTTTCACATTACACATTTGATTTCGCATAATAACCATTATTTCAAGCCTGGTTATTCATTTTTATTGTCTTCAATTGATTTCAATTACCTTCAATTTATTGAAATTAATTTGAATCAATTGAAATCATTTTTAAATACTCATATTAATCTGGGTTATTGGTCAACCCATGTAAGTAATTTGGCAAAAACATTTAATCCCTTATGTGGATTTGCCATAAATTGCCAAAATTACCAAAATTATGCAATTATTTAGTAACAAAAATAAGGTTTGTCTTCTAGTTGAAGTTAAGCTAAAGAATACAACAGTTGGTAAAAGCCCAATTTATGGCATTGTTGGTTCCATAAATGGCATAAATGGAATGATTTATGCCAGCAATAGGATAAGTGCCATTGTTGATGCCATAAATATTTTTTGAATACCATTTATGGCATGGTTATCCTGTGGTTGATGCCATAAATATCATTTTTCACTTTTTTTAATTGATTGATTATAATCATAAAGATTTTTTTCAACCAAAATTCGAGCTTTTCATTTTGAATTTTGATTTTGAGGTTGAAAAATTTGAATGGATCCTTTTTGCATAATTTTTTATTCAAATTTTTGGGTTTTCATTTTGCAGTTCAAAAATTCGAATTCGAAGATGAATTTTTCGAATAGTGAAAATCAAATTTTTTGAATAGCTATGCATTGCTTCCTTTCAATAATTTAAAATTTTGAGGGATCTCTTTTATTGAAATATTTATTTATGGCTCCTTGAGGTCTTCCATGGATATTTTTGAAATAAAGTGGGTCTTCATAATATTCTTGATCCTCTTGACTGTTTCAAATTTTATGAAAAGGGAATTTTCCAGTCAAAACATTAGAGAATTCTGAAGAATTGCAGTGATTTCTACCATTGGTCTTTCAAAAGGGTGCTCTAAAATATCTTAAAGTAATTATTTTGCCTTACTTATTAGTTTATTTCTCTACAATCTGATCATCCTCTTGATGACCATTTGAAGAATAATGTTACAAAGAAAATCAGTTGATGTGAAAATAGAACTGAGAAATTGAAGCAAACTCCTCACAGGTAGATTCAAATGCCACTGAGGATAGAAGTCTCATAACCATAGCCTTTGAACTTTGGAAAATTCCTGTAGGGTTTTGTGCTTGCGAGGTATTCCTTGATAATTTCTGTATTTGGCAGTGCGTTTTGCATAGGGGGAAATTTGGTTTTGAAATTGTCAAAGGCCATCTGAAGGGAATAATTAAAAGCCTTGCCCTTGATATGATAGATGTGAGGAAAGAAATTCTTGAATCTGAAAGCAATTTCTTTGGAGATTTGTTTTATTATCTTGATAAACCTTTTGTTGGAATACATTTGAAGTGCCCTAATAAACTCCAGGCGAGTACTGGTGGACGCTTGGCTCCAAATTCTAACCATTGCATTAGAACCTTCAGATCTTAAGGAAGATTTCACACCATGATGACAATTTTAGTTGTTCAAGGATGGCATATAATACTCCTTCAGAGGAATCCAGTTTCTTTCCAAATATTGAAGCACTTCATGATTTTTGACTTGCTATTCAAGCTTCTTCTAGTTATCTTTGAAATATTTCTCAGTTGATGAATAAATGACCTGATAATTGAATCCCAAATTCATTAATAAACACAATAATTTGTATAAAAGTGAAACTTAGGACAAGTCATTTGATTACAAAGGGCCATATAATTTTCAAAATCAGTCAAATCACCAATTTTCTTCCTGGAATGGGAAGAGAAATATTTATTGATGTTAACAATTCATAAAATGACTTTTGAGTCTGAGAATAGCTAATTAAGAGATTTTTCAATTCCAAATAACTGTAAATAAAAATAACTGGATTGGGAAAACATTGTGTTTTTGAGGACTTTTACTATGTATGGATTAAATTGCCAGGTATATGAGGGTTAAGTTCCATCCTTAATCAAACAAAAAGGACCCAGAAAAGGTCTTATTTCTGAGCTGAACCCAATGATATGACAAAGGTGAACTTTTTTCTTCTTTGTTTTATAAGTAAAGTCCAGAAGAATAACATCAGGAAAACCTTTAAGGAGTTTTTTGGATAGAGGGTGAGTTAAAAACAATTAGTTAATGTGTCACTCAGTATCCCTTTTACAGGAAAAAAAGCCCTCTTCTTCCTTGTGGGGGTCAAAAAGGGCATAAATTGGCCTTCTTCCTTGCATCTTGTCTTTGTGTTGGGCTCCCTCTGGATGCATGTTTGGCCCTTTATTCAACCTTTCGTGAGTAGTGATTCAGAACTCTGGAAAATTCAGGATGTTTATTCCTCATTTAATCTTTTGAAAGCAGGATGTGCCATGAATTTTTCAGTGGAATCATGACTGTGTTCAGGATTTTTTAATTTAAGAGTCCAAGTGGTACTCTTGGCATAATGTTTTGCAGAAATTTTAAATTTAAAGTTGAGGTTTATTGAAATGACTGTTTTGGAAGAGTTTTTGTGGAAACTTAGGGTCCCAACTCAAATTTGGTTGTGGGTCATATTGGATCTCAATAAGAATAAAGTATACCCTTGGGTACTAGTAAAGTTATTCACATGGTGTCAAAGAAGCTCAATGGTATTAAATTCACCTCCACTGAAGGGTTGAAGAATTATTTAGGAAAAGGTTGTATGAATTAAAAAAAGGGGGGAATTCGGGGATTTGGAATGAGAAAAGAGTATTTCAAAATATGAAATAAAGGGGATAAAATGTGTGAAAAGTCAAAAGAATTTGTTGAAATCAATGATTAAGAAAGAGGGAAGGTGAACAAAGGGAATTGTGGAGGTTTGGAGGAAAATCCAGTTTTTGAGGAAAAAAGAAAATGAATTTGGAAAGCTTTAGAAGATTGGTTTTGTAATTGTTTTTTTGAAATGGAAATATTTTTGGGGGATTATGTGGATTATTTGGGTGTGTAGCTTCTTTCTATTGCGGTGATGTGAGAAAATGGCTTAAGAGGTTTTTTCTATATTTTGGAAGGTGTTTTCCAAATAATGTTTTTGTGGGCTTCATTTTGATTGAAAATGCATTAAGGGCACCCTTTATGCAGAATTACAAAAGCCCTAAAATCAATATATTAAAACTAATAATAAAACACTTATAAATTTGATGAATAAATTTCAAAATGAAAAATTAAACATGAAATTAATCAGTTAGTTATAAAACTTATAACTCAATAATAGCATTAATAAATAAATAATAAAATTAGTTACTTGAATATAAACTTTATAAGCTAATCACAAATTTAATAAGCTAATGATAAAATCAATAAATCCAATTTTAAAATTAAGAGATTACTGATAATATTAATAGAATAGTTATAATTTTAATAAATATATCATAAAATCAAATTGAAATATTTCCCAATTACAATTTGAAAATTCATTGCTACTTCAGATTCTGAATCAACATTTTTAAGATTCTTAAATCCTTTGAATCTCTGGAATGCTTATCATTATTAGAATATTCAACGATACACCCTTGGTCATAAAAACCAAGGTATTGCGAAGTTTAAATCTATATTAGAAAAACTATATATGCAACCAATCTGACTTGTAAATCATTCAGCCACATCTAGATGATGGAACATATGAGTAAGAATTTCTCTGATAACTTGAAATATTGTTTCACACAGGCAGACAGAACCAAATTTTAATCTATTTATTTTGAAAATACTATTCAAAGAACTTATAAGCTTCATATGAATGGCCAAAAAGTGAGATAAAACCCTGGAAAAAAGTATATGAAACTATGGATATTATAAGTACCAAAAAAGTGAAAACATCTATGAATAATGAAGCTAATTTTCTCATAAGCCTTTCTGAATTGGGGATTGTAAGTTTTGCTCCCTCATCAGCCAAAGACTCATTCTTTTCTTTCCATTAATGAGAAAAATTTGATACAAAAGCCTTTCAAAAACCCTATTTGATTGGGGCTGTTGGACTGAGATATTCAACAGGGGAAAATGCTACTCAGCATCTTACATATATACGTGTTAGTCTGCTTCCATATAGGATCCACCAGATTTGTGAGTTTTGCTTTAAATTTTGATATTTAAATAAATGATAAAGTGCCTGTTACTGAGCTGGTGCACCAGTCATCACAACATACCATTAGGCCTCCAATTCCTGCTTCACAGAAACCAGTTAAGATCCCACAGAAAATGTGGCTTATTCCAAGGTTTCTATGTAATGATAGGAGTTCTTTAATAGATTCCTTGTGCACTCCAGGAAAAGAGCCCTTTACTTTTGATTTATGTGCTCAAACCATGTTTCAAGTAATAATAAGGTGGATGACAGCATCCATAAGGTCCTCCAAATTCCTGGGTGGTCTGCTATTTAAGCTTAGATCTTCCTTGGCCATTTTATTATTAATTCTTGTATTTATTGAGGAAAGAGGAAAGGTATTTGACTTCTTCTCTCTCCAGTGCTAATGGGTCAATTGGACCATTATTTTGGGCAACCACATCATGGAAAACCAAGCCAATAGCTTCAAAATCATATTATCCCAGAAATTCTTGAAGCTCAGTGTTGGAGGAAGGATATTTTTGCTGATTTTCTCCATCAATCGTACCAGTAAGTCATTTTCAATTTAATTGGTTTTTCCCATGCTTTCTCAAAAGGGGTGATTGAATCCCTCTCACAAGAACACATGGTATTGACCAAGGCCACTCCTAGCAAAAGAGGTATTTCCTGATCATCACCTACGTGTGCAACCAAATCTACCCAGCACAAAATCATGAATATTTATGATAATGAAGTTAATTTCATGAAAGAATCAATGTCAGAAGATTCTATTTAGTATCTTAAAAGTAGTAAATACAAGCTATTACTATGAGTGTGACACAGTAAAAATGGTTCAAAAATGGATAAAGGGTTTCACTGTTAAATCCTAGCATGAGTGCTGAATCTACTGAAAACCTTGGTTTGAACAGTTCTATATCAATTGACTGTAAAATTACTACAATGGCCAATGGATTTAGTTACATAAATATCATTTTAAGATTAATGCAGGAATAATACAGTTTTACTATGTAGGGATGCTAATTCATTGATTATGAGGTGCTTTTCCAGTGGGGAAAGACCTTCTTTTATCCTTTATTTGGACTTTAAGGGGGTTTTAAGATCTTAAAACATCTTCTTAGTTAAAATCTTTACTCTGGAGGCTGCATTGTGGCTCTGTACTATCAATTCAGATGTCAGAATAGTCAGAATTGTGGTCTTGGGACCACAAATGATCATTCTGGATAAATTCGTGGTGGAGAATGTCTACCAGGCCAAATTGGCACTGTTATGACATTTCAGAGTATTTTAATGACTAAGATTACCAATTTTGGGGGGATAAGCTTTTAAAGGTCTGGCATAGACCATTATTGGTAAAAAAACTTACAAACCAGATATCCCAGTAAATAATTGAGATATCAAGCAATCCAAGAGCCCAGAATTAAAGAATTTTTTTCAATTTGGTATCCCTCAAATTTACGCTTCTCCAAATAAGCAAAGGTTATAAGGGATTGAAGGTTTTTTATGTATTGTTGTAAATCATTATCTGGCTTCAAAAATATCAAATAAAGATATCTTTTTGAACTTAAAAGAAATAAGAGTTCCAAGTATGAATAATTTTTGGGACTTATGAGCTCTTCCGCTTGGTCTCTTCTACAGTAAAGAAGTATGAGTATATGGCAAAGATACAGGAGTTTTGTTATACTGCTAATTTCAGAACTACTTTATTTTTTATAAGAAAGCTTTGAGCCAAAATCCTTTAGCTAATTTTGGAGATAGAGCTGCATAAGGGGTCTCAAATTAAAACTCTCACTTTGATTTTAATTTCGGATATACATTTGTACACTTTTGTACAATCCCTTTAGACTTCAAGGGTTTTTTAGTTTTAGAGTGGTGATTGTGGTATTCCCTGAGGTAGGAGTGCTACTGGAAATTTTTTTATACCATTAGATAGCTCTCATTGAGATATTTCATAATGTAAAGCTTTTCTAGTGTTTGTATTAAATATGCATAGGCTAGATGAGAGGTGAAAATAAGGTTATTTTCTTATTTGGTCTTTATCCAATAGGCAAATGTCTATATGCTTTCCAATTCTTATCCAATTTGTAAAGAAGTGGTATATTATTGATTGGGGAGTTTCATTCTTAAATTATACCTGTATGAACTTTATTTTTCCAGTAATTGCTATACCATTCTTGGTATGTGGATGTCATTCTGGTGCTCTTTTTTGAGTCACAAGCTGACATACTCTCCCTCTACAAAAGGCTCATAATTGATAAGACTCACTTTTCCTCCTTGCCTCTAGATATTTCAAAATGAAATAATTGATCCTTAAAAATCTCCAGTTTTACCCACTGGTCTTTATCTGGTGGTTTATTCTTTTCTCTATCAGATAGTCCTTATTGGAATAAATTGATATTTTATTGGGGTTGTCAGTTTTAAGATAGAAATACCTTTCTTTTTCTTCCCTAATGGTCAGTTAACTATCTATGGAACTATGTATGATTATTCCACAGTTTCTATGGTACTCTGTACCTATTAAGAATTCATCAATCTCAGAATTTTCAAGTATCACAAATTCAGTGTTTAATCCTGGATTTCTTATTGTGTGTGGTATTATAATCACTTTTTTGATTGTTCTAAGTTATTTCATTCTTCCTAAATCAATTTTAAATCTTCTTGCTTTTGTTACAAGTTTTTTCTGAATGCCACATTGTAAAGTGTTTTTCCAAGCATACCTTGGCTACTACTGAGAAAGTTTCTTCTGTATCAACAATCAAATGATGATTTTTATTTTCAATGCACACATCCAGCTTTAATTTTTCTCCATTAACGTAGGCCATACCAAATATTGGGCTTTCCAAATATTTATTGACATCTGTGGTGCTTCCACTAAGCTGTTCACTATTTCTGGGTTAAGTGAATTCATATTTTGAAGAGTTGTCCTAGACTGATTCTGGTCTCCCATACCCATATTAAAATAAATATGTTCAATGGGCTCTGGTTCACTTTCTGAATCCTTCCTAGCCCATTTCCCATACTTTAATGTTCATATTTGTACTCTATTTGCTTGTCCTCTACTGACTCTCCCTCTATTTTAAATATCTTTGTTTCCCATGGGAAAATTACTTTGATAGTGGTCAGGTGATCTAAAATTATGAAATGTGTTTTTTTCTTTGGTGTTTCTGCATCATTGGTAATTTTTCCGTCTTTTTCCATGAGTAGCTTTGTCTTTTCTCTGATATTGTGTGACCTATAGCTTTAACTACTTCCAATTGATTTCTTTTTTCCTAAATCTTGTATCATATTTGTTATTTCATCAATGCTACTTATTTTGATTCATCTTTAATTTACTGCATGTTTTAAGCTTCCTGGAAGGTTTGTAAGAATATTTTGGTTTCTAATCTCTATTGTCATGTTCAAATCAATTGATTTGTATTTTTTGTTTGTTTAAGATACCATTGATAAGGGTTTTTGTCTTTAAATTATCTTTCACTCTTAAAAGTGATGGTTTTCTTGCCAAATCCATGTACCAATTCTGTAATTTTGCATTATTTGGTTTCTTCACCATGGCCATATTTTTCTTACATTTATCCCTTTCATTTAAGTGCACCAGATGTTTGCATGGTCTCTGAATGCAGGTGGTGCTCCAGTAGTCAGGTATATTTGGTAAATCAGCAAATAGTCCATAAATATAATCAATGAGCTCCATTTAATCATATTATCCAATTATTTAACGTTTACACCAGTTTACCACTTCAGTTAATTTCTTCAATGCTTTCTTCTCAGAGTAATTGAGGTTTTCACCATTTTGGTAAATAGACTCAGACCCCAACCTTTCATTTGGGTATTCAGGAAGTTGAATTTCTGATTTTTATTCCTATTTCACATTTTGGGATTTGGTGAGGGGTTACTCACCTTGATTTGTTTTAGGGAAGGAATTATCTTCCCAATCCTCCTTTTCATAGAGAAAATACACTTCTTTTTCCAGGATTTCCTTTTGGATATTATAAAATATCTTCTCAAAGCTTTGCAAATTCTTCTCAAATTATGGCTAGATTTGCATTCAAGTGTCTAATTACTGTAGCTTGGAAGGACATTTCTTCCTTTAGTGTTTTCATTTTTGAAATAAGTTGTTTAACATGATCATGTGTTCATTCTATTAATTTTTCTATGTTAGAACATATAAAATGAATTCCTGTGGAATCACTGGTTTCAAAATTCTGAGTGGGTATTTCATCATAAATAGGAATAAGCTTAGGATCATTTGATTATGAGTTAGAAAAAGCATTGGGAGGTACAGTTACTTTCTGTTTTTGGGTACCCTTGCAATAATTCTAGTAAAGGATCTTGTTCTTCCTTTCTTTCTGAAAAGAGTCTTCTTTGCCATTTGGGATCCATGTACTCTGTTGCAAGCTACCAGGGAAAACTGGAGATTCCTTGAATTTTTTTCCCAATCCTTCTCTATGGCTTGAATCTCTGCCTGATTTCCTCTGAGTCTGTTTGCTTTCTCTTCTGATAGTATAGAATATCTTTTGGAATTCCATCTTTTCATATCTTTCAGAATATTTTGGAAAGTAATTTGATTTAGTAAGGTTTTCTGACTTATTATTGCAATTCCTTCCTGTGATTCTGCTATGGTTAAAATCTTTTTTTCCATTCTCTTGTCACAATTCTGTCTGCCTAACCTCAAAAAAGGGAACTATTGCCAAAAAGGCTATTCAATTTGTTGAGAGACTGGTAAGTACTGGAAAGCTGTATATCACATTTGACCATGTGACAGTATCTTTGGGTTTAGAGCACTGCATCCCAAAGTGCATGTAACTGATGGTATTACCAATTTCCTCCTCATGGAGCTACAAGGAACCCCAAGGGGAGGAACCCTTGTATTCCAATGGAGTGAAAAGCTAAGCAATTTACGGTTATTTGATTGAGATCTCTCCTTGTCTCCAACCAGAATTTAACCCAAGACATTGGTAACAGGTTTATTGTCACAATGCTATCTTCCAGAACTCAACAAAGGAAGCTCTTACCAAGAAGGCTATTAAAACAATTAAAAGAACAGTAAATATTGGAAATTTGTAGATCACATTCCACAATGGGAACAATTCTTCAAGGACTAGATGAATCTGAATAACATTTTCTAAATTTGTCCAGTTTTGTGGTTGGAATTGGTTGAATTTTATTTGAAATGTGACTCTTGGTAGCCTCTCCCAAACTCGTTGTCCTTTTTCAATGAATTTATAAGTAAAATGGCTGTCTTCTTCCTCTTATATCTCTTCCTTTCCTGATTTCTGGCTAATTTATCAAATATCCAAAATCTCCAAGGAATGGAGGGGCCATTTCAAAAAATGAAAAAGACAAAAAAAACACTGTATTTTTAAAGGTTTATTTACCTTTAGAAGGCCCTTGGACATATTTTTCTTTATAATCTTTGGAAAATTGCCTTTGGAGTTGATAAATTTGCTTATTACTATTATTCTGTTTTTAACCTTTCTAGTTGATTCAAACTGTTTTGCTGATGCCTTCTTAGGATTCTTGGCTTCTTGGCTCTCTGTACCACTATTTTGAGTTTTGTCACCAATTCACTTTGCCTCTTTTATTTTGCCTTTGGTTTTTGGCAATGCCTGCTTGTATTTGGGCATGACATAGATTTATTTCTCTGTTATTGTCTCTCAAATGGAATACATTCTTTTTTCACTTGAAATAAAATATAAAAAAAAATTGAAATTCAATTTGAATAAACAAAATCTCCAATCTTCTAATGTTTTTTCTTCTGGATTTGGTTGAATTTTTTGAATTTTATTGGTTTATTGAAATATTTCATTAATTTATTTTTTGAATAAATCACTTCTTTGAAAATTTTTCTTTTACTTATTTTTAGAATTAGACACTTCAATAGTAAAATAATATCACATTGAACTTGAATATTATTTTTAGAATATGTTATTTACTTTCTGGAATGGAAATACTTAGCTTTTAATAGTTCAATTTCAAGCCTTTCTTTCTCTTTTCTAAATGAAAATTCAATATCTTAATTTTACAATGATTTTATTGTATAATTAAGTTTCTTATTTTTTATCAAATAAAGAGATTTAATCAGTTTTTTCCCCAATTTGAGTCAAAAATATTATTCAATAATTCTAAATTTAAAGATCAAAAATTTGAAATAATAATAAAATTATTATTCAAATACCTGTTATTGTTTTCTTAATGAATATTGTTAGTTCAATTAGTATTTCAACAATTTGGGGGAAAATAATATTTTTTCATTTAAATATACTATCTTTGTATGTAAATTACTTTGAAGTATTAATAATAATTAATTATTAATCTTAATTTTTGTGAAAAAGCCACAATTTTATAGATATAAGTAGTATATTTGTATGAAGAAAACAAATATATATGATACATTTTTTGAAAAATATAATATATAAGAAATTTGTAGTATTTTTTCATGATAAAAATTACAAAATTAAAAGAAAAATGGAGAAAAATAAAGATTGTACTTATTTTTATAGTAAAAAACCTCTAAAAATAGCATATATAGCCCAAAAACATGCAAAAGAAGGTACTAAATATGTTGAAAGAATTTCAGGGTGAGTCTATGTAGTAGATTTCAAGTAGTAAATTCAAGCTAGCACTATGACTGTGATACAGTAAAAATAGCTAAAAATAGATAAAAAGCTCTACTATTGAATGATAAAAGTGGTTATGAGTCTACTGAGAACCTTGGTTGAAATGATTCCATATTAACTCACTGTAGGATTACTAAAATAACTAATTAATTTAGTTATATAAATATTACCATAAGGGTACTACTAATATAAGACAGTTTTACTATGTAAGGATACTAATTAATTGAATATGAGGTCCTTTTCCTGTGAGAAAAGGCCTGAGTTTATTCTTTTTTGGGACTTTGATGAGTGGGTGGTAAACTCTTCATATGTCTTCAGAGTGAAACCTTTCACTCTGGAGGCTAGATTGTGGTTCTGTACCATCAATTCTAATTTCAGTATAGTCAGAATTGTGGTCTTGGGACCACAAATAATCATTCTGAATAAATAAATGGTGAAGAATGTCTCCCAGGCCATATGAGCACCGTCATAATTCTTCCAAAATGTTTTTATGACTAAAAGTAGTCAATCTTGGGGTTTTAAGTATTAAACTACCATCATTCAAAGTATTCAACCAATACTGGATAGTAGAGGTTTGGTACAGACCAGTATTGGTCTAAAAGCCTCAAAACTAGATATCTCAGTCAATAATTGACCTATACAGAATGAAAGGGCACATAATTGGAGGGCTTAAGTAGCCCTCCAATTTGGTATTATTCATGTTTACGCTTCTCAAAAACAGGAAAGTCTTTAAGGGTAACAAGATTTTTGATGTATTTTTGTACATCATTACCCGGCTTCAAAAACATCCAAGCCAGATAAGTTTTCAATTTAAAAGAAATAAGAATTACAATTATAAAGAATTATGTGGATTTATGGGCTCTTCAGCTTGTTCAATTCTAAAGTACAGAAGTATTAATATATGGAAAAAATACAGGAGTCTCTGTGAATTTCCAATTTCAGAAATCCTGTGTTTTGTATAATGAACCTTTGAATAAAGATCCCTTAGCCAATTTTGGAGATACAGGTGTCTCAGGGATCTCAAATAAAAGGGCTCATTTAAATATTCAATTTGAATTTACTTTGTAAAGTGTTGTACATGCCCTATTAAGCTTTAAGGATTTTTTTCATTTTGAAGGGCTGATTGTGGTATTGTCTGAATTAGGAGTGCTATGAGAAAATGGATGATACTATCAGATAGCTCCCATTGAGATATTTAAGAAAATTACTGTCCTAATAGTATTTTCATTAGATGAGAGGTGAAAATAAGGTTTTTGCTTATGTGGTCTTTATTCAATCTGCAAATATTAATTGGCAATTTCCCTCTAAATTATAAATGTATTAAACCTATTTTTTCAGTACTCTCTATACCATTATTTTAAAGTGTGTCTATGAAACTTTTGATAATATTACTTTTAATCAACATTACTATGAATTTTCTTATGATATATAATGATAAAAATTATTATAACCACCATTAAATAATTAATTACTTAATTATTTCTTTTACTTGTTATACACTACTAGTGATTATAACAGTAAGCAGTAATTCTCTACAAGAATAAATTACAAGAAGAATTTAAGAATAAAAACTTCTTTATTAAAATAATAAAATTATTTTAATATATAATTATCTTTTACAAGAATAACTATAAACATAAATCTTGAAGAAAACTATTACTCAAGAAAAACTTTAATAATTAAAATAAAACACTCACTAATACTCCAAAGAACTTATTAAAAGATAATGGTAGAGAAATTTGGTGGATAATTGTGGATTTGATGAATCAAAATTGATTTATAACAGGATTTCAACAATATATAGTTGATTTCTATGATTACACTTCTTTCTGATGGATTGTGAAATAATAAAACACTTAAGAAAAGATTAACTAATACTTACTTGTTGGTAATAATGGTATGATTGAATAATGTGATGATTTTGGAAAAAAAACAGCAAGAGGACGCCTCTTTGAAGTCAACAACAGCTCACAGAGGCATACCATCGAGCAAACTGAAAAACCAGTGAGTGAGAAAACAATAAAAAATTTTTGGATTATTGATTGCCTTATCTGTTTCCACATAAGATTATCATAATTACTCAATTGATGTTTTTACATGACCAGCAACCCATTTATGGTTAAGAATAAAAGGAGTAACAGCTTTGAATATTCTTTTACTTAAAAAGAATAGCTCATTTCTCAAAGTTATCAATGTTATTGGGAGTTTAATCACAGAGTGTATTTTCTGTGAATTTTTGAAGATTCAGTGTTTCACATGGAATCATCAAAAATGGATTGTAAGTAAAACTTTTAATTTTACTTATAAAGGTATGATTATTCTTGGTTTTTATATACAGGTTACTGTTATGAGTTGGTCCTGAAAGATTTAGAATGATTAATTAATAATTGTATTTTTCATGAATTTTTAAAGTTTTTCCCTCATTGCTATGTAGAATTGCCAATAATACTATATTGCTGGTTGCTATGAGGTAAATCAATGTATACTATTCCAAAAAGGGTTTTGATTACTCTTTTAGTGTGTATCCATGGAAAATAATTAAGAATTTACATGGTTACAGGAGTCTAAGTTGCTCTTGACCTCCTTGGCATGTCAAAAGAGGAGCTTATTTGCTATTTTATTATGATCTAATGAGATTTTAACTTGGTAACCAAGTTCCCAAAAGGTTTTAGTATACTAATTGGGAAAGGATTAACCATGGATCCAAGATTGAGAGCTGTCCACACCTCAGAGGCCTCAGAAGTTGGGTACCCTGGCTCTCTTTGGTGTCTTTTGTCCCCCTTGACTATTTTAACGTCAAAAATAGAAATTCAGGCTTAAAGACTAATATCCACTATGAGTTTACCAAAATTGTATGTAATAATACCATAGTACTTAGTGCCAAAAACATGCATAACACTATTCTTAGTGTATATGTAACATGGGATTTCTCACATTCCCATTATTTTGGTGTGAAATTGAGAAAAACAAAAAATTTCACAATTCTTTTATGTGGTATTGATGATGTGGTATTGAAGTATTTTCCATATTACCACCTCTTAGAGTTAATTTAAGCTTATTCACTCTATGGGGCTACCCTAGGTGAATTTTTGTGTAGAATCAAAATTTGGTCTTAAAGCCATGTATTTACTTACTAATAAAAAAATTATTCATCTTTTCTGAAATAATAAAATATGAATTTTGAATATATGCATTACTTATGGGTTATGCATAGTTCAAATTTATTTTTAAAAATATTTGTGGCCTATTTGGGTATGTAAAATATACCTCAAGGCTCACATTCCCTCCCACCAAAAAATAGAATTGTACTACAATCTTATTAATAATATCAAGAAGAAAAAGGCCCCAAAGGGGGTTAATCTCCACTTTCCAACCACTTTAAATTACTCAGATCAAGGATTAAAAGCAAATTTATAGACATATTCAGGCTTGTGGCCTTCTTTAATGTTCAAATCTTCTCAAGAGCTTATCTGAGTCAGGTTTCTCTAATTATTCCAGCTATTAATCTTCATGTACTGGATTTCTATATCTGACAAGATATTCGCTTTGATTTTTACCCCTAAGTCTCCTTTCTTTAATGACTTTCCTTATCTTTTTTTCTTCATTCTGTTCCACTGGTGGTACAGTCAAAGGAGTTGGGTTTCTCAAAGGAAACAATTCTTTGTCAGCTGGTTGATAAGGTTTTATCAAGCTTACTGGAAAGGTGGGGTGTTTATTTTCTAATTGACCACTCAATTCCACTTGAACTGCATTGGTTTGGTGTAAGGAAAAAGTTACAAATGTCCTGCATAAGAATATTTAAGTTTCTTTGGGCCTTTGATATCATTAAAATTCAAGGTTGAAACTAGAACTAGGTCCCCTACTTTGAAGTCTGGTACTTTGTGACTCTTGTCCCACTTCTGTTTTTCATAGTCAAAAGTGTCATTCATACTCTGTTTTGCCTGATGTTTCACTTTATCAAGCATTATATTGAAGCTGGAAGCTGTAGGATGAATGTCAATTAAGTCTTTCCTCAGTGTGTCTTCTGGGAGTCTTCGATTCCATCCTTTTTCTAACATAGCAAGAGGTTGGCCTGTAGAAGAATGGACTGATTTGTTATATGCCAGTTCCAATGCAGGTATTAAAGTGCACCAGTCATGGATAAAGTCATCTTAGTATTTGAATTCTAACCCATAAGCACAGAATCTCCTGATAATGTGTTCTAAAGTTTGAATCATTCTTTCTGCTAGTCCATCTGTTTGAGGGTGATATGCTGTTGAGAATGATAATTTAGTCCCAAAAAATCTGTGAAGATTGGTCCTGTGAGCCTTAGGGGTAATTTCATATACCCAAAAGACCACAAATACAAAAATAACATATTAATATAAATAAAATAAATTTATTTATATTATTAAAACAAAAATAAAAATATAAATATAAAATTATATAAAAAATAAAAAATCAATTACAATTTAAAAATAAAAATAAATTAAATTTTGTAAGTATAAAATTACATTTATACTTGAAAAAATTAAGTAAAAATGAAATTTTAACAAAATTGTGAAAAAATAAATAAATTTGGAAAAAAGTTAAATAAAAATCATCATAACTTTTTATCCAATAAATAAACATATAAAAATTATTTCACCATTGGATTCCTCATAAAAAATCAGGTGGGGTCACCTCTGAGTGAAATTCTTGTAACTCAACTCTAAATAAGCTTAAATTAAGTTTTAAGTATTTTCAATACAAAAGTTGAAAATCCTCAAAACTTTAATTTAATTCACACCACATGTGGTGTTAACCAACAATTTTTGTGTTAAAATTGAGGTGTTGTGTTTAGTTTAGAAGTTATGAGGAATTGAAGTATTTTCAATTGAATTCAATTGAAATGTCAAAGTGTGCGCATGTATTACATAAGTGAACTTTGATTTACATATGAGGTATCAATTATTACTGTATTGTACTGTACAACTCAATTGAATTACATATGTAAATTATAAGTATAATACATGATGAGGAATTAAAGGAAAAATAAATTGGAAAGATTAAAATTGGGGGGGAAAAGGAACTCCAGCTCTAACGGGGAGCTAGACCCCCACACTCCTTGCTGACAGGCGTGGGATGTCAAAATTCACGCAAACGTTCATCACTTTTCGCCTGGAATTGAGTTACAGGGTCTGTGGACTCAATTGATGATGAGGTTTTGATACCAACTGGGGTAGTTTTAGCTGTTGCCAAGAGGGTAAAACTACCCGTAAGATAAAACAATCATAATAAAGACAGTTTGAAATGGTTTCTACGCATCTGACACACATTCTGACGTGTTTTGAAGGCTCTAGGCCTGGTATTGCTATAGTAATGGCTGATTTCAGGGTCTAAAATGGCTAAAAATGGCTTAAACCAGCCCTTTTTGGTCTAACCAGGGTTCAATGATGCCATAATTGGCTTTTCTGTTGTCAGACTGTTTTTCACGACTGACAAGAGTAAATTTTACTTTTGGAGTAAGAGAATTGATGGCTATAAAAGAATGTCTTCTTTGCCCCACTTTTCTCTTCATGTTAGAATCTTTTACTTTTATAATTAGTTTAAACATTGTTAAAACAATCAATAAAAGATTCCAACCACCTTTATCAAATCATTTTAATCCCTTTAACCACGTGAAAAAATCATTATAATCATTGTTTGTAACTCTTATAATCATTTTTACCCCTGAAGCACCCCAAAAGTGAATTAAAGCATCTTTCATCACTGTTAACTTTGTCACTTTGTTTCCAAATTCACTCTGGCCACTTTTGGGCGTTGTGGAACTCATTTTAGTGTGGGATTGGATAAGGCAGTCCTTGAGGGGGAAATCACAGGTAAACAGTTTTGAATTGCTGAAATAATCCTGTAACCAAGGGTGCTAATGGTGTTTTAGCTGCCACTCTGAATATACTAAACAATCTCCCTACAGAGCTCACAAATCAATATTTAAGATTGTGGCTTTACAACTAGAGAAGAATTTTCAGCAGTCTCTATCAGACCTATTCAATAATCAGGTAAGTAACTTGTAAGTTAAAAAAATATAAAATATAGTTTTCAAATAATAATATAAGATGATTTTAAGGGTAAAACCTTAATAGTATAAGAGGTTGATTTAATATTATAGTAATAATATATATTTTAAGGGGTAAGTTCAATTTGATGTTATATATGTTATAATACTTAAGGGTTTGAGATGGTAATTGTTAATATAATATAATAATAAGACCTTTAATAATTTATTGGTAAGATATTTTTTCAATATAGAGAGGATGTTTGTTAAATATATAAAATATATAATATAATATAAGGGTAGGGTTTTTTATATATAATAATAATATATAGTTGTAAGGTTGGTTTTTAATATGAAGCTTGAATAAGACTATTGTTCCTTTATAATGTAAAGGTTATGGGGATAAACTCAATATTATGAGTATTATTGATAGTATTATAATTATAAGACTAATAATTTAGACATAGGGTGAATTAATGATATTAAGTAGACCTTCTGTTAACTACTATTAATTAGAAATCACTATGAATTAAACTTATAAGTCTATAATACTTTAATAAAATAACTAGATTAACCTACTAGTAAGGGATGAATAGTTATTCTCCTTCTTGGTATATAACTAATTGGATTCATGGGGAAAAGAGGAAAGAAATGAGGGAGAGAGGACCTTTATTTATATTCTTTGGGCTCTCCATAGAGGCACTCAAAAACAAGGGACTTAGAATTTTTCCACTTCTTTTGGCTGGGATAATTTCTTTATAGTGGTGAGATACCATTTGTTTGGTTTGTTGCACCAATTTATGTATGATTATATAATCTGAGATGTTTTTGCTGGTGAGGAATTTTGAGAAGGTGTCATTTGATCAAGATATCGCACCATATGTTTGGTATATTGCACCATTTCTGAAGGTTTATTTATATTTTAATTAAACTTTAATACTATTATGCACAGCCTTGAGGGTATTTAGCTGGTAAGTAATTTTGAGATGGTGTCATTTCTTCCAGGTACTGCACCATTTGTTTGGTTTGTTGCACAATTTTTGGTGGTATGAGATGATTTTGTACAGTTATTGCACCATAGCTCTGTGCATTGTTTGAACTGTAGGTGGAGAATGCTGTGTATTGTGGGGATTCTATTTGTCCTGTATGAGTTTCTTCTTTTCTTTATCTAACTTAATTCTGCTTTTAATTTATATTTACTGGCTTATCAGGTGGCTGTGCTTGTGTTTCCACAGATATGCTGTGTAATTTAAGGTTTTTGATGGATTTTCCTTGCATAAATTGATTGCTTTCTCTTTCTTTCTGTCTTGTGACTGTTGATTAATACAGTTTTAATTTATTGCTTATTGAACTGTCCTCAGTTTAATAACTGCATTGCTGAGTAATCCAATGGTTGAGCAGAGCTTGAGTAACTTGAGTGTTACACTACCCCTTTTCACTGGAAACTTTAACATTCTTGCCAGTTTGTCTTTTTCTTTTCCTTATTTTATTGTTATTCTTGTAACCAAATGGTCCATTCTTCCAGGATTTGATTATGGGATTATACATTTTGATGAATTTAAATCCATTTTATTGCTGAATTCCTCTATTATAGTTGATTAATTATTGATTTTTCTTTCTTCAGTCTTCAAATTATAGTCCTATAAATGAAATTCCACTTGAAACTGGGCCATTAAGGTATGGAATACCACAGCGTGTTTTCTCTTTAATATTCTTTTTTAAAGACTTTGTTCTTTCATTAATTGCTTGCAGTTCTTTGCTCAATTAATTCCAATTGAAATTGCTCTTGAAGAAATTTCTTTTGTAGCCTTAAAATATCTCTTGTAGAGTATATTTTGGATAAATTTTTATTGTTGGTAAAACAATAAATTTTTATAATATTATTGTTTTATCCTGATAAAGTTATAAACAATAAAATTGGCATGTTTTCTCTTAAAAATAATATTTCATACTATTTTTAATTGATTTTTATCTTATACAAATTTTGAGGACAGGAAAAGTACTTGATTTTGAATCAAAGTTTCATATCCACACCTTACATTTGGGGGCCCAGCCGTGATATTTTACCTGTGACATATTTTTTTTACTCTTTTTAAACCTTTTTTTTTATACTGAAAAATTTAAAAACATATAGAAAATACTTATAATCCAAAAAAATCCATAAAAAATATTTTTTTTTCATATTATAAGTGAGGCTTATATTTTTTTATTTCTTTTTTGAAATATCCTTTTTTTACTTAATTAATTGGTTTTTTTTTCATTAATTTTAGTGTCTGACAATGTGTAAGACAAGAAAACATTGAAACAGCCTCAACAGTCACCAGCATTATTCCTGCAAGTTTTATTAATTAAGACCATAATAGTACTGTTATTGTGACTCAAAATAACCAACCTGAACCTATATCTTCTGAATTGATTAACTTGGACATATGTAATACCCTTCAGAAAGCTAAGAATTTGGCCAATAGTAAGTTTTTTGACGTAAAAATACTATTTTAAGCCTTTTTAAACCATAATTATTCCTTCAACCAGGTCAGGAGCCAGCTACAACCCCTCAAGCAGCTCCCCAAAAGGCAATAGACGTGATTATGGCATAAGCCAATCAGGTACAGAAGGAAAAGGGTTGGTTAATGACTTCCAAACAACTAAATTGGGTCATTCTGAAGCTGATAATACTATTTTACCTTCAAAAAGAGCTGACACGGCCACAACAAGCCTCTGTGGACATATACAAAGCCAGCCACAGTGCATACAACAATGCACTTCAATTCAAGGAGTACCAGATCCTTGCAGACCTGTGGAAGAATTGCATGAATTCTTACCTGACAGTAAGAAAGTTCCTGGGCCATCTCAACACTTGCAAATTGCTCAATGGATGGCATCCATTGATGGAGAAGAAAAACATGATGCTTTTGACACTAGAATGGAGGAAAAACAACCCTCCACCACCCAAACCAGTGCCAAAAACAGCCACAGTGGCCAGCAGCAGCAAATCAAACGTGAAAAAGCAGCCACAAACTCCAAACAAGGGCAAAGGGAAGGCACCAGCCCCAAAACCTTACAGCCAGGGCTACAGAATCCCAAAGATTCAGCAGGATGCCATGGAAAATGTATTTCAGATGGCCAGAACCATGATGGAATTATAGAAGAAGGAGGAAGCCAGATTAAGATTCCAGAAATGATTTCTGATATATTTGATTCCATCCCAGAGTTGTATGATGCTATAAATGACATGAAAAAACATCTTTCTGATAAAAATGAAACCATTTGTAACAACATTAAAACAAACAACCTGAGTCTGTGCCAAATTAATGAAACACTTATGTGTTTGGAAAAAGTTTTAAGAACAATTAAAAATTCCAATAATGATAATTCTTCTAGCAATAAAGTAAATGAAAAATCTGCTATTATTAAAGAACTAACAGATAAATATTCTAAATTCAATATTGATGACATAATTGAAACAATAATTAAACAAGCCATAAATATTATCAAAACAGATAACAAGATAGTCCTTGATGACATTTCAAATTCATTTACTGAAGTAAAGACATATACCATTGCCTTGAAAAAGTGTTTTGATGCTTCACAAGAAGAAGTATCAAAATTGTCAATGAAATTGAATCAAGTCACTTCTGATAATACAAGACAGACAGAGTTATGGCAAGAACTGACACATAAGGAAGACATGTATAAAATTGAAGTAATAAATTTAATACAAAGCTTCCAACATGAATACAAAAATTCCCAAAGGTGTAGCAACAGTAAAATGAATGACATTGAACAAATACTGAATACCTTACCAAGAATGTCCACACCTCTAAATCAAAATGAGGGCACAAGAATTCCAAATCCACAAGTATTGGATCCTGATAATTCACAATTAAAAAATGAATTATCCACTTCTTTTCATAACTTGGAACCATCAATGGGCCAAGAACTCTTGAAAGAAGTTCCAAAACTTAAAGAATGGCCTCACTTCAGTGGTGAAGGAGAGTATGATCATATGGAATTTATTAGAGGTATTGACATGATCAAAGAGGATTTTGAATTACCAGAAAGATTGGTAACAGCCAGATTTAACACCTTGTTTACCAGATAAGCTCACAGATGGTACATCAAAATAAGAGAAGCACATGGACACCAGAGTTGGACTTGGTGGAAAACCCAAATCATCAACAAATGGGCAAATGATGCTTGGAGGTTTAAAGTTGAAACAGCCTTTGAATCTGCCAAATTTAATTCTGATAAAGACAAAGCTTTACCATGGTTTTGCCAACAAAAGGACAGATTAACAGCATTATATCCTGACATTTCAGAATTTATGATCCATAGAAAAATTCTGAGACAATGTGGAGGTGACTTAGAGCATGCTGTCAAAAGCAGGACTACTGAAAAATCTTCAGCAGAGGATATTATCAATATACTAGAAGAAGTAACCACCAGAAACAAAATTGGTTCTAGTAGGGTGAATCTCAAAACAAGGTTTAATACACCTTGGAAAGATTCTGTGGACAAAAACCCCAAAGAAAATTCTAGTAATATTAAGTATAAATCTGCAGATACAGTCAGAAAGTGCCATATTTGCCAAAGCACCACCCATTTAGCCAATACATGTCCAAAAAGGGGGGAAATCAATGAAATTGACATTGAAAAGGAACCAGATGTTGAAAAAGAAGACATAATTGAAGACAATTCAGATGATAAGTCATCCATATTTTCTGAATCTTCAAAAGATATAGAAAATATCAATTCCACTTTTGACATCATGTAATCTTATTCCCACTTGCCACAATTGAGCAATGGCCAAGCTGATTTATCACAAGTTCAAGATGCACAACTTATGAAGAAAAAACCAAACAGAGGAAACGTTTATACAGCTGGTAACTCCTGTATAATAGAAGTGGTAATTGACAACAAGCCCACCAAACTTTTGCTTGACCCAGGAGCCTTCTGCTCTTGTGTTGGAAAATCTTTTCTTAAAACTTGTGTACCAAATTTTGAAGACCAATTGTTACCAATTGATGGTATAAAATTCAACAGTGCAAGTAATCCAATGAAAGAATTAGGAATCTTTGAGACCAATGTCATATTCCCACATATGAATGGGAATTTAAGAATCACAGTTGAATTTGCTGTTATGGAAAATTGCTCTGGTACCCATTTTATATTGGGAAATGACTATCTAATCATGTATGGGATAGATTTGCATAATAACAAAGACAGATACTTTACTATTGGAGACAATAAGCACCAAAAATTTGCCTTTTTACCATTTAAAAGACAAATTACAGTAAACAAAGTATCACCAGTCAGCTTAGAGTTAGAGAAATTCAAGTCTGAACAGTTAAATGAGGCTGAAATAAGCCTTCATCTGACTGATAAACAAGAAAATTAAATTTCTTCCCTTTTGTATGACCACAGAGGAGCATTTGCTACGGAAAAAGAACCTCTAGGAGCAATTATTTGTCATGAAGTTGACATCATTCTTAACATTGAAAGACCTTATCCACCACTCTTAAGAAGACCTGCTTATCCAGCAAGTCCAAAATCAAGAGAAGCTCTAGAAATTCATATCAAAGAACTTCTGGACCTTGGTGTAATAAAAAAAGTAGGCCACAATGAAGAAGTAGAAATAACTACACCAGTCATAGTGGCGTGGCATATTGGAAAATCCAGAATGGTTGGGAACTTTAGAGCTCTGAACACTTACACTATTCCAGACAGATACCCAATACCAAAAATCCAAATTGCCCTTACTCAAATATCTCAAGCAGTGTATATAACCACTATGGATTCCCTTAAAGGATTCCATCAAAATGTGGTGACCCCAAGAGCAAGAAAATACTTGAGAATTATAGTTCATTGTGGAGTGTATGAATACTTGAGGATGACCTTTGGTATCAAAAATGCACCTTCACACTTCCAAAGAATGATGAATGAAATCTTCCCTGAAGAACTCTCAGAAGGATGGTTAATCATTTACATTGATGACATTATTGTCTGTTCCAAGACTTGGGAGGAGCACATGTACAGATTGTCCAGAGGTTTGACAAAAATTCAATCAGTCAACATGAAAATCTCCTTGAAGAAATGCCATTTTGGATTCAAAGAACTTAAGGCACTAGGACATGTTGTATCTGGTTTATCTTTTGGAATTGACAAAAACAAAGTTGCAGCAGTATTGCTAAAACCCATGCCTCAGAACAAAAAGGAAATTCAGTCATTCTTAGGTTTTGCAGGATATTACAGGCAGCACATTAAAGATTTTGCATCCATAGCAAGACCACTTTATAAACTGTGTGACAAAGACACAGTATTTGAAATGACTGTTGACAGAGTCAAAGCTTTTGAGTCTCTAAGAGAAGCATTGACCACTGCTCCTCTCTTACTGATGCCAGACTTTAAATGGCCTTTCAAGCTGTATATTGATGCCTCAGGGGATGAACTAGGTGCTGCACTTCACCAAGTTCAGATCATAAATGATAAACCTGTAGAAGGACCCATATGTTTCATATCCAGGCAAATCAAACCAACTGAATCCAGATATGGAGCAAGTCAGATGGAATGTCTATGCCTTGTCTGGGCCTTGGAGAAATTGAACTACTTCTTAGAGGGATGTGTTTTTGAGGTGATAATAGATTGTACAGCTGTCAAATCACTTTTGAACATGAAAACACCCAACAGACATATGCTCAGATGGCAGATAGCCATACAAGAATACAGAGGCAATATGACTATTGTTCATAAGGATGGGAATATTCATAAGAATGCAGATGGACTAAGCAGATGGCCATTACAAAATAATATTGATAATCCTGCTTATGTTCCAGAAGAAGCTTCACCACAAATTCCAATAGAAGGAATAAGTGTTACAGACTTGAACACCCCCTTCTTTGAAGAAGTCAGAAGTAGTTACACTCAAGATAAGAATTGTAGCATCTTATGCCAATTACTTAACAAAGACTGTAAAGACAACTCTCTAATACATGACTTGGATGAAGTATGGAGAAAATCTTATGATGAAGGAAGATTTCACCTACTGGATGGTATAATTTACCACAGAACCAAGCACACATGTGTCATGATAGTTGTAGACAGGTCATTAATCAATCTTGTACTGAAAGAATGCCATGATAGTCCCTTTTCAGGACATCTGTCTGAAGACAGAACAAGAGAGAAAGTAAAGACCTGCATATGGTGGCCAATGTGGCAGAAAGATGTTGCAGAGTATTGCAAAACCTGTGACAGATGCCAAAAGGCAAATAAATCCACTGGCAAGAGACTTGGAAATATGATAAAAATCCAAGAACCAAACAGACCTTGGGAAATTGTCCATATGGATTGGGTAACTGGCCTACCACCAGGAGGTGATAGGAGCTATAATGCTTTCCTAGTAATTGTGGACAGATTCAGTAAAACTCCAATCTTTTTACCATTTCACAAGGATGATACAGCCAGGGATACAGCTCTTCTGATATGGAATATAGTAGTGTCATGGACTGGGATATTTACAAATATCATCAGTGATAGAGATACAAATTCACTTCAGCACTATGGACAAATCTTCACCAATTATTTGCCACTAAACTGTCTTTCTCTACAGCCTACCACCCACAAACTGATGGCCTGGCTGAAAGGATGATCCAAACCTTAGAGGACATGGTGAGAAGATTTTGTGCATATGGCCTTGAATTCAAAGATTGTGATGGATTTACCCATTATTGGTGTACTCTTTTTCCAGCACTAGAATTAGCATATAAAACATCAATCCATGCCAGTACCAAACAGACTCCTGCTATTCTAGAAAAAGGATGGAACCCCAAGTTACCCCAAGATTCCTTGAGGAAAGACTTGATTGTCTACATCCCACAGCTGCTAGCTTCAAAGGAATGCTATACAAAGCTAGAAAGCATGCAGTAAGGTGCATGGAGGACGCTTTTGCATATGCTAAAGACAAATGGGATAAATCACATGCAACTCCAGATTTCAAAGTGGGGGACCTAGTTCTTGTATCCACCACTAACTTCAATAACATCAAAGGATGTAAAAAGTTGGAAGACTCCTTTGCAGGACCTTTTGTGATTAAGGCCTGCCATGGAGAAAATGCTGTTGAAGTAGAGTTATCTGAAGAACTTAGCAATAAGCATCCTACATTTCCAGTGAGCTTGATAAAGCCATATAAATCTAGTGATGCTGAGAAATTTCCCTTGAGGAATAAGATTCCCCAAGTTATACCTCCTATTGAGACATGTGGTACTAAGAAAATTACCAAAGTTCTTAAAGAAAGGAAATTAAGAACCAAGAAAGTGAGGGAATACCTTGTTAGGTACAGAGACCCAACTTGTGAAGATGAATGGTTAGAAGAAAAAGATATAACAGAAGCTACCAAACTCCTCAGGAGATTCAGACACACTACAAACACCAATATTACAAAGTAATATTCTTTTTTAGGGGGAGGGAATGTGAGCCTTAGAGGTAATTTCATATACCCAAAAGACCACAAATACAAAAATAACATATTAATATAAATAAAATAAATTTATTTATATTATTAAAATAAAAATAAAAATATAAATATAAAATTATATTAAAAATAAAAAAATTAATTACAATTTAAAAATAAAAATAAATTAAATTTTGTAAGTATAAAATTACATTTATACTTGAAAAAATTAAGTAAAAATGAAATTTTAACAAAATTGTGAAAAAATAAATAAATTTGGAAAAAAGTTAAATAAAAATTATTAAAACTTTTTATCCAATAAATAAACATATAAAAATTATTTCACCATTGGATTCCTCATAAAAAATCAGGTGGGGTCACCTCTGAGTGAAATTCTTGTAACTCAACTCTAAATAAGCTTAAATTAAGTTTTTATTATTTTCAATACAAAAGTTGAAAATCCTCAAAACTTTAATTTAATTCACACCACATGTGGTGTTAACCATCAATTTTTGTGTTAAAATTGAGGTGTTGTGTTTAGTTTACAAGTTATGAGGAACTGAAGTATTTTCAATTGAATTCAATTGAAATGTCAAAATGTGCACGTGTATTACATAAGTGAACTTTGATTTACATATGAGGTATCAATTATTACTGTATTGTACTGTACAACTCAATTGAATTACATATGTAAATTATAAGTATAATACATGATGAGGAATTAAAGGAAAAATAAATTGGAAAGATTAAAATTGGGGGGGGGGGAAAGGAACTCCAGCTCTAAGGGGGAGCTAGACCCCCAAAATCCTTGCTGACAGGCATGGGATGTCAAAATTCATGCAAAAGTTCATCACTTTTGGCCTGGAATTGAGTTACAGGGTCTGTGGACTCAATTGATGATGAGGTTTTGATACCAACTGGGGTAGTTTTAGCTGTTGTCAAGAGGGTAAAACTACCCTTAAGATAAAACAATCATAGTAAAAACAGTTTTAACTGGTTTCTACGCCTCTGACACAAATCCTGATGTGTTTTGAAGGCTCTAGGCCTGGTATTGCTATAGTAATGGCTGATTTAAGGGTCTAAAATGGCTAAAAATGGCTTAAACCAGCCCTTTTTGGTCTAAACCAGGGTTCAATGATGCCATAATTGGCTTTTCTAGTGTCAGACTGTTTTTCACGACTGACAAGAGTAAATTTTACTTTTGGAGTAAGAGAATTGATGGCTATAAAAGAATGTCTTCTTTGCCCCACTTTTCTCTTCATGTTAGAATCTTTTACTTTTATAATTAGTTTAAACATTGTTAAACCAATCAATAAAAGATTCCAACCACCTTTATCAAATAATTTTAATCCTTTTAACCACGTGAAAAAATTATTATAATCATTGTTTGTAACTCTTATAATCATTTTTACCCCTGAACCACCCCAAAAGTGAATTAAAGCATCTTTCATCACTGTTAACTTTGTCACTTTGTTTCCAAATTCACTCTGGTCACTTTTGAGCGTGTTTTCTCTTTAATATTCTTTTTAAAAGACTTTGTTCTTTAATTAATTGCTTGCAGTTCTTTGCTCAATTAATTCCAATTGAAATTGCTCTTGAAGAAATTTCTTTTGTAGCCTTAAAATATCTCTTGTAGAGTGTTTTTTGGATAAATTTTTATTGTTGGTAAAACTAAATTTTTTTATAATATTAATGTTTTATACTAAGAAAGTTATAAACAATAAAATTGGTGTGTTTTCTCTTAAAAATAATATTTCATACTATTTTTAATTTATTTTTACCTTATACAAATTTTGAGGACAGGAAAAGTACTTAATTTTTAATCAAAGTTTCATATCCACACCTTACAGGTCCAAAGTGCATATGTGAACTTGGGCTCTCTGTCACTTATGATATTCTTAAATAAGCCTTTATGAGAAATAACTCTACTCCATAGAAGAAGAGCTTAATCCATAGCAGTGTCATCTTTATGACATGGTAAGAATATGGGAGTCTTGCTATATCTGTCTACAATGACTAAACAAGAATTATGAGTTCATCACCACTTGGAGAAAGTGCTGGGACCCAATACATATGAACAACTTCCCAAGGGGATTTTGGTTCTTGAATATGAATCAGTAGTCCAAATTTCTTGCCTGTAATCCTGTTTTCCTTTTGGCATCTATCACAGGTATGGCAATATTCAATGTTTTCTTTTCTCCAAGATGGCCACCATGCACAGTTTTTCCCTTTTTCAAGTGTTCTGTCTTCTGACAGGTGTCCATAGTAGATGCTATCATGGCATTAATGAAGAATGGTACTGATAAGCAATCTGCTACACAATTTCATTACACAAGAATGTTTTTTTCTGTGATAAGTTGTCCCATCAAACAAGTGAAATCTTCCTTCATAATATGAATTTTTCCAAACCTCATCCAGTGCATTGACCAAAGATGTATTTCTGCAGTCTTTATATAACAAGGAAGTCAAGATATGGCAATTCTTGTCTTTCTTATAAGATTCTCTGACCTCTTCAATAAATTTGGTCCCAATATCAGCTGTGTTACTTCCTTCAATTGGAATCTGTGGTTCTGCTTTCAAAGGTACATAATCTGGGTTATCAGCAGTATTGGCTAGTTCCCACCTGCTAATTCCATCAGCATTCTTGTGAATGTTTCTTACCTTATGAGCTATAGTCATGTTACCTATATATTCTTGAATGGCTCTTTGCCATCTCAACATATGTCTGTTGGGAGTTCTCATGTTAAGAAGTGATTTCATGGAATTACAGTCAGTTATCACTTCAAAAACACTGCAATAAAGATAATAGTGTAATTTGTCAATTTCCCATACCAACCATAAACACTCCATATGGCTTGCACCATATCTGGCTTCTGTTGGTTTGATTTGTCTTGAGATGTAATATACTGGTCCCTCTGTAGGTTTGTATTCAACAATTTGCACCTGATGTAGGGCTTCCCCTAATCCAGCCCCACATGCATAAATGCAAAATTTAAAAGGTATATTCCAGTTGAGAATAAGGAGTAAAGTTGCTTCTGTAAGAGCTTTCCTTATCTTCTCATAAGATTTAATTCTTTCCTGTGTCATCCCAAATACTGTCTGTTGATCACAGATTCTATAGAGTGATCTGGCTAGAATTGCAAAGTACTTCAGATTTTTCCTGTAATAAATTGCAAATACAAGAAAAGACATCATATCTTTCTTATTCTGGGGTATTAGCTTAAGTAACACTTCTGCCACTTTATTTTTGTCAATACCCAAGCTTAAACCAGAAACAATATGTCCTAAATCTTTAAGTTCTTCAAAGCCAAAGTTACATTTATTGAGTGAAATGTTCATATTCACTCCTGTAACTTCATCAAGTACTCTTGCAAGTCTTTTAAGGTGCAAAGATCATGAGTCAGAACATATGATAATATCATCAATATAAATGGTTATCCATCCTCTAGATAATTCTATGGGGAAGATAGTATTCATCATTCTTTGATAATGGGATGGTGCATTCTTAATACCAAATGGTATTCTAAGATACTAATAAATACCAAAGTGAGTGATAACTCTAAGTAATTTTTTAGTTTTGAGCATAAAAACATTCTGATGAAAATCTTTCAATGCATCCATGGATGTTATATACTTGGCTTTAGACAATTGAGTCAAGGTTTCTTGAATTCTAGGAATTGGATACCTATCTGGAACTGTGTAGGTATTCAATTCTATAAAATCTCAAACCATCCTTGATTCATCATTATTCCAAGCAATAATAACAGGTGTTTTAACTTCAACTTCCTCATTATGGCCTACTTTCCTTAGTACACCAAGTTGGATCAACTCTTGGATATGTTTTTCCAAGGTTTCTTTAGCTCTGGGACTTTCTAGATAAGCTGGTATTCTAAGTATTGGAGGGTATGGTATGTCAATATCAAGAGTAATATGAACTTCATGCCCTTTAATAGCGCCTACTGGTTCATTATCAGAAGCAAAGGCATTCTTATATGTGTATAACACATCAAGAAAATCATGCCTCATCTTTGGTGATAATGATGGATTAATTTGTGCTTCAACAAGTCTATTAGCCACAAATTCTTCCTTATAATTATCTTTAACAGAAGATATTATAGATATTTGCTTTGGAATATTGGAAAAAGCAAAGTTTTGTCTTTTCTTTTCTCCAATTGTGAAATATCTATATTTCTGGTTATTGATATCAATACCATAAATATTCAAGCAATAATTTCCAAGAATGATGTGCTGAGATGTGGAATTTTCCATTACTACTATCTCTGTTTTCATTCTCACACTTCCTTCTGGATGTGGAAATACAAGATTAGTGTCCAATATTCCCAAAGGGTACGTATTATTACTGGCACTACTAAATTGTACACCCTCTATTGGTAATAGATGGCTCTTCTATCCAGGGAGTATGGCTTGAAGATAACCTTTGCCTACAAACGTAAAAAATGCCCCTGTATCCAAATTTACTCTGGCATCAATTTCATTTATCAGGAGTGATGTGATACAAGATGCTCCAGAAGTGTATCCTTTACCTCTATCAGTTTTGGATTTACACATTGTGGCATCCTGGATATTGATCAGGTCATGACAATCCTCACTGTACTGTGGCAAGTGAGTATGGACTTCTGTGACCTCAAAGAAAGCTGTAATGTTTTCAATGGGATAGTCTTCCGCTGGTGTATCCTCACAGACTGTAGAATATAGGTCAGATTCTTCTTTCTCTTAAGTACACTGAACTTCTTCATTTACTTGAGCTTCATTAATTTTTGGCTTCTTGGTTCAAGTGTTGGCTAAATGTGAGGTTCTCCCACAGTTTTGACACTTCAACACAGGTCTTTCAGGCCTCTTATCTTCTCTGGAAGTTTTTGGGACCATTTTGGATTCCATAGGGATTCTAGTCTAGGTTTTACCAATTCTTGTACTAGTAATGATATCTTCCATGGCATTGATGTAGTCTTCTGTTGAACAGGGTTCTACACATCTGCACTTGATAGCATGTTCTAGTTCTCCTCCAAATTATCTTAATATCTTCATATTAATCATAGTGTCAGACATATCTGGGTGTAAAGCAGATAATCTGTCTTTTTGTTTGAAGAACCAAGTAAGTGGTTTATCTTTCTCTGAGTTAAAAATGGCACTTTCAAAAGCATTTTCTATTTTTAATCCCAAAAATCTTTTATCCTGTTTGGTGATTATTTCAGATTTCCACCAAGGACAATCATGTTTACCATGATCTTGTCTCATTTTGTAATAACATTTCCTTGCAGTTCTGGTAAACCAGGAGAGTAGCTTTCCCACTATAATTTCATCAGGTATGTGAAAATCCTCTTGCAACATATCAGTTGCTCTGGTGAACTCAATATGATTGTAACCTCCTTGACCAGAGAATGTTGGCCATTCTTCCAGTTTGGGAATATCTTTTGCACAGATAGGATTTTCTCCTAAAAATGGGGTAAAACTTTCTTTTACAGAAGGTTTCTCTTCAGTAAGAGGTGTATAATGTCTTGGCATATGTGGTTCAGAATTATTATTAATTTGCTACACATTTGAAATGATTTCATTCTTCAATTTCTGCCTTTCATTGTCACTTTTTGCCGAATTTGTGGCAAACTTATTGGTATTATTAATTATATCCAAAACCTGACTTCTCAGAATTGGAAATTTTTCATTGATGTGTGGAATGGAAATATCTCCTATTTCATCCTCTTAAAATTGAAATTTACTTTCAATACTTTCACATGTACTGGTAATTGAATCAAGTCTGACATTTGACAACTTATACCACCTAGTAGAAGTTTTGTCATCTTTCTTGAATTCATTTATATCTGATGTTATTTATTTAAATTTGGTTCAAATTTCCCAAGTTCTACATCAATACTAGATTTAACAAATTTTATTTCTTCTATTATTTACATGGAAAGGTCTTATTCATCCTTTCCTGCTCTTTGGATGTGAATCCCATGAGAGGTCTGGCCATATTAAAGTTACTTTCCATGACTGAAGGCTCCAATTTGGGGATCCTGTACCCCTGTGGGTAAGGTATGTGCCAATTGGCTTTGCCTTTGCTTTTATTTGATGGTTCTTGGGACCTCTCTGCTTCTTCTGAGGTCCTTTTGGCTTGTCTTTGGACACTTCTGGATCTGGTTTGGAGCTGGTAGACGCCACTTGGGCTTCTTTCTCCAAAACTGGAGTCATTTCCAGTTCCTTCTTCTGGTCTATGGATAAAGTAATTTTATTTTTAAAACAGTTCTTTATCTTTTTGACCTTTTCTTTGCAAGAAAATGGGATCCATCCTCCCAAAGTTCTATGGTCTTCTCCTGACCCAGAAAGTTTTTGATATGTAAGTAGGAGTTCATGGCCCCCTGCCAAAGGCTTGAGCATATTTCCCACTCCTCCTCTTTGTCTGCTCTGTACCAATTCTTGTATTAGCATTTAAAAATTTCTATTGCTGCCACTTGAAAATGGTTCAGCCCTTGAAATATTATCATGAATTAGTTCAGACTCAAAGCTCACATCAGAGTTAGTGGGTGCAGACCTTGGGGGATGGGGGAAACTCTGGCATCCTCCAGATGTGTCTTTCTTGAGCAAGACTTGGCACTTCCAGACTTGGTCTTGCCTCTTCTTTGTCCAAAACCATCTGGTTGGACTGAATAGTTTCTTCCATTTCTGGTATGCACCATTTTATGTCAACTTAAGAGAAAAAAATTAAGAATAAAGTCAAAACTACACACCTTTTTGTGTTTTTTTTCTTTTTCTGTTTGAAACAAAGTGCCTCTTTTAGAAATTTGAACTTCAATACTGTCTTCAGATTCTGGACTGGTAATATATCTTTTACTGAGTCTTTTACCAGCTGCACAGTATTTGATTAACAACACTAGAAAAAAGATTTAAAAAAGACAAATTTATTTATTATACTTAAAAGACTTTTCAGAAGATTTTTCATAAGCTTTTATTATCCTTTTATATTAAAAAAAATTATTCCTTTTGGAGAAAGAAAATTAAAAATTTAAGATTTTGATTTGAAATTAATTCAGAGTAACTCAAAGAATAATTTTATAAATTTTTGGATGTGAAAAAGCCATGTGTAAAATAAAACAAAATTAAACCAAATGCCTCAATGAAAAATATTTTAAAGACGATTTCAAAAATAAAAAAAAAATAGCTTTAAATTGAAAGAAAAAAATAATTAAATTAATAGATTTTAAAACTTGAAAATATATTAATTAAGGGTACAAGATTGAAAAAACACAGCCAGGCCACCAAATGTAAGATGTGTCTATGAAACTGTTGATAATATTACTATTAATCAACAGTAATATGACTGTTCTTATTAAATATAATGATAAAAATTATCATAACCACAATTAAATAATTATCACTTAATTATTTCTTTTACTTGTTATACACTATTAGTGATTATAACAGTAAGCGGTAATTGTCTACAAGAATCAATTACAAGAAGAATTTAATAATGAAAACTTCTTTATTAAAATAATAAAATTATTTTGTTATATAATTATCTTTTACAAGAATAATTATAAATATAATTCTTGAATAAAACTATGACTCAAGAGAAACTTTAGGAATTAAGACAAAACATGCACTAATACTCCAAAGAACTTATTAAAAGATAATAGTAGAGAAATTTGATGGATAATTGTGGATTTAATGGATCAAAATTGATTTATAACAGAATTAAAGAAACATATAGTTGATTTCTATGATTTCATGTCTTTCTTATTGATTCTGAAAGAATAAAACACTTAAGAAAAGATTAACTAATACTTACTTTTTGGTAATAATGGTATAATTGAATAATGTGATGATTTTGGAAAAAACAGCAAGAGGAAGCCTCTTTCAAGTCAACAACAGCTCACAGTGGCATCCTGTGGAGAAAAATGAAAAACCAGTGAGTGAGAAAACAATAAACCTTCTTGGATTATTGATTCCATTATCTGTTGTCATGTAAGATTATCATAATTACTTAATTGATGTTTTTATGTGACTACCAACCCATTTATGGTTAAGAATAAAAGGAGTAACAACTGTAAATCTTCTTTTATTTCAGAATAATCATTGATTTCTCAAAGTTATCAATGTTATTGGAAATTTTATCACAGAGTGTATTTTCTGTGAATTTTTGAAGATTCAGTGTTTCACATGGAATCATCAAAAATGGACTGTAAGTAAGACTTTTAGTTTTACTTATAAAAGCATGATTCTTTTTTGGTTTTAATATTAATTATACCTTTCTCAATTGGTCCTGAAAGGTTCAGAAAGATTCATTGAGAATTGTATTTTTAATGAATTTTTGAAGTTTTCTCTTCATTTCTACATAGAATTGCAAATAATACTATATTGCTGGTTGCTATGAGGGAAATCAATGGATAATAGTCCAAAAAGGGTTTTGATTACTCTTTTTGGGGCTTATCCATGGAAAATCATTGATAATGGACATGGTTACAGGAGTCTCAGTTGCATTTTACCTCCTTGGCACGTCAAAATAGCAGCTTATTTGGTATTTTCTTATGATTTAATGAGATTTAAACTTGGTAACCAAGTTCTCAAAAGGCTTTAGTATAATAATTGGGCCAAGATCAACCATGGATCCAAGCTTTAGAGCTGTCCATGCCTCAGACGCCTCACAAGTTGGGTACTCTGTGTATGTAATAATACCATAATATTGAGTGCCAAAAACATGCATAACACTATTATTCGTGTATGTGTAACATGGGATTTCTCACATTCCCATTATTTTGGTGTGAAATTGAGAAAAACAAAATTTTTCACAATTCTTTTATGTGGTATTGATGATTTGGTATTGAAGTATTTTCCATATTACCACCTCTTAGAGTTAATTTAAGCTTATTCAATCTATGGAGCTACCCTAGGTGAATTTTTCTGTAGAATCCAAATCTGGTCTTAAATTCATTGATTTACTTACTCACAAAAAAGTTATTCATCTTTTCTGAAATAAAAAAGATGAATTTTTAATATATGCATGACTTATGGGTTATGCATAGTTCAAAGTTTATTTTTAAAGATAGCTGTGGCCTATTTCGGTATGTAAAATAGACCTCAAGGCTCACAATTATTCATGGTATGTGGATGTCATGCTGGTGCTCTGTTTGGGGTCATAGGCTGACATACTCTCCACTCCTATATTTCCTGAATGCCACATCAGCTGATCTTGAAATATCCCAAACTAAAACGCTCACACTGACCAAGAAGCTAAAAGCTTAACTTGAACAAATCCTTAACCTCAATCAACTTGCTAACAGCTCATCTTCCTACTCTCATTTTATTCTTTCAATATTCTTTTATCTTTCTTTTACTTTCTTATTTTATTCTCATTGTTTATCTTGTGGATTCAGACTTTTGTCCTTTTGTATTACTATTGTTGCTGTGCTGGTTATCTTAGTCATTAGTAGTCCACCATTTAGTTTTGCATGTTAACCACAACATCCTTGAGCTAAGAAGCTTAGATACTCTCATTATACAACACATCATTTTATTCTTATCTGCCTTTGTAAAGCTTCAGAACTTGAACTATTCATACACAGCCCTTATTAAAAGTGGTCTATTTGCTAAGCCCATCATAGAATTAGAACAATATAAAGGTAGTTTATAGTCATTATTAATAGCCACAATAGAGCACAAAACTATGTTCCACGTGCAAGCAACTAGCCTTCTGTTGTAAATTATTTGTTCACCTTTTGGTACTTTTGGGTGATTTTCTCTATTCCTTTGCTCGTGACGTTAATTCAAGAACTACGTTTGGTTTAATATTCACAGTGAAGGCGGCAGCTAACAAAAGGCAGTATCACCAAATATCCTGCGTCTAGGGTCTCATTCCCTGAGACAGGAGTCGGACGTCGACATGGCTTCGCTTGCTTACCAGCAAAGAAGATATGTCCTGTTGAGCACATAAGTTGTATCCAGCGTGGCCTTGTACGCTGTTCGCGTAGCTAATGTTATCTTCTTACTTTTTAGGCGCCTCAACCCACACCTGACTCAGTTGCTATAGTTATTCTCCGGAGATCACGTTCCTTACACATTTTCGTCCTGGTGTGGAATGCAATGTTTGTGAAAGCAACTAAAAAAGCTGTTGGAGCATATAGCACCGCCTGCCAGGGACCACAGGTCACTACACGACGGACCATGTGGTCTTGGGACTCCACGGGCAGCACCCAAACCTTTGTGAAGAACATTTTAATTGGACAATAATTGGTGGTGCATAATTTTGAACTGAGATTCTGATGAGCTCTTCGAGTCAGGGATCACAACAAATTCAAACAGAATACAACCTGCTGAGCACCTTTGCAGGCGCCCTCTCGTACGTCCATCTGCGAAAGCAGGGCCTTTCTAGTGTGGCGTTGGAAGAGATTCTTATGGAATACGCGATTGATTCTAAATTCCGCACTACCCCTTCTGGTAGGGTCGCCAAGCTGCCTTGTGGCTGGTCTGCTTTCAACGCCGAGTCCTGATATTTTGTGGCTTTTGCCTATTCGGGTGGATTATGAGTAGCACGCCTCGATGTCAAACAGTGGAATGATGAAATTTACAAAGGTCCGTCCTATATGTGATCTCCTCCATTTGGAGGTGGGTTTTCCGCCGAGCGTCCTACCTTCCCCTCCAGAAACTCTCATCCTCCCTCCCAACAATGCAACTCAAAGTGTTGAACTTGGTACTTTTGTGCCTCGCTGCTGCGTTTCTTCCTCTCTCATGGGCGGGGACACCGCGGAGATGTTCGACCGCCATAACCTATTTGCAAGACGGGAAAAATCTCAGTACGTATATAATACCAACGTTTTCTTGAATGTTTCGCTTCAGCTGTTGGGTTTACCCATTGTACACTTATAACTTCATTATCTTCGCCCTTGCAGTATGCTATTCACGTGGCGAATTCGTGGCCAAGTATAAGCTAACTGATTGTTCTTATCATCATGGCGAACATCGTGAGTCGTAGCACCGCACTTGAGACCATCTTAGATGCTTCTTATGCTCCTTCTGAAAAACTCGAACTGACTTGAACTTGTAAGGAAGCAATGACGGCCTTTGTCTTTGAACAGTGCGTTCCTAGCAAGGGCTCAAAGGCGACCGACGGCATACGAATTCTTCATCCCAGAAGCTATCAAGTTTCACGAGATGGTAGTGAAATATGTAAGTTGTTGTGCATGCCTTAGCGAATTTTCAGTCACCTGTTGAAAATGCATATTTCTTGTGGACACCTGGACCACCTATACGCACCACCTGTGTACAGATGTCAAGAATGGATTTTTTCATGCCAGTGACGAAACATATAAAGATATCGCCGGGCCATACACCTGTCCTGCAAAGTCTTTACAGGGGTTGAATCAGGACCTTCCAAGTATGTAACTAGATTATTGACTGCGCTTAAAGCTACTCACTGACAACAAGCATGAGTAAACTTTGTTCCAATATTTAGTTTGTTCTTACACTTGATAGGGCTTTACATCCCCCTTGAGGAAAAAGTCAGGCGCTTGTTGTTTTTTCAATTTCTTTCTAAAATTTCAGCAACCATCCTTCATCTTACTGAGTTCTTCTCTCAATAAAAACATCTTCATTTGAAAAATTTCACCTTTCATTTTTGATTTCGTTTAGTTGTAATTACAAAATAATTTATATGTTGGAAATTACAAATTTGTGTCTCAAGGCGCAAGGTGACGTGCGAAAATGAAATTGAAAATTGAAGAAGAAAATTATGAGTCCTGCTACTACTGGACAATTGCTTCGTTTGGCTCTATGATGGCTTGTATGGATGGTGTGATTGAGTCAAGCTGGTTACGACAACACTTGTTCACTTGGCTTGCACACGATTTCAGGAAACAGTAACTAGCATGCCGAGTTCGTGGATCTTGCTTGAATGAAATCACATGAACCAAGTTTTCATCTTGCAAGTATTTTTGAAAAGATTGAATCGGCGATGGAGAAGTAGTCAATATCAAGTTTGAATTTCAACTGAGCTATATGATCCACGAGTTAAATGACTTAAAATATATACTAGGACTTTGGGTTTTGTCACCACTGGTCCAAAGATGTTTTTGAAGTTTCTCAATAAACGTTTGTTCTCTCTTAAAACATCAACGAACCACTTATATCTAGTGGGTTTCTCACAAGGGCCATAAAGAGAATATCCCATACCCCCTTTCTATTGATATAGAAAAGCTTAGTAGTACAAGTCTCACACCATTCATTCAACGTTTTTCAGAGATATGTTGGATCATGTTCCTTGGGGGTATTTCATAAATACTCAAAAGATCTGTCGCATATTTGAAATAAGTCAAGATCAATCTTGCAACATGAATAAAATACAAAAATTTCCTCCATGAATTCAATTATAAGTATGTATAAATTCTTTCATGAAAAAATGGATAACAAAGCAAAAAAAGAAAAGAACATGTTGATTGATTATGTATGAAAGATTTTATATACATTAAAATACAATTGTGAAGTGCTTCATGTTTCTTTTTTTTTGATAAAAAATCACATATGAATAATAAGATCATGTCTTTCCTTATAAAACACTTCCACGTGTAATACCTATTGAGCTACTCGCTTATTGAGCTATTTATTCTCATAGTGTAGTATCAATATTCTAAAAACTGAAATAATATCTTAATTCCTCATATGATTAATTATCAATATTTTGTGGGAGATATTTGAGTATCTTTTATACAGTGATTATAGGATTTTCAATTGTTTATTCAATATGAAAAGAATAACTCTTTATTTTATCTTCATATTGTCAAGAAATATGTGTAATTATCCTTAGAATTTTACTAATGTATCATAGGGGGAAGTATAGGATTATCTAGTTCATAATTTAATCCACATCAAATGTGGCTCTAAAAATTATTCATTTCTTTACAACTACTTGTTCATGAGGAGATCCAAAGAAATTATAATTTCTTTCCAAATGCTTTGCTTTTTTTTAGATGGGCTGAAAAACTTTGATTTTTTCCCTATATTTAAAGAATATATTTACAATTAAGCAGCTGGAAATTTGGAAGTATTTTTATTTATAATATCTGGGTATAGGATAGTATTGTGATAAAATCAAAGATAGCTGAAGGAAAGTATGTTTGATAAGGAAAAAAGGATTAATAAGATTTATAAATCTAGCTTCCTGAAAGCTCTTTGTTTCAGTTTCTCAAGGCTGTGAGAGTTCTATTAAATTTGAGCAGATTTATTCAGAACTAGTTTTCTCCTAAAAGCACTTTTCATCAAGTTTCCACAGGTTTTGTGAGCCTTGAGGTATATTTCACATGCCCAAAAAGTCCACAATTAAGAGAAACACAACTTCTGGACTATGAAAAAGGCATGAGTCATGCATATGTTTGAAATTTATAATTTTTTATTTGAAAAAAGATGAAAACTTTTTTGTTTGTAAACAAGTCCATGAACTCAAGACCAGATTCAGATGTTACACAAAAATTCACCTTGGTCCACTTAATGGAGTGAATAAGCTTAAATTAATGCCATTAGGTGGTAATATGGAAAATAATTTAGCACAAAATCATCAATACCTCATAAAATAATTGTTAATTGTTTTGTTTTTCTCCCTTTCACACCAAAAAAATGGGATTGTGAAAAATTCCATGTTACATATACACTAATAATAGTACTATTCATGTTTGTAGCACTTAATATTACAATATAACTACTTATAGGCTTTATAAACCCATAGTGGATATCAGTCTTTAAGCCTAAATTACTATTTTCAAGATTGATGTAGCTAAGAGGGAAAAAATACATCAAAGAGAGCCAGGGTACCCAACTTCTGAGGCCTCTGAGGAATTAATAGCTCTAAAGCTTGGATATATGGCCGATAATGGCTCAATTAGTAGACAAAAACCTTTTGAGAACTTGATTACCAAGTTGCACTCCCATTAAATCATGAGAAAATAAAAAATAAGCTGCTATTTTAACATGAAAGGGAGGTAATGAATAAATCCGAGTCTTATAACAAGTCCATTATTGATTATTATTCATTGATAGACCCAATAAGAGTAATTGAAATCTGTTTGTTAATAGTATCCATGAGATTACCTCATGGCAACTACTTATCACTATGCCAATTGCTTTTCTATGTAGAAATGAGGTAAAAATTCCAAAAATTAATTAAAAATAAAACTATTGATGAATGCTTCTTAATTCTTCAGGACCAATGGAGAAAGGGATAATACACAAAAAATTAAAAAAGAATTAATAATTCAAATTGAAAGTTTTACTTACAGTCCATTTCTGATTATTCAAAGTGAAACACTGAATCTTCAGACATTCACAGAAGACACAACCTCTGATAAAATTTCCAATAACATTTATAGATTTCAAAAATAAATGTTTATTCTCAAATAAAATATTATTTGAAGCTTTTAGTATTTGATTTATAAACCATTAATAGGTTGGTAGTCACATAAAGTGCCTTAATTAAGTAATTATGATAATATTACTTGACTACAAGTGAGGTAATATTTTAATATTTTCAGGTGACTGGTTTCTCATTCACATTTTTTTAGTTTTATCCATGAAATATATCTGTGAGCTTTTGTAGACTTAAAAGCAGCCTAATATTGCTGTTTTTCCAGATATTATCTTATTATTAAACTTTATAATTAATACCAACAAGTCAGTATTGGTTAAAAACCCTTATTAAGTGTCTTTTTACTTTCAAATAAATCAGAAAGATTTCAAATCAAAAATATTATACCATTTTCAATAACAATCAATTTTTTGTATTAATGTTTTAAATCTATTATTAATCCTTTAAATCCACAAATAATCCATAAAATAACTCTGCCAATTCTTTTTAAGGTATTTTTGGAGTATTAGTGAGTGTTTTGTTAAGTTATTGAAGTATTTCTCTAATGACTATAGTTTTCTTTAAGAGTTTATTATACTTCTTTTTGAAAAAGATAATTATTAATTAGAATAATTTTATATCTTTCAATAAGAAGTTTTATCATAAATACTTCTTTTAATTGATTTTAGTAGACAATAATTTCTTATTGTTATAATAGGTAGTAGTATATAACAATTAAAAGAGATAATTATAAAGTTAAGAGCTTATTTGTGTTTTTAAAGAATTCACTTATTATATTTAATAAGAAAAGTCATAGTACTATTGATTAATAGTAATTTAGAAAGACCTTCATACCCAAATCTTACAATTTTAAAGATCTAAGTTCCTTTGGAATAATGGGATAATTAATAATGAATAATATTTTAAAGTCATGTTTTAAATCTTTTTTAAAATTTCTAATAATGATATTAGTAAGCTGTTATCTGGATAATTAGGAATAGAAAATAGTGAGATCAATCTGATAAATTCTCATCAACTAGATTATTGATTTTTAATCTTGATTCCATTTATTCAGAAAGAGAACTTATAATTATTCACACAAAAAAATTACCTAAATTAGAATTGGAAAGCCATTAAAAATAGAAACAAAAAGCTGATGTACATAGGTTTTGTGAGCAGGTATTTCTGTTACAGATATCTTATTGAATTGACATCAATTTGAAATCAAGTTCTTAATTGAAAGCTGAACATATCTCTGTGCCTTCACTTATTATAAAACTTTCTATTTTAAGCTTCATTTAATTTCAAAAGAAACTATTATTAGTCAAATATAATATTTTATGAAAGAAGCTCTTTAAATCAAAAACCATACATAATTTTCAATTTTAATCAGGAAAATCAAAAAAGTAGAATATGAGCTTATAATGATAGATATTTTTTGATGACATTTGAAAATATTTTACTTCAATTTGTGTCATTAATAAGAAGATTCTTAATTTTAAGCTTCTTAAATAATTCTTTCTATTCAAATATTTCATTTTCACTATGATGGTTTTTCAGTTTTTATATATAATTATGGCTTATTGCATAGTAATATTTTCACAATTATTTGAAGATATCAAGATTTCTCAAAGGCGCACATCATCAGTAGCTTCTTGAATAAATTTGAGATTTTCTTTTATGAGTGACCCCCTCCTCCAAAATTTCTATTTATTGAGAATTTTTTTTAATATCCTTCATAAAAACTCCACTTTTTTATTTATTTCTTATACATTTTCATTTTCTTGTTAATTTATAATTTTACATTTTTTAGCTTTTGTTAAAATTAACAATAAAAAGACAAGAGAAGAAAATAATATATATATAAATAAATTTATCACATATATTTTTGGTATTTCTTTCATTCTTGATAAGGAACAACATATTTTAATTGCACATTTTTCAAATTGCATATTTGAAATATTATTCAATATTTGAGAATAATAGATTTTATATGATAATATTAAAAGTTCATTGAGGATATTTATCAATGAACTAATTGATGATTGATGATGAATTATTTTGTTTCACAATCATATTCACAGCTTATACTGGAAGAATGTTTTAGTATCTTGTCTTTAAAATGAAGGAATTAGAGTGTGAGCTTCATTGCATTAATTAAGCTAAGTATAAAATTAGACTTCCCACAATGATATATCCCAAATCTTTCAAGCTGAGAAAACTTGAATGCAATTTGGAAATTTCGATGTCAGTCAAAACTATCATTCAATGATCTGGTAGTTTAATATATTCTAAAAAGGCTTACAAGCTATTAATAAGAGACTGGAGTATTATTTCTTGGTATTCAACTCTAAAGCTTATTTATATTAAGGTAAAGATACCATAGCTTGAAGGAAAAGGTTGCATATGTGTAATTTCTAAGTCCATTAAAGAAAAATCATAAACAGGAAATATTGAAATCATTAAAATTTTCTCTCTTGATTAATTGAAAGGACTGATCACTTTATCAATAGAAACAGAGGAATCAATTTAGTATAATTACAATCTCTTAAGAAATGTAAACTAGGTGAAATTTAGCCAAGTAAGATTACTTTTCCCTGTAGCCTATGTAGGCAAAAGCCTGGACAAAATTCATTAAAATATCTTTGGGTCATAAAGAATATTCCTCTTTAAAAGGAATCCTCTAACATTTTAAGATTTAAATATCCTCATACATCTATATAGCTGAATGCACAGAATGTATTCTTGTTTGTTAAGATTCTATTTAAGTTAAGTGTATTGTGACTTCCTATTCCAAATATAATATTTAAATATCTATTATCAGAATTAATTACTTTATTCAAAAGGATGAGAATTTATAATACTAAATAGAGACATAACTCAAATGATATTCATAATATAAATATTATCAATTGTGACCCTTGAGGGTATATAAGAAATACCCATAAAGCAATGAAAAATTTCTTTTCTGGTTGGTTGACTCATTAACCGAAATATAAGTTAGTCTTAAAGCAAAACAAAAGTGATCTTATTATATATTTTTTTGGGTACTCAAATTTATAAATATTATGTCATATTTTAACTTCGTACAAAAATAAAACTAAGGTAACCCCATTGTGTGTTATAAAAAGATCAGGTTATTTTGGAATTTATCATACTATACAGAATCTTGAAAAGCACTTCTCCAAATTTAGATAATTCTAGAAATTTCAGAAATGGTTAATTTAAAATTCAAATTAAATCTACATATTTTCAGGTTGAGTCTATTATGAAGCTACTAAATATTTCTTACAAGATCTAACTATGAGTGTTAAATGGATAAACATAAGTCACAATATTGGTTATAATGGTTTTGGGTATTCAATATGAGCTTATAGTGGTGGTGAGCTGTCAGCATGTGACTCAAAACCAGAGAACAAGCATGACCACCAAAATTCCATAAACAAATGGTAGAGAAGAATACCATCAAGAATTGAATTGAGAAAAAATAACTCATAAACTATATTAAAATGAAGGGAAAAGTAACCTCTGTTCAAATATATCACTCCCAAAGCCATAGGACAAAGCATAAAAAACTCATCTGGGCTCCAAGGAAAAGCTGAGCATAAACCATGATTTTCACCACCCATCGAAAATTCAGAGAAAGAGGCTGAAAACCATCAAATGGGTATTCAATTTGAAGCTACAAGTCAGGGCTACCCATTGATACTAGATAAATCAAGCTGGAATCAAAACTAAAGAATCTATGGTCAAAATGATATCCAAATAAGGGTGAACAAAATATTCACCTCCCATTTAACTTCTACATTTTTAGTGTGAGATACCTGAAAAGGGGTCTTTTTGGAATAAGCACAATAAGATATTTTTGACTTTTTGGTCTATTTCCTCATAACTGATCTAGAGAAAAAGTTGTGGAGAAAATAAATTCCATATAGGATTTAAGAAAAATATATATTTGAATATTGGAACTTAGAAGTGATATAAAATTAAAATATTGAATTTTAACCATTCCAAATTATATATGATCATGTAGAACTACTCCAGGGATAAAGAATGAACCAAATTTGTGCTCATTATCTTACAAACCAATAGATTTGTGGCAGTTTTAAGGTTAAAATCCCACAGTATGGGCAATACACCACTACTGTGGGATACTATCCCATATCCTTGGATATGGGGTGTCAAATTTACAAAGAAGAATTTTTATACCTCAGAAAATCATACTTTGGCCTGCATGGGATCCCCATACAGGATCTGTACAGAAATATACATGTCATACATGTCAGAAGCAGGCTATGTTGTCCCCAATCAAAACATTTCACCCTGTATTGGTGAAAGCTGACCAAATGTGACTTCAAAACAAAATATGATCTCAATATAGGGTATAAATGCATGTATTAACCACAAGCCTGTCCTTGGAGGTGATAAAATATTCACTCCTCCTAATGGGTATGGATTAATGGTCCTTCCAACCAATTTCAGGATAAAAAGTGACCTTCCTCTGTCCAAAAGAGGAGTCTCCGTCCTTGCCATAAATTCCTGTGTAATAAAACTGTTTACCAACAGTGATACTTATGAATAATAAACAGGTATAGCTCTAATACTAATTATTGTAGTATTCATTATAATAATTCAAGTGATAAAGCTGCACCCAGGGCTTTCAATAGCGCTTGCCACTACTATTCTTTTATAGTAAAGCCCTGAAGATCTATTATGATCTAACTTTATAACCTATTACCCATGTCACAGTCATAGTTGAAGTTGTAAATACTCTTCTTAATACTTCATCATAGACTCAGTCTGACATTTTTGGGGCATGGCCATGGTTTTTACCTTACCTTTGGACTTTTTGACATAAAATTGAGTTTTTTTCTCTTATTTTAAATTTGAATTATTATTATTTTTAGCATAAAACTAGCTCAAGAAATAAGAATATATAAAATTTCATATATCATGATTTTTTTCAGTGGTATATAGATCATATACTACTGGTGTTTTATGCATTTTTATGCATTTTTGACTTGGTTGATTATAATTCAAATACCACAGTGTTCTTTGAGTATGTTTTTGATATATGAAAGAAAAACCTTAAATTATTATTTTGTAATTAGAAGAATACTTCTTTACTGTAAATAACAGTCTCAGAAGCGTCGTTGGACATATTGATAAGCTCAATTGTCCATTACATGACCACTGTTAAGACTTTTCTTGTTAATTACAAGGGAATCTGTGTGATATTGGGGATACAAAAGTAAGCCATATATCCAGGAAACAGTCTTTTGAGATATAATTAATGATCTCAATAATACATCATAATAATGGGGTACAATACACATACATATTGTACCAGAAGGCATTCTTATGAGTGCAAACAGAATAATAAGAGTTTTGGTGACATAAGACCTCATTTCTGTTTCAGTGGAAGAAAATTCAATGCCACTAGATACCAACTCACAGATTGATAAAACAATTTCACCCTAAGACACAGAAGCTGTGGTATTCCATACCATTAGTATCAGTTTCAAGCTTATCAATAGAAAAATAGTAAAACAAATAGAAAAGAAAAGAATTTCAAAAATTAACATGGCAAAGATTTTGAAAGTTAAAAGTCTCAATTTTATTCTTCAAATATTCTCTAAACCAATAATAAACCTCAATTATATTTTTAAGAAACTCAATAGGACCAACAGTTTTGAGAGTGAATAAAAACTGAAAAAGAGGTAGCACTACAGACAAAGTTGAAATCCCATGCTAAAAAGCAAAACCTTCCTGTCTCAGTTGAAAAGAAGGAGCTATTTACCTATGGATTTATCATTTAGCTGGTTAAAGCCACACTAAATACAAACCCCAAACATGTTTCATAAAAGGTATTTTTCTGGAATATATAGGGAGATCTAGTAATATTTTGGATTTTTCATGCAAAATTGGGTGAATTTTTTGGATGATTCAGGAATAATGAAGAAAATTCTGGAATATTTCAGAATAATTATGAATCTTTGAAGATAAAAGAAGAAAACCAAAAGTAATAGATAAATAAATAAATTTAAATGTTTTACCCAGAAAACAAATTATGCACAACATTTGTACATGTTACAGCTACACATTTTACACTGCTATACAATACACAGCCACAAGTAAAGTGAAATTACAGAAGAATTTCATGCACCTTGAAAGCTCCTCAGGTGAAGAATGTTCTTTTGGTTACCATAAAAAATCACATGGTTGCTCCAAGCTAGGAAATATTTAGCCCCACAAGTATATGAGAACACGCATGAATGGAGTTTTTGGCAGAGGAATTTCAATTCAAATAGTATAGTATCACACAATTTCTCCACCTTATTGCATAATCAATAAAATGATGCAATTCAATTGAGTTAAGCTCAATACAGCTATATCTTGGAGCACAGAATCATAAATCTATTTTCTCCACCTTGATTCAATTAAAACCTACCTCAAGGATATGCAAGGAAAGTACTTTTTTTCAAGAACAAATGTTTTATTAGTAATAAATAAGGTAAAATTCAAGAAAATAATGCAATCTATGCATGAAATGAGGACATCCTGAAATAAACTCACCAGAAATATTATTTCAAAGATGTGTATCAAAATTGAAATTAGTGATGAAAGAACCAGAAAAGCTAAAGATAATACTTTATTCACCTTTTTTCTTGAAATTTAATGCAGGTAATCTCAACAATGAGTTTTGTATTTTCCTCACCTTTTCTGCTACCAAGAAAGCATCACCATCTTAATTCTTTCAAAGGTTTAATCTTACCAGAAATCAGTTCACTTTCCAGAAAGTGTATTTTCACCAATTTGTCCACAAATAGAAACTCTCACCAGCAAAATTATCTCCATGAACTAACATGAGTTTGATAAAAAAAGAACCACCAGCATAATTATATCAGCAAAAATGTAACAAAGTCACCAAAAAGACAAAACTCACCAGCCAAATTCTTTCAAACATATCATATGACTAGAAGAAAGTTCAATTTTCAGGAGTGGTATTTTCTCCACTTTTTTGGCAGAAATAAAATCTCACCAGAAAAGGTATCTCAATGAAATCACATGATTTTTATAATAAAAAGAGCACCAGAAATATTCTATGAGAAATATAATGTGGTACCACAAAACTACATGTCTCAACAGCTGAAACCTCTCAAGTATCAATTTTTCCAAGTACCCTGTTTTGAGAAGCTCTATGGAAGCCAAAAAAGTATTAATAAAGGTCCTCTCTCCCTTAATTTTTGCAATAATCCTGGAGCAAGTTCCCACTATCCAGGATCAGAACCATCCCTGAACTAGAAGGATATCTAGAGTAGTATTAATCTCTTTTTAGTCATGGAAAGCTAATTAACCTTGCTCAGTAGCATAGTATTATTAAAATAGGATTAGTATGAACGTAGTTGAGCACATAGTATTATCAAGAAAGTAGTAGTATAATGGTAATTAAAGTTTAGTAGCCTCTCTCAGAATCTTAGTATATTCCAAAAACAGTAATAGTGATATAAACTAAGTATTAAAAAACATGATTCATGAAATATTATTAGAATAAAATGCAATATCTTCATCCTTAGTATTAATATGATAACATAATTATGATAAACATAAAGCCATAATATATATATATATATTCTTATTCCTCTTATTACAATAACATAAAATATTATTCATTATAGTAATAATAAATTGAGCTTTAAATAAGAGTTTTTAATTTCATGTTATTTATAGGTCTGATTCAGAGACTACTTATAAGTACTCTCTATTGGTTAAAGCCAATTTTTTTATTTTATTTTGTGATTCTCTGTAGGATGACTATTTAGTATTATTTTTAGGGAAAGCTAATACACCTTAGCACAGATGGTTATTGGAAAATTCTGAAATTCAAAACAAACTGACCAATAATTTCCCCCTCAAGGTACAGCCTTATTTTATTTTACACCAAAAGGAGTTTGCACAATGTTCAAGAGGAAAAAGGAAAGAGGCACAGTGAAACCCTCATATCCAACAAAAGGTGGACACAAATTGCCACTCAGAGGGCTAGGAAACCACAAACCTCTGCCTCAACACAAGGTAAACCAACCTTGATAACTTTTGCAGGAAAGATTACCATAACTAATTTAGTTGTAACCTCTAAAGGAAAATTTCCTAAAACAGCTGAACATAAATTTCCACAAGGCACAGTAAAAGGTATATACTCTCAGAATAGAAATTTTTTGACTGCTTCCAAAATCTAATACAATGTGCCCTGTACACCTGAGGAACCAGCCAGAGGAAAGACCAGAACTTTGCAGAACAAGACTATCAGGGTCTTGAAATAGTAGTGGATGCCTGAAAACTCAGGGGAATAATGCCTACACTGCCATTCACCTTCTGATTTAACAAGGACCTCGAGCCAGAGGAATGGAAGGATATGTATCAAGCTCTTCAGCTCCACCAACTTCTCAAAGATTTGGCCTAATGGAAAATGTAGAAAAAGAGGTTTAACCTATAATTACACTGGGAAGAACTTGGAGCAGGCTTCTAGAAGATATGTCTCAAGGGGATACCCTTTAAAGACCTTATGATAATAGCCAAAGGGTGGAATCTCAACAGGAATTTCAGACTCCTGGACAATAGATCAGCCGGGATAAGGAGGAATCAAGCCACTATCAAAGAAATAGAAGAAATGTTGAACCAGAAAGAGCATACACCGACTCCTTTAGGCTCACAAGGAGTGGTAAGCCAACCAGACTCCCCAGTGGCTTCAAGCCACTCAAGAAATAGAAGATCAGTGGCCAAGGGTCACCATGATTCAAAATCCCAGGTAGTTTCCAGGAGAAGACGAGGATGAAAGAGAAAGAGCAAGACTTATTTAAACCAGAGGCAGAAAGAGTCAGACTGATTTATCCAGAAGCTGTTTGACTTGGTGAGAAAAGTACACAGGAGCCAGAAATAGTTGTAAATACTCCTGATAGAATTAGTAGCCCTACTTTTGGAAATAATATCACCCTAAAAGTGCAAATAATGTTGTTACAACTGAGAGTAAAATGAACAGTAATGAAATTTGGTTATAAATGTCCCAATCTTGAGAACAAACCCAACAATTGTTTGGAAGACTCAATGAAATCATGTCAAGGTTACAAGAGGTACATACCTTCCCAGCTAAAACTATTCTTACTTTTCAAGAGGACTATACCAAATTGAGTAGAGCCTCAGAGTAAAGCAAAAAGAGACTAAATCAAGTCTTACAGGAGCAGTATCACTGCAAGAGGGACAGGAAATATCTAGATCCAGACATGAACATATTTTCCAATGTCTTACAAAACATAAAACCCCAAACACAGAGCCATATCTTTGGCAACAGTCCATACCTCCAAGAAGACATCAAACCAGATTCCTTGTTGGAAATAAGAAAAGATCCTCATCACAATACCAAGATGGAGATAAAAAATGAATTATTGAAGGAAGGAAGCACTGAAGCAACTTCCAGAAGTCAAAATCTTGCCAAAATTATCTGGTGTACAAGGATATGATCATATGAAGCTATTTTATGATATTGACGGATTCTTCAACCAATGTGCCAAATATACCAGACTACTTCATAATTGCCAGACTCAGCACAAAACTCAAAGGACATGCTTTTTTTTGGTAAACAGAAATGAAAGAAATTCATTGCAGAAGAAACTGGCCATGGTGGAGGACTCAGATATTCCAGAAGTAAATTAATGGTACTTGGATATGGAAAATCTCATCCCATTTGAGAATGACAAATAATCAGTGGAAAAAGACCCTTATTATTGGTATCTGAAACGGTCTGAAAGACCTAAAGCCATTTATCCTCATTTGGACATTCAAATGAGGAATCAAAAACTCTTTACACAGATTATAGAAGAACTAGAAAATGGGATAAAGTGAAAGTGCAAAAGAGGCTTCACCCTAGATTATATTTCCAACAGCTTACACAAAGTAAGGAAGAGGAAAAATATTGAGCAGTATTACCCATCAAAAGGCAACAGTTTTAGAAAGTAAAAGCTTTTCAGGGTTTAAAACAAGGATAAACCCAGAGAAAGGGTGGCCAAAGGCCTCAAGGAAAAAGAACTCCTGGCAGAATTGTGGATCCACAGACCACTATTCCAGCTACTGTCCAAAGGAAAAGAGAAAATGTGTTCCATTGAGCAAGTCCCAGAAGAAGAATCTTACTCTTACTATATGGGTGTTTCCATCAGAGAAACCTCTGATGATGACAAAGACCAAATAGAAGAATTACTGCTGGCATACCAAAAGGACTCCCAGATAGTAATTCAGGAAATACAGTTGAAAGAAGGATTAATACAACACACTGCCACCAAATATTTGTGCAAACACACACAAGATGTACAGGAATTCCTGGTTGTACCGAAAAAAGGAATGCCTTATATTCATTGTAAAGCCACTAAAATGACTTTTTGTGTTGACAATGATCAAAGCCTATTTATCGTTGATAGTGGTGCACACTTCTCAATATTGTCAAAAAACTGTTTAGAAAAGCACTTCCCAAATTGGTAAGAGAAACTCTTGACAACCAAAGAAAGAACCTTCAAGAGTTAATCAGGAAAGATGACCTCTGTGGGGACTATTATCAAAGAGATGATAATACCATATAGAAAAGGTGAAATAAGACTCAACCCAAAGTTTGTAGTTCTTGAAGATGACCATATCAAGGGATTCCTATTAGTAACAGATTACCCATAGATGGATGTAATTGATATTTACAACAGTAAAAACAGGCACATTAACATAGATACCAACAAGGAAAAGAAACGTCCACTTGGTATATACCAATTTTCTAGCCAAGATCCCTTGGAATAATTTCTAAATTATTTCAAAAAGGGGAAATTCAGTTTCAACCTAACCAATAGACGGAAACACAGTCTACTGAAAGCCCTGAGGAAGAACAGGCAAGCTCTTTCAATAGAAGAAAAACTCTTTGGAAAGGTTAGAGGCCATGATATAAAATTCTATCTGGAGGTGGAAAAATCCTGTTCACCCATGCTGAAAAGACCTCCATTTTTAGAAAGTTTGGAAACTAGGAAAAGAATTGAAAAAAATATCAATGAACTCTTAGATATGGATTTCACTCGAAAAAATTTGAGATAATAAAATAGTGGAGGTAACCACACCTTTCCTATTCACTTTTCATGATGGCAAATGCAGATTGTGTAAAGACTTCAGAGCATTGAACAGCTACACAAAGCCTGAAAGTTACCATATAAAAATGATACCAAATGCCCTAGAAAAACTGAAAAAAGCCAAATAAATTACAAATATTGATTGTGTGAAAGGTTGTCACCATAATGGAGTTGAAAAAAATCCATAAAACTGCACACAAGTATATGCAATATGGGCATATATGAGTATACAAGGATTCCATCTGGCATGAAAAATGCACCAGCCCACTTCCAAAGGATGATGGACACAATATTTTAAGAGTAAATATTGAAAGGCTGGATGGTTGTATACACAGATGATATCATAATATATTTAGAGAAATGGGAAGACCATGTGCAATACATAGATAGAGGTTTGAGTAAGTTCACACCCACTATTCTGGAAATTTCACTTAAAAAAGTTGAATTTTGGCAAACAAGAACTATTTTAACTAGGAAATAAAGTCTCAGGCCAAAGCTTGGCCATAGACCAAAAAAATGTAGCAGAAATACTGCAGAAGAAAGTACCAAAGAAAATCAAGGAAATGGAATCTTTCCTTAGATTTTCTAGCTACTAAAGAAACAATATCAAACGTTTTTCCCACATAACTAGCAGCTTATATCTTTCATGTTCAAAAGATGTAGATTTTGAGATTAACACCGAAAGGAGAGATTCATATGAGAGGATGAAGCATGAACTTACTCATGCACCTGTCCTTGTGCTAAATAATTTTGAGCTACCATTCAAGATTAATATAGATTCAGCTTTCATTCAATGATTGGAAGCATCCCTGCGCCAAAGATTATTTTTAGATGGAGAGCCTAGAGAAGCGGTAATCTGTTATATCTCCAGTAAACTCGGAGATTCAGAGGCCAGGTATGCAGCAACTTCAACAGAATGTTTATTTCTGGTATTGAATCTAGCAAAACTGTATTACTATTTGGAGGGTTCAGTCTTTGAAACAAACACAGACTTTCATGGACTCAAGCCTTTGCTCAACATGAAGACCACCAATAGGCACATGTTGAGGTGGAAAATAGCCATCCAAGAGTATAGGGTAAATATGACCATCATATACAAGGAAGGCAAAAGCCATACTCATTATGATGGCCACTGGATAATTTCAAAAGCAATCCAGCTTATGACCCTTAAGGGGAAACCAAGATTTCTATCCATTTCATGGGAATAGGTAGGAGGAAAAAGTTCAAATTCTCATGATAGGAGCCAGGAAGTGGTACACCAGATACTAAACATATTTTACCAGAGGAGACAGAAGCACCCATAATAGGGATAAGTTTCTCTGAGCTCCATAATGAATATTTCATTTCATTTAATATATCTTATGCAAAACACAAACAGTATAGAATAGTAATTTTATTCCTTCAGAAAAGGTACAGGTGCCCAGAGTTGGAATCTCAATTGGAGGAACCTTGGTTGAGGGATTATAAGTAAGATAAAATCTTACTTATAGATAGATAACTTTATCACAGGGACCAGCACACCAGCTCCCTAAAAGTGATAGACAGAGAACATTTCTCCCTGATTCCTCAAGAATGCCATGACAGCCCCTGATTTGGACCCCTGAGTGAAGATAGGACCAAATAGAGGATAGAAAGAATAGAAAAGCCCAAGAAAACATGTGAAATAATTAAAATGGACTGGGTAACAAGCCTTGCCTCAGGGGATAACTAGAACCAAGAGTTTTTCCTAGTCATAGTATACAGGTTTAAAAAAGGTTTTGGATGCATTTCATGCCACAAAGAGGATACAGATATGAATACAGAATTGTTATTCTGGAATAAAATCATAGCTACTTGTGGAGTACCTAAGGCCATCATTAGTGATAGAGAACCCAAATTAACATCAAAATTCTGGACCAACCTCTATGATATGTTTGGGACTGAAATTCCATTTTCTACAGCTTACCATCCACATAAATATGGAATAGCTGAAGGTATGATCAAAACAATGGAGGACATAATCAAAATATTCCATGCCTATGGAATGGAAAATGAAGATCATGGCTGGTATACCCATGACCGAGTTACACTTCTTCCAGCTGGAAGAAATTGCTTAAAGAACCAGGAGACATTCCACCACAGAAAAAGCATCATCTCTAGTAGAGAAAGGTTGGAACCGCTTGAAGAAAAATCTTCTGAAAATCCACCTTACAGCCAAACATGTCAATGATATATAAAAGAGAGCATGTGACACAGCCGCAAGATACTTAGCTGAGGCAAAGGAGCATAAAACGCCAAAGTATGAAAAAACCCACACAGAACCTGACTACTGAAAGGGGATCAGGTCCTGGTGGCTACCTTGAATTTAAAGAATATCAAAGGCCCCAAGAAAATGAGGGGCTCATTTGTGGCAAAATTTACTATAATTAGGTTGATAGGGAAGAATGCAGTTGAGGTCATACTTACAGGGGAATGTTCCAGGAAATACCTACTTTTCCTGGTGATAATGGTGAAGCCTTACCACCAGAAAGGACACATAAATTCCCCCAAAGTAACGAGAGTCAAACTTCACAGGACATAGTCTAAGTAAAGGACTTCCCTGGCCCAGTAAAGAAGGTGATAAAGGCCAGGAAGAGCAGCATAAATGGAAGGGACCATAGACAGTACTTGGTTGCATTCAAGAACAAGACAGATGATAAATACAAATGGTTAGCAGAAGACGCTATATCAGATGGTGACCTCCACCTGAGAATATTCAAAGCCTCTAGAGGGGCTGAAAAGTTTGATAAATTATGAGCATTTATTAGTGGGAGGGTATGTCAGCCAGGGAAAAGGCCAGAGCACAAGCATGACAGCCAAAATACCATATACCAATGGAAGAGTGAAATACTAGAAAAACATGGAGCTGAGCCAAAACAGCTCAAAAGGTATCACAGGAAAAAGGAAAGTCACCTCTTCCAAAATATACAAGTTCTGTAACCATAGGAAAAAGAATAACAAAGTTATTCAGGCTCAAAGCAGCTGCTGAGCATAAGCCTTAATTTTTACCTCTGATCTAAAGTCCAGAGAAAGAGGCTGAAACAAATTAAATGGTTATACAAATTGATTCTCTCAGTAAGGGCTATCCAATGATACTAGCCAAATGAAGTTAGCATAAGAAACATGAAAGCTATGGCAAAGCTTAAGCCCGATAAGGGTGTAAAAAATATTCACCTCCCATCTAACGTGTACAGCTTTATTGTAACATTCCTGAAGTAAAGTATTTTTGGAATTGGAAGAATCAGGCCTTTGAAATTTTACCATCCTTTTCCTCATAAATCATCTAGAACAAAATTTATGGAGAAAAGAAACCCTGTAAAAGATGCAAGAAAAATCCATATCTGAATCATGGAAATTGAAAGTGGCATTACATTTCCAAGCTCAATGTTACCCATACCAAATGAGATACCATTGTGTGTACCTAGCTAAGGGCTAAAAAATGAACCAACTTTGAGCTCATTATCTTAAAAACTGACAAAGGTATGGAGCTTTTAAGGTTAAAATTCCACAGTATGGTCAATACACCACTACTGTGGGATACTATCCCCCATCATTTAATATGTTGTGTTGATTCTACAAAGGAGAGTGTTTATCCTTCAATACCTCATAGTTTGGCCTTTATGGGGTCCCCATACAAGATCATTACAGAATTCTATGTGTCATAAAGCTCAGCAGAAGGCTATGTGGTCTCCAAAGGAAAGTTTTCACCCTTTATTGGTGAAAACTGACAATATGTGGATTCAAAACCACATCTTAGACAATTAAAGGGTATATAGGGTGTGTATAAAACACAATACTTTCTGTGGGGATGAAAAAATCTTCACTCCTACTACATGGTAATGATTAATTGTCCTTACACCAAATTTCAGGATAAAAAGGGACCTTCCTCTGCTCAAAAGAGGAATACCCATCCTTCTCTTAATTTCTTATGTAGTAAAACCATTTACCAGCATTCATATTTTTGTAAAATAACCATGTATAATTATAATCTTAATTATGATAATTCAATCAATAAAGCTGCACCCAGGGATTTCAATAATTCTCACCACAACTGTTTGTTTATATTAAAGCCTTTAAGGTTTGCATCAAATTTCCCAAGTTCTACATCAATACTAGATTTAACAAATTTTATTTCTTATATTATTTTCATGGAAAGGTCTTATTCATCCTTTTCTGCTCTTTGGCTGTGAATTTCATGAGAGTTCTGGCCATATTAAAGACACTTTCCATGGCTGAAGGCTCCAATTTGAGGATCCTGTACCCCTGTGGGTAAGGCATGTGCCAATTGGCTTTGCCTTTCCTTTTATTTGATGGTTCTTGGGACCTCTCTGCTTCTTCTGAGGTCCTTTTGGCTTGTCTTTGGACACTTCTGAAGCTGGTTTGGAGCTGGTAGACACCACTGGGGCTTCTTTCTCCAAAACTGGAGTCATTTCCAGTTCCTTCTTCTGGTCTATTGATAAAATAATTTTATTTTTCCAACAGTTCTTTATCTTTTTGACCTTGTATTTGCAAGAAAATGGGCTCCACCCTCCTAAGAGTTCTATGGTCTTCTCCTGACCCAGAAAGCTCTTGATGTGTAAGTAGGAGTTCATGGCCCCCTGCCAAAGGCTTGAGCATATTTCCCACTCCTCCTCTTTGTCTGCTCTGTACCAATGCCTGTATTGGCATTTATAAATTTCTATTGCTGCCACTTGAAAATGGTTCAGCCCTTAAAATATTATCATGAATTAGTTCAGACTCAAAGTTCACATCAGAGTTAGTGGGTGCAGACCTTGGGGGATGGGGGAAACTCTTGCATCCTCCAGATGTGTCTTTCTTGAGCAATACTTGGGACTTCTGGACTTGGTCTTGCCTCTTCTTTGTCCAAAACCATCTGGTTGAACTGAATAGTTTCTTCCATTTCTGGTATGCACCAGTTTATGTCAATTTAAGAGAAAAAAAATTAAGAATAAAGTCAAAAATACACACCTTTTCATGGTTGTTTTGCTTTTTCTGTTTGAAACAAAGTTCCTCTTTTAACAATTTGAACTTCAATACTGTCTTCAGATTCTGGACTGGTAATATATCTTTTACTGAGTCTTTTACCAGCTGCACAGTATTTGATTAAAGATACTAGAATTTTTTTTTAAAAAAAGACAAATTTATTCATTATACTTGAAAGATTTTTCAAAAGATTATTTATAAGTTTTTATTATCTTTTTATATTAAAAAAATTATTCCTTTTGGAGAGAAAAAATTAAAAATTTAAGATTTTGATTTAAAATTAATTCAGAGTAACTCATATAATAATTTTATAACTTTTTGGATGTGAAAAAGCCATGTGTAAAACAAAACAAAATTAAACCAAATTACTCAATGGGAAAGATTTTAAAGACAATTTCAAAAATAAAAAAAATTAGCTTCAAATTGAAAGAAAAAATAATTAAATTAGTATATTTTAAAACTTGAAAATATATTAATTAAGGGTGCAAGATTGAAAAAACACGGCCATGCCACCAAATGTAAGATGTGTCTATGAAACTGTTGATAATATTACTATTAATCAACAGTACTATGACTGTTCTTAATAAATATAATGATAAAAAGTATCATAACCACAATTAAATAATTATCACTTAATTATTTCTTTTACTTGTTATACACTATTAGTGATTATAACAGTAAGCAGTAATTGTCTACAAGAATCAATTACAAGAAGAATTTAATAAAAAAACTACTTTATTAAAATAATAAAATTATTTTAATATATAATTATCTTTTACAAGAATAATTATAAAGATAATTCTTGAAGAAAGCTATTACTAAAGAAAACCTTTAGGAATTAAGACAAAACATGCACTAATACTCCAAAGAACTTATTAAAAGATAATAGTAGAGAAATTTGATGGATAATTGTGGATTTAATGGATCAAGATTGATTTATAACAGGATTACAGAAATATATATTTGATTTCTATTATTTCACGTCTTTCTTATTGATTCTGAAAGAATAAAACACTTAAGAAAATATTAACTAATACTTACTTGTTGGTAATAATTGTATAATTGAATAATGTGATGATTTTGGAAAAAACAGCAAGAGGAAGCCTCTTTTAAGTCAACAACAGCTCACAGAGGCATGCTGTGGAGCAAACTGAAAAACCAGTGAGTGAGAAAACAATAAACCTTTTTGGATTATTGATTCCATTATCTGTTATCATGTAACATTATCAAAATTACTTAATTGATGTTTTTATGTGACTACCAACCCATTTATGGTTAAGAATAAAAGGAGTAACAACTGTAAATATTCTTCTATTTCAAAATAATCATTAATTTCTCAAAGTTATCAATTTTATTGGAAATTTCATCACAGAGTGTATTTTCTGTGATTTTTGAAGATTCAGTGTTTCACATGGAATCATCAAAAATGCACTGTAAGTAATACTTTTAATTTTACTTATAAAAGTATGATTACTTTTGGTTTTTATATGAATTATACTGTTCTTGATTGGTCCTGAAAGGTTCAGAAAGATTCATTAAGAATTGTATTTTTAATGAGCTTTTGAAGTTTTTTCCTCATTTCTGCATAGAATTGCAAATAATACTACATTGCTGGTTACTATGAGGTAAATCAATGGATACTAGTCCAAAAAGGGTTTTAATTACTCTTTTGGGGCTTATCCATGGGAAATCATCAAGAATTGACATGGTTACAGGAGTCTAAGTTGATCTTTACCTCCTTGGCACATCAAAATAGCAGCTTATTTGCTATCTTATTATGATTTAATGAGATTTGAACTTGGTAACCAAGTTCCCAGAAGGTTTTAGTATACTAATTGGGCCAAGATCAGCCATGGATCCAAGCTTTAGAGCTGTCCACACCTCATAGGCCTCAGAAGCTGGGTACCCTGGCTCTCTTTGATGTCTTTTCTCCCCCTTGACTATTTGCACATCAAAATAGAAATTCAGGCTTCAAGACTGATATCCACTATGGTTGTACCATAATATTAAGTGCCACAAACATGCATAACACTATTCTTAGTGTATATGTAACATGGGATTTCTCACATTCCCATTATTTTTGGGTGAAATTGAGAAAAACAAGATTTTTCACAATTCTTTTATGTGGTATTGATGATGTGGTATTGAAGTATTTTCCATATTACCATCTCTTAGAGTTAATTTAAGCTTATTCACTCTATGGAGTTACCCTAGGTGAATTTTTGTGTAGAATCAAAATTTGGTCTTAAAGCCATGTATTTACTTACTAATAAAAACATTATTCATCTTTTCTGAAATAATAAAATATGAATTTTGAATATATGCATTACTTATGGGTTATGCATAGTTCAAATTTATCATTAAAGATAGTTGTGGCTTATTTGGGTATGTAAAATATACCTCAAGGCTCACAATCATTCATGGTATGTGGATGTCATGCTGTTGCTCTGTTTGGGGTCATAGGCTGACATACTCTCCACTCCTATCTTTCCTGAACGCCACATTAGCTGATCTTGAAATAGTCCAAACTAAAATGCTCACACTGACCAAGAAGACCAAAGCTTAACTTGAACAAATCCTTAACCTCAATCAACTTGCTAACATCTCATCTTCCCACTCTCATTTTATTCTTTCAATATTCTTTGATACTTTCTTTTATTTTCTTATTTTATTCTCATTGTTTATCTTGTTGATTCAGACTTTTGTTCTTTTGTATTACTATTGTTGCTCTGCTGGTTATATTAGTCATTAGTAGTCCACCGTTCAGTTTTGCATGTTAACCAGAACATCCTTGAGCGAAGAAGCTTAGATACTCTCATTATACAACACATCATTTTATTCTTCTTTACCTTTGCAAAGCTTCAGAACTTGAACTATTCATACACAGCCCTTATTAAAAGTGGTCTATTTGCTAAGTCCATCATAGAATTAGAACAATATAAAGGTAGTTGATAGTCATTATTAATAGCTACAATAGAGCACAAAACTATGTTCCACGTGCAAGCAACTAGCCTTCTGTTGTAAATTATTTGTTCACCTTTTGGTACTTTTGGGTGATTTTCTCTATTCCTTTGCTCGTGACGTTAATTCAAGAACTACGTTTGGTTTAATATTCACAGTGAAGGCGGCAGCTAACAAAAGGCAGTATCACCAAATATCCTGCGTCTAGGGTCTCATTCCCTGAGACAGGAGTCGGACGTCGACATGGCTTCGCTTGCTCACCAGCAAAGAAGATATGTCCTGTTGAGCACATAAGTTGTATCCAGCGTGGCCTTGTACGCTGTTCGCGTAGCTAATGTTATCTTCTTACTTTTTAGGCGCCTCAACCCACTTCTGACTCAGTTGCTATAGTTATTCTCCGGAGATCACGTTCCTTACACATTTTCGTCCTGGTGTGGAATGCAATGTTTGTGAAAGCAACTAAAAAAGCTGTTGGAGCATATAGCACCGCCTGCCAGGGACCACAGCTCACTACACGACGGACCATGAGGTCTTGGGACTCCACGGGCAGCACCCAAACTTTGTGAAGAACATTTTAATTGGACAATAATTGGTGGTGCATAATTTTGAACTGAGGTTCTGATGAGCTCTTCGAGTCAGGGATCACAACAAATTCAAACAGAATACAGCCTGCTGAGCACCTTTGCAGGCGCCCTCTCGTATGTCCATCTGCGAAAGCAGGGCCTTTCTAGTGTGGCGTTGGAAGAGATTCTTATGGAATACGCGATTGATTCTAAATTCCACACTACCCCTTCTGGTAGGGTCCCCCAGCTGCCTTGTGGCTGGTCTGCTTTCAACGCCGAGTCCTGATATTTTGTGGCTTTTGCCTATTCGGGTGGATTATGAGTAGCACGCCTCGATGTCAGACAGTGGAATGATGAAATTTACAAAGGTCCGTCCTATATGTGATCTCCTCCATTTGGAGGTGGGTTTTCCGCCGAGCGTCCTACCTTCCCCTCCAGAAACTCTCATCCTCCCTGCCAACAATGCAACTCAAAGTGTTGAACTTGGTACTTTTGTGCCTCGCTGCTGCGTTTGTTCCTCTCTCATGGGCGGGGACACCGCGGAGATGTTCCACCGCCATGACCTATTTGCAAGACGGGAAAAATCTCAGTACGTATATAATACCAACGTTCTCTTGAATGTTGCGATTCAGCTGTTGGGTTTACCCATTGTACACTTATAACTTGATTATCTTCGCCCTTGCAGTATGCTATTCACGTGGCGACTTCGTGGCCAAATATAAGCTAACCGATTGTTCTTATCATCATGGCGAACATCGTGAGTCGTAGCACCGCACTTGAAACCATCTTACATGCTTCTTATGCTCCTTCTGAAAAACTCGAACTGACTTGAACTTGTAAGGAAGCAATGACGGCCTTTGTCTTTGAACAGTGCGTTCCTAGTAAGGGCTCAAAGGCGACCGATGACATACGAATTCTTCATCCCAGAAGCTATCAACTTTCACGAGATGGTAGTGAAATATGTAAGTTGTTGTGCATGCCTTCGCGAGTTTTCAGTCATCTGTTAAAAATGGATATTTCTTGTGGACACCTGGACCACCTATACGCACCACCTGTGTACAGATGTCAAGAAAGGATTTTTTTGGGACAGTGACGAAACATATAAAGATATCGCCGGGCCATACACCTGTCCTACAAAGTCTTTACAGGGGTTGAATCAGGACCTTCCAAGTATGTAACTAGATTATTGACTGCGCTTAAAGCTACTCACTGACAACAAGCATGATTAAACTTCGTTCCAATATTTAGTTTGTTCTTACACTTGATAGGGCTTTACATCCCCCTTGAGGAAAAAGTCAGGCGCTTGTTGTTTTTTCAATTTCTTCCTAAAATTTCAACAACCATCCTTCATCTTACTGAGTTCTCCTCTCAATAAAAACATCTTCATTTGAAAAATTTCACCTTTCATTTTTGATTCCGTTTAGTTGTAATTACAAAACAATTTTTATGTTGGAAATTACAAATTTGTGTCTCGAGGCGCAAGGTGACGTGCGAAAATGAAAATGAAAATTGAAGAGTAAAATTATGAGTCCTCCTACTACTGGACAAGTGCTTCGTTTGGATCTATGATGGCTTGTATGGATGGTGTGATTGAGTCGAGCTGGCTACGACAACACTTGTTCACTTTGAAGAAATATCAACCCAAAGGGGTCTAGGTGAGCACGATCCCAAACCCAGTGCAAAAGCATAAATAACAACTCAATACTAATTGAGTCACGTTTACTCAGATTAGTAAAGACACGGACACTGTCCAGTTAAATGTCTAATAGCCACGGCTTGAGAACAATAAGAACTGGCTTATAAGAACCAAACTTTACTCAACGATGAGACGACTGTATCTCACTTTCTTTCATATTTTATTTATCTATTTGTTTCATCCATCACTGCACACTGTAACTAGATTTATCGCACTTTCTCTTTCTTTGTTTAATACTCTCTTATTATCACATTATAAAGCCATCAGAGGTACGTGGCATAATCCTTACTCACTAACAAGTGAAGAAACACGCTAACCTAGCAAATTGTCTCAGTAGACAATCGCTGCTGCATCATATTGTTGTACCTAGATTATTATTGCATAACCGCACTCCACCTTTAAAGTTCATAAATTTTATTAGATTTACAGTCTCGGGCTCCTAAACATACAAGGTGGTTTGCGAGACATAATGACGGAAAAATCAACCGATATAAAAGACATCAACATCCCCTTACTCGATGGTACCAATTTCGGCCACTGGCATATGCGTATGAAGATACATCTCAGGTCCAAAGACCTTATTGACGTATGCGAAAAACCTCCTCCTGATGATGCATCAACACATGCGGTAAATAAATGGTCAAAAGCGAGTTATGAAGCAATCAACTTAATAACAACTAGACTCACAGAAAGAGTCTTTCGAGAAGTAGTCAACGTCATAACCATTGAAAAAGCAAACTTACTGTGGGCCAAGATTGAAGATCAATATGCCTCAAAGAGAGCGGTAAATAGAGGCCGCGTATGGATGGACTGGCAAAGGAGCTTTTATGATGGTAATCTGCAAAATTACATTGATACTTGCAGAAAGTTGATGATGGAATTGGATGCAGTCAGTATTGTAGTACCAGCAGAATTGCTTTCATACTCCTTACTAGGCAAATTGGGAGGAGACACAAAACTCCATCAATTTGTCGAAAATCTTACGTTAAATGAAGACATCATTGAAAAACCTGAGAAAATTCTAACACGACTCCAAGACCTGGCTCACTTATACAACACGGATGCAATGCCTCAAACTACCTCCCCAACGGCCTTACTGTCCAGTGTAGAGGAACCTCACAAGATTGTATATTACTGTACAAAAGGCAAACACAACATGAAATGTGTCACTCACAAAAAGGAGGATTGTTGGTCAGAAAATCCACACCTAAGACCCCCGAGAAGAGAAAAGAAACGTCGCCACTTTGACGCCACTGCTCATCTAACTGTTGCTCAAGCTCTCGTGACGACATCAGTGCCTTCACAACCAAAAGTAAATCAGCTCATCCTGGACTGTGGTGCAACCCACCACATGTTCAACTCTTTAGAACCTTTCTTAAACACACCAAGATCTACTAGCATACATGTGGGAACAGGGGACACAAATAGCAAGCTTTCCGCAGTAGGTATAGGTACGGTAAAAATACTCAATCATAACAATACACTGACATTGAAAGAGTGCCTATATGTACCCAACCTTAAGTGTAACCTCATCAGCCTCCTAGAATTGTTCAAAGAACAACTGACACTAAATCGTAAAGGCGATGTCTTTAGCCTCAACTCGAATGGCAAGGAAATCATGCATGGCAAAATAATAAATAAACTAATGGTCATCAATTACACCATTCCGAAAACATTACTCACAAATCAAATTGACAACCTTTGGCACAACAGACTAGGCCACCCAGCAGCAACCATACTTAAACAGCTAGGACTACCAACTCCGCAAGACAACTGCGTCGTATGTGAAACAAACAAAGCACATAAGAAACCTTTTAATAATCACTTTGAGCCAGCTTTTTCAACGTTAGATTGCGTACATATGGATGTGGTAGGACCAATCAACCCAGCTTCGGTCTCCGGTAAACACTACTTCCTCACTATAGTAGACCAATCATCGTCCTTCAAGATTGTCAAGTTTCTACAAAAGAAGTCCGAAGTGTTTGAAAATTTTCAGGCAGTCAAAATCACTATGGAGAACACTCAAGACAAGAAATTAAAGAAACTAGTATCAGATCGAGGAGGAGAATTTCTCAATACCAACTTCAAAGAGCTATTGAACAAATGTGGATTCACACATATCTTTGCACCCCCGGAAACACCACAACACAACGCTTTTGCGGAAAGAGCAAACCAAACAATACTTGAAAAAGCCCGCTGTCTACTGGGTAAATCAAATCTACCTCCTAACTTTTGGGCTGATGCTGTGAACACAGCGGTCCTTCTATCCAATCTATCACCAACGGCATCAAGGGGAAACCTCTCTCCACACTTCCTGTGGACAGGCACTCCTGCAAAGCTCTCAAGGCTCAGGACCTTTGGCTGCAGGGCAGTTGTATATAACCTTAGCCGACAAATAAGATGGAAATTGGACCCACCTGGACAACCAGGCATCTTCATTGGTTACAACAACAACAATACAGCCTATTGGATCCTTTGGCTGAACGACTTAAAAGTCTCAATAACTCACCATGCGACCTTCAATGAGAAAGTGTTTCCATCCATCTCACAAAAAACCATTTGCGATACATTCACTGTACCCAATGAGGAAACTACACCCTACAACAACTCTCAAACAATCACACTTCATGACCAAACAGAGGCTGAGCTGTCCCCAGAACTGGTAGATGAAATCCAACTAGAAGAAAGAACAGCGGTAACATCAGCTCAAGAAGAAGGAGATGACTCAACAATTAATCAAACATATGCTCCACGTCTCAAAATCATAGGCCCACGGCACCCAACATTGATAACTGCAGACTTGAACAACCTGAACATCCTACCTTACAAAAGGAGACCATTAGCGCTATTGACAACATCCAACGACACCCCTCAAACCTATCGCAGTGCACTAAAGTCGGAAGATCACCTTCTCTGGCAAGAAGCAATCAACAAGGAACTCAAGAGCATGCACCTCCTAAAGGTTTGGGATGTGGTGGAACTGCACGAAGATTATAAATTGGTGGGTACTACGTGGGTATTCAAGATAAAAAGAGACGAACTCAACAAACAAATTGAGTACAAAGCCCGTCTCTGCGCTCAAGGTTTTACACAGTCCATGGGGGTTGACTTCAACAAAACATACGCGCCAACGGGACGCCTAAATTTGCTGAGAACTTTAACAGCCTTTGCCTGTGTCAACAAGCTGAAATTCCACCAAATCGACATTAGAAGTGCCTTCCTCAATGCCGAGCTGAGCGAAACCGTCTACTTGGCAGTACCGCAAGGCGTGCAACTAGACAAGAGAAAATTCTGCCTCAGATTGAACAAAGCAATCTACGGCCTGAGGCAAGCACCACTGGCCTGGTATGAGCGACTGAAGAACTGGCTCATATTAGCTAAATTCTCAGTTTGCACACTCGACCCTTGCGTATTTTACAGGGCAGGCAGCACCCCAGTATGGTTGTATGTTCACGTGGACGACATTGGAATCTTCAGCAAAGACGCAAGCCTATTCAAAGCCGAAATAGGAAAGGAATTCGACATCAAAAACATCGGGGAGGCAGATTTAATGTTAGGGATAAAAATATGGCAAACAGAGAATGGCATCAGTCTTGACCAGCAACACTTTACAGAAGCGCTACTGGAACAATACGGGATGGAGGCTTGTAAAGCCATGACAACGCCACTGACACCAAACGAACATCTCTGCCCAGCCACAGATGAGGAACTAGCTGCATTTAAGAAAATAAAAATGAATTACAGAAGTGCAATCGGCAGCATCAACTACCTCAGCACCGCAACCAGGCCTGATTTATCATTTGCAGTAAGCACTCTATCACAGTACTTGGAGCGGCCAGGAATTAAACACTGGCAAGCATTCTTGCATGTGCTGAAATACTTGAGAGGCTCCTTTGACAGAGGACTGTACTACCCCTCTGACAAAAGCAACGGTGTCACTGCATTTAGCGATGCCGACTGGGGTAACTGTAGAGTAACACGGCGTTCGACTACAGGTTACCTTGCCCGTTTTTACAACTGCCTTATCCTATGGAAAACGCGGAAGCAACCATCAGTCTCCATCTCCACGGCAGAAGCCGAGTACAAAGCAGTATGCGACCTAACTTCCGAGCTCTTGTGGTTCAGGCAATGGTGCAAAGAAGCGAAGCTGTTTGCTTTCACTGAACCCATCCTCATATTTGAGGATAATCAGAGCTGCATTAAGACAGCCAATGGGGATTGCAACCTGAATAACAAGCGCATGAAACACGTCAATATTCAATTGCACTTCATTAAAGAAGCGATTCAAAATGATCTCATACGACTACACTACACTCCCTCCACTGAAATGTTAGCAGATTTCCTGACAAAATCCATAAATTGGACCTTGCTGGAGAATTCATTACGCGCATTGAATCTTTTACAACTGGGTGTGAGGGGGGATGAAGAAATATCAACCCAAAGGGGTCTAGGTGAGCACGATCCCAAACCCAGTGCAAAAGCATAAATAACAACTCAATACTAATTGAGTCACGTTTACTCAGATTAGTAAAGACACGGACACTGTCCAGTTAAATGTCTAATAGCCACGGCTTGAGAACAATAAGAACTGGCTTATAAGAACCAAACTTTACTCAACGATGAGACGACTGTATCTCACTTTCTTTCATATTTTATTTATCTATTTGTTTCATCAATCACTGCACACTGTAACTAGATTTATCGCACTTTCTCTTTCTTTGTTTAATACTCTCTTATTATCACATTATAAAGCCATCAGAGGTACGTGGCATAATCCTTACTCACTAACAAGTGAAGAAACACGCTAACCTAGCAAATTGTCTCAGTAGACAATCGCTGCTGCATCATATTGTTGTACCTAGATTATTATTGCATAACCGCACTCCACCTTTAAAGGTACATTTTTACTTTTTATCTATGTATAAATAACTTGCATGTTAATTAACTCCACCTTTAAAGTTCATAAATTTTATTACACTTGGCTGGCACACGATTTCAGGAAACAGTAACTAGCATGCCGAGTTCGTGGATCTTGTTTGAATGAAATCACATGGACCAAGTTTTCATCTTGCAAGTATTTTTGAAAAGATTGAATCGGCGATGGAGAAGTAGTCAATATCAAGTTTGAATTTCAACTGAGCTATATGATCCACAAGTTAAATAACTTAAAATATATACTAGGACTTTGGGTTTTGTCACCACTGGTCCAAAGATGTTTTTGAAGCTTCTCAATAAAGGTTTGTTCTCTCTTGAAACATCAACGAACCACTTATATCTAGTGGGTTTCTCACAAGGGCCATAAAGAGAATATCCCATACCCCCTTTCTATTGATATAGAAAAGCTTAGTAGTACAAGTCTCACACCATTCATTCAACGTTTTTCAGAGATATGTTGGATCATGTTCCTTGGGGGTATTTCATAAATACTCAAAAGATCTGTCGCATATTTGAAATAAGTCAAGATCAATCTTGCAACATGAATAAAATACAAAAATTTCCTCCATGAATTTAACTATAAGTTTGTATAAATTCTTTCATGAAAAAATGGATAACAAATCAAAAAAAGAAAAGAACATGTTGATTGATTATTTATTAAAGATTTTATGTACATTAAAATACAATTGTGAAGTGCTTCATGTTTCTTTTTTTGATAAAAAATCACATAGGAATAATAAGATCATGTCTTTACTTATAAAACACTTCCATGTGTAATACCTATTGAGCTACTCTCCTATTGAACTATTCATTCTCATAGAGTAGTATCAATATTCTAAAAACTGAAATAATATCTTAATTCCTCATATGAGTAATTAGCAATATTTTGTGGGAGGTATTTGAGTATCTTTTATACAGTGATTATAAGATTTTAAATTGTTTATTCAATATGAAAAGGATAACCTTTTATTTTATCTTCATATTGTCAAGAAATATGTGTAATTATCCTTAGAATTTTACTAATGTATCATAGGGGGAAGTATGGGATTATTTAATTCATAATTTAATCCACATCACATGTGGCTCTAACAATTATTCATTGCAATATAAATACTTGTTCATGAGGAGATGCAGAGAAATTATAATTTCTTTCAAAATCCTTTGCTTTTTTTTGAAATGGGCTGAAAAACTTTGATTTTTTCCCTATATTTAAAGAATATATTTACAATTAAGTAGCTGAAAACTTGTAAGTATTTTTATTTATAATATCTGGGTGTAGGATAGTATTGTGATAAAATCAAAGATAGCTGAAGGAAAGTATGTTTGATAAGGAAAAGAGGATTAATAAGCTTTATAAATCTAGCTTCCTGAAAGCTCTTTGTTTCAGTTTCTCAAGGCTGTGAGAGTTCTATTAAATTTGAGCAGATTTATTCAGAACTAGTTTTCTCCTAAAAGCACTTTTCATCAAGTTTCCACAGGTTTTGTGAGCCTTGAGGTATATTTCACATGCCCAAAAAGTCCACAATTAAGAGAAACACAACTTCTGGACTATGAAAAATGCATGAGTCATGCATATATCTGAAATTTATCATTTTTTATTTGAAAAAAGATGAAAACTTTTTTTTTGTAAGGAAGTCCATGAATTCAAGACCAGATTCAGATTTTACACAAAAATTCACCTGGGTCCACTTAATGGAGTGAATAAGCTTAAATTAACTCTATGAGGTGGTAATATGGAAAATAACTTTGCACAAAATCATCAATACCTCATAAAATAATTTTTAATTGTTTTGTTTTTCTCCCTTTCACACCAAAAAAATGGGATTGTGAAAAGTCCCATGTTACATATACACTAATAATAGTACTATTCATGTTTGTAGCACTTAATATTACAGTATAATTATTTATAGGCTTTATACACCCATAGTGGATATCAGTCTTTAAGCCTCAATTACTATTTTTAAGATTGAAGTAGCTAAGAGGGAAAAAAGACATCAAAGAAAGCCAGGGTACCCAACTTCTGAGGCCTCTGAGGAATTAATAGCTCTAAAGCTTGGATATATGGCTTATAATGGCTCAATTAGTACACAAAAACCTTTTGAGAACTTGATTACCAAGTTGCAGTCCCATTAAATCATGAGAAAATGAAAAATAAGCTGCTATTTTGACATGAAAGGGAGGTAATGAATAAATCCAAGTCTTATAACAAGTCCATTATTGATTATTATCTATTGATAGACCCAATAAGAGTAATTGAAATCCTTTTGTTACTAGTATCCATGAGATTACCTCATGGCAACTACTTATCACTATGCCATTTGCTTTTCTATGTAGAAATGAGGTAAAAATTTCAAAAATTAATTAAAAATAAAACTATTGATTAATGCCTCTTAATTCTTCAGGACCAATGGAGAAAGGGATAATACACAAAAAATTAAAAAAGAATCAAGAATTGATAATTCAAATTCAAAATTTTACTTACAGTCCATTTCTGATTATTTCAAGTGAAACACTGAATCTTCAGAAATTCACAGAATATACAACCTCCAATAAAATTTCCAATAAAATTAATAGATTTCAAAAATAAATTTTCATTCTGAAATAAAATATGACTTTAAGTTTTTACTATTTGATTCATAAGCCATTAATAAGTTGGTAGTCACATAAAATGCCCTAATTAAGTAATTATGATAATATTACTTGACTACAACTGAGGTAATATTTTAATAAATTCAGGTGTCTGGTTTCTCACTCATATTTTTTTAGTTTTATCCATGAAATATATCTGTGAGCTTTTGTAGACTTAAAAGAAGCCTAATATTGCTGTTTTCCAGTGTCACAACCATGGCAATTCACCTCCTTGGATCCCCATATGGAATATAAAGCCATAGTTCTTTTATGACCAATTGGCCATATCCATCACCAGTGGCCAATATGGCCACATCATCACCTTATGGACCATTTATGGCCATTTGTGTTTTGGGGCCTTCATGGCCCTTCACCTCAATCCAGAACCCATAGCAGCAATTTATGCCCAAATGGGTATTTCTGGTCATTTCCCTCAAAACCAGGGGAAATGGCCCAAATGGCTGTTTTTGGCCATTTGCGCTCATAATGCGCATTTGCACATTTTGCGAACTTTTGCGCATATTTGCGCACTTTGACACAAAGTGTCCAAAAGACACTTTCCCGCCTTTTGGGCCAGTTTTTGGCTCAGAACCCAAAAGTGGCCAAAAACCCCAAAGGGCCCAGAAACACCTTTCCAAGCTCTGAAGCCATCACATCCATCCTTTTCCCCTCTGCCTTTCCATCTCAAGACCTTTGGACGTAATCTTCTTGCCAATGAACCAATATGCCATAAATGATGTTATATATCATGGTGCATCATTTTTCAACAGAAATTCAATGGTGGCGATATCAAATGGTCATTTCAACATTCCAACATCTCATCACGTCATCAAGGCACCCAACCATTCAGAGGAATCATCAAGGCTCAAGGGCAAGTGTTTCAGCGTCAAAGACCAATGACGCCATCAAGCAGTCATTGGGTATTCTCACTCCAAGTATTCCTTCCAAGGGAATACTGTCAATTCATTCTCAAAGTGTATTCAAGAGGCAGTGCCAAAAGAAGTTGTCAAGTGTCAAAGCTCCACTCAATCCATCTTGGCAACCATATTCATTTCAATACAGTCTGGATCCATCAAGAACTGTATTTCATTTTCAAGCATGGGAAATTCATTCAATCAAATTAAATTTCAATATTAGCCAGCTGTATCAATTCCCAAAACAATCAATGCAGCCTCAAGGATCAATACAGATCAGTTTTCAGCCTGAAGAACTCAAGCTCCCAGCTTTTCACATATACCGGCTACCCTTTCCACCCTGGGAGGTTTTCCCCCAGTTAATTAATATACTTTGATTTTATTTTATCTTTATTTTCTTTTCATTTTAGTTAAGCAAATACTGATATTATTAATTCAGTCATTTAGCACTTTTCTCTTTCTCTTTCTTCGCCTGTCAATGGATATTTGGTGGTCATATCCTTACTAATTCCATTATTCATTTTTGGCAGGTTGAAATAGTGATTAAGGACCTACTTGGTTGGCTCTTTGGCCATTTGGCTTCCCTTTCCTCTTTGCATCTCATCTTGTACCTGCATATCTTTTAGAGGAATTCATTCTTATTATTTTTTTTGTTCTTTATCCTTTTGGAGTCTTCCAAGTGAGTTCCCTGATTGCTGAGTGCCAGGCCACTCTTGTGTTTCTGTCCAAGAGCCCCTGTGACATTATATTAATTAACTCATAATTTCTTTTTCATTCTGTTCATTCTTTCTTTATAATTTCATTCACTCATTTCATCGAAATTATGATTCTTTTACGTTTATGAACTTAATGATTCATTGTAACCTCTCAATTTTCTTTCATTCATTCTTCATTTTGAAAATTGAAAGCTGACCCATGTTTATTTTGTTATTCTTTTTAAAATCTTTTCAAATCATCAATTTTCATTTCATTCATAATTCAGGCGTCATCTTGATTTTCTTTGATTCTCAAATTTTTCATCAAGATATTCAGACACGTTATTCACATCAAGATTCATAATTGATTCATTCTTCAAGAATTTTGGTTTTTAAAGAATAATTCACTTGATTTTGATTGATTGATCGATTTGACATATTTGATATTGACCTCAAGAAAATTGATTGACCTGAAGATTTCATTGATTTTGTTGATTTTTTCACATCAAGAATTTCGACATAAATTGCTTTTTCTTCAAGATTTCATTTGATTGATTGATTTTTGCAAGATTTTGATTTTTTGATTTATTGAATTGAAGACTTCATTTTGTTTTGATTCATTGATTTACTTCAAGACATTGATTTGATTTTGACTTCAAGACTTCATTTGATTTTGATTCATTGATGTACTTGGAGATTTTCATTTTATTCATTAATTTTCCTCAAGATTTGATTGTTGACTCTTTTCACTTCAAGCAAATTTTGTTTTTAATTCATTTATTTCAATTTTATTCCTGAAATCATGCCTGTTCAACATTCACCTCTGGCAAGACAGACAAGATCTCAGGCCAGAGCTCAAGCTGTTCTCACTCCAACTCCAAGAGCTCCTCTAGTTGGCACCCCAGCAGTTCCTCAACTGAGGGCCCAATTAGATGGAGGACCCCGCATGGAAGGAGCAGAACCATCCAGGAAGGAAGGAAGAGGGCCAAGAAGATCATGTTCATTCTCAGGAGTAGTTGGCGGATTTCCAGGAACTTCAAGGACTATTTTCAAAGGTTCAGGTGAAGAGGGTGAAGAGGAGGAGGAGAATTCTGTGAAAGAGGAAGAGTCTGATGGTACTGAAGGTGTCCCTGCTCCGGTAGAGGCATCCCAAGGTACTGGAGGGCCAACTCTAGCCCAGTCTAATCAGCCTGTCTCTCATCAGTCTGAACCATCTTTATTGGCCATCATGCAGCAAATGACTCAGATTATGGCCAATCTTCAAGCAGATTCATCTTCTGAAGCATCAAGACCACCAGCCTTCAAGACTCCATCTATGAAGGCACCAGAATGCTTTGATGGGACTCAACCCTTCAAAGTTAGAAGCTTTATTCAGTCTTGTCAATTGATATTTCATAATGATCCAGCAAACTTTGCTCAAGACAGAAAGAAGGTCCTTTATGCCACTTCATTTCTCATTGGCAGGGCTGCAAAATGGATTGAGCCTTATCTTTCCAATATCACCAATCAGGACTCAAATTACCTTCTCAATTCTTGGCCTTTATTCAAATCTCAGCTCTTCACTCTATTTGGTGACCCGAATGAAGTCAGAAAAGCAGAAGCTGATTTGGATTCTTTAAGAATGAAAGAAGGTGGGCATGTATCCTTATACATTGCTGATTTCAGAAGTTTAGTCTCAAGAATTGGGGATTGGGGTGAAAGAGCTCTCATCCATCATTTCAGGAAGGGATTGCCATCCAGGATTTTGGATCAATTGGCCTCCCATCCTTCAAGAATTGACTCTCTTCAAGACTTAATGGACGTTACCCTGGAACTTGATACCAGGTACCATGAGAGGCAAAATGAAAAGAGTCATCATCAAGAGAAGAAGCCAGAAGCCTCAAAGTCAAGTTCTTCTCATACTCAAAATTCTTCAAGCTCAAGTAAAAAGAAGAAGAATTTTCAGAAGAGGGACAAGCCCCATTCTTCTTTGTTGAATAAAGATTTCAAGCTCATGAACTCTGAAAAAGAAAGAAGAATCAAGGAGGGTCTTTGTAACTATTGTGGTGGGAAGCATAGTCTTGAGTCCTGTTTCAAAAGGCCTCAAAACAAGCTTACCCAACCTTCAGGCAAATTTCCCAGCCAGGGAAAAGCCTGAGTGAAGATCATGTTGTGTTCAATGGTCTTCACAGTTTTCCATCCAGAGCACAATTGTGCATTCTGAATACTGGTGTCAAGAATTCTCTTAAATTCTTTGTTTTTTCTTCTCTTTCTGATGTTTTTTACAGTATTCTCATTGATTCTGGTTGTACCAACTCATTCATTGCAAAGCAGTTTGTTCACAAGTTTTCATTGACTATGTCAGAACTTCCAGAGAAGATTCCCCTAATCATTTTAGACTCCTCTGAGTCTCCATCTTTATTTGTGACTCACCATACTAAATATATGGTTGAGCTCCCTTCCTTCCCAAGCTTTGAATGGGACTTTTTAGTCATTGATACTCCCAAGGGACAAGACCTCATATTGGGCTTTGACTTTCTTAATCATTTTAATCCGTTTATTGATTGGAGGCAAGGATTGATAACCTTTAATTCTGATCATAAGGACTATAATGATCCTTCAATTTTTTTCAGTAATGACTTTTCTTCTGCCAAATCATGTGCAGCTCTGGTTGGTGATTCTAGAACACCATCATTTCCGTCTTCTGTCCATATTCCTTCCCTTAATTCCCATCAGTCATTACTATCATCTAGAGATGAAGTCTTCAAAGAGATTCAAGATTTTGGAGAAGATAATTCTGTATCTTCACTTCATCTCTTCTTTGGGAATATGGACCTTCCTTCTTCATCTTATCATGACTCCCTGGAGGAGTTGTGGGATGAAGAGGAAGAGCCAGAAGAAATAGAAACCATGATGAAGGTTGTTCCTTCTGTTTATAACCAGTACTTGGAAGTATTCTCCAAGGTGAAAGCAGAAAAACTTCCTCCTCACCGTGCCTGTGATCATCATATCCAACTGGAGGGGTCTCTACCTCCAGTTGGGGTGATCTACTCTTTATCAAACCAAGAGTCAGATACACTCAGGGCCTACATTTCAGAGAATGTAGAGAAAGGTTTCATTTGGCCAAGCTCCTCTTCTACAGGAGCACCTGTTCTTTTTGTCAAAAAGAAAGATGGTGGCCTCCGTTTGTGTGTTGATTACCGCAAACTCAATGCTGTTACTAGGAAGAACAAGTATCCTGTTCCTCCTATGAATCAGCTTCTCACTGTTTTCAATGGTTCTTCTATCTTCTCCAAGATTGATTTGTGTGGTGCATATAACCTGCTCAGAATCAAGGAAGGTGATGAACATTTGACTTGTTTTAGAACCAAATATGGTAGCTATGAGTACTTGGTTATGCCATTTGGGCTTACCAATGCTCCTGCTTCTTTTCAAAATCTTGTCAATGATATTTTTTATGATCTTCTTGATGTTTATGTTGTGGTTTATTTGGATGACATTATGGTCTTTTCCAAATCTGAGGAAGAACATGTCACTCATGTGTCCACTGTTCTTTCCAGACTCAGAGCCAATAACCACTTTGCTAAGGCTTCCAAATGCCTATTCCATGTTTCTAGTGTAGAGTACTTAGGTTATGTTTTTTCTTCTGAAGGCCTCAAGATGGACCAAGCAAATGTCCAGCAAATTCTCAATTGGCCACCTCCAAGAAACCTCAAGGCTCTTCAATCATTCCTTGGCTTTCCCAATTTTTACCGCCATTTAATCAAGAATTATTCAAAGAAAATTAGTTCACTCACAAGTTTCCTCAAGAAAGATTCCCGTTTTCCCCTCAATGAGGAAGCTCTTAGACAGTTTCATCAACTCAAAGAGGCATTCACCACTTCTCCAATCCTTCTCTACCCACCATTGTAGAGACTGATGCATCAGATTATGCCTTGGGTGCTGTACTGAGTCAGGTCTCTGACTCAGGAAAACATCCCATTGCATTTGATAGCCGCAAGCTTCTCCCAGCTGAGCTCAATTATGAGATTCATGACAAGGAACTCCTTGGCATAGTCTGGGCTCTCAAGTGCTGGAGAGATTTCCTTCTTTCTATTTCTTCCCCTTTTGAAGTTCTCACCGATCATTCATCTCTTCAATATTTTATGTCTTCCAAGATTCTCACTCGCCGTCAAGCCTGCTGGGCTGAGTTCTTATCTGAATTCCATTTCTCAATCACTTACCGCCCTGGCCGATTGGCCACCCTTCCAGATGCCTTGTCACATCGGGACGACGTTTACCCAGAGAGGGGGGAGGATTTCATCAGCAAGAATCCAATGAACTATCAGAAGATAATCAAGCAAGATGAAATTCAAGCCTCAAAGTTTTTTGCAGTCAAGGTGGATTCATTTTCAAATTTGATTGATTCAATTCAGAAGGCAGTGTGGCAAGATTCTCAATATAGAAGTGTCCTTGAAGATTTGGGTAAAGGTAAATCTGTCCAAGATTATTCTCTTGATTCCTCTTCCAAACTGCTCCTTTTCAAAGATTGGGTGGTGGTCCCAAATGACCCCACAATTCAACTCAATATACTTCAAAATCTGCATGACTCTCCTCTAGCTGGACACCCTGGCCAAGAGAGGACTCTCAAGCTTGTCAAGTGGGATTTCCACTGGTCCGGCATGACCCAATTTATCAAGGATTATGTATCATCCTGTCAACAGTTTTCAAGAAAAAAAAATATTCATCACAAGAAGTTTGGACTCCTCAAGCCTCTTCCAATTCCAAGTGGTCCTTGGATTTGTCTTTCAATGGATTTCATCACTCAATTGCCACTGTCGAATTCCTTTGATTCAACTTTAGTCATAGTGGACAGATTCTCAAAAATGGCGGTTTTTATTCCAACAGTAGATTCAATCACTTCATTAGATTTGGCCCATTTATTCATCAAGAATATTTTCTCAAAGCATGGCCTTCCTTCAAGCATTGTTAGTGATCAAGGTTCTCTTTTTGTTTCTTCCTTTTGGACCAACCTTTGTCAGAAGCTCAAGATTTCAAGAGACTTGTCAACTGCTTATCATCCAGAAACTGATGGACAGACAGAGAGGGTAAATCAGATACTAGAACAGTACCTCCGGATGTATGTCAGTTATCATCAAGATGATTGGAACACCTGGCTCCCTCTGGCTGAATTAGCCTACAATAACTCTGACCACTCTTCAACAAAACAATCACCGTTTTTCACTGTTTATGGAAGAGATCCTCAATTTGACTCAGTTCACATCACTCAAGATACTCCTGCTGGAAGGTTATCAACAAAAATCCAATCAGTACAGCAAGATGTCAAGAGAGAACTTGAAGTTGCCATAAACAGGTTTAAGAGGTATGCAGATAAAAGTAGAGCAAGTCCACCTGTTTTCAATCCCGGTGACATGGTATGGCTTTCTTCCAAGAACATCAAATCAACCAGACCCACCAAAAAGCTGTCTGAAAGAATGGCTGGGTCCTTTTCCAATCTTGAAGAAAATCAGTACTCATGCCTACCACCTCAAGCTTCCATCTCAATGGAAATCCATCCACCCAATCTTCCATATATCCCTCCTGGAACCAGTCAAGACATCAACAATCCCAAATCAGCATCAAGAGCCTCCTCCTCCAATCACCATTGAAGAAGAAGAAGAATGGGAAGTCTCTCAAATACTGGACTCAAAGCTAAAGAGAGGAAAATTATGGTATCTGGTGGAATGGAAAGGTTTCAGTCAAGACCCAGAAAGATCCACTTGGGAACCAACCAAAAACCTCAAGAATTGTCCTGAACTTGTCAAAGATTTTCATTCATTATATCCTGACAAGCCTGGGCCCAATTCTTCAAAAGCTTGATTCATTATGGTTCTTGGTGGGGAGAGGAATTACCAAAAGTAAGTCCCACTCCTGGAATGCACCTTTAGGGGTATTCTACTCTTTTTTGTTGTACGCATCACCTTGGCCACTCTGTGAGCACTTTGCAAATCTTGGACACAGATCTTTGGCCGGGCTTTTCAAAATCCAATTCCAAAATTATGGCCATTTCACTTGGGACAATGGGCCATTAATTTTTCAATTCATTTCCAAGATTCCAAATTCAAATTCAATCCTTCAGCATTTTTGTTTTTATCTTTATGGCACTGGCAGGAGTGGTAACTACTAAAATTAAGTTCCTCTCCTGGTGTGCACTTCCCTGAGGGGTCTACAATCTTGTCAAAACATCACCTTGGCCACTTTGTGAGCACCTGGCATCAAATTTCTCTTTCCAGGTCCTTGGCCAATTTGAAAATCAGTTATCAACCTCCGTGATGAAGATTGGAACCTCCTCAAGATTCAATTCATTTTTCTCTTTTCTTTTCTTTCCTTATTTTCATTTTCATTCTTTATTTTTATTTTACTTTCATTTTAAATTTTCCTTTTATCATGTCAATTATCACGTCAAAGATTTTCATTCATTTTAAAATTCAATTCAAATCATGAAGCCAATGTCAAAAGAAGATCAAGCAAGTCCTGCGTCAAATGTCAAATTTTTAATATCAGTTTTCAAAATTTTTATCTTAATCAGTCCTCTTGAATCACTCTTTCAAAATACTTCCAATAGCCTCAACAGGCTTCACCTTGTATTGGTGCTCAGGAGCTCACCATTCCAACGTGGGGGGTACTGTCACAACCATGGCAATTCACCTCCTTGGATCCCCATATGGAATATCAAGCCTTAGTTCTTTTATGGCCAATTGGCCATATCCATCGCCAGTGGCCAATATGGCCACGTCATCACCTTATGGACCATTTATGGCCATTTGTGTTTTGGGGCCTTCATGGCCCTTCACCTCAATCCAGAACCCATAGCGGCAATTTATGCCCAAATGGGTATTTCTGGTCATTTCCCTCAAAACCAGGGGAAATGGCCCAAATGGCTGTTTTTGGCCATTTGGGCTCATAATGCGCATTTGCGCATTTGCGCATATTTGCGCATTTTGCCCATTTTTGCGCACTTTGACACAAAGTGTCCAAAAGACACTTTCCCGCCTTTTGGGCCAGTTTTTGGCTCAGAACCCAAAAGTGGCCACAAACCCCAAAGGGCCCAGAAGCACCTTTCCAAGCTCTGAAGCCATCACATCCATCCTTTTCCCCTCTGCCTTTCCATCTCAAGACCTTTGGACGTAATCTTCTTGCCAATGAACCAATATGCCATAAATGATGTTATATATCATGGTGCATCATTTTTCAACATAAATTCAATGGTGGCAATATCAAATGGTCATTTCAACATTCCAACATCTCATCACTTCATCAAGGCACCCAACCATTCAGAGGAATCATCAAGGCTCAAGGGCAAGTGTTTCAGCGTCAAAGACCAATGACGCCATCAAGCAGTCATTGGTTATTCTCACTCCAAGTAATCCTTCCAAGGGAATACTGTCAATTCATTCTCAAAGTGTATTCAAGAGGAAGTGCCAAAAGAAGTTGTCAAGTGTCAAAGCTCCACTCAATCCATCTTGGCAACCATATTCATTTCAATACAGTCTGGATCCATCAAGAACTGTATTTCATTTTCAAGCATGGGAAATTCATTCAACCCAATTCAATCTCAATATTAGCCAGCTGTATCAATTCCCAAAACAATCAATACAGCATCAAGGATCAATACAGCTCAGTTTTCAGCCTGAAGAACTCAAGCTCCCAACTTTTCACATATACCGGCTACCCTTTCCACCCTGGGGGGTTTTCCCCCAGTTAATTAATATACTTTGATTTTATTTTATCTTTATTTTCTTTTCATTTTAGTTAAGCAAATACTGATATTATTAAGTCAGTCATTTGGCACTTTTCTCTTTCTCTTTCTTCGCCTGTCAATGGATATTTGGTGGTCATATCCTTACTAATTCCATTATTCATTTTTGGCAGGTTGAAAAAGTGATTAAGGACTTACTTGGCTGGCTCTTTGGCCATTTGGCTTCCCTTTCCTCTTTGCATCTCATCTTGTACCTGCATATCTTTTAGAGGAATTCATTCTTATTATTTTTTTGTTCTTTATCCTTTTGGAGTCTTCCAAGTGAGTTCCCTGATTGCTGAGTGCCAGGCCACTCTTGTGTTTCTGTCCAAGAGCCCCTGTGACATCCAGATATTATCTTATTATTAAGTTTTATAATTAATACCAACAAGTCAGTATTCGTTAAAAACCCTTATTAAGTGTCTTTTTACTTCCAAATAAATCAGAAAGATTTCAAATCAAAAATATTATACCATTTTCAATAACAATCAATTTTTTGTATTAATGTTTTGAATCTATTATTAATCCTTTAAATCCACAAATAATCCATAAAATAACTCTGCCAATTGTTTTCAAGGTATTTTTGGAGTATTAGTGAGTTTTTTGTTAATTTATTGAAGTATTTCTCTAAGTACTATAGTTTTCTTCAAGAGTTTATTATACTTCTTTTTGAAAAAGATAATTATTAATTAAAATAATTCTATATCTTTCAATAAGAAGTTTTATTATTAATATTTCTTTTAATTGATTTTAGTAGACAATAATTTCTTATTGTTATAATAGCTAGTAGTATATAACAATTAGAAGAGATAATTATAAAGTTAAGAATTTATCTGTGTTTATAAAAAATTTACTTATTATATTTAATAAGAAATGTCATAGTACTAGTGATTAATAGTAATTCAGAAATACCTTCATACCAAAATCTTACAATTTTGAAGATATAAATTCCTTCAGAAGAATGGGATAATTAATAATGAATAATATCTTAAAGTCATTTTCTAAATCTTATTTCAAATTTCTAATAATGATATGAGTAAGCTGTTATCTGGATAATTAAGAATAGAAAATAGTGAGATCAATGTGATAAATTCTCATCAACTAGATTATTGATTTTTAATCTTGATCTCATTTATTCATAAAGAGAAGTTATAATTATTCACACAAAAAAATTACCTAAATTAGAATTGGAAAACCGTTAAAAATAGAAACAAAAATCTGATGTACATAGGTTTTGTGAGTAGGTATTTCTGTTACAGATATCTTATTGAATTGACATCAATTTGAAATCAAGTTCTTAATTGAAAGCTGAACATATCTCTGTGCCTTCAATAATTATAAAACTTTCTATTTTAAGCTTCATTTAATTTAAAAAGAAACTATTATTAGTCAAACATAATATTTTATGAAAGAAGCTCCTTAAATCAAAAACCATACATAATTTTCAATTTTAATCAGGAAAATCAAAAAAGTAGAATATGAGCTTATAATGATAGATATTTTTTTGATGACATTTGAAAATATTTTACTTCAATCTGTGTCATTAATAAGAAGGTTCTTAATTTATAGCTTCTTCAATGATTCTTTCTATTTGAACATTTCATTTTCACTATGATGGTTTTTCAGTTTATATATATAATTTTGGCTTATTGTGAAGTAATATTTTTACAATTATTTGAAGATATCAAAATTTCTCAAAGGCTCACATCATCAGTATATTCTTGAATAATTTTGAGATTTTCTTTTATATGTGACCCCCTCCTCCAAAATTTCTATTTATTGAGAATTTTTGTTGATATCCTTCATAAAAAACACCACTTTTTTTATTTATTTCTTATACATTTTCATTTTCTTGTTAATTTATAATTTTACATTTTTTACCTTGTGTTAAAATTAACAATAAAAAGATAAGAGAAGAAAATAATCTATATATATAAATTTATCACATATATTTTTGGTATTTCTTTCATTCTTGATAAGGAAAAACATATTTTAATTGTGTATTTCTCAAATTTCATATTTGAAATATTATTCAATATTTTAGAATAATAGATTTTTTATGATAATATTAAAAGTTCATTGAGGATACTCATCAATGAATTAATTCATGATTGATGATGAATTATTTTGTTTCACAATCATATCCACACCTTATACTGGAAAAATGGTTTATTATCTTGTATTTGAAATGAAGGAATTAGAGTGTGATCTTCATTGCATTAATTAAGCTAAATATAAAATTAGACTTCCCACAATGATATATCCCAAATCTTTCAAGCTGAGAAAACTTGAATGCAATTTGGAAATTTCGATGTCAGTCAAAAATATCATTCAATGATCTGGTAGTTTAATATATTCTAAAAAGGCTTAAAAGCTATTAATAAGAGACTGGAGTATTATTTCTTGGTATTCAACTTCAAAGCTTATTTATATTAAGGTAAAGATACCATAGCTTGAAGGAAAAGGTTGCATATGTGTAATTTCTAAGTCCATTAAAGAAAAATCATAAACAGGAAATATTGAAATTATTAAAATTTTCTCTCTTGATTAATTGAAAGAAATGATCACTTTATCAATAGAAACAGAGGAATCAATTTAGTATAATTACAATCTCTTAAGAAATGTAAACTAGGTGAAATTTAGCCAAGTCAGACTACTTTTCCCTGTAGCCTATGTAGGCAAAAGCCTGGACAAAATTGATTAAAATATCTTTGAGTCATATAGAATATTCCTCTTTAAAAGGAATCCTCTAAAATTTCAATATTTAAATATCCTCATGCATCTATATAGCTGAATGCACAGAATGTATTCTTGTTTGTTAAGATTCTATTTAAGTTAAGTGTATTGTGACTTCCTATTCCAAATATAATATTTAAATATCTATTATCAGAATTAATTACTTTATTCAAAAGGATGAGAATTTATAATACTAAATAGAGACATAACTCAAATGATATTCATAATATAAATATTATCAATTGTGACCCTTGAGGGTATATAAGAAATACCCATAAAGCAATGAAAAATTTCTTTTCTGGTTGGTTGACTCATTAACCGAAATATAAGTTAGTCTTAAAGCAAAACAAAAGTGATCTTATTATATATTTTTTTGGGTACTCAAATTTATAAATATTATGTCATATTTTAACTTCGTACAAAAATAAAACTAAGGTAACCCCATTGTGTGTTATAAAAAGATCAGGTTATTTTGGAATTTATCATACTATACAGAATCTTGAAAAGCACTTCTCCAAATTTAGATAATTCTAGAAATTTCAGAAATGGTTAATTTAAAATTCAAATTAAATCTACATATTTTCAGGTTGAGTCTATTATGAAGCTACTAAATATTTTTTACAAGATCTAACTATGAGTGTTAAATGGATAAACATAAGTCACAATATTGGTTATAATGGTTTTGGGTATTCAATATGAGCTTATAGTGGTGGTGAGTTGTTCGCATGTGACTCAAAACCAGAGAACAAGCATGACCACCAAAATTCCATAAACAAATGGTAGAGAAGAATACCATCAAGAATTGAATTGAGAAAAAATAACTCATAAACTATATTAAAATGAAGGGAAAAGTAACCTCTGTTCAAATATATCACTCCCAAAGCCATAGGACAAAGCATAAAAAACTCATCTGGGCTCCAAGGAAAAGCTGAGCATAAACCATGATTTTCACCACCCATCTAAAATTCAGAGAAAGAGGCTGAAAACCATCAAATAGGTATTCAATTTGAATCTACAAGTCAGGGCTACCCATTAATACTAGATAAATCAAGCTGGAATCAAAACTAAAGAATCTATGGTCAAAATTATATCCAAATAAGGGTGAACAAAATATTCACCTCCCATTTAACTTCTACATTTTTAGTGTGAGATACCTGAAAAGGGGTCTTTTTGGAATAAGCACAATAAGATATTTTTTGACTTTTTGGTCTATTTCCTCATAACCGATCTAGAGAAAAGGTTGTGGAGAAAATAAATTCTATATAGGATTTAAGAAAAATATATATTTGAATATTGGAACTTAGAAGTGATATAAAATTAAAATATTGAATTTTAACCATTCCAAATTATATATGATCATGTAGAACTAATCCAGGGATAAAGAATGAACCAAATTTGTGCTCAGTATCTTACAAACCAATAGATTTGTGGCAGTTTTAAGGTTAAAATCCCACAGTATGGGCAATACACCACTACTGTGGGATACTATCCCATATCCTTGGATATGGGGTGTCAAATGTACAAAGGAGAATTTTTATACCTCAGAAAATCATACTTTGGCCTGCATGGGATCCCCATACAGGATCTGTACAGAAATATACATGTCATACATGTCAGAAGCAGGCTATGTTGTCCCCAATCAAAATGTTTCACCCTGTATTGGTGAAAACTGACCAAATGTGACTTCAAAACAAAATATGATCTCAATATAGGGTATAAAATGCATGTATTAACCACAAGCCTGTCCTTGGAGGTGATAAAATATTCACTCCTCCTAATGGGTATAGATTAATGGTCCTTCCAACCAATTTCAGGATAAAAAGTGACCTTCCTCTGTCCAAAAGAGGAGTCTCCGTCCTTTCCATAAATTACTGTGTAATAAAACTGTTTACCAACAGTGATACTTATGAATAATAACCAGGTATAGCTATAATACTAATTATTTTAGTATTCATTATAATAATTCAAGTGATAAAGCTGCACCCAGGGCTTTCAATAGCGCTTGCCACTACTATTCTTTTATAGTAAAGCCCCGAAGATCTATTATGAACTAACTTTATAACCTATTACCCATGTCACAGTCATAGTTGAAGTTGTAAATACTCTTCTTAATACTTCATCATAGACTCAGTCTGACATTTTTGGGGCATGGCCATGGTTTTTACCTTACCTTTGGACTTTTTGACATAAAATTGAGTTTTTTTCTCTTATTTTAAATTTGAATTATTATTATTTTTAGCATAAAACTAGCTCAAGAAATAAGAATATATAAAATTTCATATATCATGATTTTTTTCAGTGGTATATAGATCATATACTACTGGTGTTTTATGCATTTTTATGCATTTTTGACTTGGTTGATTATAATTCAAATACCACAGTGTTCTTTGAGTATGTTTTTGATATATGAAAGAAAAACCTTAAATTATTATTTTGTAATTAGAAGAATACTTCTTTACTGTAAATAACAGTCTCAGAAGCGTCGTTGGACATATTGATAAGCTCAATTGTCCATTACATGACCACTGTTAAGACTTTTCTTGTTAATTACAAGGGAATCTGTGTGATATTGGGGATACAAAAGTAAGCCATATATCCAGGAAACAGTCTTTTGAGATATAATTAATGATCTCAATAATACATCATAATAATGGGGTACAATACACATACATATTGTACCAGAAGGCATTCTTATGAGTGCAAACAGAATAATAAGAGTTTTGGTGACATAAGACCTCATTTCTGTTTCAGTGGAAGAAAATTCAATGCCACTAGATACCAACTCACAGATTGATAAAAAAATTTCACCCTAAGACACAGAAGCTGTGGTATTCCATACCATTAGTATCAGTTTCAAGCTTATCAATAGAAAAATAGTAAAACAAATAGAAAAGAAACGAATTTCAAAAATTAACATGGCAAAGATTTTGAAAGTTAAAAGTCTCAATTTTATTCTTCAAATATTCTCTAAACCAATAATAAACCTCAATTATATTTTTAAGAAACTCAATAGGACCAACAGTTTTGAGAGTGAATAAAAACTGAAAAAGAGGTAGCACTACAGACAAAGTTGAAATCCCATGCTAAAAAGCAAAACCTTCCTGTCTCAGTTGAAAAGAAGGAGCTATTTACCTATGGATTGATCATTTAGCTGGTTGAAGCCACACTAAATACAAACCCCAAACATGTTTCATAAAAGGTATTTTTCTGGAATATATAGGCAGATCTAGTAATATTTTGGATTTTTCATGCAAAATTGGGTGAATTTTTTGGATGATTCAGGAATAATGAAGAAAATTCTGGAATATTTCAGAAGAATTATGAATTTTTGAAGATAAAAGAAGAAAACCAAAAATAATAAATAAATAAATAAATTTCAATGTGTACCCAGAAAACAAATTATGCACAACATTTGTACATGTTACAGCTACACATTTTACACTGCTATACAATACACAGCCACAAGTAAAGTAAAATTACAGAAGAATTTCATGCACCTTGAAAAATCCTCAGGTGAAGAATGATCTTTTGGTTACCATAAAAACTCACATGGTTGCTCCAAGCTAGGAAATTTTTAGCCCCACAAGTATATGAGAACATGCATGAATGGAGTTTTTTGCAGAAGAATTTCAATTCAAATAGTATATAATCACACAATTTCTCCACCTTATTTCATAATCAATAAAATTATGCAATTCAATTGAGTTAAGCTCAATACAGCTATATCTTGGAGCACAGAATCATAAATCTATTTTCTCCACCTTGATTAAATTAAAAAATACCTTAAGGATATGCAAGGAAAGTACTTTTTTTCAAGAACAAATGTTTTCTTAGTAATAAATAAGGTAAAATTCAAGAAAATAATGCAATTTATGCATGGAATGAGGACATTCTGAAATAAACTCACCAGAAATATTATCTCAAAGATGTGTATCAAAATCAAAATTAGTGATGAAAGAACCAGAAAAGCTAAAGATAATACTTTATTCACCTTTTTTCTTGAAATTCAATGGAGATAATCTCAACAATGAGTTTTGTATTTTCCTCACCTTTTCTGCGACCAAGAAAACATCACCATCTTAATTCTCTCAAAGGTTGAATCTTAGCAGAAATCAGTTCACTTTAGAGAAAGTGTATTTTCACCACTTTGTCCACAAATAGAAACTCTCACCAGAAAAATTATCCCCATTAACTAACATGAGTTTGATAAAAAAAGAACCACCAGCATAATTATATCAGAAAACATGTAACAAAGTCACCAGCCAAATTCTCTCAAACATATCATATGACTAGAAGAAAGTTCAATTTTCAGGAGTGGTACTTTCTTGACTATTTTGGCAGAAATAAAATATCACCAGAAAAGATATCTCAATAAAATCAAATGATTTTTATAATAAAAAGAGCACCAGAAATATTCTCTGAGAAATATAATGTGGTACCACAAAACTACATGTCTCAACAGCTGAAACCTCTCAAGTATCAATTTTTCCAGGTACCCTGTTTTGAGAAGCTCTATGGAAGCCAAAAAAGTATGAATAAAGGTCCTCTCTCCCTTAATTTTTCCAATAATCATGAAGAAAGTTCCCACTATCCAGGATCAGAACCATCCCTGAACTAGAAGGATATCTAGAGTAGTATTGATTTCTTTTTAGTCATGGCAATCTAATTAGCCTTGCTCAGTAGCATAGTATTATTAAAATAGGATTAGTATGAAAATAGCTGAAAGCGTAGTAGTATAATGGTAATTAAAGTTTAGTAGCCTCTCTCAGAAGCTTAGTATATTCCAAAAACAGTAATAGTGATATAAACTAAGTATTAAAAACATGATTCAAGAAATATTATTAGAATCAAATGCAATAGCTTTATCCTTAGTATCAATATTAAAAAAATAATTATGAAAAACATAAAGCCATAATATATATGTATATATATATATTTTTATTCCTCTTACTACAATAACAGAAAATCTTATTCATCATAGTAATAATAAATAGAGCTTTAAATAAGAGTTTTTAATTTCATGTTATTTATAGGTCTGATTCAGAGACTACTTATAAGTCCTCTCTATTGGTTAAAGCCAAATTTTTCATTTTATTTTGTGATTCTCTGTAGGCTGACTATTCAGTATTATTTTTAGGGAAAGCCAATACACCTTAGCACCAATGGTTATCGGACAATTCTGAAATTCAAAACAAACTGACCAATAATACCCCCTCAAGGTACAGCCTTATTTTTTTTTACACCAAAAGGAGTTTGCACAATGTTCAAGAGGGAAAAGGAAAGGGGCACAGTGAAACCCTCATATCCAACAAAAGGTGGACACAAATTGCCACTCAGAGGGCTAGAAAACCACAAACCTCTGCGTCAACACAAGGTAAACCAACCTTGATAACTTTTGCAGGAAGAACTACCATAACTAATTTAGTTGTAACCTCTAAAGGAAAATTTCCTAAAAAAGCTGCACATAAATTTCCACAAGGCACAGTAAAAGGTATATACCCTCAGAATAGAAAGTTTTTTACTTCTTCCAAAAACCAATAAAATGTGCCCTGTACACCTGAGGAACCAGCCAGAGGAAAGACCAGAACTGTTCAGAACAAGACAATCAGGGTCTTGAAATAATAATGGATGCCTGAAAACTCAGGGGAATAATGCCTACACTGCCATTAACCTTCTGATTTAACAAGGACCTTAAACCAGATGAATGGAAGGGTATATATCAAGCTCTTCAGCTCCACAAACCTCCCAAAGATTTAACCTAATGGAGCATGTAGAAAAAGAGGATCAACCTATAATTACACTGGGAAGAACTTGGAGCAGGCTTCTAGAAGATATGTCTCAAGGGGATACCCTTTAAAGACCTTATGATAATAGCCAAAGGGTGGAATACCAACAGGAATTTCAGACTCCTGGACAATAGATCAGCCAGGATAAGGAGGAAGCAAGCCACTATCAAAGAAATAGAAGAAACGTTGAGCCAGAAATAGCATACACTGACTCCTTTAGGCTCACAAGGAGTGGTAAGCCAACCAGACTCCCCAGTGGCTTCAAACCACTCAAGAAATAGAAGATCAGTGGCCAAGGGTCACCATGATTCAAAATCCCAGGTAGTTTCCAGGAGAAGACAAGGATGAAAGAGAAATAGCAAGACTTATTTAAACCAGAGGCATAAAGAGTCAGACTGATTTATCCAGAAGCTGTTTGACTTGGTGAGAAAAGTGCACAAGAGCCAGAAATAATTGTAAATACTCCTGATAGAATTAGTAGCCCTACTATTGGAAATAATATCACTTTAAGAGTGCAAATAATGTTGTTACAACTGAGAGTAAAATTAACAGTAATGAAATTTGGCTATAAATGTCCCAATCTTCAGAACAAACCCAAAAATTGTTTGGACGACTCAATGAAGATATGTCAAGGTTACAAGAGGTACATACCTTACCAACCAAAACTATTCTTACTTTTCAAGAGGACTATACCAAATTGAGTAAAGCCTCAGAATAAAGCAAAAAGAGACTAAATCAAGTCTTACAGGAGCAGTATCACTGCAAGAGGGACAGGGAATATCTAGATCCAGACATGAACATATTTTCCAATGTCTTGCAAAGCATAAAACCCCAAACACAGAGCCATATCTTTGGCAACAGTCCATACCTCCAAGAAGACGTCAAACCAGATTCCTTGTTGGAAATAAGAAAGGATCCTCATCACAATACCAAGATGGAGATAAAAATTAAATTATTGAGGGAAGGGAGCACTGAAGCAACTTCCAGAAGTCAAAAGATTGCCAAAATTATCTGGTGTACAAGGATATGATCATATGAAACTATTTTATGATATTTACGGATTCTTCAACCAATGTGCCAAATATACCAGACTACTTCATAATTGCCAGACTCAGCACAAAACTCAAAGGACATGCTTTGTTTTGGTAAATGTAAATTAAAGAAATTCATTGCAGAAGAAACTGGCCATGGTGGAGGACTCAGATATTCCAAAAGTAAATTAATGGTACTTGGATATGAAAAATCTCATCCCATTTGAGAATGACAAATAATCAGTGGAAAAAGACCCTTATTATTGGTATCTGAAACAGTCTGAAAGACCTAAAGCCATTTATCCTCATTTGGACATTCAAATGAGGAATCAAAAACTCTTTACACAGATTATAGAAGAACTAGAAAATGGGATAAAGTGAAAGTGCAAAAGAGGATTCACCCTAGATTATATTGCCAACACCTTACACAAAGTAAGGAAGAGGAAAAATATTGAGCAGTATTCCCCATCAAAAGGCAACAGTTTTAGAAAGGAAAAGCTTTTCAGGGTTTACAACAAGGATAAACCCAGAGAAAGGGTGGCAGAAGGCCTCAAGGAAAAAAAACTCCTGTAAGAATTGTGGATCCACAGACCACTATGCCAACTACTGTCCAAAGGAAAAGAGAAAATGTATTTCATTGAAAAATTCCCAGAAGAAGAATCTTACTCTTACTATATGGGTGTTTCCATCAGAGAAAACTCTGATGATGACAAAGACCAAATAGAAGAATTACTACTGGCATACCAAAAGGACTCCCAGATAGAAATTCAGGAAATACAGTTGAAAGAAGGATTAATACAACACACTGCCACTAAAAATTTGTGCAAACATACACAAGATGTACAAGAATTTCTGGTTGTACCAAAAAAAGGAATGCCTTCTATTCATTTTAAAGCCACTAAAAGGACTTTTTGTGTTGACAATGCTCAAAGCCTATTTATCGTTGATAGTGGTGCACACGTCTCAATATTGTCAAAAAAACTGTTTAGAAAAGCACTTCCCAAATTGGGAAAAGAAACTCTTGCCAACCAAAGAAAGAACCTTCAAGAGTTAATCAGGAAAAATGACCTCTGTGGTGACTATTATCAAAGAGATGATAATACCATATAGAAAAGGTGAAATAAGACTCAACCCAAAGTTTGTAGTTCTTGAAGATGACCATATCCAGGGATTCCTATTAGGAACAGATTACCCATGGATGGATGTAATTGATATTTACAACAGTAAAAAAAGGCACATTAACATAGATACCAGAAAGGAAAAGAAACGTCCACTTGGTATATACCAATTTTCTAGCCAAGATCCCTTGGAATAATTTCTGAATTATTTCAAAAAGGGGACATTCAGTTTCAACCTAACCAATAGACAGAAACACAGTCTACTAAAATCCCTGAGGAAGAACAGGCAAGCTCTTTCAATAGAAGAAAAACTCTTTGGAAAGGTTAGAGGCCATGATATAAAATTCTATCTGGAGGTGGAAAAATCCTGTGCACCCATGCTGAAAAGACCTCCATTTTTAGAAAGTTTGGAAACTAGGAAAAGAATTGAAAAACATATCAATGAACTCTTAGATATGGATTTCACTAGAAAAAATTTGACATAATAAAATAGTGGAGTTAACCACACGTTTCCTATTCACTTTTCATGATGGCAAATGCAGATTGTGTAAAGACTTCAGAGCATTGAACAGCTACACAAAGCCTGACAGTTACCATATAACAAGGATACCAAATGCCCTAGGGAAACTGAAAAAAGCCAAATAAATTACAAAGATTGATTGTGTGAAAGGTTGTCACCATAATGGAGTTGAAAAAAATCCATAAAACTGCACACAAGTATGTGCCATATGGGCATATATGAGTATACAAGGATTCCATATGTCATAAAAAATGCACCAGCCCACTTCCAAAGGATGATGGACACAATATTTTAACAGGAAATATTGAAAGACTGGATGGTGGTATACACAAATGATATCATAATATATTTAGAGAAATGGGAAGACCATGTGCAATACATAGATAGAGGTTTGAGTAAGTTCACACCCAATATTCTGGAAATTTCACTTAAAAAAGTTGAATTTTGGCAAACAAGAACTATTTTAACTAGGAAATAAAGTCTCAGGCCTTAGCTTGGCCATAGACCAAAATAATGTGGCAGAAATACTGCAGAAGAAAGTACCAAAGAACATCAAGGAAATGGAATCTTTCCTTATATTTTTTAGCTACTACAGAAACAATATCAAAGGTTTTGCCCACATAACTAGCAGCTTATATATGTCATGTTTAAAAGATGTAGATTTTGAGATTAACACCAAAAGTAGATATTCATATGAGAGGATGAAGCATGAACTTACTCATGCACCTGTCCTTGTGCTACATAATTTTGAGCTACCATTCAAGATTCATATAGATTCAGCTTGCATTCAATGATTGGAAGCATCTGTGCGCCAAAGAAAATTTCTAGATGGAGAGCCTAGAGAAGTGGTAATCTGTTATATCTCCAGTAAACTTGGAGATTCAGAGGCCAGGTATGCAGCAACTTCAACAGAATGTTTATTTCTGGTATTGAATCTAGCAAAACTCCATTACTATTTGGAGGGTTCAGTCTTTGAAACAAACACAGACTTTTATGGACTCAGGCCTTTGCTCAACATGAAGACCACCAATAGGCACATGTTGAGGTGGAAAATAGCCATTCAAGAGTGTAGGGTAAATATGACCATCATATTCAAGGAAGGCAAAAGCCATACTCATTATGATGGCCACTGGATAATCTCCAAAGCAATCCAGCTTATGACCCTTAAGTGGAAACCAAGATTTCTATCCATTTCATGGGAATAGGTAGGAGGAAAAAGTTCAAATTCTCATAATAGGAACCAGGAAGTGGTAAACCGGATACTAAACATATTTTACCAGAGGAGACAGAAGCACCCATATCAGGGATAAGTTTCTCTGAGCTCCATAATGAATATTTCATTTCATTTAATATATCTTATGCAAAACACAAACAGTATAGCATAGTAATTTTATTCCTTCAGCGAAGGTAAAGGTGCCCAGAGTTGGAATCTCAATTTGAGGAACCTTGGTTGAGGGATTATAAGAGAGATAAAATCCTACTTATAGATAGATACCTTTATCACAGGGACAAGCACACCAGTTCCCGCAAAGTGATAGACAGGGAACATTTCTCTCTGATTCCTCAAGAATTCCATGACAGCCCCTGATTTGGACCCCTGAGTGAAGATAGGACCAAATAGAGGATAGAAAGAATAGAAAAGCCCAAGAAAGCATGTGAAATAATTAACATGGACTGGGTAACAAGCCTTGCCTCAGGGGATAACTAGAACCAAGAGTTTTTCCTAGTCATAGTATACAGGTTTAAAAAAGGTTTTGGATGCATTTCATGCCACAAAGAGGATACAGATATGAATACAGAATTGTTATTCTGGAATAAAATCATAGCTACTTGTGGAGTACCTAAGGCCATCATTAGTGATAGAGAACCCAAATTAACATCAAAATTCTGGACCAACCTCTATGATATGTTTGGGACTGAAATTTCATTTTCTACAGCTTACCATCCACATAAATATGGAATAGCTGAAAGGATGATCAAAACAATGGAGGACATAATCAAAATATTCCATGCCTATGGAATGGAAAATGAAGATCATGGTGGGTATACCCATGAGCAAGTTACACTTCTTCCAGCTAGAAGAAATTTCTTAAAGAACCAGGAGACACTCCACCACAGGAAAATCATCATCTCTAGTAGAGAAAGGGTGGAACCACTTGAAGAAAAATCTTCTGAAAATCTACCTTACAGCCAAAGATGTCAATGATATATGGAAGAGAGCATGTGACACAGCTGCAAGATACTTAGCTGAGGCAAAGGAGCATAAAACGCCGAAGTATGAAAAGACCCACACAGAACCTGACTACTGAAAGGGGATCAGGTCCTGGTGGCTACCTTGAATTTAAAGAATATCAAAGGCCCCAAGACAATGAGGGGCTCATTTGTGGCAAAATTTACTATAATTAGGTTGATAGGGAAGAATGCAGTTGAGGTCATACTTACAGGGGAATGTTCCAGGAAATACCTTCTTTTCCTGGTGATAATGGTGAAGCCTTACCACCAGAAAGGACACATAAATTCCCCCAAAGTAACAAGAGTCAAACTTCACAGGACATAGTCTAAGTAAAGGAATTCCCTGGCCCAGTAAAGAAGGTGATAAAGGCCGGGAAGAGCAGCATAAATGGAAGGGACCATAGACAGTACTTGGTTGCATTCAAGAACAAGACAGATGATAAATACAAATGGTTGGCAGAAGATGCTATATCAGATGGTGACCTCCACCTGAGAATATTCAAAGCCTCTAGAAGGGCTGAAAAGTTTGATAAATTATGAGCATTTATTAGTGGGAGGGTATGTCAGCCGGGGAAAATGCCAGAGCACAAGCATGACAGCCAAAATACCATATACCAATGGAAGAGTGAAATACTAGAAAAACATGGAGCTGAGCCAAAACAGCTCAAAAGGTATCACAGGAAAAAGGAAAGTCACCTCTTCCAAAATATACAAGTTCTGTAACCATAGGAAAAAGAATAACAAAGTTATTCAGGCTCAAAGCAGCTGCTGAGCATAAGCCTTAATTTTTACCTCTGATCTAAAGTCCAGAGAAAGAGGCTGAAACAAATCAAATGGTTATACAAATTGATTCTCTCAGTAAGGGCTATCCAATGATACTAGCCAAATGAAGTTAGCATAAGAAACATGAAAGCTATGGCAAAGCTTAAGCCCGATAAGGGTGTAAAAAATATTCACCTCCCATCTAACGTGTACAGCTTTATTGTAACATTCCTGAAGTAAAGTATTTTTGGAATTGGAAGAATCAGGCCTTTGAAATTTTACCATCCTTTTCCTCATAAATCATCTAGAACAAAATTTATGGAGAAAAGAAACCCTGTAAAAGATGCAAGAAAAATCCATATCTGAATCATGGAAATTGAAAGTGGCATCACATTTCCAAGCTCAATGTTACCCATACCAAATGAGATACCATTGTGTGGACCTAGCTAAGGGCTAAAAAATGAACCAACTTTGAGCCAATTATCTTAAAAACTGACAAAGGTATGGAACTTTTAAGGTTAAGATCCCACAGTATGGTCAATACACCACTACTGTGGGATACTATCCCATATCATTTAATATGTGGTGTTGATTCTACAAAGGAGAGTGTTTATCCTTCAATACCTCATGGTTTGGCCTTTATGGGGTCCCCATACAAGATCATTACAGAGTTCTATCTGTCATAAACCTCAGCAGAAGGCTATATGGTCTCCAAAGGAAAGTTTTCACCCTTTATTTGTGAAAGCTGACAATATGTGGATTCAAAACCACATCTTAGACAAATAAAGGGTATATAGGGTGTGTATAAAACACAATAATTTTTGTGGAGATGAGAAAATCTTCACTCCTACTACATGGTAAGGATTAATTGTCCTTGCACCAAATTTCAGGATAAAAAGGGACCTTCCTCTGCTCAAAAGAGGAATATCCATGCTTCTCTTAATTTCTTATGTAGTAAAACCGTTTACCAGCATTCATATTTTTGTAAAATAACAATGTATAATTATAATCTTAATTATGATAATTCAATCAATAAAGCTGCACCCAGGGCTTTCAATAATTCTCACCACAACTGTTTATTCATATTAAAGCCTTTAAGATCTATTATAAACTTATTTTATCACTTATTATACATTTAAAAGTCATAGTAAAAGCTGTAAATCCTTTTATTATTACTTTATCATAGACTCAGTCTGAGATGACCCCTTCTGAAAGTCCTGGTTGAAGTGATTATCCATTGACTAACAATAACAAAAGCTACATTAATCATAAGATTTTAAGTATACCCGCTTGTTTTTTCCAAGAGTATAGGTTTTGGTAGCAGTATTAAAAGTGAAGAAATCAAGAGCAGGATTGGGATTACTCTTTTGAGCAAGGGAATGTGCCTTTGTATCCTGAAAAGTGGGTGAAGGGACCTTAGGTCCTTATCACATAGAAAGGGTAAAGTATTTTAACTCTAAAGGGTGGGCTTGTGGCTTAAATAGCCCTTTATGCACTGTATTGGGCTGAGATGTGGGTTTGAAACCACATATTGTCACTTTTACCCAATACAGTGTGAAGAATTTCATCCAGGGTCCCCAAAGACATGTTCTGACAGGCCAGACACATAGAAATATGTACGAAGGAGGAAGTGGACCCAATATTAGTGATACTATGAGTCATTGAAGTATAAAGAAGCTTTTTTGTACCTTTGAAACCTCACATTCATGGTGGTGGGACAGTATATCACAGTATTGGGGGTTTTCCAATAGTAGTGATTTTGACCTTAATGCTGCCACAGCTTTGTCAGTTTTGAGTGTAGAGGGCTCAAAAGTGGTTCATTTTTGAGTCCATGATGAGCTCACCACAGTGGTTACTCATTTCATATTCCTAAAAATCCCAATGGAGAAGCTATAAAGGTTTAAAATTTCATTATTAAGATTTGGTTTTTGGGTAGAATCTGTATTAGGTGTTTTTAAGAACATTTGGTCTTGAGGTGGTACTACAATATGGAGAGTACAATTAGAAAGGGCAAGGTGTTCCCTTTCTAAAAAGACTGAATTTTGGGTATCTCAAAATAAACCTGAAGAAGCTAGATGAGCAGTGAATATTAATTTCACCATTATTTGGCTTATTGTTGGCCATACCTGCTGTAGCTCTGGTGCTAGCACCATTGGGGAGTGCTTAATAAGTGTGAGCATTTGAGATATTACTACATATCCAAAAAAAGGTAAAAGAAAAATCATAAAAATTATTTCAAGTAAAATAATTGAATTTCAATTAACAAAACCCATGAAAATAAGTAGAAATGCCATAAAATGGCATAAACTCTTGGTTATCTCAGAACCTAATGAATAACAATATGAAATAAATTATACCATTGGATTTTCTTTGCAAAAATCCATATATAATTTATTTATTTCATATCTGTAAGACCAATTAAGTTGAGATAAAGACATGCTGATTGTTTAGTTCATGTTTAATCTTCCCATATGCATCCATCTTTCCTTTAGTTATCTCAAATACTACATTATCTGAAGATACCTTTTAGAGGCTATTAACTATTTGTGCAAGGGTATTGATGTGGTTTCTTTAGTAGCTAGCAAATCCTCAGAAGGATTGAATCTTTTGAAAGTTTTTTGGTGCTGGATTTTGCATTATTGCTACTACTTTGCGCTGGTCTATGGCTAATCTTAGGCGTGAGGATTTGTGTCCTAGTTCTAACAATTATTGTTGGCGAAAGTTACACTTCTTCAGAGAGATATTCAGATTTGTGGAAGCACATTTCCTTAAGATCTCTTTCTTCCTTATACATGGTCTTCCCATTTCTCTGAGAAATGATCATATCATGTATATATACTACCATTCATCCTTCAAATATTTCCTCCTGAAATATGGTGTCCATCATCCTTTCAAAGTAAGATGGTGCCTTTTATATTCCAAATCCCATTATTGTGTACTAATATATACCCATATGGCCCATGATTATGACTAGTTTCATGGAGTTGAGTATAAATACATTTTGGTGAAGTCCCCTCAAGAAATACGTTTTGGTAATGTATTTGGCATTTTCCAGATTTTCTGAGGTATGAGGTATCCTGGGTATGGGATATCTTTCTGGCTTTCTGTAGTTATTCAGTTCTATGAGCTTACCACCCTGTATAGATTTTCCAACATTCCAAATGATCAGGAATGGTGTAGTAACTTCCAAAATCTTATTATTTCTCATATTTTTTTATCATATGCATTTTCAGGAGCTCATGGGCAACCTCTTCAATTTATTTCCTCATAACCAGGCTAGCTGAATATGTAGTTCTTCATAAAATGGGTAGATAAGGTGTTTTTACATCTAGGTACAACTAAATATCATGGCCTTTGATTTTCCTAAGGGTTTATTTCCTATGGAAAAGGCTGGTCTGTTATTTTGAAAATAATTCACTAAAATGAGTCTTTGTTTACTTGTGAGGTTGGAGCCATATTTCCCCTTCTCAAATTCATCCAGTAATTCTTTCTGTGTGTATTTGGTGGATATTTGATATACTCCAAGGGAAGATTTCTTTTCCTTGTTTGTAAATAGAGTAATATTGCTGTTTTGACTATTACAAATATCTATCCTATACATCCTCTGGTAGTCTGTTCAAAGTAGGAGTCCTGGGATGTGGGAATTTGCAAGCACTAAAAACTGTGTGCTGAGTCTAATGTTTCATTTTATGTCGAGAATAATTATATCTTTAAAACTTTTTCCTATAGAGGTCATTTTTCCTGATTCACTCTTGAAATTCTTTTACTCAGTTGGAAAAAAGTGGTTTTTCCTGATTTGGTAAGAATTTCTCTAAGTATTCCTTGGATACTATTGAACAGTGTTCTACACTGCAAATGATTAATGGGTGTTGATAATCGTCAACATGTACTTTCATTCTGGTGGCTATACCATGGATGTATGCCATTCCCTCGGCTATTGTTACCAGGAATGTTTTTTCATCCTGTGCTAATTTGCACAGGTACTTGTTGGTGGTGTTATGTGGTAGGCCTGCTTCCAACTGGGTTCCCTCTTGGTACTCCAACATATGTGCCTCTTTTGCATACTTTTTATACTCAGATTCCTTTCTTATGGTATATCCAATATTTTAAGAGTAAGAAACCCCTGTCTGAGGTTTTTCCCCTCCGACTGCCACAATTGCATAGATTGTTTTCTTTGCCTTGAGACATTATTTTGAATAGTGGTCTTTTGACAAAAAATTATGACAAGAGTTTTTTTTCTTGGCTATTTCTGAAATCATTTCTTTGAGTTTGTCCTTGTTGTCAGCCCTGAAATGGTGCTTGTCTCTAAAGCTACTGCTTTTATAAGGGGTTTATTTCTCAATTTTTGTCCACTTCCTTCCATCTTGTAAGGTATTTGAAATGTCATCAAGTGTACAGTCCTTATTACATCTTCACTTTACTGAATGCTTTAATTCTCCTTCTAATTTTAACAAGAGTTTGTGATTCCTCATTTGAATTTTTATACAAGGATCAATGGCTTTGGTTCTCTTTGACTGTCATCCTGTGACTACAAACAGAAAACCAAAATGACATCCAAATACCATTAGTAATGGTATAGAAAATAATAGCTAAATGTAGCAAATACAGGTATAAAATCAAGGGGGGGTAATCTCAAAATATCAATATACCACCAACCTTATCCAAATAGGATAAGAAAAAACAAAGACACAATGGCTCAAAGATAAGACAAGATATGTATAAAACCTTATTTTCACCTCTTATCTCGCTTATGCATAATTAATGAAATCCCAAGAGAGATGGTACTTTTCTTTAATCTCTTAATGGGAGCTATCAAATGGTACCCTCCATTTGCTGTAGTAGTCTTAATTCAGGAAATACCATTATAATACCCTTTTTTACCAAAAAAAACCCTTAAAAATCTAATAGGGCTTGTATAAAACTGTAGAAACCTATACACAAATCAACAATCTAAATGAGATAATTGAGTTGAGATATCTTAGACCTCTGTATATCCTAAATTTGGAGAGGGATTCTGGTCCAAAGGTATATTACTCCAAAACAAAAATTTCTGGAAATAGAAATATAAAGAAACCCCTGTACCTTTGCCATATATTCATATGGCTGTATTGTAAAGTATACAGCGCAGTAGAGATAATACATCCCTGTAAATGTGTATTATTAGGATACTCATATTTTCTAAATTAGCTAAGACATATGTCTTGAAAGATTCTGAAGCCCTATACTGATATACAAAGATACCTACAAAAGCTTAGAACCCTAAGAAATCTTTCTATTTTTGAGATGGGTAAACATACAGCATACCAACTTGAAGAGCTCATAAATCCCTTCAATTGTTTGATATTGAATTCTTTGAATCTGAGAATCTGACTGAGATATTTAGGTCAGTACTTTCTAAATACTTAAAATAATAGTAGTTCAAGGCTTATACCCGACCACGATGACTAATATTAGTCATCCAAACAACCTTGTTTAGTCATAACATTTTTGATGTGTCCTTTGAAGAGAAATTTCATGCTGCATCAATCCAGAATGATCATTTGTGGTCCCCAAACCACAATCCTGACCATACTGAGATCTGAATTGATGGGATGGACTCCCAATTCAATCTCCATAGTGAAACCCTTTACTCTGAAGACTTGTGAGGACCTTACAAGCTCTCCAAAGTACCCAGAAGAAATGAAAGGCATTATTTTGTCACTGAAAAAAACCTTCATAATCTCATTATCAGTATTATGAAAAAATACATTCTCCATCAGTAGTTCCCTTGGAATCAAGTTTATCTGATGAAAAAAGTTACTGTATTAATATTTGGGGTCAAAGATATTGAATTAGTGCAGCCATGTTCTTCAGAATACTCATCACCACTGTTACCACATAGCAATATGACCTTTTTGATCTTAAAAGCAATACCTTTTCACATGCAACACTCACAATACTAGATTGTCTTTACAGCTTTATAGCTACTCTATAGACTCCCATGAAATGGACTGTTTAAGAGACCATTCATATGGATCTTTGTACACCTTTTGCTTGTCATTTTAAAATGACATGATCTTTTGACATATCCATGTACCATTATTATATTTATAGATAATGAGGCCTTTCAGCCATGAATTTCTATCATTTAAGTGCAAAATATACTAGCATGGCGTATTAATGCTTTATTAAGTCTAACTGTTATCCAGTAGTCTGGTATTCTTAGTAAATTAATGAAGAGTCCATAAATATAATCAATGAGTTCCATGTGATCATATTTCCCTAAACCAGAGAATTTCTCCCAGCTTGTAGCTTCTGAAATCCATTTAGTGCTTATTTCTCGCAGTAATTAATTCTTTCATCACCTTGGTATTGTTATGGGGATATCTTCTTTCTCTCCAGTAGGCCATGTGGTTTCATGTTGTACTGTTGGTTTGATGCAGGTATGTTATCATGAATGGCACCTTGGCCTTGGGATTTTATATTATGACAGACATTGAACAGGTTTTTTATGTCTTGGTCCATATAGCCCACTGGTCCTTGGAGATGTTTCATATGCCTTTTGGAGTGATTTTTCCCCCACAAAACTTGATTTAGTCTCTTGGTGGGTTCTTCTGAGGCTATACTTTGTTTAGTATAATAATACTGAAGGGTATCAATGGTGCTAGATTGGAAGGTATCAATCTGTTTTAATCTGCTTATGAACTACTCAAGTTTTTCAGACTATCTCTGAATTTGGTCTGAAAATTGGGGCACATGTGTCCATAAGGTATTGCTACTTATTGTGTCCTCAGGTGTTACAGCACTGTGTTCATTCTAAGTAGGTATATTATTTCTAATTGTAAGGCTACTGATTCTATCAGCAGTATCTAAAGTTATTTATTGATTTTTTGTACTTCTTTCACTAGGTCTAACAGCTTCTGGATCATTGAGTTCAACTCTTTCTTCCCTGGTTGAGAAAATTCCTGTTCTTTCCTGTTGGTCCTTGTCTTCTCTGGGAAACTCCCTGATATTGTGAAGAAAGGTAACTTTTTGGAACTGATTTTCTTGATTATCAGTGGCGTGAAGCCACTATTAAGTTCTGTTTTTTACCACTACTTGTAACACTTATTATACCTTATTAATTTCTCAAAGAGTATGATTGTTGGTAGCAATTTTACAACATAGGAAATGCAGAGCAGGAAGGGAACTACTGTTTTGGGAAGAGGAAGGTCCCTTTTTAACCTTAAAAGTGGGTAGAGGGACCTCAGGTCCTTACCAAATGGAAAGGGTAAAGTTTTTGCACTCTCAAGGGCTCACCTGTGGCTTACAGAGCCCTTTATGCAGTGTATTGGGCTAAGATGTGGCTTTGAAACCACATCTGGTCACTTTTACCCAGTACAGAGTGAATAATTTCATCCAGGGTCCCCACAGACATGTTTGGACAGATCAGAAAGGTAGAATTATGCAAATAACACATAAGTAAACCAAATATTAGTATTAAAATGAGGTATTGAAGTCTAGGGAGGGGTTCTTTTAGCTTTTAAACCTTCCTATTCATGGTTGTGGGACAGTATCTTGCAGTATTGGCTTTTTCCAATATTGTGGGACTTTGACTTTAAATATGCCATAACCTTTGTCAGTTTTGAAGGTAGGGGTCTCCAAAGGAGTTCATTTTGTATTTATTGATGAGTTCCACACAGTGATGAGTCATTTTGTATACCTAACATTAAATATAGAAAAGCTATACAGGCTTCAAATCCCATTATTGGAATTTGGTTTCTTGGTAGAGCCTTTATCAAGTTGTTATATTCAACCAATTCTTTTCTAGGGGTGGTAAAGGAATATGGAGAGTACCATTAAAACGCTCAGGTTTCCCTAATTCTAAAAAACCCCATTTTGGGTATCTCACCATAACTCAAGAAGTGAGATGAGCAGTGTATATTTCTTCTACTCTTATTTGGATTATTTTTGGCTATAGCTTCTGCAGTTTCGATTCCAGATTAATTTGACTAGTAGCATTCAAGATCCCTGGCTTAGAGCTTAAACTTGAACCTCCATTTGATGGTTTTCTTCCCCCTTCTTTGGGTTTGGAGGAGAAGTGGCAATCAAAGTTTATTCTCACTTCTTTTTTGATCTTCAGTAACTTTGTAATTCCTTGGCTGAGGGTTATGGGGTTGTTAGTTGGGAAAAAGGGGACATTCCAAATTTTTTTGAATTTCTTTGTGTGCCCTTTTGGTTCATGTAAATTTTCAGTTGGTGTTTTCCTCTATAATTGGTTTATCACATTTTCATTTCATACTTGTGCTCTGTTTTTAGTCACATGCCGGCCCATAATGTATATATAAAAGTACAAAAATAATGCCATAATTGAAATTTTATGTATATTAGTTAAATTTACTAAGGCTTATTCATGAAGAGTGTCAATCTTGTTTTTGCACAACTAAAATTATCTCCAATAAATTTTATGTATTGAGATGAATATACTGGTAGAATCAATTCAGGTGTGAGCCTGTGAGCTATGTGTGACATACCCATAAGGCCACAAAAAACATTACGCAAAGTTGATGTAGTCTTAAACATACTTATTAACTGAATTTAAAACAAAAAATAAAAAAAATAAGTATAATTTTTTTTTGGATAAACAAGGTTATAGTTATTATGTCATTTTTGGATTCTACTCCAAAAATAATCTAGCGTAGACCCATGGGGTGTTATACCCAAAAATGAATGTTTCTTAAGTTAATAGAAGATTTAAGAATCTCACAGTAAAATTGCAATTTTTTTAACATTTTTATAAAATTGTTAAGTTTAAGCTTAACTAAGGTTGATTATAAGGTTGCATAAGGTTTATGCAAACATACCAAAATTTTAGTTAAAATTAAGGTGTTGTGTATATTTACTGAATTGGCTAAAGATTTTCCATACAGAATGTAAATACTGCCTGAGCTCAATTTAAAGGTGTTTCAGGCCATAGTATGGCTTTAAATAAATAAAAGGGCAAAATCCACGCAAAAAGACCAAAGAGAGCTGGGGTACCCAACTTTTTGGATCTGCAAGGATTCAATTAAGGTTGTCCACCTTTATTAGAGGATTTTCAACCTTATTGAAGCTTTAAGATTAGAATTTGATCCAAAATTAAAGTTTAAACTCGTTTTATCCCAAGTTGGACAGGAATTTCAAGCTTGCAAAGGTTAAATCCTAATATGCAAGCTTGAAATACAGGTTCGAAGAACTGTCAAAGCTTAATTAAGCTTAAAATTTCCAAGTTACAAGCAGCAAAACCTTATCAAAGGTTTAATTTTTGTGTGTATTGCTATTTTATGTGTAAAAATAGAAATAAATTCATAAATTCATTAAAAATTCAATTATTACTGGATTTGCTTGAAATATTAACACAACTTACAAATTAATATTATCTGTGTATAAATAAAATTTCAAGTATCTTTTACAAACAGGCTTAATTTCTAATTAGCGAGGAAAATTACTCTTTTAATTATACTTGAAGAAAATTAAGATTTCTTCAAAAATTAATTAAAAGATGAGCTGGGAAGATTTTTACTTGGAAATCTTTTTTTAAGTTTCTAATGGGATTAAATTTAATATAAATAGGCTTAATTTATATTAAAAGTCAAAATAATCAATTCAAAAGAGGATTAAAGCTACTTGGAGTTAAGAATAACACTGGTACCTAAATTGGAATTAAAAATAAGTTACCTTAAGCTAATAACCTTATTTTTAAGTAAGCTTTTTCAGTTTTGACCTGAGCACGCCCTCTATATGCATTTTGAATCATGAGAGCTTCTCTGTAGACATAAAAAGAGTCTATTCATGACTGTTTTTGTCGATTACTCATCATCATTCCAATCATATTGAACATTTAAACAGGTAAAGTTTTATTAAATAGAAAATCTTATTATCAAATCAATTCTTAAGTTATTTTATTCTTTATTAAATTTAAACTTAGAGAGTTGAAATCATATAATTCAGATTATTGTTGTAATGGCCAATAATATATTTTATCATATAAGATTATTCTCTTGAATAGTTTTTTAAATCCACAAATTCCTCTTGAAAACTCTTTAATCATATTTTATATCATAAAAAGTTGTTTTTTATTTTAAAATATTGACTTTTGGCTGTTTTTAACTTATAATCATTAATAAATATAATAACTGTTGTTGTTTGACTTGTTTTATTAAATAAATATTATAAGTAATATTTCTTTGAAGTTCTATATTTTTTTATCTAGTGTTAGTTTTTTTATTGAATTTTTCTATAAGAATTATCTCTACACAGTGTGTGATAATTTGTTTTATAAATAACATTCTTATATTTCTTATATGTTGATAAATATTAACATTTTCCACATGTAATTTTCTCGTTAAGAGCTTTACACTTCTTACTGTTATAACTATCAGTTACTATAATAATACTAATACAATAATTATAATTTATTATAATTATTAATAATCTTTCATTATTGAATTATTTAATAATAATTAAATTTATTCTTTCTGTATATATAATTATTTCAATAATTGTATAAGTTTGTAGTTAAAATATTTAATTTTATCATATTTTCTACTGAGGAAAGTCATAGTAATCCTGATATTAGTAGTTATTATCAAGAGTTTCATAGAAAAACCTTACATCAGGAGTGGGAACAAGGAAACATGGAAAATGGTGCCAGGTTATCTGTCACAGGGCCTCTGAGGAATAAAAAGAGTAGCATTGCACTCAGTAATAAGGGAAATAAATTGGAAGAGTCCAAAGAGTTGTAGAAATAAGAAAAGGAATACATCCTTTCAATAAGGAAAATTCAGATACAAGACACTGTAAAAAAGCAGGAACTGCTGTCAGGTAGGCTGTGTTGAACCCAGATCCAATGCAGATCACAATTTCCTCAAACCTTTCCCTTAACTATAAAATGTTTTTCATGTATTAGAGGTCTCATGGTTGGCAATTTAGAATTCCAATTAGCTAAAATGGAATTTACTAGAATTTTTAACAGAAACAAGTTCCGTACATTATTTAGAATAAAACTGTATTATTTAATCTTTCTGAAAACTCTCAATGTATTCCACATGCACTAAATTGGAATATTGACCTCATATCCTCAGTTGATAAAAAAATTCAATTTGAGTTCAAAAACCAATTTATTCAATTTGGTGAAAACAATTATTCAAATATACAGCTCAAATGTGACTTCATTATTTACAAAAGATTGAATCATAATTTCAAAATATGGAATTGATAGCTCCCAAAATTTTTTGAAAAGAAATATCATAGTAATATCTTTATAGAATTTCCTTGAAATCATATTCTTTTCTTTCTTATATTTATACAAATAATCACAAAGCCATCAATTCTTATGGACAAGCTTCCAATCAGATGTTATTTATTACTCTTATTGTAATTCTGAATTTGCTAATGCAGCTTCTATTTCCTTGGGATAAATTTCCAATTCACATTTTTTGTTGTTGAGAAAGACTAGATTGTTGATGGGAATTGAAGCTAACAGTTGAAAATCTCTTTTATTCCTAGTTTCAGTTATGAATATACCTGCTATATGTCTTATCTGGTTTCCAAGCGGTTTATTTACTGAATGCAGTTTTGAAAACTAATTGATAAAATTTAATGGTACTAGTATTTAATTTTCCTTTTCAGGCTTAATATTTTCTCAAAAAGAAATATGCAAGAAATAAATAGCTGTGCCTTGAGAAAGCTGTTTTTTTCTCTATTATTTTTTATAGGTTGATATTTTGAAATGATAGTTGGGCACAGCCATTTTGATCAAAGTGCAAAAAATTTGAAATATATTTGTGAAACAAGAATTGAAAAAATTCAGATAAGCTGTAATAGCTTATAATGTGCTAGAAGCATATGCTGTAATATTTACTTGTGAAATAGCAAAGGCACTTGAAGAAAAAATATTTCAGTAGGTTCTGACAATTATTATCCCTATTTGAAATATTTTTGCCTCTGATTAAAAAGGAAGTGTCAAATTATTTTACTGGAATTTGAAAAAATCCTTCCTTTTTTGTTTCTTGACAATGATAAAATAAGTTTCTGAAAAAATACCAAAGAATTCTAGAAATAAAATTTAAATGGTACAAAATGTATCATTTGAATATTTTTTCCTATTTTAAAAATCTCATGCGAAGTCTTTTTTGTATTTCTATTATTAATAGTCCTATTTCAATTCTGAAATCATATCCAAACTTTCCAATTTGTGTTTAAAATCGAACTCTTTCCCGTTTTTCCCCTCAAGAATTATCGAGTAAAATTATTAAGTATGCAAATTAAGATCTAAAATAAAATGAAATGATATTAAAAATGCTTATTTGGAAGTTCAATTGAAAAATCTACTATATTTTCTTGCGAAATTTCATTCCAAAGAATTTCTTAATATTTGATCAACAATGTTCAAGATAATTTTCCCTTCCAGGAGGCTTTTCCCCAATAAAATATGTATATCGTTTTCGCAAAATACATAAAATGGAATTTTTTTTCAGGAAATGTAAAAATTAATCACTCATGATTTATTTTTAAAAGGAAAAAGAAAAGACTTGATTCTTATAATCTAGTAAAGAAGAGGTGTATTTCTCTATAAAAGCAAATTTCACACAAGCTTATTTTATTTTTTTTGTCAAATTCAAAAATATCATTTATTAAATAATTGGATAAATTCAAAATTCCTTAATTCAGTTCTTAAAATAATTTAGCCATCAAATTTTCTTGTGAAAAATGACCTTATTTTGTAAATTTAAATGAAATTACTTATAAAACAAAATCTGATAATCAAGCTAAATATTTTTTGCAACAATGAATAGAAATTGAAATTTGTTTACAGGGAAAGCAATAAAAGTGCATTTCAAATGCAAAATTTAATCAGAAAGAAAGAAAGTATAAATATTAGTTTTGAATTGAAAAACCAAATAAAATTTTTGTTTGAAAAGAAGGACAAGATTCAAAACTTGAATTATAAAGGAATTCAATTTATTTATTAACAAAACACAGAATATGAAAAATAATAATTCCTAATCTATGAAAATAATAACCTCCTATCAAATCTCATAAGTTTCTTTTGTAGACTTATTAAGATTTGACTATGAAGAGACTGGATAAATCTTGAGCAGTCACAGAGAATTTATTTGAAAACATTCCTTGGAATTATATTTTAAAAAAGGATATTGATGAAGGAATATTTAATAATGGCTTCGATATATGATTGACTGATGCCAAAATGGACTTCAAGATCCACACATCATTGCATTTGATTAAGAAAAGTAGAGAATAAAAGCTTTGTATCATTTGATGTTTTGAAGGATAGGGATTGGAAGAATGAAAATTGGAATAGTTTACTAATATCTTATATTAAATTTTAAAGAAAGAAAAACTTGAGATAAAACCTTTTTCTAATCTTATTCTGACAGGACCCTGACCTTACCCTGGGGGCAAGTCGTATCACAGTTCAACTTGGATTTTAGTTAATATGAATTTCTTTTTGTATTTAATTTTCTATAAAACCACCATTTTAGGAAAATATTGATTTTTCTATGGAAAGGTTTTTATTTTAAGATGAATTCTATCTGTTAAACATTACCTTAAAAGCTTATAATACTAGTAAACATTTACTCCACATCGATGTGATATATACATAATTATGCAAAATACCTATTCACTAAACCTTTAATCTTTCTTAGTTTCTTAAAAAATTATCGAAAGCAGATGTCCTGTTTTAAGGGAATTTGATTCATTTTTTCAACAAAAATTGAACAAACAAGACATTCATCATTTTCATAATTTCCTATCTTCTTTAAGTGCTATCAAGTCTTTTGTAAAAGTTTATTTAAGGTTTTATGCACATTTTTATATTAAGTAAGAGACTGATTCCAATTGATAAATGAATGTAAATCCTCAATATCAGAAAACATTATGTAAAATGGAGATAATGGAGAATTTTCAATTTTTTTTGCTATGTAAAAATCTCTAAAGTAAGAACCTTCATCTATCTGAAACGTTTGATGCCAAATGAATTGACATTTTGGCCAGATCAAACAGAAATTTCAGATTAATCTCTGGTTATTTTTCACTACTGGAAATTTCTTGCCAAAGCTCAAGTGGAAATATTTATTTTAAATTTTTCAACACCAAGTTGGAATTTATGTTTTTGGTTCTATGAAATGTTTTCCCTTTCCCAAATATATTAATAGATTATAAATTACAACTTTTAGCCAAATATTTCGGTGAGAAGTTAAATTAATTTTGAGAAGATTTCAACATAATGGAAAATTACAAACCATCTAAATCCTAAAATTACTTTTTTCTTTCGATTTCTTTTGATTTCTCTATTGAAACCACTTTTTCCTCATTGGAGATACTTGAATTTGTTTTGAGTTTTTGGTTTCTTTTTTGATTATTCCCCCCTCACTAGGTATTCATATTTGTTAAATAAGAAGGCATCAAATTATCAAAATATTCTTCACAAATAAATGAGTGACTCTTGAATTATGCTATATATAATTTAATTAGTATTGAAAAATGACAAACTGTAGACAGAAAAATATGAATATTTTGTGTATTGAAAAACCAAAATAATTGACATAAAGCTAATTTTTTTTCTTTTTGTTTGTTGATGGCCTTTTTTGATCAAATAGGTTCCCAAAAGGGAAAAAATTAAACAGATAAAAGATCTTGAATTTTCAGTATTAATGGTTTCATTAAAATAACAGGATAATAAATATTAAAATAAGAATATGAACATAAAATAATAATATTATTATTATATTTACTTTTATTATTTTCTACTATCATAATTATAGATACTATTATTATAGTTATTTTTGAAGAATTCATGATTAAAAGTGGGGAAAAATTGAAAAAAAAGAATTAAATAAAGATAGCCTTTATAAAAAAACCCTTTTGCTTATAAAAAAGAGAATTATTATTACTATTAGTATTATAATTTCTTTTGGCACCTGTATGATCAAAATAAGAATTAAAAAAAAGGAAAAAAGGAGAAAATAAGATAATCTGAATGAATATTAAATCTTTATATTTTGTTTTTTTTTTTTACAAAAGAAAGTTGTTCCAGGGGGTTTTAAAGACCCTCAACTGCCTGGGTGTACCCCGAGATCCCTAATCAATCAGAAGTGTTACTGGGTGACCAGAGATTCCCTAAAGGACCTCTTATGGCTTTGAATTGCTTTAAACACTCTGGAAGATTTTATAAGTCCAAGAAAAATCCAAAAACACAAAAACACATTTAAAACCCATTCTTAGTTCAAGATTCAGTTATTTTTCCCTTTTTTCGTTGATTTTGTTTGTTTTTCTGTATTTTTGGCCTATTTTGATCACAAATACGAAACAAAAAAGCAATGATGATGATGATTATAATTAGTTTTCCTAATTAATGGTGAAATGTTTTATATTTCACTTCTTTGTTTATTTTTTTCTTAAAATCTTCCCAATTTGAATAATCAAAGGCCTAAAAAAAATTGTCATAGTATTATTTTATTATGATGACTTTTTTGACAAAATAAAGTATTATCACCTTGAATTTCTTAGATAAGCTCATGAAGATATCTTAATGCTCTTTTGAAAACACTTTCATAAAGTATAAGGATTTTTTATGAGTAATACATGATAATTTGTTCTTTTCAAGAGATGTAAAAGCTAAATCCAAAGGGTTTACCTGCAATTTTGACCCAATGTCTGGAGGCTGGTTTTAGGAACAAATTTACAGCAAAATCATCAATGAAATAGTTTCTTTGATATATTTAGACTTCACAGATGAAAGGGAACACTAAATAATTCTATTCAAAAGGATTCAAAAGCTGAAGAATATTGGAATCTAAAGAATTTCATTGTATGCCAATGTATGAACTTGCAACTCAGTCTGTCTAACTGTATGAGATTGTGGCTTGGAATATAACAAAATTTGCTTTCCTTTGAGACAAGGTTAGAATATGGTTTTAAGAAGATTTCATCTAAGTTTGACCAAATTCAAACCTGTGAGCCAGTGAGGTATGTATAACATACCCATAAGGCAACAAAGGACTTTACACACAGTTAAATATGTCTTCAACAGACTTTTTAATTTAATTTAAAAATGAAAAATAACAAAAAATAAGTATAACTTTTTTTGGATAAACAAAGTTATAAATATTATGTCATTTTTGGATTCTACATCAAAAATAACCTAGGGTACACCCATAGGGTGTTACACCCAAAAATACTTATTTCTTATGTTATTGGAAGATTGAAGAATCTCACTGTACTAATGTTACTTTTTTAAAAAAATTTTAAAATTGCTAAATTTAAGGTTAAATAAGCTTAAATTTAAAGTTGCATAAGGTTTATGCAAACTTACCAAAATTTTAGTTAAAATTGAGGTGTTGTGTATATTTACTGAATTGGCTAAGGATTTGCCATACAGGATGTAAATCCTGTGTGGGCTCAATTCAAAAGGGTTTAAGGTAATAGTATGGCTTTAAATAAATGAAAGGGCAAAATCCGCGAAAAAGGTGGGACAAAGGAAAAAGACCAAATAGAGCTGGGGCACCCAGCTATTTGGATCTGCAAGCATTAAATTAAGGTTTTCCACCTGTATTGGACGATTTTCAACCTTATTTAAACTTTAAGATTAGACTTTGATCCAACCTTAAAGCATAAACTGGTTTTATCCCAAATTGGACAGGAATTTCAAGCTGCCACAGGGTGAATCCCAATATGCAGGCTTGGAATTAAGATGTTAAGAACTGTCAAAACTGAATTAAGCTCAAGAAGCTTAAAGCTTCAAGGTTACAAGCATTAAAACCGTGTCAAAAGTTAAGGTTTAGTGAGTATTGCTATTTTACGTGGAAAAATAGCAATAACTTCAAAAATTCATTAAAAATTCAATTCTTAATTTATTTGCTTGAATATTTCACACAAATTACAATGTAATATTATCTATGTATAAATTAAATTTTAAGCAATTTTATAGATAAATTTCCTGGGTAATTTGCCTTAAAATTTACTCTTTTAATTAAGCTGAAAGAAAATTTCAATTTGTTTGAAAATTAATTAAAAATTGAGTTTAAGAGATTTCTGCTTGAAACTCTGTTTTTAAGTTTTTCATGTGATAAACTTTAACATAAAGAAACTTATTTCATATTGAAACTTAAAATAATAAGTTTGAATGAGGATTAAAGTTAATTGGAGTTAAGAATAACACTGGTAACTTTAAATTGGAATTAAAAATAAGTTGCCTTAAGTTAAGAAATTTATTTTTTGGCATGGTCTTTCAGTTTTGGCCTCAGAACGCACTCTATATTAATTATGAATCATGAGAGTTGCTCTGAAGACATAAAAAGAGTCTTTTCATCACTGTTTTTGTCCATCATCATTGATCATTCCAATCATATTAGACACTTAAACAGGAAAAGTTTTATTATATATAAAATCTTATTATTAAAGTATTTCTTAAGCATTTCATTCTTTATAAATCTTAAAGTGAAGAATTCAGATCATAGAAATTAGATTACTGTTATAATCACCTATAATATATTTTGTTTTATAAACTTACTGTCTTTAAAATATCTTTTAAATCCACAAATTCCTCTCAAAAACTCTTTAATCATATTCTTTGTTATAAAATATCATTTTATCTTTTAAAATATTGATTTTAGGCGTGTTTTTAGCTTATAATTATTATTTAATAGAATAACTGTTGTTGCTTTACTTGTTGTATTAAATAAATATTATAAGTAAGTTTTCTCTAGAATTCTATATCTTTTTTTATCTATTATTAGTTTTTTATATAGAATTTTTCTATGATAATTATTTCTGCACAGTGTGTGTTTCAATTCTTTTATAAATAATGTTTGAATTATTCATAAGTGGTTAAATATTTATGTTTTCCATGTGTAATTGTCTCATTAAGAGCTTTACATTTCTTATTGTTATAATTGTCAGTGACTAGAACAATAATAGAATAAGTATAGTTCATTATAATTATTATATATTTTTTTATTATTATATTTTTTGTAATAATAATTAATTTGTTTTTATATAATTATTTTTAATAATCATATTTAAATTTTTGGTTATAATATTTTATTATATTATATTTTTCTACTGAGGATGGACATAGTACTCTTGATATTGTCACTATTATCAAGAGTTTCATAGACAAAACTTACAGAACCTATGGAACCTGCCAGAAGGTCATAGCATTTTTTCATAATGAGATAAGATTCAAATAGGAAAGAGAGCCAATAAAATAAATCTTTAATCACTGTTTTGACCTTCCAGAAAGAGAAATAGAAGTAATAAAGGACCTAACCACCAATATTCACTGACAGGAAAGGAAAAAAGTTACAAGTGACTGAATTAATAATATCAGTACTAACTATCAATATTAAAGAAAAAAGATAGCAATAAATCATAGTAAATTAATTCACAGGGAAAAATCCCTCAGGTCTGAAAGGGAGGCTTCTATATGTGTAATGTTGAGATTTTGAGTTGCAGGCTGGAAACTGACCTGTATGGAAACTTTGGAGCTGTATTGACCTCTTTAGAAAAATATAATGTCCCAAATTGGGAATTGAACTGGTTTAATTAATCTTCCCAATGCCTGAAATTGAAAAAGATGTTTCCTGGAGGAAATCTTTCTTTATTCAATAATGTTTCAAAGTTGAAGGTACTGAAGTGTGACACTGGACACCTGATTATGTAACTGTTTCTTGTATGCCATTTTGAGATCCCTTTCCAGTATTTACTTGGGGGAATAATAAATGACGACTGTTACAAACACTTTGAAGTGCTAATTGATTGATTTCCATGGGTGGAATTCTTGAATGCCTACTCACCAGCCACCAATGAAGATATATTGAAATCCTGGAATCCTACCTTCACAATTTCTCATGGAATTGTGGCATATTTTCAGATGACCTATTTTAGTGTTGCAAATTTCACCATGGCATTTCTGGTGAAAAATGATGCATCTGGTAGTCCAAAAGCCAGGAGGTAAATTTTGGACATCTGGTTACTGGAAGGGGGAACTTGTAAGGTTTGACTATGAAACAATAAGTGAAAATTAATAATAATTTACTTATTGTACTCTTGGTGTTCTAATTTAAATGAGAAATAAAAATGAAAATAGCTATAATAATAAGGAACTACTATAATTATGGCAAAAATGTTTATACTGTTTAAATAAAAAAATATAATAAGATAGATGTATAAGTTTTTAATAATTAATATATTTATGGCAATTTATTATTATGACCAAAAAATAATACATGTATAAATCTTTTTTAATAGTAAAAAACAGTTTATAGCAATAATATTACAGAAATTAGAGTTATATATCAATATAAATACTATATATATTGATGAAATATGTATTAAAAATCATAATAATAAGAAAAATATCATAATAGGAGAAAACAACCTACTTTTAACACTTAATATAACAAATTTGAATAGTTTTATGCCTAATAATATAAATAATACCCATTTAAATTCTATGTATAATACAAAATAGAAGCAATTACAAAATTTACTATTTTTACCTGAAATGAGAGATTTTTAAGAGAATTTATCAAATGACAATGAATATTTGATTTAATCAAATATAAAATGGTGATTCATATAAGATACAGCTTTGGTATTTAATAATATAGGATTTTTATATTAAAGAATAGAGAAATCTACCTTTTATTTGAATGTTTTATTGTATTTGTAGTGTCTGAGGGTGAAATAGAGGAAGAAGAGGTTCTTTTATAGTAAAGATCCTTCCTTCGAGTGACAAGAAACATTCTATTAGAAATTTACTGATGATATCCACTGGAATAGATCATTAAACTAAGGTTTGGTGATGATTACATCATCATTAAAGCTTTTTATCTCATTATTACACCATTTTTAAAGTTATCACTGTAACTCTGATTTGATGACATCATAAGCTTGGAAAGTAATTCATTCTTGTGGATTATAGTATTTTTAATAATAAAATACTATTATAAACCAGTTTTGTCTCTCATTCAACTGTTAAGCTTAAAATAAGATTCAAGTTAATGATCATAAATGATCATTATTAAGGCTAAACATTGATCCTCGATGATTATTAAGTTATCAAAGCTACAGAAATTCAGAGAGTGAATTTTGATAGGTTGGTATTTTCTTACTAAGCTTCCAAGAGGATTTCACTACATAATAAAAACTCTATTTCTGATGATTTTTTGTTGTAACTCATCTTTTCTGTTGAGATTTACTATTTTGGACTTCAAACCATGATTTCATAGGGCTTTATCTTGAATATCATGCTGGAAAATACATAATTTTTCACATATGAACTATTAGAATGTGATTATATAATTCTTTTAGGTTTGGAACACTTTCAATTTAAAGTTGTCAACAGCTATTTCTATTTTTCCAAATATTCCCTTATAAGTTCAAACCTTGTTTATAGCTTTCTAAATAAATTTTATATCTTTCTTTTTAGATGTATTTCGTGGTAAGTTTCCTTTTGAATAAACACTTTAGAATGTGTAATTCAAAAGCTATGAGGTAAAAACAATGAATATATGCACTGATCCTAAAAGTGCATACACCCAGGTTATCTCAGTATGTATTGGTTGTACAGATATGCCATAAATGCTTCTTAAATGTAGGTTTTGATGGGGAAGTCAATGAGGTTGCGTATTTGAAATGTTTATTCATTATTTTCTGAGATAATCAACAATTTATGATTTTTTATTGAATTTTTATTTATTTTAAGGCTAAAACTTCAATCCTTATTGTTAAAATAAGTTATATAAGATTGTTTTGTGACATTTTTGAATACGTGGTGATATCCCAAACACTCACATTTCTTAAATCCAAAAAAGATTGTAGCACAGTTTTATATAGTTGATAAGGGTAGAATCCACTGTTGTACCTCTTCAATAGACCTTCTTAGTCTTGAAGTTCAATAATGCCTAATTTTCTTATTCTTTGGTTCTTCTATAATTTCTGAACCTCATTAATAGCTCATCATAATTAGTTATATCTTTTTCAAGTAGCCATTCATCTTCTGGAGCTGGGCTCCTCCACCTCACGAGGTATTCCCTTTCTGTCTTGTTTCTTGCCCTCTTTTCTTTAAGGAATTTAAAGAATTTCTTTTCTTCTCCTTCTCATAGAGTGGGAAGTTCAATTGGTGGCATATATATTAGGGGAAATAATTCCTTATCACTTGAACTGTAATTTTTTATCAGAACTACAGGGAAAGCTGGGTGTTTGCTCCTTAATTCACCTGTTAGCTCTACTTGTAAAGAATTACAGCCATGCAGGGATCTTATGGTAAAGGTTCCTGCAAAGAAATCTTTTAGTTTTCCTCATATTTTAATATTGTTAAAGCTCAAAGGTGATACTAATACTAAGTCTCCTATTTTACACTTGGGTGGCTTGTTACTTTTTCCCCATATTTTCTTTGTATATTTGAAAGAATATTGCACAAATGTTTTTTCATGATGTCTTGCTTTGTCAAGAATTATCTTAAAAATGCTTGCTGTTGGATTTATATCAACTAAGTATTTTCTCAGAGTGTCATAAGGTATTAATGTGTTCCAACCTTTTTCCAGAATCACAGGCTCTTTACCAGTTAAGGAATGAATTTATGTTCAATGACCTATTTCAACAGATGGTATAAGAGTACACCAATCATGTGTAAAACCATAAGAATCTTTGAATTTTAAGCCATAAGCACAGAATATGCTTATAATGTCTTCTAGAGTTGTTATCATTTTTGTTGCTAGTCCATCAGCTTAAGGGTTATATTCTGATGAGAATGATAACTTTGTGCTAAACAAGTTATGGAGATTCACCCATAATTCTGAAGGTAATTTGGGACCTATATCACCTTTGATATTTTGGAATAAGCCTGTATGGCTCATAACCTTATTCCATGTCATGATGGCTGTGTTCATAGCTGTGTCATCTTTGTGAAGTGGTAGGAAAATTTGAGTCTTGCTGTACCCATCAACTAAGACTAGGCATGCATTTAAGCTTCTGTCTCCTCCTGAGGGTAGAGCTGTTACCCAATCCATATAAAATATTTACCATGGTGATTTTGGATCTTGGGTTTGGATCATCATACCAAATCTCTTACCTGTGACTCTACTTGCGTTTTGGCACCTGTCACAAGTTTGGCAGTATGCTGAAACATAATTTCTCCAATTTGACCACCAAGAGCATATTTTTACTCTTTCTGGTGTCCTATCTTCTGAGAGATTTCCAGATACAACACTAAAATGGATTTCATGTAGGATAGTGTTTGTTAAAAATCTATCTGTCAAGGTCATGACACATGTGTGTTTGACCCTAGGATAAAGAATTTTATCAAGGAGGTGGAATCTTCCTTCATAATATTATTTTTTCCATAATTCATCTAGTTTAAAACATAATGATGGCTATTTGCAATATTTAACTAAGAATTAGGTAATGATATGACAATTCATGTCCATCTTATAGCTTTCTTTGAATTTATTAAAGCATTCTGTGCCAATCACCATGAGAAAAATAGCTACACCTGACAGCAGGTTTTGCATTTGGAAATAAGCTTGGACCCATCTTAGACTGAACTTAAACCCTTTCTGTGAATTAGCTTAGACACAGGCTTTCAATGTTTGATATTATTATAAGTTACTCTAAGCCACTGGAATATTACATCATTCACAAGATTTTATTTCCTTTTTTAATTTAATATAGCAAATATAAAGTATATTATATGTAAATACTTTATATTTATAATTCAATCTTCAAAAGAATTTTCTTTATGGAAAAATTGAATTCACAAATTTATTTTTAATTTACACGATTCTATCCTTTGGAAACCAAAAAAAAGTCAAATAAAACCTTCAAAATGAGTAAGTTCTTTATCTTTCTTGACTTTTGAATAATAATTACTTGATAAAAATATCATTTCTTATTTATTCTGCAAAAAATGGAGTCCAAATAGCATATTTAGCTGTTTCAACTGAATATTCCTCTGCATAAACTTCATTGTAGATATTTTTGTATTCTAAATCAATAAAATCCTGTAACTTCAGAAGGAACAGATGAGTTCTTTCAAATGACTTTAAATAAAATTATTTCCAAAATATATGATTCTTTTCTTATTCATTGATTCAAACTTCTGGAATTATTTCATTATTCTAATTTTCTTCATTCTATGATCATGTTGCCTCATCAATAAACTTTATCAATTTTTATTCTCATGGCTAAAATTGCTGTTTGTTTTCAAGAGAAAGCTCCTTAATCTTTCTTTTTTAGAGTACTATTACTTAGTTTGACAGATAAATACTATGCTTTTGTAGTAAATTCCTTGCCACTGGTGGAAATTTGAAATTTAGAGAGGAGATAACAATACAGGCCCTGTAATAGCTTCCACTGTAAAATATTCACAATTATCAACAAATCTACAGTAGTGGCTGTTACAGGTCCTTTACTGCAACAAATTTGACATGTGTGAAGGAATTTAGATTAGGGGGCCTTTCAATGCCTACTACTGCAGTTTTAATTGACAAAAAAACATAAAACTATGTTAGACCCAATTAATAACAAAAAAAGAAACTTATGAGAAATTAAACAAAAATACAAAAACAAAAAGGAACAAAGTACTAAAAGTAACATATCACCATAAAAATGAATAACAAAACTCAAAATTTGAAACAAGAAAAATTAAAAAACAAGGTTCTTGAGTAGCAGGAAGAAAGTTTTTTCCACTTATTTTCTTCAACAAATACAAACAAAATTTTGATTTTAATAATATAAAGAAGTGAAGCATATTTTTAATGAATCATTCTATCCCTTATTTTCTTGAGTGAACTCCATCATTTTGTTCAAACATTCCTTGAAAAAAGACTTTTGGAATATTCATGCAGTTTTTGTGTTTCTGTTTGAACATCAAACTTTCAAGTTACAGGATATTTATGTTAGTAAGAAATGTGAGGAAAACCAATAGGAGTATCTTAGCTCAATATAATTCTGATAAATCAAATTAAAGCTGGAAATTTTTTTCTTTATTCTGAAAAATAATGACTAATTCACTTAATCTCTAAGTACTATCTGCCTGTATAGAATAAAATTCTCTTAAAAAATTCTCAAAAATATTTATTTTCATGTAATATTGCTCATATATTGTCAATATTTTGATTCATTCTAATTTTTAATTCTGAAATTTTTGAGAGAAGTTTCTTTAATTTCATTTTTTTTTGCAAATTTAGATCATATTTAAATGGATCCAAGCATATCATTAATTATTTACTTCAATAATCAATCCAATTTTTTGTGAAAAAATTCTCTTTGTGGCCTTGAAAGTCTCTAAGAGGAAAGTTTGCGGAAATTTCCATAAGAAGTGTTATAAGATGATTGAATCCCTTTGGAACCCTTTGATAATGAAAATTCAATACTTGAAAAATAGTTTGAACCATGTTTTGATTTTAATTGGACATGGCTCTGAAGTGATATTTGTGCCAGTTAAAGCTTAGTTCCCAAAATTTTACTTTGACTAATACTTTAAAGCTTTAATTACAGATAAATACCAAAGAAAAACAAGAAATAGTCTCATATTCTTTAGAAAAACACTTGAAAGAACTTTATATATAGCATGCTCAACTAAGCTTTCTGAACCCCTGATTATTAAGAATTTATCATTCTTTTAGGCTTTATATATTCATCAAGCTAACTTCTCAAACTAGTCAAAAACTTTATAAATAGCTCACGTGGAAGAAATTTGCTTAAAGAACCTATCTATATACGCTTCTTCTCCTTTTTATCATCTTCCCAACATTTAAAAACACCTGAATGAATTATTTGATTTACTTATGGATATTCAGTTTCTCATACTTTCCAATGGATATTGAGTTTTTAATTGAGCTCAAATCAAATTCTTAATAAGAGTTTATAAGGGGGTCCCCTAGCTATAGCTTTAGAGAAATTGCAAAATCATATTCTAAATAGTTTTCATAATCTGATTTTTTTATTTTGTCTTGATAAACTAAAAAAGATATTATGGGATAATTAGTGTTATCAACCCATCAAGTTAATAGAGAATATTAAATTTTCAAGTGCATAGACAGCTTTAAATATATCCTAATAATTAAAAATTACATTCAAGAGTAAGAATTATGAACCTAAAATTGAAAACTCCCATAGAATACAGCAAGAAAATCAAATTAATGAATTCCCTAGAACGCTATCTCAATCAAATTATTCTGTAAAGTAATCAGATAATTGTTAAGAAGAATGACTAGCCACATTGATAAATGAATATTACCTTTCCAGAAATTTCACAAAAAGGTTTCAATCATTTCAGCTTTATTTTATATCTTGATACAACTCCTACCCTTTTTTACTTGCAATAAGGACTTGAACAATCTTGTTTCTTCACATACTCATTGAATCCACTATATTGATATGGTTAAAGCAGAATTAATCAATTCTGCACAATACTATACAAAGTGGAGCTAAATTGGTATCAAGAAAGAAAAAATTCAATTTCCCAAAAAATTAGAGAATCTTATTTTTTTGAGCATGGTTCCTATTGAAAATGCTATTATTTTTTCATGTTTTTATATAAATATAACAACAATTTTTAGATTACACCGTAGAATTTTCCAATGAAAAATTCTCTCATTTTAAGGGTAAAGCCAATTTTCAATATGAATATTTATATTTTTTAGGTGTAAGTGTAAAAACCTCCTTCAAAGAAATTTATGTGCTTAAATAGGGGTGATATTGTTTCAATACCTAATAGATTTGTGTGGGCCTCTCCTGGAAATGACAGTGTACACTAAATGTTGACATATTTTTCTCAATTTGAATCATAACCTCACTATAAAAATAGGGCAAAAATGAGGCATATGAGCTCTCACAAACTAAAGATTTCATAAGAGCAAGAATTTCAATGGTAGGGCATAATGATGTATCTTTTCAGAAATTACCTAAGCAATTTTATCATTAATTAGAAATTTCATTCAAACTAAAAGGGTTCCAATTTCAATATTACCCTTCTATGATTACCCATAAGTGAGATTTACAAAAAGCTCATATGGAATCTCTATTATATATGTAAGACTACAGAAAAGGATCCCAAAGGTCAAGAACTCTGTATATTGAATGATAGAATATAGCAAAAAATATTCAAACAAAGAGAAAATAACAATAAGTATGTTCATAATGTATTGACAAATTCTGACCTTTGAGAATCTGGACCAAACACTGATATTGATCAAACTGAATTCAGAATCTGTGGTTTGCATATGTGGCTTAAATTTCTTCTAAAACTTCTATTTCTAAAGTAAACCTTTTTCCTATGTTCAACGTTCCTCTAGTCTAGCTTCAAGGTCAAATTTCAAATTCAACAAATTCTGTCATGTGTAGTAAATTTTCTCATGGTGAATGTCTGTAACACATATTACTTGTATATGATTTTCTTCCTGTGGTATCCATTCTGGGTTTGCAAAGTGTATCTTCTAAAGCCAATCTGCTAAGAACATTAGCAATCTCATTGATATTCCCATATTAGTGGACTAGAGTCATATATCCTCTACATTCTTGGATGGAAATCTGCCATCTGACACTATGTTTTTTGGGTCTTCATTTCCAATAAAAATTTCACAGAATTACAGTCTATAATCACATCAAAGACTGTTCAATCCAAATAATGGTGTAGTCTTTCTCAAGCCCACACTAAGTAAAAAAAATTCAATTTGGCTTGCTCCATACCTTGCTTCTGTTGGCTTAATTTGTCTAGAAATAAAGCACATTGGGCTCTCAATATTGTTATCATTGATGATTTGTGTCTTTTTTATTAAAGCACCTAGTCCTTTTAGACAAGCATCTAGGTAAAGCTTAAAGGGTAGCTTCTAATCTGGCATCAAGAGGGAAGGGGAATTTTTAAGGACTTTTTTCAGTTTCTCATATTCCTCAACTCTTTTGTTAGTAATTTCATAGAATGTTTGATGATCACAGAGTTTGTACAGGGATTTTGCAATTTTGGCAATGTCTTTGATAAGTTGCCTGTAATATCCAGAAAATAATGAGAATAATTGTATTTATTTCTTTGTTTGTGGAATTGCTTTAAGTGGTACTGCGTCTCTTTTTGTAAGTTGTGGATATAAAACCTTGATTCAAAATCAAGTACTTTTCCTGTCTTCAAAATTTGTATAATGTAAAATTTAATTTAAAAATAGTAAATCTTAAGAGTATCGAGAGAAAGCACGCCAAATTTATGTTTTTACAAACGATAAATATTTTTCTAGAAATACTTTACAAGAGATATTTATGGTTACCACAGAAGCTTCTTCAAGGGAATTTTAATTGGAATTAATTGAGAAAAAAACTGCAGGAAATTAATATAAGAAAAAATTATTTAAAAAGAAAATTAGAGAGAAAACACACCCAAATCGACCAGAGTGAAGTTGGAAACAAAGTGAAAAATTCAACAGTGATGAAAGATGCATTAATTCACTTTTGGGGTGGTTCAAAGGTAAAAAATTATTTTAAGAGTTACACACAATGATCATAATTATTTTGTCACATGGTCAATAGATTTCAGATATTTTCAAAATGGCTTTTGGAGTTGATTGATTTATTTAACAGTGTTTAAACCAATTATAAAAGGAAAAGATTCTAACATAAAGAGAAAAGTGGGGGAAGAAGACATTCTTTTATAGCCACCAATTATGTTACTCCAAAAGGGAATTTACTCTAATATATCATTGGAAAAACTCTAACAACAAAGAAATCAATTATGGCATCATTGAACCCTGTTTTGGACCAAAAAAGGGTTGGTTTTAGGGATTTGAGTCCCTCAAATCAACCCTTGCTATAGTGATACCTGGTTTCAAGCCTTAAAAAACATCAGAATGTGTGAAAATTCAAAACCAGTTGAAACTGTTTTTACCAATATTTTATTAACTTAAGGGTAGTTTTACCCTCTTGGAAACAGTTAGAACTTCCATTGTTGGTAACAAAGCCTCATCATCAATTGAGTCACAGACCCTGTAACTCAATTTAAAGCCAAAAGTGTTGAAAATCTGCATGAATTTTGAAATACCACACCTGTCAGTAAGGAACTTGGGGAAGTCTGGTACACTTCGAGCCAAGATTTCCTTTCCCCCAAACAATTAATCTTTCCAATTTATGTTTTCTTTAATTACTCATCATGTATTATACTAGAATATTCAATATGTAATTAAATTGAAACATAACAGTACACCACTGTAATAATTGATACCTAATATGTAAATTCAAGTTCACTTATGTAATACATGCACAAATTGTGAAATTTCAATTGAAAATACTTCATTTCATCATAAATTATAGACTAAACATGACACCTCAATTTGAACACAAAAATTGATAGTTAACACCACATGTGGTGCAAGTTAAATTAAGGTTTTGAGGATCTTCATATTTTCATACAGAAAATGCTAACGACTTAATTTAAGATTATTGAGAGTTGAGTTATAGAATTTTCACCAAGAGCTGACCCTGCCTTATTTTTTATGATGAATTCATTGGTGAAATAAATATAATAAGTTTCTTTATCAGAAAAAAATTTATCATAGTTTTTATACAACTTTTTTCTAAAAATTATTCAATTATGATATTTTTGTTGAAAATTTATGTTTACTCAATTTTTTCAAGTAAAAGTGTATTTTCACAATTTTAAATTTAAATTTAGCTTTAAGTTTATGTTATAATAAATTTTTTAATTTTTTATATAAATTTTTTAATTTTTTATATAAATTTTATATATATATCTTAACTTTTAATTGTATAGTACAGATAAATAATTTTCTTTATAATTATAACATACTTCTGTTCTTTGTGGTCTTTTGAGAATATATATACGTCTAGGGCTCACATTCCCTCCCCTCTAAAAGAATTTCACTTTTATACATTCCTTTTTTAGTGGTTATGAACCTTCTTAGGAGTTTGGTAACGTCAGGTATGTCTTTTTCTTCCATAAATTCATCTTTGCAAGTTGGACCACTGTACCTGACAAGATATTCTCTTACTTTCTTTGAGAACTTTTGTTATTTCCTTAGTACCAGATGATTCAAAAGGAGGTATATTCTTGGGAGCTTTATTCCTTAAGGGGAATTTTTCAGAATCACCAGATTCGTAAGGCTTGATCAAGCTCACTGAAAATGTAGGATTCTTATTACTAAGTTCCTCAGAAAATTCTACTTCAACAGCATGTTCCCCATGAGGGCCTTGAACAAAAAAGGTCCTTCAAAGGAGTCTTTGATCTTTCTGCATCCTTTGATGTTATTGAAATTAGTGGTAGACACAATTACTAAATTCACTACCTTGAAGTCTGGAGAATTATGTGCCTTGTCCCATTTGTCTTTGAAATATGAAAGTGAGTCTTCCATGAATCTTACTGCATGATTTCTATCTTTTTCTATAATTACTTTTAAGATAGCATCTTTTGGATGTATCTCAATCAAACATTTCTAAAGGAATCTTGGGGTAGTTTGGGATTCCATCCTTTTTCTATGATAGCAGGAGTCTGATTGGTACTGGCATGAATAGATGTTTTATATACTCATTCCAGTGCAGTTAGAAGGGTAAACCAATCATGGGTGAGTTCATCACAATCCTTGAACTATACTCCATATTAGTAAGCTCTTCTGACCATTTTTAACAACATTTGGATCATTCTTTCAGCTACACCATCAGTTTGTGGGTGATACACTGTAGAGAAGGATAACTTTGTTTTAAATAATTGATAAACCTTTGTGCACAGTGATTAGGTAAATTTGGTATCTCTATCACTGATTATGTTTGTGAATATTCCAGTCCGTGATACTACTATATTCCATATCAGAAGAGCTCTACCTATGGCTATATAATCTTTGTGAAATGGCAAATACATTGGAGTCTTACTGAACCTGTCAAAAATAACTAGGCAGGTATTATAGCTTCTATCCCCTGCTCGTGGTAAGAGATTTATCCAATACATATGAACAATTTCCCAAGGTCTACTGGGTTCTTGGATTTTGATCATATTTGGATGTCTTTTTCCAGTGAATTTATTTTCCTTTTGACATCTGTTTCATGTTTTGTGATATTCTGCATTAACCTTGTGCCACATTGGCCACCATATTCAGGTATTTATTTTCTCCCTTGATATGTCCTCAGATAAATGTCCTGAGAAGGGGCTGTCATGGAATTCTTTAAATAAAATATTGATTAGGATTGTTATACCACTGTCTTTACACATTTGTATTTGGTCCTATGATAGATTATGCCATCAATCAAATTAAATCTTCTTTCATCAAATGATTTCTTCCATATTTCATCTAAGTAATGTATCAAGGAGTTATCTTTAAAGTATTTAGTCATCAATTGGCATAGGATTTCACAATTCCTATCCTGAGTATAATTGCTCCTTACTTCTTCAAAAAAGGTAGTGTTCAGTTCTGTAAAACTGCTTCCTTCTATTGGGCTTTGTGGGGAAGCTTCTTCTGGAACATAAGCAGGATTTTCAATTCCATTTTTTAATGGAAATCTGCTTAATCCATCTGCATTTTTGTGAATATTTTTATCTTTGTGTAGAATGGTCATATTACCCCTATATTCCTGTATGGCTATCTGAAATCTAAGCATATGTCAGTTTGGTGTTTTAATGTTTAGAGATGATTTAAAAGTGGTACAGTCTGTTATAGCTTCAAAAACACATCCTTCAAGAAATCAATTAAGTTTTTCCTAGGCCCAGACAAGATATAAAAATTCCATTTGCCTTACTCCATATCTGGCTTCAGTAGGTTTGTTTTGCCTAGATATGAAACATATGGGTCCTTCCACAGGTTTTCCATTAATAATTTGGACTTGATGAAGTGCAACTCCTAGCCCATCCCCTGATGCATGAATATAAGGCTTGAAGGGAAGCTTAAAATCTGGAATAAATAAGAGTGAAGCAGTTGTTAAAGCTTGTCTCAGGTATTCAAAGGCTTTTACTCTGTCAACATTAATTTCAAATACTGTGTCTTCTTCAAATAAGCTATAAAGAGTTCTATCTATGGATTCAAAGTCTTTTATTTGCTGCCTGTAGTATCCTACAAAACCTAAAAATGACTCTATTTTGTTTTTGATTTGGGGAATAGGTTTCCATAATACTGCTACAACTTTATTTTTGTTGTTTCCAAGGTATAGACCAGATACTACATGTCCTAGGGCTTTGAGCTCCTTGAATCCAAAATGAAATTTATTCAAACAAATTTTCATGTTTACAGATTGAATTTTCCCAAAAACTCTAGATAATATGTACAAATTCTCTCAAAAAGTCTTGGAACATACAATAATGTCATCAATGTGAATGAAAACCATCTTTATGACAGTCTCTCAAAAAAGATTTCATTCATCATCCTCTGAAAGTGTGAAGGTGAATTTTTGATACCAAAAGAAATCCTTAAATATTCATACACTCCACAATGAACAGTGATTCTCCAATATCTTCTAGCCCTTGGTGCGACTAAATTTTGGTGAAATTCCTTTAGGGAATCCATAGTGCTTATGTATACTTCTTGAGATATTTGAGTGAGGGAAATTTAATTTTTGGTATGGGGTACCTGTTTGGGACTGTGAGCCTGTGAGATATGTATTACATACCCATAAGGCCACAAATAGATTTTTATGCAGTTGATTTAGTCTTGAACAGATCTATTGATTAGATTTAAAATAACAAATAACAAAAAAGTATAACTTTTAAGGATAAATGAAGTTAAAATTATTATGTCATTTTTGGATTCTACACCAAAGATAACCTAGGGTAGAGCCATAGGGTGTTATACCCAAAAATGGTTATTTATTATGTTATTACAAGATTTAAGAATCTCATAGTATAATTGCAATGTTTTCAACATCTTTTAAAATTGTTAAATTTGAGCTTATTTAAGCTTAAATTCAAAGTTGCATATGGTTTATGCAAACGTACCAAAATTTTGGTTAAAATTGAGGTGTTTTGTGTATTTAATTAATTTGTTAACAATTTGCAATACCAAATTTAAGCTCTACATGAGCTCAATTTAAAACGGTTTAAGGACATACTTTGTCTTTATACAAATGAAAGGGCAAAATCCAAGCAGAAAGTTGGGACAAAGGAAAAAAGACCAAACAAAGCTTGGATACACAGCTTTTTGGATCTGCAAGGATTAAATTAAAGTTTTCCACCTGCAGTGGATTATTTTCAATGTTATTTAAACTTGAAGATTAGACTTTTATCCAACATTAAATTTTAAACTGGTTCTATCCCAATTTGGACAGGAATTGCAAGCTGCCAAAGGGTAAATCCAAATATGAAAGCTTAAAATCAATGCTTTAAGAACTGTCAAAGCTTAATTAAGCTTGAAAGATTAAATAATATTAAAACTTTGAACTTAAAAATCTGGAAACCTTATCAAAAGTTAATGTTTGGTGTGCATTGCTTTTTTACATGGACAAATAGTAATAACTTCAAAACTTGATTTAAAATATGATTCTTGAATGGTTTTCCTTGAAGCTTTTACACAGCTTAAAAATGAATGTTATCTGTTTATACATTGAAGTTTAAATATATTCTTTTAAAAAGTTTAAGTTGATAATCAGTCTTCAAATTAACAATGTTAATTATTCTTAAAGAAAATTAAGATTCCTTTAAAAATTAATTAAAAATTCAGTTCAAGATATTTTTTCTTGAAACTCTTTTTTAAGCTATTCATGTGATGAAAGTTAATATAAATAAGCTTATTTTATATGAAAACTTAAGATCATTAATCCAAAGCAGGATTAAAGTTAGTTGGAGTTAAGAATAAAACTGCTAACCTTAAATTGGAATTCAAAGGAAGTTACCTTAAGCTAAGAGCCTTATTTTTAAGCATGATTTTTTAGTTTTGACCTGAGCATGCTCTATATATCCATTATGAATCTTGAGAGCTGGTCTTCAGGCATAAAAAGAGCCTACACATCACTGTTTTTTCCCATAAATAACCAACATCTCAATAAATTGGACATTTTAAACACATTATATCTTATAAATCATAAGCTATTATTATTAAAGTATTTTCTTATATATTTTATTATTTATTAATATTAATTTAAGTAATTGAAATCATAGAAATCAGAGTATTGTTGTAATGACCATTAATATATTTTATTATATGAAATTTTGTCTTAACTATCTTTCAAATCCCCAAATTACTCTTGAAAACTCTTAAATCTTATTTTATCAAAAAAAATTGATTTTATCTTCCAAGATATTGTTTTTTTGGTGTGTTTTTAACTTATAAAAATTATTGAATATAATCACTGTTGTTGTTTGACTTGTTGTATTAAATAAATAATATAAGTAATTTTTCCCTAAATGCTATATTTTTTATTCATTATTAGTTTTTTGATATAGAATCTTTCTCTAAGAATCATATCTGCACAGTGTGTGTTATAATTTCTTTTCTAAATAATATTTATGTATTATTTATAAGTGGATAAATAGTATTTTTTTCCATGTATAATTGTCTCATTAAGATCTTTACACTTATTATTGTTATAATTCCCAGTGACTCTAGCAAGAATAGAGTAATTATAATCTATTATAATCATTAATAATTTTTATCATTAAATTATTCAATAATGAATTATTATTTTTTTCATGAATAATTAGGTTTGATAATTATATTAATTTGTGGTTATAATATCTCATTATTTTATGTTTTCTACTGAGAAAAGTCATAGCACTTTTGATATTTTCTACTATTAGAGAGAGTCTCATAGAAAAGCCTTACACAGACAGTGTAAGTGTTCAGAGCTCTAAAGTACCCAACCACTCTGAATTATTCATGATTCCATGTCACTTTGACTGGTGTAGTTATTTCTACCTCTTCATTGTGGTAAATTTTTCTTATTATACCAAGTTCCAGGAGTTGTTTAATGTGAAGCTCAAGGATTTGTCTTGATTTTGGGCTTTCTGGGTATGCAGGTCTTCTGAAGAGTGGTGGATGAGATGTCTCAATTTGCAAAACAATGTCAATTTAATGACCAAAAATTTCCCCCAATTGCTTTTATCTATTGCAAAAGCTTCTTTGTGGTAATATAAAGGGGTAGGAAGTTCATTTTCCTGTGTTTCAGTAAGATGAAGACTTACTTCAGCTTCATTCATTTGTTCTTACTTGAAATTTTCTAACTGAAAGCTGACTGGTAATACTTTATTTATTTTAATTTGTCTTTTAAAAGGTAAAAAGGCAAATTTTTGATTCTTATTGTCCCAAATAGTAAAGTATCTGTCTTCATTTTTATGTAAATATATGCCCTAAATGATTGAATAATCATTTCCCAATATGAAATGGGTACTAGAGTATGTTTCCATAACAGCAAATTCAACAGTAATTCTTAAACTTCCATTGATATGTTTAAATATTACAGTGGTCTCAAATATTCCAAATTCTTTCAATGGATTAATTACACTGTTAAAATTTATGCCATAAATTGTCAATCATTGATCTTCAAGCTTTGGTACAAAGTTTTTGAGAAACAATTTCCAAACAAAGGAGCAGAAGGCTCCTTGTCTAATTAAAAGCTTAATGGGTTTTTTATCAATTACCACTTCTGATATACAGGAGCTACTAGCTGTATAACCTTTTCCCCTGTTTTGTTTGGCTTTAATTAGCTGTGCATGTTAGACATTTGATAAATCAAGTTTAATATTTCTCAATTGTATCAAGTTTTAAGAGGATTCCATGATGTAAAATTTGACATTGATATTTACTATATATCTTGAAGATTCAGAAAATATTGATGATTTATCATCTTCATCTTCTTCATTTACATCATCTTTTGAAACATCAAATTCCCTCTCAAAGTCCATTTAATTAACTTTCACCTTTTTAGACATGTATTAGTTAAATGTGTGGTTCTCTCAAAAATATGGCACTTTCTGATTGTATCTGCAGCTTTATATTTCATATTAGTAGAATTTCTCTTGGTAATTTTGTCCACAGAATCTTTTGAAGGTGTATTAAGCCTTGTTTCAAGATTCATCCTACTAGAACCAATCCTTGTCCTAGTGGTTAATTCTTGTAATATATCTATAATATATTCTGGCTAAGATTTTTCAGTAGTCCTGATTTTGATAGAGTGTTATAAGTAAAATCCACATTGTCTCAGAATTTTTCTGTAAATCATAAATTCTGAGATGTCAGGATATAATGCTGTTAGCCTGTCTTTTTTTTGGAAAAACCATGCTAAATACCTGTATTTGTCAGAATTCATATGAGCAGATTCAAAGGCTGTTTCCACTTTGAATATCCAAGAATAATTGGCCCATTAATTGATAATTTGGATGTTACACCAAGGCCAATGCTTGTGTTCATGTTCTCGTTTCAGCTTAATATACCATCCATAAGCTGATTTGGTAAACAAAGTGTTAAATCTTTCTGTTAAAAACCTTTCTGGTAATTTAAAGTCTTCTTTGATCATTTAAATACCTTTTATGAGTTCCATATGGTCATATTCTCCTTCACCACTGAAGTGAGGCCATTCTTTACGTTTTGGTACTTCTTTCAAAAGTGCTTTGCCCATTGATAGTTCCAATTTATGGAAAGAAGTTGAAAGTTTCTTCTTTATTCGTGGATTTGCTAAATCCAATACTCTTGAGTGGAATCCCTTGTACCCTCATTTTGATTCACACATGTAGAGATTCTTGGTAAAGTATGCAATAATTTCTCAATATCATTCATGTTACTGGTGCTACACCTTTGTGAATTTCTGAATTCATGTTGAAAAATTTGTATTAAATTGATCAACTTAATTTTATAAATTTCTTCTTCAATTTGCATTTCTTTTAATAATTCTGTTTTTCTAGTATTATCAGAAATGACTTAATTCAATTCCTTCATGAATTTTGATACTTCCTCTTGTGAGGTGTCAAAACACTTTTTCGAGGTCATGGTATAAGCCTTTACTTCAGTGAATGTATTTTAAATATAATCAAGAACTCTCTTACAATCTTCTCTTATAATATCTATGGCTTGTTTTATTCTTGTTTGAATTATGTCATCAATATCCAATTGAGAATATTTATCTGTTGATTATTTTATAATGTAAGATTGTTCATTCATCTTTCTTGCAAATGAACTGTCCTTATATGGTATTTCAATTTTTCTTAAAACCTTTTTAAAACACATAATTGTTTTATTTATTTGGCTCAAAATTAGATTATTTTTCTTAATATTGCTACAAGTTGTTGAATTTTTATCAAGAATATGACTTTTTACATCATTTATAGCTACATAAAAGTTGGAATTCCATCTAGAATGTCAGGAATCATTTCTGATATTTCAATACGGCTTCCTATTTTTTCTGTAATTCCATAATGGCTCTGGCCATCTGAAACACATTTTCCTTGGAATCCTGTTCAATATTTGGGATTATGTAGCCCTGGCTGTATGACTTTGTGGCTGGATCTTTGCCTTTGGCCTGGCTATGAGATTGTGTCTTCTTTTTCATGCTGGGATTGCTGCTGCTGGCTACTTCGGCTGGCTTTGGAACCTGTTTGGGTGGTGGGGGTTGGTTTTTGGCCATTTTGCTGTTAAAAGCATCATATTGTTTTTTTGCATCACTGGATGCCACCAGTTAAGTAACTTGCAAGTGTTGGCATTTCCCAGGAAATTTATCACAGTCAGTTAAGATTTCATACAGTTTTATAAAAGATCTGTAAGGATATGATACTCTTTGTGCTGAAGTGCATTTTTTAAGCCTTCTGGCTGGCTTTTTCAATGTAACCTGAGGATTCTTGTGGCAGTGTGAGCTCTATTTGAAGGTAAAAAAGTGTTATAAGCTTCAGAATGGAATAATTTGTCATGTTGGGTTTCATTTACTGACCGTTGTCATTCCTTAACTGATTGTCTTCTACCATAATTATGTCTATCACCTTTTTTGGCCCTACTTGAGGGGTTATAGCTTGCTCCTGATCTTTTTGAAGGCATAATTATGAGCAAAAGACTTATAAATTTTCTACATCAAAAACTTAGTATTGGCCAAATCCTTTGCTTTTTGGAGTGTATTATTAATAAACAACTTGATTAACTCAGAGGAAATTGGCTATTTCTGATTCTTCTGAGATCTAAAAGCAGCTCTATTATGGTAAGAATTAACATTACTCACAGCGATAATGCTAGTGGTTTTTTATGCTGTTTTAATATTTTCTTGTCTTACCATGTTGTCAGACACTAAAATAAATCAAAAAATGTTTTTTTTGAGTAAAAAAAAGGTTTTCAAAAAGAGAAATTAAAAATAAAGCCTCACTCATATTATGAAATGGTTTTTTTATGATTTTTTGAATTATAAGTATTTTTTTTGGATCTTTATATTTTTCAATATAAGGAAAAATATTTCAAAAAAACATTAAAAAAATATGTCATGGGTAAAATATCACAACTGGGCCCCCAAATGTAAGGTGTGGATATGAAACTTTGATCAAAAATCATGTACTTTTCCTGTCCTCAAAATTTGTATAGGGTAAGATTTTAAGAGTTACAAGAGGAAAAATGCCAAATTCATATTTTTGACTTTTTAAGTATAAAAAAATAATATTATAAAAATTTATTGTTTTACCAACAATAAAAATTTATCCAAAAAAACTGTACAAGAGATATTTAAGTCTACAAAAGAATTTTTTTCAAGAGAAATTGAAATGGAAATTAATTGGAAGAGAACTGCAATAAGTTAATATAAGAAGAGTCTTGGAAAATAATATTCATGAGAAAACACTCTCAAAAGTCACCAGAGTGAATTTGAAAACAAAGTGACATAGCTAACAGTGATGAAAGATGCTTTAATTCACTTTTGGGGTGGTTCAAGGGTAAAAAATGATTATGAGGGTTACCAAAAATTATTGTGATTATTTATTCTCATTTTTAAGAGGTTCAAAATGATTTAAAATTTGTGTTTTTCAATTTTTATTGATTGGTTCAACAGTGTCCAAATTAATTATAAAAGAAATACATTGTAACATGAATCAAAAAGTGGGGCAAAGAAGACATTCCTTCATAACCACCAATTTTCTTACTCCAAAAGTAAATTTTTGTGATCCTTTGAGATATTACCACATACCCAATAAGGTCACAAAAGATACTTAGAGCAATTATACCTTTAAGATAATTATATTAAAATCACTGAGAATAATTACACATTAAAAATAATTACTTTAAAAATACAAAAAATACCATAAATTGGTACAAACCTTGGTTTAACTTAAAAACCACTGACTCAACATGTGAAATAAATTATACCATTGGAGTCTCCATGGTAAAATACACATATACCATTTTTATGGCATATCTGTAAAACCAATATTTAATGAGTTATAAGGAATAATACCTTATAAAAACCATAAATCCTTATTTATTTCAAGAACCAATGAAGCAACATGTGAAATAAACTGTACCATTGAATTCCCCATGAACATCCACACATAAAACAATTAATGAGCTAATTACCAAAGTTAATACTTAAGGAATTAACCTGAATATATGCACTTTTTTGGTCAACGCATATATTCAAGGATCATAGCTAATATCTCTTAAACTATACAAGATAGAGTGATGAACCAAAAATAAAGTTACCACGTAATTACTGTAAGAAAACAGATATGAGCTTTATTTTACAGTTTATAAACAAGGTTAAAACCTATGATGAAATATTGATAAAAATCAACAGAGCTGTTGACCACTTTGATGTGAAAGTGGTCCAAACTTAAAATAAAGTACACAGTTGGATTCTACTAGTTCATTTGTGAAGAATGATGTAATTTTTATTATTAAATTCAGGTTATAACCCCCTGAAATCACGATTTGAAGTTTAAAATATTGAATTTCGACAGAAAAGATGAGTTACAAGAAAAATCATCAAAATTAGAGTTTTGATTATGTAATAAAATGCTCTTGGCAGCATAATAGGGTTATGTCAGGCTATCAGAATTCACTCTCTGAATTGCTGTAGCGTGTAAAACCGGAAAGGTATTAAAGATCAAAGTTTGAGCTTAAATTGAGCAGTTATGATCACCTACTGTAACCTTAAATTAAGTTTAACAGTCATATGAGTGATAAAATTGGTGAATAATATTAGTTTATGATTAAAACTAATAAAATCCACGAAATTTGGGGTTCTGCCAAGCCTCTGATGTCATCAAACCTAGAGTTATAGTGATAACTCTAAGTAATGGTGTAATAATGATGTAATATGGTTTGATCATGATGTAATCACCCTCAAACCTTAAAATATTTATCAATTCCAGTGGATATGATCAGTACACGTCTACTAGAAGCCTGTTGGACTCTAGGAGGGAGGTATTTACTATAAATAGAGCTCTTGTTGCTCTGTTTTCCCCTCAGATGCATCAAAAACATTAAATCAATTAGATCAAAGGTAATTTCTTTATTCTTTATATATAAAACTATTATATTATTAAAGACCAAAGACCACTTTGTTAGAATCATCTATTTTGACGTGATTAAATCATTTATTTAATAGTTTTTGCTAAAAAAATCTCTAAAAACTCATTTCCACGTAAAAATCAAGAATATTAGTAATTTTTCTTTATTTTTATTGTAAATACAATTTGAAAAGGTTGTATTTATATTTTTTGGCGTAAAACATTTCAAAATTATTATATTAAGTGTTAAAATTAGGTTATTTTCTCTTATTATCATAATTTTCTCTTTATTATTATTTTAATAATTCTTTAATTAATATAAATAGTATTTATATTAATTTATAACTTTAATATTGGTAATATTATTGTTATTAATTGTTTTTTATTAATAAAAAACAATTTTTTACGCCTTTACAATTTGTTTGTAACAATAATAAAGTGCTTTTGAATATATTAATTATTTTATATTAATATATTTATTTTATTATATTATATTTTATAATATAAATTATATTATTATATTTTATTAATAATATAATTAATTTTACGCCATAATTATAATAATTCTTTATTATTATAATTATTTTTTTATCTTATTTATTTCATTTATAAGGACATTCATAGTACAATTAGTAAAATATTAGTAATTTTTACTTATTGTTTCATAGTCAAACCTTACATTTGGGGGCCTGGCCGTGATATTTACATAAAAGACCTTTGAAAATATTCTAATTGTGCTTATCCAATAATAAACTATGTTTATCATCATAAAATTATATAATAATTTTATATTTTATTGATTTTAAAAGCTATTGAGGCATTTGGAAAGCAATTGTACTGTCTTACACGTGGTTTTTTCACATCCTTAGACTTGCAAGAACTTTCTTTGAGTGACTCTAGTGATTAAAAAAGATATTCTATAAATTAAAAATAATTTTTATTATAATTTAATTTCATAAAGAATCATATTAATTTTTATTTTATTCTTAAAAATAAAAATAAAAATATAAAAAATATTAAAAAATATTAAAAACCAATAAAAAAGTTATTTTTATTCATTTTTATTCATTTCTTTATTCATTTCAATTTTTTCAAGATATAAAAGCAATTTCTACGTGGAAAATTGCCATATCTTGCCAAAAAATAACACTTCTTATAAAAAGACTTATATTTATTTGTCTTTTTTAGTGTTTGAGGATAACCCAACAGAAGATAACCAAACTACTGTTGAGAGATTTGTGGAAGAAACTTGTCAAAGTTCTCCAACACCAGTTATCACTAAAAGAAAGAAAGCTAAGAAATTAGACTTTCCAGGACCCACCATTCAAGACTCTGAAGGTGAGCACCTCATTTATAATTGCCATAAAAAGAATTTTTATCCTAAAATACTTTTTATTTTTTTTATTTCTTAAATTATGACTACCAGAAGAGGTTCCCAATACTCCATCCAATCAGATGGAGCTGGACTCAGAGGTAGAACTGATCCCTCAAAAGGGAAAAGAAAGGGCAATATCCCCAGTGGAACAGAATCCACACAAGGAAGTGCCTTATCCCAAAGGCAAGTCCCAGAAATGCCCATGATATCTGAACCTGAATTGGAGCTAAGTATGAGTAACTCGAATAAGTACAAATCACATTCAGAGGGCTCAAATAGACATCTACATGAGCCAGTACAAGCAGTATTACACAGTGTACAAGGACAAAGATTGGGGAATGCTGCCTCAAATACACCAAGGAGTGATGAACTCCTGGCACATCCTGAAAAAGTTCCTCCAAGAGGAGGAGATAGTGAAATACTCCAATGGATGGAATCCACTGTCATCCAAACCTCAAATCAAAAAAATCAAGGATTACCACACCAAAAAGAGGGAGGCAACCAAGGAAGAAGCCCCAGTAGCTTCTACCAGCAAGCCCCAAGCCAACCCACTTCCCCAAGAAGGGAAGAAGAGCAAGAAAAAGAATTGGAGGAAACCATATTCCCCAAGCTACAAAATCCCAAAAATCCAAAAGGATGCCATGGACAATTTTTTCAACATGGCCAGAACTTTGATGGAATTCAAAGACAAAGAGGAACAAAGAATGAGACAACCCCATTTCCCAAAGAAATAACCTCGTCTCCTGATGTTGTAAATACTTTAACAGAGCTTAAAAGTAGTATTTTACCTCTTAAAGACATTAAAAATAGTTTATTATCTTTCCAAGAAATAAATAATAGCTTATCATCTTTAACCAAACTTGTTGTACAAAATAAGAAAGAAATTGATAACATAAAATCTATGATTGAAAATAATAAACCAAAAGTATTAATTGACAATACTCAGAAATTGATACAAGGACAACAAGAATTGTACAAATACATAAGTGATATCAAAGAGAAAACCTTGAAAATCAATTATGATGTGAGTATTGACAATCTTACGGAAAAATTAAATAAATTAAGTATTTCTGTAGAAAAATTTGAAGAAAAGACTTCATCACACCAAAAATTGCTTTTGGACCATGCAGAAAAAAGTGATGAAGCAAGAATGCATCTAAAAGATGATATTCAAAGTGAAATAAGGCTTATTACTGAAAAAATGGATAAAATGAATGAGGCTTATTTAAATATGCCAAAGTTATCAACTCCATTTTCTCATATAAGAAGCCCTGTTAAAACAAAAGAGGAATTGACAAATCCTTTCATAACAGACTTGAGTCACCAAGACAATAACCAAGTCTTAATGAAGAAAGCACCTCAATTAAAAGAATGGCCAACATTCACAGGAGAAGGTGAATATGACCTCATCTCATTTATTAAAACAATTGACATGTTACAAGAAGACTATGCCATACCAGATGAATTAATCACTTCAAGATTACATTCATTGTTTGAGAAATCTGCAAAAAGATGGTATTATGGCATAAGAAAAACAAATGGTAAAAATACCTGGTCTTGGTGGAAACAAGAAATAATCACCAAGTGGGCAAATGATGCCTGGAGGTATAAGATAGAAAATGCATTTGAAAATTCTTTCTTTGACCCAGAGAAAGATAAACCTTTAACTTGGTTCTTGAAACAAGTTGAAAGGCTTAATGCACTGTACCCAGAAATGTCACAAAAAATGGTGCACATGAAAATACTGAAGAAATGTGGAGGGGAACTAGAACATGCCCTGAGAAGCAGGTGTATAGAACCATGCTCCACAGAAGAATATATAAATGCACTAGAAGATATAGTGACAAGAACAAAAATTGGCAGAACTTGGAAGAAATTGGACATTAAAAGCCCAAATAAGCCATTTATAAAAAAAGATAAATTAAAAGAATCCTTCAAGCCCAATACATCCAACAATAATGAGCAAAGAAAATGCCATAAATGTGGAGGTATTGAGCACTTAGCCAATAATTGCCTCAAAAAGGCAAAGATCAATGAAATAGTGGAAACAGAAAACCACAATAACAAAGAGGAGGAAACTGACTCTGAAAAAGAGACAGAAGAGTCAGAAAGCTCTGAAAGTGATGAAATCAATATAATTAATGCACAAATTAATAATATTGATATAATTTATGAAGTACTGGATGTTAACTCAAACTTACCACAAGTTGGGACATCTGACACAAATCTGAAAAATATACAAGATGCCAAAATGTATAGAACCAAACCTGCAAGAGGAATGGGATATACAGCTGGAAAATCAAGTATAAGTATTGTTATGGTTGATAACCAAGAAGGAAAAGTTAACTTAGATACAGGAGCATATTGCACCCATGTTGGCAAAAGTTATTTAAAAACCATTATCCCAGACTGGCAAGAAAAACTTATGCCAATACAAGGTGTCAAGTTCAGTAGTGCAAGTGAGAACATGAAGCCCCTTGGAATAATTGATTTAACACTAATTTTTCCTCATCCTTCACAATGTGTCAGAATAAAAGTGGAATTTGTGGTTATGGACAACTGTACCAGTAATCACTTTATCCTGGGAAATGACTACTCATCAATCTATGGTATAGATTTCTCCAACCAGAAGGATAGATATTTTACTATAGGAGACAGCAAAAGACAAAAGTTTGGCTTCTTAAATAACAAAAAACAAATTACAGTTATTAAGAATGAAGAGAATATTCCAGAAAAGGATCTTTTTATATCTGAACAACTTAAAGAGGCAGAATTCAATCAAGAATTAACAGAAAGAATGAAAGAAAAATTAATTGACCTCTTGTTTAAGTACAAAAATGCCTTTGCAACTGACAAAGAGCCACTAGGTGCTATAATTGGGCATGAAGTAGACATAATTATTAATGTGGAAAAGCCTTACCCACCCTTACTAAGGAGACCAGCTTACCCAGCTAGTCCAAGAGCCAGAGAAGCCTTAGAGGTACACATTAAAGAATTAATGGACCTTGGAGTACTGAGTAAGGTAGGACATAATGAACAGGTAGAAGTCACTACACCTGTCATTATAGCTTAGCATAATGGAAAATCAAGGATGGTAGGAGACTTCAGAGCCCTGAACACCTATACCATTCCAGACAGATATCCAATACCTAGAATCCATGAGACATTGACCCAATTGTCACAAGCTAAGTTCATTACAGCTATGGATGCTCTTAAGGGTTTTCATCAAAATGTCTTAACAGACAATGCCAAGAAACTACTAAGGATAATAGTCCATAGCGGAATTTTTGAATACTTAAGAATTCGTTTTGGGATAAAAAATGCACCTTCCCATTATCAAAGAATGATGAATACCATATTCCCTGAAGAATTATCAGAAGGATGGTTAATTATCTATATTGATGATATTATAGTCTGCTCAGAGACTTGGGAAAGCCGCCTCACAAGACTAGAAAGAGGACTTCAGAAAATAGTACAAGTAAATATGAAAATTTCCTTGAAAAAGTGTCATTTTGCATATAGTGAGCTAAAAGCACTAGGACATGTTGTATCTGGCCTTAGTATAGGCATAGACAAAAATAAAGTGGCAGCAGTACTACTTAAGCCAATGCCTCAAACCAAAAAAGAGATGCAATCATTTTTAGGATTTGCTGGTTACTATAGACAGCATATTAAGGACTTTGCAAAAATTGCCAAATCCTTATATAAATCATGTGACCAACAAACAGTTTATGAAATGACTGAAGAAAGGGTCAAGGCATATGAAGAATTGGAAAATTCAATAACAAATTCCCCATTTCTTCTAATGCCAGATTGGAAACTACCCTTCAAACTATACATTGATGCTTGTGGAGAAGGACTAGGTGCTGCACTACACCAGACACAAATTATCAATTACAAACCGGTAGAAGGACCAATTTGTTTCATTTCAAGGCAGATAAAGCCAACAGAAGCAAGATATGGAGCAAGCCAAATGGAATGCCTCTGCTTAGTGTGGGATTTAGAAAAATTACATTACTATTTGGATGGAAAAGTATTTGATGTGATCACAGACTGTAATGCTGTAAAATCTCTATTAAACATGAAAACCCCAAATAGACATATGCTGAGATGGCAAATTGCTATCCAAGAATATAGAGAAAATATGACTATTGTGCATAAATCTGGAAATATTAATAAAAATGCAGATGGTCTTAGCAGATGGGCTTTAGCAAATACCCCTGACAATCCAGCATGGGTACCACAAGAAGAACACCATATAGAAGGAATATGTGTTACAGACATTGGCACAGAATTCTTTAACCAAGTTAAAGAAAGCTATAAGACAAACAAAAATTGCCATATCTTAAGCCAACTTCTAATGAAAGACTGCAAAGACCCATCACTTTCATCAAAACTAGATGAAACATGGAAAAAGGCATATGATGAAGGAAGATTCCACCTCCTTGATGGAATCCTCTACCATAGAACAAAACACACATGTGTTATGACCTTAACAGATAGAACACTAATAAACACTATTTTACATGAGTGTCATGATAGTGTTGCATCTGGACATCTCTCAGAAGATAGGACACTAGAGAGGGTGAAAACCTGCTCTTGGTGGCCAAATTGGAAGAAAGATGTTTCAGAGTACTTCCAAACCTGTCACAGATGACAAAAAGCCAACAGAGCCACAGGAAAGAAATTTTGAATGATGATCCAAATCCAAGAACCAAAATCCCCATGGGAAATAGTTCATATGGATTGGGTAACAGCATTACCTCCAGGAGGAGACAGGAGTTATGATGCATGCCTAGTGTTAGTTGACAGGTACAGTAAAACTCCCATGTTCTTACTATTTCACAAAGATGACACAGCTATGGATACAGCCATAAGTATATGGAATAAAGTCATTAGCCACACAGGCTTATTCCAAAACATTATAAGTGACAGAGACCCAAAAGTTCACTTCAGCATTATGGACAAATCTCCATAACTTGTTTGGGACAAATTTATCATTCTCAACAGCTTATCATCCTCAAACTGATGGTTTAGAAGAAAGAATGATACAGACCTTAGAGGACATGATCACAAGATTCTGTGCTTATGGGCTAGAATTCAAAGATTCTGATGGTTTTACCCATGATTGGTGTAAACTAATACCAGCACTGGAACTGGCATATAAAACATCAATCCATTCTTCTACTGGAAAAACACCAGCAATGCTAGAAAAAGGTTGGAATCCAAGACTTCCTTATGATACCCTCAAAAAGGACTTAGTGGATATACACCAAACAGCAAGCAGCTTTAAAATAATGCTTGACAAAGCAAGACACCATGAAAACAGATGCATGCAAGACTCTTTCAAATATGCAAAGGAAAGATGGGACAAAAGTCATAAACCACCTGACTTCAAAATAGGAGATTTGGTGTTAGTATCAACTCTTAATTTTAATAACATAAAAGGACCAAAGAAATTGAAAGATTCCTTTGAAGGACCATTTATGATAAAAGCACTTCATGGACCCAATGCTGTACAATTGGAACTCACAGGTGATTTAATGAACAAACACCCAACTTTCCCTGTAAGTCTAATAAAACCTTACAGCTCAAGTGACAAGGAATTATTTCCACTAAGAAATAAACCCCCACTTGAAATCCCCCCTTTGGGAGAAGGAGAAGAAAATAAAATTATGAAAGTTCTTCAAGAAAGAAGGACAAGAAACAAAAAAGAAATAGATTACCTTGTAAGGTATAGAAATCCAACTCAAGAAGATGAATGGCTACTTGAGAAAGATATAACAAATGCTGATAAACTACTAAGGAGGTTTAGACATGAAATAAAACCTAAAGAATAATAAAATCAAGCATTATTGAGCTTAAAGACTGATAAAGTCTACTGAAGAGGTAGGACAGTGGATGATACCCTAATCACACATATCAGATTGTGGTACAATCTTTTTTGGTGGTAGGGAATGTGAGCCTTTGAAATATGACCACATACCCAATAAGTTCAAAAAGGATACTTAGAGAAATTATACCTTTAAGATAATTATATTAAAATCACTTAGAGTAATTACACAATAAAAATAATTACTTTAAAAATACAAAAAATACCATAAATTGGTACAAAACTTGGTTTAACTCAAAAAACAATGTATCAAAATGTGAAATAAACTATACTATTGGATTCCCCATGGTAAAATACACATATACCATTTTTATGGCATATCTGTAAAACCAATATTTAATGAGTTATAAGGAATAATACCTTATAAAAACCATAAATCTTTGTTTATTTCAAGAACCAATGAAACAAAATGTGAAATAAATTGTACCATTGGATTCTCCATGAAAATCCACACATAAAACAATTAATGAGCTAATTACCAAAGTTAATACTTAAGGAATTAACCTGAATATATGCACTTTTTTGGTCAGCGCATATTCAAGGATCATAGCTAATATCTCTTAAACTATACACGATAAAGTGATGAACCAAAAATAAAGTTACCACGTAGCTACTGTAAGAACACATATATGAACTTTATTTTACAATTTATAAACAAGGTTAAAACCTATGATGAAATATTGATAAAAATCAACAGAGCTGTTGACCACTTTGTTGTGAAAGTGGTCCAAGCTTAAAATAAAGTACACAGTTGGATTCTACTAGTTCATTCGTGAAGAATGATGTAATTGTTATTATTAAATTCAGGGTATAACCCCCTGAAAGCATGATTTGAAGTTTAAAATATTGAATTTTGACAGAAAAGATGAGTTACAAGAAAAATCATCAAAATTAGAGTTTTGATGATGTAATGAAAATCTCTTGGCAGAATAATAAGGCTATGTCAGGCTAACAGAATTCACTCTCTTAATTGCTGTAGCATGTAGAACTGGAAAGTTATTAAAGATCAAAGTTTGAGCTTAAATTGAGCAGTTATGATCACCTACTGTAACCTTAAATTAAGTTTAACAGTCATATGAGTGATACAATTGGTGAATACTATTAGTTTATGATTAAAACTAATAAAATCCACGAAATTTGGGGTTCTGCCAAGCCTCTGATGTCATCAAACCTAGAGTTATAGTGATAACTCTAAGTAATGGTGTAATAATGATGTAATATGGTTTGATCATGATGTAATCACCCTCAAACCTTAAAATATTGATCAATTCCAGTGGATATGATCAGTACACGTCTACTAGAACCCTGTTGGACTCTAGGAGGGAGGTATTTACTATAAATAGAACTCTTTTTGCTCTGTTTTCCCCTCAGACACATCAAAAACATTAAATCAATTAAATAAAAGGTAATTTCTTTATTCTTTATATATAAAACTATTATATTATTAAAGACCAAAGACAAATTTGTTATAATAATCTATTTTGACGTGATTAAATCATTTATTTAATTGTTTTTGCTAGAAATCTCTCTAAAAACTCATTTCCATGTAAAAATCAAGAATATTAGTAATTTTTCTTTATTTTTATTGTAAATACAATTTGAAAAGGTTGTATTTATATTTTTTGGCGTAAAATATTTCAAAATTATTATATTAAGTGTTAAAAGTAGGTTATTTTCTCTTATTATAATAATTTTCTCTTTATTATCATTTTAATAATTCTTTAATTAATATAAATAGTATTTATATTAATTTATAACTTTAATATTGGTAATATTATTGTTATTAACTGTTTTTTATTAATAAAAAACAATTTTTTATGCCTTTATTATTTGTTTGTAACAATGATAAAGTGCTTTTAAATATATCAATTATTTTATTATATTATATTTTATTAATAATATAATTAATTTTACGCCATAATTAAAATAATTCTTTATTATTATAATTATTTTTTTATCTTATTTATTTCATTTTTAAGGACATTCATAGTACAATTAGTAAAATATTAGTAATTTTTACTTATTGTTTCATAGTCAAACCTTACAATTTTGCTCTAATTAGCTGCGAGAAACACTCTACAAAGAGAAAAGTAAATTATGGCATCATTGAACCCTGGTTTTGACCAAAAAAGAACTTTCTATTTTAGCCATTTTAGTCCCTTAAATCAGCCATTGCTATAGTAGTACCTGGTTTCAAGCCTTCAAAACATTTCAGAATGGGTTTAAGAGACAAAATTACTAGTTGAAACCAATTTTACTGAGATTGGTTTAACTTAAGGGTAGCTTTACCCTCCTGTAAACAGCTAAAGCTAGCCTGGTTGGTACAAAAAATCTCATCATCAATGGAGTCACAGACCCTGTGACTCAATTCCAGGCCAAAAGTGATGAAATTTTGCATGAATTTTGACATCTCACACCTGTAAAAAAAGGAATTTTCAGGAGTCTGGCACTCTTGGAGCTAAGACTACTTTGCCCCCAAAATTACTCTTTCAAGTTGATTTTTTCTTCAATTACTCATTATATATTCTACTTGTAATTCAGAAATGTAGCAAAATTCAGTCTCTACAGTACAAAAATGTAATAATTTGTACCTCATATGGATATTCAAGTTCACTTATGCAATATATGCACACATTTTGACATTTGAATTTAAAATACTTCAATTCCTCATAGATTCTCAGCTACACACCACAACTCAATTTTAACATAAAAAATTTATGGTTAAAGCCATATGTGGGGTTAATTGAATTAAGGCTTTGAGGATTTCCATATTTTCTTTCAGAAAACACTAAAAACTTAATTTAAGCTTATATTGGGTTGAGTTATAGAATTTTCACCCAGAGATGAACCCACCTTCTTTTTTATGAGGAATCCAATAGTAAATTAATTTTCATAAGTTTTTTTTGAAGTCAGGTTATAATAATTTTTACTTAACTTTTTTCCAAAAATGTTTTCATTTTGATATTTTTGTTGAAAATTTATTTTTACTTAATTTGTCCAATTAAAAGTGTATTTTCACAATTTTGGATTTAAATTTGATCTTAATTTTGTGTATAGCTTTTATATTTATATTTTAGTTGTTTTATAATATCAATAAATTTATCTATTTATAATCATAACCTACCTCTATTCTTTGTGGTCTTTTTGCTATATGAAAATACCTCTACAGCTCACAATTTTATTTTTATCTATTCCTAATCTTGATCCAGATACTACATGCCCTACTGCTCTTAGCTTTCTATATGCAAAATGAAATTTCTTTATTGATATTTTCATATTTACTTGGACTATCTGCTGTAATAATCTTTCAAGTCTTTTCAGGTGATTATCACAAGTTTCTGAGCAAATTATATTATCATCAATATAGATAATAAGCCATCCATCAAATAGTTCTTTAGGTAGTATAGTGTTCATCATGCTCTGGCAATAGGATAAGTAATTTTTATACCAAATGACCTTCTTAAGTATTCATATATTCCACAGTGAACGGTCATCCTCAGTAGTTTTCTGGAATTATATGTTGAGAAATTTTTGTGAAAGCCTTTAAGGGAATAAATGGGTAATGATCTTAGCTTATGAAATTTGTGTTGGTGTCTCCTGTATTCCAGGTATTTGATATCTGTCAGGAACAGTATGGATATTCAAAGCTCAAAAATCCCCTACCATCCTTGATTTACCATTTATCCAGGTTATAATTACTGGTTTATTGACTTCTGCTTTCTCATTATAGCCTACTTTCTTCAAAGCCCCCAGGTCCATAAATTCTTTAATGTGTACCTCTAAGGCTTCTGTAACTCTTTGGATGGCTGGATAAGCTGTTATTTTTAGTAGGGGTGGATAAGGTTTATCTACATTTAGAATAATATCAACCTCATCTCCAATGATGGCACCTAGTGGTTCTTTGTCAGTTGCAAAGGCACTTTTGTATTTATATAAGAGTTCAATCAGTTTTTCTTTCATTTTTTCTGTTAATTAATTATTTAATTCTGCCTCTGATATTTGTTCACTTAAGAATAAGTATTTCTACGGGTTTTTTTCCTTGTTTTTTATAACAGTAGTTTATTTCTTGTTGATCAAGACTCCAAATGTTTGTCTTTTATTATCTCTTATGGTAAAATATCTATCCTTTTGATTGGAGATATATATTCCATATATTGATAAATAATCATTTCAAAGTATGAAATGGTTACTAGTAAAGATTTTGATTACTACAAACTCCACTTTCATCCTTATGAACAGAGATGGATTTTGGAAAGTAGATTTTAAGTCAATAATTCCAAGGGCTTTCATGCTTTCACTTGCACTACTAAACTTTACTCCTTCTATTAATATACGTCGATTTTCTCAAGCTGGTACAAGTGTTTTTAGATAATTATTTCCAACAAATTTGCAGCATTATCCTGTGTCAAGGTTTACTCTTGCCTCTTGATTGTTTAACATACCAATGTTTATGCTTGATTTCCCAAATTATAGCCCATTCCTTTTTCAGGTGTAGTTCCATGAAGTTCGGAATCCTGTATATTTGTAAGGAATTTGGCAGATGTTCAGTTTGTGGTAAATTTGAATCCACATCTAGGAACTCATAGATTAACTCAATATTGTTAATTTGGACATTAATTATATTGATTTAATCACTTTAACAGTTTTCTCATTCTTCAGTATATTTGCACAATCATAATCTTTTTCTTTTTCATTGTGGTCCTCTTTTTCCACGATTTCATTGATGTTTTCAATTTTAAGACAATTATTGGATCAGTGCCCAATGCTACGACATTTGTGTAATTTTATTGGTTCATTGGTACTATTCGGTCTGAAAGGTTATTTTGATTTGTCCTTCTTAATGAATGGTTTAAATGGGATTTTTATGTCCAATTTTGGTTCTTTTTACAATGCCCTATAGTGCATTTATGTATTCTCCTGTGAAACATGTCTATATGCATCTTCTCCTCAGGACATGTTCCAATTATCCTCCACACTTTTTAAGTATTCTCATATGCACTATATTTTGTGGAATTTATGGATTTCATTCATTTGATATTCCAGGCTGTTTGAACAATTGTGTTGAAGGTTATCTTTCTCTGGGTCAAAGAATGAGTTTTGAAAGCCATTTTCTATTTTGTAACTCCAGGAAACATTGGCCAATTTGATGATTATTTCCTTTTTCCACCAATTCCCAGTATTTTTGCCATTTCTTTGTCTTATTCCATAATACCATCTTTTTGAAGATTTTTGAAATAATGAATGCAATCTCCCAGTTATTAATTAATCTGGTATGGCATAGTATTCTTGTAACATGAAAATTGTATCAATGAATGACATAAGGTCATATTCAGCTTCACCTGTTAATGTTGGCCATTCTTTAAGTTGAGGTGCTTCTTTCATAAAGAACTGATTGCAGTCTTTATGGTTTAAGTCTGTTTCACAGGTGGCTTGGAAAACAAATAGTGGACTGAAACTTGGTAATTAGGGAACTCACTTGGAAGACTCCAAAGAATAAAGAAAGAAATAAAAGCAATGAATTTTTCCAAGAAATATGCAGGTACAAAATGAGATGCAATGAGAAAAGTGAGAAGCCAAATGGCCAAAGAGCCAACCATTAATTCCTTAATCACTGTTTCAACATGCCAGAATGAAGAATGGAATTAGTAAAGGATATGACCACCAATATTCACTGACAGTCAAAGAATGAAAATAAAAGGTGCTAAATGACTGACTTGATAATATAAGTATTCACTTGACTAAATTAAAAGATAAATAAAGAAAAATTAAAATCAAAATATTAATTAACTAGGGGAAACCCCCAGGTTCAAAGGAGGCTGGTATATGTGAAAAGGTGAGAGATTGACTCCTTCAGGCTGGCAGCTGATCTGGTTTGAATACTGGAAGCTGTATTGATTGTCTGATGAAATGTATACCTTGACAAATAGAGAAATGAACCAGCTTGAATTATCTTCCCATGGTGTATGATGGAAATGGAGTTCTTGATGAATCCAGACTGTATTGAATGAATATGGTTTCAAAGGTGGATTGATGGAGAATTTACACGTAACAAATTGTTCTAGAACTACCTCTTTAATATGCTTTCAGAATGAACTTCTAGTATTCCCTTGGAGAGCTACTGTGAATGAGAATATGCAATTATTGCTTGATTGCCTCATTGATATTTGAGAGTTACACTTTTCCTTAATCATTGATGAATCCTCTGGATGACATAATGCCTTGATGGCCTTATTGAATGTTGAAATAAACCTTTGATACTTGCGCCTTTGGATTGCTAGTGAGAAAAGATGCATAATGGTATGTAAAACCATTTATGGCACTTTTGTTTATTGGAGGGTATGAGTGGCTGAAACTCTTTTGGAAGGATTCCAGGAGGATATGAGTGAAAATGAATTTTGGGTGGCTTCAGAGGTAACAAAGTTTTCTTGGGTTTTTGGCCAAATATAGCTTATAAAACTTCAAAAATGTATTTGTGCAAAGTTCACAAAGAATTCACAAGACTCCCAATAAATCTTCAAATGCCCTAATATGGCTATTTGAGAATATTTCCCATATTACATGGGAAAATGTCATATAATGGATTAATACAACAAAATACAGAAAATGGAAAAACTTTATTTAAAGCTAAAAAAGCCAAATACAGGGTTTTGGGATGTATTTTCCCTGTTCACTGGAAAATACCTAAGGGTTCCCAAAAGGAAATACTGGACAGGAAGGGCCTTATGATGATGAAGGGGCCAAGTTGGCCCCAGATGATGACATGTCCATAAAAAGCCAGGAAGGATTAGATGGCAAATTTGCCCTAGGATTATGGATATGGCCAAATTGCAATAAATTTCATATGGCATTGATATTCCATGTGGAGGTCCAGGAGGGTGAATTTACATGGTTCTAGCCATACACCCACCTTGAAATGGTGAGTTCCTGAGCACCAATATAAGGTTAAGCCTGTTTCATATAGTGGAAAGAGTTTTGAGAGAGGGATAAGGAGGAGTTCTTTTGAGAAATACAAATTGATACTGATATTGAAAATTTTGGCATATTATGAGGAACTCGTTTGACCTTCTTTTGAAATTGGCTTCAAGATTGATCTGATTGTGAAAATGAATGATATTTGTTCACCAATTGAATTTAAAGTAAATAAAGAAAAATTTAAAATAGAAATAAAAATAAAATAATGGGAATGAAAATAAGAGAAAGAAAAAGAAAGAAATGAACCTTGAGGAGGTTTCAATCCTTATCACAGAGGTTGGTAATTGCTTTTGAAATTGGCCAAGGATCTGGAAAAGAAATTTTGACACCAGGTGTGCACCAAGTTGACAAGGCGATATTTTGAAAGATTTTAGACCCCTCAGGGAAGTGCACATCAGGAGAGGAACTTACTTTTAATAGCTACCACTCAAGCCAGTTCCATAAATTGAGAAGAATTGTTTAATGAATAAATTGGAAAAGGTAAATAATTTGAAAAGGATTAAGAGAAGGATGTTCCATTTACCCAAGTGAAAATGGTCATACTTTTGGAAATGATGTTGAAATCCTGGCCAAAGAGTTGTGTCCAAAAATGGCATAGTGCTTACAGAGTGGCCAAGGTGATGCTTAAAACAAGGAGGGTAGAATACCTCTAAAGGCTAATACCAGGAGTGGGAATTACCTTTGATAATTTTCCTCTCCCCCCAAGCACCATAAATAGTCAAGCTCTTTAAGAAATGGGTCTTGGCTTGTCAGGATATAAAGAATGAAAATCCTTGACAGGTTCAGGACGACTCTTGGGATTTTCAGTTGTTTCCCAAGTGGATCTTTCTGGTTCTTGACTGAAACCTTTCCATTTCATAAAATACCATGATTTTCCTCTCTTGAGGATTTAGTCCAGTATTTGAGAGACTTCCCATTCCTCTTCTTCTTCAATGATAATTGGAGGATAGGGCTCCTGATGCTGATTTGGGATTGTTGATATATTTACTTGTTCTAAGAGAGAAATATGGAAGATTGGGTGGATGAACTTCCATTGAGATGGGGGCTTGAGATGGTAGGCATGAGTGCTGACTTTCTTAAATATTGGAAAAGGACCCAACCATCTTTCATAAAGTTTCTTGGTGGTTCTAGTTGATTTGATGTTCTTGGAAGGAAACCATACCATGTCACCAGGATTGAAAACAGGTGGAATTGCTCTACTTTCATCTGCATACCTTTTAAACGTTTTTATGGCAACTTTGAGTTCTCTCTTGACATCTTGCTGTACTGATTGGATTTTTTTCAATACCTTTCCAGCAGGAGTATCTTAATTAATGTGATCTGAGTCAAATTGAGGATCTCTTCCATAAACAGTGAAAAATGTTGATTGTTTTTTTGAAGAGTGGTCAGAGGTATTGTAAGCAAATTCAGCCAGAGGGAACCAGGTGTTCCAAACATCTTGATTATAACTGAAATACATCTGAAGATACTCTTCTAGTATCTGATTTACCCTCTCTGTCTCTCCATCAGTTTCTGGATGGTATACAGCTGACAGATCTCTTTAAATATTGAGCTTCTGAAAAAGACTGGTCCAAAAGGAAGAAACAAAAAGAGAACCTCTATCACTAAAAATTTGTGAAGGAAGGTCATTCTTTGAGAAAATATTCTTGATGAAAAAAGGGGCAAATCTAGTGAGGCTATTGAAAGCATTGTTGGAATAAGATCAGCAATTTTTGAGAATCTGTCAACTATGACAAGGATTGAGTCAAAAGAATTGGGCAGTGGAAATTCAGTGATGAAGTCCATTGAAAGACAAACCCAAGGACCATTTCGAATTGAAAGAGGTTTGAGGAGTCCAAATTTCTTGTGATAAATATTCTTATTATTTGAATACTGTCAACAGGATGAGATGTAATACTTGATAAATTGGGTCATTCCAGACAAGTGAAAATCCCACTTGCCAAGTTTGAGAGTGTTCTCTTGGCCAGGGTTTCCAGCTAGAGGAGAGTCATTCTGCTTTTGAAGTATACTGAGTTGAATTGTGGGATCATTTGGAACCACCACCAAATCTCTGAAAAGGAGAAGTTGGGAGGAGAAATAAAGAGAATAATCTTGGACAGATTTACCTTTAACAAAATCTTGAAGAATACTTCTGTATTGAAAATCTTGCCATAATGACTTCTGAATTGAGTCAACCAAATTTGAAAATAAATCCACCTTGACTGCAAAGAATTTTGAGACTTTAATTTCATCTCGCTCAATTATTTTTTGTTAAGTCATTGGATTCTTGCTGATGAAATCCTCACCTCTCTCTGGGTAAACATTGTCCTCACATGAAAGTGCACCTGGAAGGCTTTCCGAGTGGCCAGGGAGGTAAGTGATTTAGAAATGAAATTCAGATAATGATTCAGCCCAGTAGTCTTGAAAGTGAGTGAGAATCTCTGAAGACGTGAAGTATTGGAGTGAAGAATGATTGGTGGGAACTTCAAAAGGGGAAGAAAGAGAGAGAAGACAAGCTTCCCAGTGCTTGAGGGCCCAGACTATTCCAAGTAGTTGCTTTTCATTAATCTCATATTTGAGTTCTTCTGGAAAGACCTTGTGGCTATCAAATGCAATGAGATGTTTTCCTGAGTCAGAAATCTGACTCAGTACAGCACCCAAGGCATAATCTGATTCATCAGTATCTACAATGGTGGGTAGAGAAGAATTAAAGTGAGAAAGGATTCGAGCAATGGTAAAATCCTCTTTGAGTTGATGAGACTGTCTAAGAGCTTCTTCATTGAGGAGAAAACGGGAATCTTTCTTGAGGAACTTGGGGAGTGAACTAATTTTCTTGCAATAATTCTTGATGCAACAGCAGTAAAAATTGGAACAGCCAAGGAATGATTGAAGAGCATTGAGATTTCTTGGAGGTATCCAATTGAGATTTAATTGGACTTCTTCTTGGTAAATCTTGACGCCTTCAGAAAAACAATATTACTAAAATACTATACACTAGAAACATGAAATGGGCACTTGGAGGCCTTAGCAAAGATATTATTGGCTCTGAGTCTGGCAAGAACAGTGGAAAAATGAGTGAGATGTTCTTCTACTTATTTGGAAAAGACCATAATATCATTCAAATAAACCACAACATAAGCATCAAGAATAGTATTAAAATATCATTGACAAGATTTTGAAGAGGAAAGATCATTGGTGAGTTCCAATGGAATAGCCAAGTACTCATAACTGCCATATCTAGTTCTGAAACATGGCAAATGTTCACCACCTTCCTTGATTCTGAGAAGGTTATATGCACCATGCAGATAAATCTTGGAGAAGATAGAAGAACCCTTGAATAAAGTGAGAAGCTAATTCATAGGAGTAACAGGATATTTGTTCTTCCTATTAAAAGAATTGATTTTTCCATAATCAACACACAAAAAGAGGCCACCATCCTTCTTTTGGACAAAGAGTACAGGTGATCCTGTTGAAAAGAATCTTGTCCGGATTAAACCCTTCTTTAAATTCTGTGAAATGTAGGCCCTTAGTGTATCTGACTCTTTGGTTGATCAAGGGTAGATCACCCCACCTGGAGGGAGAGAACCCTCCAGCTCAATATGATGATCACAGGCACGGTGAGGAGGAAGTTTCTCTTCTTACACCTTGGAGAATACATCCAAATACTGCTGATAAGCAGAGGGAACAGCCTTCATCACAGTTTCTATTTCTTCTGGCTCTTCCTCTTCATCCCACAACATCTCCAGGTATTCATGATAAGATGAAGAAGGAAGGTCCATATTCCCAAAGAAGAGATGAAGTGAAGATACAGAATTATATTCTCCAAAATCTTGAATCTCTTTGAAGAATTCATCTTTGGAGGATAGTAATGACTTATGGGAGTTTAAAAAAAAATATGGACAGAAGATGTAAATGATGGTGTTCTAGAATCACCAACCAGAGATGCACATGATTTTGCAGAGGAAAAATCATTACTCAAATATTTATAGGGATTATAATAGTCCTTATAATCAGCATTAAAGGTGATCAGACCTTGCATCCAATCAATAGATGGATTAAAATGATTAAAAAATTCAAATCCCAATGTGGGTTCTTCTCTATTGGGACTATCAATGACTAAAAAGTCCCATTCAAAGCTTGGGAAGGATGGAAGCTCAACCATATATTTAGTATTGTGAGTCACAAATAGAGAAGGGGACTCAGAAGAGTCCAAGATAATAAGAGGAATATTCTCTTGGAGTTCTGACATGGTCAAAGAATACTTTTGAGAAAACCTCTTTGCAATAAATGAGTTGGTAGCACCAAAATCAATGAGAATACTGTAAACACATCAGAGAGAGAAGAAAAGAAAAAAATCTAAGGGAATTTTTGATACCAGTATTCATAATTCTCAATTGCTTTCTGGATGAAAACAGTGAAGACCATTGAACACAACATGATCTTCACTCAGGCTTTTCCCTGGCTGGGAAATTTTCCTGATTGGTAGGAAAGCCGGTTTTGAGGCCTTTTGAAACAAGACTCAAGACTATGATTCCCACCAAAATAGGTACATAACCCCTCTTTTACTCTTCTTGCTTCTTCAGAACCCATCAAATTGAAGTCCTTATTCATCAAAGAAGAATGGGGCTTGTCCCTCTTCTCAAAAATTTTCTTTTGTTTGAGCTTGATGAATTTTTAGGATGAGAAGAAATTGACTTGGAGGCTTCAGGCTTCTTCTCTTCAAAATGACCCATCTCCTTTTGCCTCTCATGATACCTGGTATCACGCTCCAGGGTAATTTCCATTAAGTCTTGAAAAGAGTCAATCCTTGAAGTATGGGAGGATAATTGATCCAGAATTCTGGATACCAATCCCTTCCTGAAATGATGGATGACAGCTCTTTCACCCCAATCTCCAATTCTTGAAACCAAAATTTGAAAATCAGCAATGTATAATAAAACATGTTCACCTTCCTTCATTCTTAAGGAATCCAAATCTACTTCAGCGTTTCTGAATTCATTTGGGTCCCCAAACAAAGTAAAGAGTTGAGATTCAAATAATGTCCATGAATCAAGAAAGTAATTTAGATTGTTACTAGTTATATTGAAAGGATAAGTCTCAATCCATTTTGCAGCTCTTTCAATGAGAAATGAAGTGGCATAGAGAACTTTATTCCTCTCTTGAGGGAAATTTGCAAGATCATTATTAAAGATAAGTTTAAAAGACTGAATGAAGCATCTGACTTTGAAGGGTTGATTCCTATCAAAGAATTCTGGTGCATTCATAGATGGGGTCTTGAAGGCTAGTGGTCTCAATGCTTCAGAAGACAAAGCTGCTTGAAGACTGGCCATAATATGAGTCATTTTCTGAATAATGGCCAATAAGTATGGTTCAGATTGATAAGAGACAGGCTTATTAGACTGGGATATAGCTGGCCCTCCAGTACCTTGGGATGCCCCCACAGGAGCAGGAACACCTTCAGCACCATCAGCCTCTTCCTCTTCCACTGAATTCTCCTCCTCTTCACCATCTTCACCAAGACCTTGGAAAATGGACCTTGAAAGTGCTGGAAAACCTCCAACTATTTCTGAAAAGGAACTTGATCTTCTTGGCCCTCTTCCTTCCTTCCTGGATGGTGCTCCTCCCTCCAAATTTGGTCCCCTGTCTGAGTGAGTCTTCAGTTGAGGAACTTCTGGGGTTCCATCAAGAGGAGCTGTTGGAGTTGGGGTAGGAACATCTTGAGCTCTGAGCTGAGATCTTGTCTTCCTTGCAGGAGGTGAGTGTTGGAAAGGTATGATTTTCAGGATAAGAATTTAATGAAATGAATAAAATCATAATTTGAAGATGAAAAACTTGAGGAGATTCAATAGTAAAGCTTGAAGTCAAAATCAATATCATGAAGAGAATAAATAAATAAAATCAACTCTTCAAGTAAGTCAATCAATCAAATGTAAAATGAAATCTGGAAGTCAATAAATAAATATGTCAAATCAATAAAAATCAAAATTCTGCAGAAAATCAATCAAATGGATTCTTGAGGAAAAATAAATTTATGTCAAAAACCTTGATGTGAAAAAAATCAGCAGGATCAATAAATTTTCAGGTCATTCAATATTCTTGAAGTAAATATAAATGTTATTTAAAAAAAATGAATCCTGAATTATCAATGAAATGAATTGATGACTTGAATAATGATTTAAAAAATAAACAAAAATAAAAAATGGGTCAGCTTTCAATTTTTAAAATTAGGAATGAGTGAGATAAAATTAAAACGTGATGATGAGTAATAAGGTTCATAAGCATTAAAGAGTCATAACTTTGATGAAATGAGTGAATAAAATGATATGAAATCAATGAAAAGAATTAAAATAAGCTATTAGTTAATTAATATAATTTCACAGGGGCTCTTGGTAAAAACAAGGGTGGCCTGGCACTCAGTAATCAGGGAACTCACTTGGAATACTCCAAATAATAAAGGAGACCAAAATAAAAGCAATGAGGCTTTATAAGAAATATGCAGGTACAAAATGAGAAGCCACTGGAAGAAGAGAAAAAAATGTAAGTCCTTAATCACTCTTTCAACCTTCCAGAATGAAGAATGGAATAAGTAAAGGATATTACCACCAATATCCACTGAAAGGCAAAGAAATAAATGAAAAGATACCAAATGACTGACTTGATAATATCAGTATTCACTTAACAAAATGAAAAGATAAATAAAGAGAAAATAAAATCAATATATTCATTAACTGGGGGAAGCCCGCCAGGGTCAAAGGAGCTGGTATATGTGAAACATTAAGATCTTGACTCTTTCAGGCTGGCAGCTGATCTGTATTCAATACTGGAAGCTGTATTGATTTTCTTGTGTAATTTATACCTTTCCAAATTGAGAAATGAACTGGATTGAATTATGATCCCATGGTGTATGATGGAAATATAGGTCTTGATGAATCCAGACTGTATTGAATTAATGTGGTTGCCAAGGTGGATTGAGCATTTACACTTGACGCATTGTTTTGGAATTACCTCTTGAATATCCCTTGAGAATGAACAGCCAGTATTCCCTTGGAGGAATAGTGTGAATGAGAATATGCAATTATTTCTTGATGGTGTCATTGATATTTGAGAGTGAAGCTTGTCCTTGAGGCTTGTTGGATCCTCTGGATGACATGATGCCTTGATGAGATTATGGAATGTTGAAAAAAACCATTGATACCAAAGCCATTGAATTTCTGGTGAAAAAAGATGCATCATGGTGTATAACACCCTTTATGAAAATTTTGGTTACTGGACCAGGAGGATATGAGTGAAAAATGGGGTTTGGGTGGATTTAGAGGTGACAAAGTGTTGTCGGGTTTTTGGCGAAATTCATATTATACAGTTTTGAAACTGTATTTGTAAAAAACTTGCAATTAAGCCCCAGATGGCCCAATATGGTTATTTGGGCATATTTCCCATATTAAATGGGAAATTGTCATAAAATGGATTAATAAACTTAAATGGGAAAAATGTGCAAAACTTTATTTAAAGCTTAAAAATACAAATACAGGCTTTTGGGGTGTATTTTCCCTGTTGACTGGAAAATACCTAAGAGTTACCAAAAGCAAAAACTGGCCAGGAAGGGCCTCATGATGATGAAGGGGCCAAGTTGGCCCCAGATGGTTAAATGCCCAACAAAGGCCAGGAAAGATGAAATGGCAAATTTGGCATAGGATTATGGATATGGCCAAATTCCCATAAATTTCAAAAGTTTGTATTGGATTTATTTTCCATATAAAGGTACAAGTGGGTGAACTTCCATGGCTGTGAAAGTCAGTTATGAAGGCATCTGTTATTTTCTCCTTTGGTTTGACAGGAATTATTATGTGGGAACAGGGGGTTGATAAATTTGGCATATATAAGTTAGACTCATTTATCTTATCCACTTTCTCTGTAATAGGTTTGATTTCACTTTGGAGATTACCTTTAAGATTCATTCTTTCTCAATCACTTTTTTCTACATTGTCCAGGAGTATTTTCCAATTTTATGACTTTCTTTCTTTGAGTTTTCTAAAGCAAATGGATAATCTGTACAGTTTCTCAGTAAAATTATCAACACTCTAAATATACTTGATTATCAAAGTCTTTTCTTTGATATATTTCATTTCTTTAGACAATTGTCATTGTTCTTGTATCAATTTTTAAGTATTATAGATTAAAATATGAGGCTTGTTATTATCAACAACAAATGTAATATTGTCCATTTTTTTCTTGTTTTGTACAACAATTTGGCTTGAAGATAATATAATACTTTTTATTTATTTTAATAATGATAGGCTTTCTTTGATTTTTTGAGAGTTAATATACTATTTTTAATTTTTGTTAAAGTATTCAAAACATCAGGAGACAAAGTCATTTCTTTTCTTTGGGAAAGGTGGTTATATCATTGTTTGTTCCTCTTTGTCCTTGAATTCCATCAAGTTTCTGGCCATGTTGAAGACATTTTCCATGGAATCATTTTTGATTCTTGGTATCCTGTAATATGGGGAATATTTTTTCCTGCAGTTCTTCTTCTTTTCCTTCTTCCCCTCTTGGAGAGGTTGGCTGGTTTGTTGCTTTCTGTTAAAAGATACTGGGGCTTCTTCCTTGCTTGCATCTCTCTTTCTGTTGTGCCTTTCCTTCATCTTTTTGATTTGAGGTTTGGATGATAGTCAATTCCATCCATTGCAGTATTTGACTATTATCTCCTTTTTAAGGAACGTTTTGAGAATGATCCCAGAGCTCATCACTCCTTGGTGGATTTTTGGCGACATTTTCCAATTGTTTTACTTGTAAACTGGGTAATACAGCTTGTACTTGCTCATTTATATGTCTCTTTGAGCTGTTTGAATGTGATTTGTATGTGTTGGAATTCCTCATACTTATTTCAGCTTCTGGCTCAGAGATTATGGGAATTTCTGGGACTAGCCTTTGGTATATTGCACTTCCTTGTGTGGATTCTGTTCCACTGGGAATTTTTCCCTGTCTTTTCACTTTTTTGGGATCATTTATATCTCTGAGTCCACCATATCTAATTAGATGGAGTTTTGGGAACCTTTTTAAGTATTCATTTGGGAAAATAACAAATATTAATCTTTTTATGGCAATTCAAGAAAGTTTCCCACCTTCAAAGTCCTAAATGGTGGGTCCTTGAAAAGAAAATTTCTTAGTTTTTCTTTTATTATTGAGAAATGGTTTTGGAAAACTTTGAAGAGTTTCCTCCACCAATATTTCAACAGTTCTCCGGCTGTCCTATGTTGCATTGTCTGAAAACACCAAAATAGACAAATGGATATGAGTGTTTTTATAAAAGTGTTATATTTGGAAAGATATGGGGATTTCCACATAAAAAGTTGATTTTGTATCTTTTATATAGGAGAAATGAGTATAATAAATGAATAAAAATGAACAAAATTATTTATTATAACTATTTTTTTTTCATTATTTCCAATTTTTTATATTTTATTTTTGAAGAATAAATTCAAAACTAATATTCTTCCTAAAGTTAAATTCTAATATAAATTTATATTTAATTCATAAATCTCTTTTATAACTAATAAAGTCACTAAAAGAAAGTCCTTTTATATTAAAATGTAATAATTAATATACTTATGGAAATTTATTATTGTTATTAACAAGTGATAAATGCGTAGAAAGTTGGTTTTCAATAATAAAAACCAATTTTTAACAATAATATTACTAATATTTAATTCATATATCAATATAAATACTATATACATTAATAAAAGAATTATCAAAAATAATAATAAAGAGAAGAATATTATAATAAGAAAAAAAACTACTCTTCAAAGTTAATATAGTAAGCTTGATCAATTTTATGCCTAAGAATATACATACAACATGTTTGAATTGTATTTACAAAAATAAGTAGAAGAAATTACAAATTTTACTATTTTCACGTGGAATTAGGAATTTTTAAGGAAATTTAACAAATGACAACAAAAATTTGATTTAATAAAATATAAAATAGTGCCTAGTATAAGATACGGATTTTTTCTTCAACAATATCAGTGTGAGCCTTGAGGTATATTTTACATACCCAAATAGGCCACAATTATCTTAAAAAGAACTTTTGAATTATACATAACTCATAAATCATGCATATATTCAAAATTCATCATTTTTGATTTCAGAAAAGATGAATAACTTTTTATTGAGTAAGTAAATCCATGGATTTGAGGCCAGATTTGGATTCTACACAAACATTCACCTAGGGTAGCTCCATAGAGTGAATAAGCTCAAATTAACTCTTTGAGTTGGTAATATGGAAAATACTTCAACACCACATCATTAATACTACATAAAAGATGCGTGAAAATTTTTGTTTTTCTTGATTTTATGCCAAAATAATGGGAAAGTGAGAAATCCCATGTTACATATACACTAAGAATAGTGTTATACATGCTTTGAGCACTTAATATTATGGTATTCTTACATGCACTTTTGGTACACCCATAGTGGACATCTCACTTGAAGCTTAAATTTCTATTTTGACGTGAAAAATAAGTAGGGGGGACAAAAGACATCAAAGAGAGCCAGGGTACCCAACTTCTGAAGCCCCAGAGGTGTGGATAGCTCCAAAGCTTGGTTCCATGGCTGATCTTGACCCAATTGGTAAACTAAACCTCTTTGGGAACTTGGTTACCATGTCACAACTACTGTAAAACACCAGAAAACAGCAAATAACCTGCTATTTTGACGTGCCAAGGAGGTAAAGAGCTACTTAAACTCCTGTAACCATGTCAATTACTAATGACTTTCCATGGATAAACCCCAAAAGATTAATTAAAACCCTTTTTGGACTTGTATCCATTGATTTACCTCATAGCAACCAGTCAAACACTGATATTTGCAATTCTACGTAGAAATGAGGTAAAAACTTCAAAAATTCATTAAAAATACAATTCTTAATGAATCTTTCTGAAGCTTTCAGGACCAATTGAGAACTGTATTATCTATGGTACCACCAAAAATAATTACAGTTTTACTAGTAAAATTAAAAGTTTTACTTACAGTCCACTTTTGGTTATTCTACGTGAAACACTGAATCTTCAAAAATTCACAGTAAATACAACCTGTGATGAAATTGTCAATGACATTGATAACTTTGGGAAATCAATGATTACTTTGGAATAAAAGAAGATCTACAAATGTTACTCCTTTTATTCTTAACCATATTGGGGTTGGTAGTCACGTAAAAGCATCAATTAAGCAATTATGACAGTTTTACGTGACAACAGATGATGTAAGTACTAATCCAAAAGGGTTTAATGCTTTCTCACTCACTGGTTTTTCAGTTTGCTCCATGGCACGCCTCTGTGAGCTGTTGTTGACTTAAAAGAGGCCTTCTCTTGCTTTTTTTCCCTATCATCATCATCTTATTATCATTTTATATCATTGTTACCAACAAGTAAGTATTAGTTATACTATTCTTAAGTGTTTTAAATCTTTCAGAATCAATCAGAAAGACGTTAAATCATAGAATCCAACAATATATTGTTGTAATCCTGCTATAAATCATTTTGATCTCTTAAATCCACAATTCTACGTCAAATTTCTCTACTTTTATCTATCAATAAGCTCTTTGGAGTATTAGTGAGTCATTTATCTTTAATTCTTAAAGTTTTTCTCTAGTAATAGTTTTCTTCAAGGATTAGCTTTATAATTATTCTTGCAAAAGATAATTATATATTAAAATAATTTATTATTTTAATAAAAGAAGTTTTTATTATTAAATTCTTCTTGTAATTGATTCTTGTAGACAATTACTTGCTCACTGTTAAAATCACTAGTAGTGCTTAACACGTGAAAGAAATAATTCTTTAATTATTTAATTGTGGTTATAATAATATTTTATTATTATATTTCATAAGAACAGACATAGTACTGTTGATTAACAGTAATGTTATCATCAGTTTCATAGTCACATCTTACATTTGGCCACCTGGCCGTGTTTTTTGAACCTTGTACCCTTAATTAATATATTTTTAAGTTCTAAAATATATTAATTTAATATTTATTTTCTTCAATTTAAAGAAAAAATTATTTTTAATTTTTAAATTGTCTTAAAATCTTATTTCATTGAGGAATTTGGTTTAATTTTGTACTGTTTTTACACGTGGCTTTTTCACATCCAAAAACTTATAAAATTATTCTTTGAGTTACTCTGACTTAATTTTTTTATTCAAATTCTTAAATTTTAATACTTTTTTCTTTGAAAAGAATATTTTTTAATATCAAAAAATTATAAAACTTATAAAAAATCTTTTAAAATATCTTAAATCATTAAAAATAATTTCTTTTATCATATTTTCTCTTTAAGTGTATTTAATCAAATACTGTTCAGCTGGAAACAGACTCAGTAAAAGATACATCACTAGTCCTGAATCTTCAGAAGCAGAATCTGAAGAAAGTATTCAGGTTCAAATTGCTAAAAGAGGCACCTTATTTAACTCAGAAAAGAATAAATTACCACCAAAAGGTGTGTTTTTATCTTTAAATTTACTCTTTATCCTTAAATTGACGTAAAAATGGTGCATACCAGAAATGGAAGCAACTATTCAGTCCAACCAGATGGATGTGGACAAGGAAGATGCAAGACCAAATCCAGAAGTGCCAAATCTTCCACAAGAAAGACACATCTGGAGGATGCCAGAGTTGCCCCCCATTCCCCAAGGTCTGTACCAACAGATTTTGACGTGAATTCTGAGCCTGAACTAATTCATGATATTATTTCTAGGGCTAAACCATTTTCAAGTGGCAGCAATAGAAATATATCAATGCAAGTACAAGAATTGGTTCAGAGCAGCCAAAGAGGAAGAGTGGGAAATCTGCCCAAGCCTTTGGCAGGGGGCCATGAACTCCTACTTACACATCAAGAGCTTTCTGGGTCAGGAGAAGACCATAGAACTCTTAGGAGGTTGGAGCCCCCTGTCTTGCAAAGAAAAGGTAAAAAAGATAAAGAATTGGTTGAAGAACCAAAGTCTTGTATCCATAGACCAGAAGAAAGAGTTGGAAATGACTCCAGTTTTGGAGACAGAGGCACCAGTGGCGTCCACCAGCTCCAGAAGTGTCCAAGGACAAGCCCAAGGGACCTCAGAAGAAGCAGAAAGGTCCCAAGAACCATCAAGGCAAAGGAAAAGGCAAAGCCAACTGGCACAGACCTTACCCACAAGGGTACAGGATCCCCAAATTGGAGCCTTCAGCCATGGACAGTCTCTTCAATATGGCCAGGACTCTGATTGAATTCACAGCCAAAGCGCAGGAAAGGATGAACAGAAACTTTTCACAGAAATAATTGGTGTGAAGACTAGTATTAATATAGAAATCGGTAAACTTGATGGAAAATTAACTAAAATTGCATCAGATATAGTTGAATTAAAGAATAATGACAAGAAATACATTGAATTGCACCAAGTAACAAATGCCAGACTTGAGTCAATTACCAATTCTTTCAATAGAATTGAAAACATGTGCCAAGTTCAGCATGATGAGATGGAAGATCTTTCCATTTTTAAAATGAATGATCAACTTAAGACTCTGCAAGAACATGTCTTGAAGATAGTTGAGAATACCAATCAATTTTCTATACACTTAGCAAAAAGTGACAGTGAAAGGCAGAAGTTGAAGAATGAAATAATTGCAAGTGTGGAACAAATTCATAAGAATCATGAACCACATATGCCAAGACATTCTACACCTTTAACTGAAGAAAAACCTTCTGTTAAAGCAAGTCTCACCCCATTCTTGAGAGAAAATGCCTACTCTTCAAGAGATATTCCCAAAATAGAAGAATGGCCAACATTCTCTGGTGAAGGAGAATACAACCATATTGAATTCATCAGGACTATTGATATGTTGCAAGAAGACTTTAATATACCTGATGAAATAATAGTGGGAAAATTACATTGTCTGTTTACTAGAACTGCAAAGAAATGGTATTACAAAATGAGGATTGATCATGGTAAACATGATTGGTCTTGGTGGAAATCTGAAGTGATTACCAAATGGGCCAAGAATTCTTGGAGGTTTAAAATAGAAAATGCCTTTGAAAGTGCCATTTTTAACTCAGAGAAAGATAAGCCTTACTTGGTTCTTCAAACAAAAAGACAGATTATCTGCTTTACAACCAGATATGTCTGACACTATGATCAATATGAAGATATTAAGAAAGTGTGGAGGAGAATTGGAACATGCTATCAAAAGCAGATGTGTGGAACCCTGTTCAACAGAAGACTACATTAATGCTATGGAAGGTATCATTGCCAGAACAAGAATTGGTAAAACTTGGTCTAAAATCCCAACAGAATCCAAGATGACCTCTAAGATTCCCAGAGAGGACAAGAGACCAGAAAAACCCATCTTAAAGTGTCATAAATGTGGAAGCACTTCACATTTAGCCAACACTTGCACAAAAAAGACAAAAATCAATGAAGTTCAAGTCATTGAAGAAGTTCAGTGTACTGAAGAGAAGGAAGAATCTGATCAAGATTCTGCAATCTCTGAAGATACACCAGTGGAGGGCTATCCCATTGAAAACATCACAGCTTTCTTTGAAGTCACTGAAGTCCATACCCACTTGCCACAGTATAGTGAAGATTGCTACAACCTTATTAATGTTCAGGATTCCAGAATGTGTAAAACCAAACCTGCGAAAGGAAAAGGTTATACTGCTGGAGCATCTTGTATCACATCAATTCTGATGAATAATGTTGAAGCCAAGTCAATTTGAATACAGGAGCATTTTGCACTTGTGTAGGTGAAGATTATCTCCAAGCTATACTTCCTGAATGGAAAAACCATCTATTACCAATAGAAGGTGTACAATTCAGTAGTGCCAGTAACAATATGTACCCCTTGGGCATATTGGACACTAATATTGTATTCCCACATCCAGCAGGAAGTGTAAGAATGAAAACTGAGATTGTAGTAATGGACAACTGCACATTTCAACATACCATTCTTGGAAATGATTACTTACGTATTTATGGTATCGATATCAATAACCATAGAGACAGATATTCCACAATTGGAGAGAACAGGAGAAAAAAATTTGCTTTCTCCAATATGCCAAAGCAAATATCAGTAGTATCTTCTGGGAAAGATACTTATAAGGAAGAATTTGTGTCCACACAACTTGTTGAAGCACAAATTAATCCATCATTGTCACCAAAAATGAGGTATGAACTTATTGATGTGCTATACAAATACAATACTGCATTTGCCTCTGATAATGAACCATTAGGTGCTATAAGAGGACATGAAGTTGATATTACTCTTAATATTGACAGATCATCTCCCCCAGTACTTAGAAGACCAGCTTATCCAGCCAGTCCCAGAGCCAGAGAAGCCTTGGAGAAACATATCCAAGAGTTAATTCAACTTGGTGTACTAAGGAAAGTAGGCCATAATGAGGAGGTTGAAATGACAACACCTGTTATCATTGCTTGGCATAATGATAAGTCAAGAATGGTTGGAGATTTTAGAGCTTTGAATACCTACACAGTTCCAGATAGGTATCCAATCCCTAGAATCCAAGAAACCTTGAATCAATTGTCTAAAGCCAAGTATATAACATCAATGGATGCATTGAAAGGCTTCCATCAAAATGTTTTCACGCCTAAAGCTAAGAAATTACTTAGAATTATCACTCACTGTGGTATTTTTGAGTATCTTAGAATGCCATTTGGCATTAAAAATGCTCCATCTCATTATCAAAAAATGATGAATACCATCTTCCCCACAGAATTGTCTGAAGGATGGCTTATCATTTATATTGATGATATTATCATATATTCTGACTCATGGTATTTGAACCTTGAAAGACTTGCAAAAGTACTCTACAAAGTTGCAGAAGTGAGTATGAAAATTTCACTTAAGAAATGCAACTTTGGTTTTGAAGAACTTAAAGCATTAGGACATGTTGTTTCTGGTTTAAGCTTGGGTATTGACAAAAATAAAGTGGCAGCAGTACAGCTTAAGCCAATACCCCAGAATAAAAAATAAATGATGTCTTTTCTTGGATTTGCTAGTTACTATAGGCAACATTTAAAAGACTTTGCAATTCTAGCCAAATCACTCTATAGAATCTGTGATCAACAGACTGTATTTGAGATGACATAGGAGAGAATTAAAGCTTATGAGAAGAGAAAGAAAGCCCTTACAGATGCACCTTTACTCCTCATGCCTGACTGGAATATTCCTTTTAAGTTGTACATTGATGCATGTGGAGATGGATTAGGGGCAGCCCTACATCAAGTCCAAATTATTGATGAAAAACCTACAGAAGGACCAGTTTGTTATATCTCAAGGCAAATCAAACCAACAGAAGCCAGATATGGTGCAAGCCAAATGGAGTGCTTATGTTTGGTATGGGCACTTGAGAAATTACACTATTACCTTGATGGCAGTGTTTTTGAAGTGATACCTGACTGTAATGCAGTAAAATCACTTCTTAACATGAAAACTCCCAACAGAAATATGTTGAGATGGCAAATAGCTATTCAAGAATATAGAGGAAACATGACTATAGTTCATAAAGCAGGAAACATTCACAAGAATGCTGATGGACTTAGTAGATGGGCTTTAGCCAACACTCCTGATAACCCAGCTTATGTACCTTTGGAAGCTGAACCACAGATTCCAATTGAAGGAATTAACATAACTGATATTGGGACTGAATTCTTTGAGGAGGTCAGAAAATCTTATAAACAAGACAAGAATTGCCATATCTTGACTTCTTTATTAGATAAAGACTGCAAGGATACATCTTTAGTTAATCCACTTGATGAAGTTTGGAAAAATTCCTATTCTGAAGGAAGATTCCACTTGTTTGATGGGATCATTTACCACAGAACAAAACATTCTTGTGCTATGACATTGTGCAGTAGATTACTTATCAATACCATTCTTCATGAATGTCATGATAGTATCTACTCTGGACACCTGTCAGAAGACAGAACACTTGAAAAAGTGAAGAACTGTGCATGGTGGCCATCTTGGGGGAAATAAACCATTGAATATTGCCATACCTGTGATAGATGCCAAAAAGCAAACAAGAGCACAGGCAAGAAATTTGAATTAATGATCCATATTCAAGAACCAAAATCCCCTTGGGAAGTTGTTCACATGAATTGGATCACAGCACTTCCTCCAAGTGGTGACAGAAGTTATAATGCTTGTTTAGTCATTGTAGACAGATATAGCAAAACTCCCATATTCTTTCCCGTGTCATAAAGATGACACTGCTATGGATACAGCTCTTCTTTTATGGAGTAGAGTTATTTCTCATACAGGATTATTTAAAAATATAATAAGTGACAGAGATCCCAAATTCACATCTGCACTTTGGACCAATCTTCATAGATTGTTTGGGACTAAGTTATCATTCTCTACAGCATATCACCCTCAAACAGATGGGCTAGCAGAGCGGATGATTCAGACTTTAGAAGACATGATCAGGAGATTCTGTGCTTATGGATTAGAATTCAAAGACTCAGATGGCTTTACCCATGACTGGTGCACTCTGATACCTGCATTACAAATGGCATATAAGACATCAGTCCATTCTTCTACAGGACAAACTCCTGCTGTGTTAGAGAAAGGATGGAATCCAAGACTCCCAGCAGATACACTGAGGAAAGACTTGATTGACATTCATCCTACAGCTTCCAGCTTCAAAATAATGCTTGATAAAGTAAGACTTCATGCAAAACAAAGTATGGATTATGCTTTTAATTATGCAAAACAGAAGTGGGACAAGAGTCATAAAGTACCAGACTTCAAAGTAGGGGACTTAGTTTTAGTTTCAACCTTGAATTTTAATAATATCAAAGGCTCAAAGAAACTTAAAGATTCTTATGTAGGACCTTTTGTTATTGTTGCTTTACACGGAACCAATGCAGTTCAAGTGGAATTGAGTGGTGAATTTGAAAATAAACACCCAACCTTTCCAGTCAGCTTGATAAAGCCTTATCAACCAGCTGACAAAGAATTGTTTCCACTAAGAAACCCAACTCCTTTAACTGTACCACCTGTGGAACAGAATGAAGACAAGAAGATAAAGAAAGTCATTAAAGAAAGGAGACTTAGGGGTAAAAATCAAAGAGAATATCTTGTCAGATATAGAAATGCAGTACATGAAGATGAATGGATGGCAGGATCAGAAATACCTGACTCAGAAAAACTCTTAAGAAGATTTAGACATGAAAGAAGGCCACAAGCCTGAATATGTCTATAAATGTGCTTTAAATTACTTGATCTGAGTAATGTAAAGAGGTTGGACAGTGGACATTAACCCCCTTTGGGGCCTTATTCTTTTATCACTAATAAAATTGTAGTACAATTTTATTTTTTGGTGGGAGGGAATGTGAGCCTTGAGGTATATTTTACATACCCAAATAGGCCACAATTATCTTAAAAAGAAATTTTGAATTATACATAACTCATAAATCATGCATATATTCAAAATTCATCATTTTTGATTCCAGAAAAGATGAATAATCTTTTATTGAGTAGGTAAATCCATGGATTTATGGCAAGATTTGGATTCTACACAAAACCTCACCTAGGGTAGCTCCATAGAGTGAATAAGCTCAAATTAACTCTTTGAGGTGGTAATATGGAAAATACTTCAACACCACATCATTAATACCACATAAAAGATGCGTGAAAATTTTTGTTTTTCTTAATTTTACGCCAAAATAATGGGAAAGTGAGAAATCCCATGTTACATATACACTAAGAATAGTGTTATACATGTTTTGAGCACTTAATATTATGGTATTCTTACATGCACTTTTGGCACACCCATAGTGGATATCTCACTTGAAGCTTAAATTTCTATTTTGACGTGAAAAATAAGTAGGGGGGACAAAAGACATCAAAGAGAGCCAGGGTACCCAACTTCTGAAGCCCCAGAGGTGTGGATAGCTCCAAAGCTTGGTTCCATGGCTGATCTTGACCCAATTTGTAAACTACACCTCTTTGGGAACTTGGTTATCAAGTTACAACTACTGTAAAACACCAGAAAATAGCAAATAACCTGCTATTTTGACGTGCCAAGGAGGTAAAGAGCTACTTAAACTCCTGTAACCATGTCAATTACTAATGACTTTCCATGGATAAACCCCAAAAGATTAATTAAAACCCTTTTTGGACTTGTATCCATTGATTTACCTCATAGCAACCAGTCAAACACTGATATTTGCAATTCTACGTAGAAATGAGGTAAAAAATTCAAAAATTCATTCAAAATACAATTCTTAATGAATCTTTCTGAAACGTTCAGGAAAAATTGAGAACTGTATTATCTATGATACCACCAAAAATAATTACAGTTTTACTAGTAAAATTAAAAGTTTTACTTACAGTCCACTTTTGTTTATTCTACGTGACACACTGAATCTTCAAAAATTCACAGTAAATACAACCTGTGATGAAATTGTCAATGACATTGATAACTTTGGGAAATCAATGATTAATTTGGAATAAAAGAAGATTTACAAATGTTACTCCTTTTATTCTTAACCATATTGGGGTTGGTAGTCACGTAAAAGCATCAATTAAGCAATTATGACAGTTTTACGTGACAACAGATGATGTAAGTACTAATCCAAAAGGGTTTAATGCTTTCTCACTCACTGGTTTTTCAGTTTGCTCCATGGCACGCCTCTGTGAGCTGTTGTTGACTTAAAAGAGGCCTTCTCTTGCTTTTTTTCCCTATCATCATCATCTTATTATCATTTTATATCATTGTTACCAACAAGTAAGTATTAGTTATACTATTCTTAAGTGTTTTAAATCTTTCAGAATCAATCAGAAAGACGTGAAATCATAGAATCCAACTATATATTGTTGTAATCCTACTATAAATCATTTTGATCTCTTAAATCCACAATTCTACGTCAAATTTCTCTACTTTTATCTAACAATAAGTTCTTTGGAGTATTAGTGAGTCATTTATCTTTAATTCTTAAAGTTTTTCTCTAGTAATAGTTTTCTTCAAGGATTAGCTTTATAATTATTCTTGCAAAGTATAATTATATATTAAAATAATTTATTATTTTAATAAAAGAAGTTTTTATTATTAAATTCTTCTTGTAATTGATTCTTGTAGACAATTACTTTCTCACTGTTAACATCACTAGTAGTGCTTAACACGTGAAAGAAATAATTCTTTAATTATTTAATTGTGGCTATAATAATATTTTATTATTATATTTCATAAGAACAGACATAGTACTGTTGATTAATAGTAATATTATCATAAGTTTCATAGTCACATCTTACAATCAGACTTTAATATCAAATAATGGAGACATTTACCTTTTATTTGAACCTTTTTTTGTATTTGTAGTGTCTGAGGAGGAAATAGAGGAAGAAGAGGTCCTTTTATAGTAAATATCCTTCCATCTAGTGCCAGAGAACTTCTACTAGACTTTCACGAATGGTATCCACTGGAATTGATCAGTCTCTTCAGGTTTGGTGATTATTACCACATCATTAAACCTTTTTATCTCATTATTACACAATTCTTTAGATTTATCACTTTAGCTCTAATTTTATGACATCATAAGCTTTTCAAGTGATTTATTTTCATGCATTATAGTAGTTTTAATCATAAAATGCTATAATACACCAGTTTTCTCTCTTATTCAACTGTTAAGATCAAAATCAGATTAGAGTTAGTGATCATTAATGATCATTTTTAATCCTAAACATTGATCCTTAATAAAGCTTAATTTATTTGGGCTAAATGTATTCAGAGAGTGAATTATGATAGCTTTTCATGGTCTTAATAGGATTCCAAGGTCCATTCATTAAATCATCAAAACTCTACTTCTGATGAGTTTTCTTTTAGCTCATCCTTTCTTCTGAATTTACTATTTTGTACTTCAAACCATGATTTAATAGGGTTTTACCTTCAATATCATGATGAAAAGACATCATTATTGATTTATGAGCTATTAGAATATGAATATCCACTTTTTTCAATTTTGGAACACTTTTCATCAGAAGTAATCAACAGCTCTTTATATTTTTCTGAATATCTCCTTATAAGGTTTAATGTTGTTCATCGCTTGCTATATAAAGCTTATATATCTCTTCTTAAAGTTATTTTTTACAAAGTTTTCTTATTAATCAACTCTTTATAATGTTTAATTGAAAGTTTGTGAGCTAAAAACCATTAATATATGCAATGATCCTAAAAGTGCATAAACTCATGTTATCTCAGTAATTATTGTTTTAGAAATATTGAATAAAGATTTAGTTGATGTAGTTTTTCCTGGAAAATCCAATGGTGTAACTTCTTTCGCTTTTTTACTCATTGGTGTCTGAGATGATCAAGAATTTATGCTTTTTTATGGCACTTTTACTTATTTTAAGATTGTAATTTCAATTCTTATTGTTGGAATAAGCTTTATAAAGTTATTTTGTGAAATTATGAAATACATGGTCATATCTCAAAGGCTCAAAAACATTCTTTATTCTGGGGAAGACTTTGGTACTTGTAGCCTTAATTGGTTTGTTGTCCAAAGGTGGTGCAGGTGAACCCACAGTAGAAGGCCTATTCCCCCATTTTCCCTATTTAAAGTAATAAAAAGGGGGCTAGGAACCCTGTGGGTGGTAGGACATGGCCCACAAGAGACCCAAGCCCCTCTAATAAAAGGGGTCATGCTAAAAGGCCTTGTGGTGGAGCCCCCTAGAGGCAAAAAACAGGATAATGGCATTGGGGCCATTATTGATGATGGAATATCAGGAGGGTCAAATTGAGGATATGGCCAGTGAGTTCAAATTCATTCCTGGGGCAAAGTTGGGAAAATGGAAATGAGTGGGGCCAAGATGCCACAACTGATGAAAATGGTCAATTTTCCATCAAATGATAGACATTTCCAATATGCCACAGGGTTGCCATGAATCCATTCATGGGGGGCTATGCCCATGGTTGTGACAGTACACCCAATTTGAATGATGCCCTCCTGAGCTCCAAGAAAAGGTAACCCCTTTGGGGTTCATTGACAGGTCTGTGGCAAGGAATTCAAAAAGCACTTATTTGCAAGATAAATTCAACATGAGGCTGATATGAAGGTATGCATGAGATGTAGTAATTACTTGATCTTCTTTTGACATTGGATTTGGAGTTTCTGAAGATCTTAGGGAATGGTGGGTTTAAAATAAAATCTAAGTGAAATAATAAAATAAACTTTCAAATAAAGAATTAAATGGAAGTAAAAAAAAGAAAGAAGTCCAAATAAACTGTGAGGAGGTTCCAATCTTGATCACCAAAGTTGATGACTGAATTGGACTGGCCAGAGACCCTGCAAGAGAAAAATTCATTCCAGGTGCTTACAGCGTGTCCAAGGTTGGGCTTTGAAAGCTTGTGGAGCCTTCAGGTAGGTCCACATTAAAAGAGAAACTTCATTTTGGTCATTATCACCCCTTCCAGTACAATGAAAGGAAAAATAATTTTGATAAAGGAATGACTTTAAATAATAATGAAACTTGAAAACTGCAATGAAAATTATTTTCCATTTTCCCAAATAAAGATGGCTGTAGAAGTGAATGGGAAATTGGAATCTTGGCCAAAGTACTGTGTACAAATAATTTACAAATGCTCACAGAGTGGGAAAAGTGATTCTTGAAAAAACAGAGTATAATTTTTCTAAAGTGTATACCATGAGGAGGAATTTACTTTCATAAAACTCTCTCCCCACCAAGAAACATCTGTATCCCCCTTAAACCTCCTTATGGATACTTAAAGCTATTTTCTTTAAATTTTGCTGTAATTATTAGATTTTTCTTGATTAAATTGCAGAGGGAGTGGCTTGAGTAATATAAGCTTAGTAGAAATGAGGATCTCTTCCATAATGATCAAAAAAGGGTTAGTGATCTTTTGAATAGTGATCAGAGTTATTGTAGGGAAATTCAGCCAGAGGGAACCAGGTGTTCCAATCATCTTGATGATACCTAACATTAATCCAAAGATAATTTTCAAGTATCTGAGCTACCCTCTCTGTCTATCCATCAACTCAAGGAAAATAAGAAGGTTAAAGATCTCTTGAAATCTTGAGCTTCTGACAAATATAGGTTCATAAAGAAGAAAAAAACAAAAACCTCTATCACTAACAATGCTTGATGTGAGGCCATATTTTCAAAAAATATTTTTGATGAATAAATTGGCTCAATACAGAGAAGTAACTGAAGAAATTGTGGGAATAAGTTCTGCCATTCTTGAGAATCATTCCAATATGGCAGAATTGAATCAAAAGAATTTGAAAGTGGCTGTTCAGTGACAAATTCCATTGAAAGGAAGATCCAAGGACCATTTCTAATTGGAACATTATTTAATAATTCAAACTTCTTGCAAGGAATATCTTTGTTCTTTGAACACTGTTACAGGATGAGAAATAATCCTTCATACTTGAGTCATACCAGATTAGTCAAAATGCTTCTTGAAATTCTTAAGATTCTTCTCTTAGCCAGTGTGGCCAGATAGAGGAGATTCAGGTAATTTTCAAGTATATTGAGTTGAGCTGTGGTTTCATTTAGGACAAGTACCCAATATTTTAAAAGGAAACAAGAGAATTATCTTGGAAGGATATACCTTTGCCTAAAATATTGAAGAATAATTTTGTATCAAGAATATTGCCAAACTTCCTTCTCAATTAAATCCACCCAGTTTTTTAGAATATTTTGGGGGTTGGACTTCATTTTGCTTGATAGTTTATCAAACATTTATGGCATTATTGCTTGTTAAATACTCCCCCCTCTGGGTAAAAGTTGTACCAATTTGACAATTCATCTGGAGGAGAATCCAGGTGGCCATGGTGAAATGAAATTCAGAGATAAATCCAGCCTGGTGGTCTTCATGGAAAGTGAGTACTCTTTAAGACCTGAAGTTCTAATTTCAGGAGTGATTGGTGAGGATTGAAAAGGAGGATGAAAGAGAAAGAAGAATACTTCCAGCACTTGAGAACCCAGACTATTCCAAGGAGCTCCATTCCGTGAATATTATAATTGAGATGTTTCAGAAGTAAATTCCAGCTTTCAAATTAAAGGGTATGTATTCCTGAGTCAGTCACCTGGCTTGGCACAGAACTCAAGAATAATCATAGACATTGTTCTGTACAATGATTGGTAGAGATAGATTGAAATGAGGAATAACTTTATCAATTGTGAAAGCCCCTTTGGGCTTATGGAACCATATACGAGCTTCCTAATTGAGAGGGAAAACACAGTATTTCTTGAGAAATCTGGTTAGTCAGATTATTGTCTTTGAGAATTTATTGATGAAATAATGGTAAAAGTTTGCAAATTCAAGGAATGATTTAACAACCTTTAGGCTTCATGAACGTCACCAATTGGGAAATTCCTGGACTTTTAAATCTTCAAAATTGAGGCCTTCAGAAGACAATATATAACCCAGATATTCTATACCATAATTGTGGAAGAGGCACTTGGATGCCTTAGTAAAGAGGCTATTATCTGTGAGTCTGGGAAGAACAGTGGACACATGAGTGGCATGTTATTTTTCAGAATTGAATAGGACTATAATATCATCTAATTAGACCATACCATAAACATGGAGAATGTCAGAGAAAATATCAGTGACAAGGTTTTGGAAAGAGGAAATAGTATTCATAAGCCCAAGACCATGTTAAGTTCTAAAAGCTTCCAGTTTTTCATAAACCTGATTTATTATGGGAATGCTATATGTACCACACAGATAAATATTGTAGAAGATTGAAAAACCATTAAGGACAGTAAGCAGCTTACTTATAGGAGGAACAGGATATTGTTTCTTAGTGACAGCATGGAGTTTGTGGTACTCAAAACACAAAAAGAGACCACCATCCTTCTTTTTGACAAAGAGGAGAGGTTCTACTGTTGCAGAGGTTCTTGGCCAGATGAAAACTTTATAAAGATCCTCTTAGATGTAGGCCCTCAGTGTATCTTACTATTGATTTGATAATGAGTAGATGACCCCAGCTGGAGGTAGAGACCCCTCCAATTTGATATGTTGGTCACAGCTATGATGAGGAGGATTTTGTGAGAACTCCTTTTGGTGTTGGACAGAATAAGGCAGTACCTTGAGGGGAAAACTATTGGTATGTCTGTTTTTAGCTTCAGATTTGTCCAATACCCATTGGTGCTAAGGTGTATCAGCTTCCCCTTTCAATAATACTGAATAGTCAGCCTCAAGTGAATTACAAAAAAAAATAAAATTTGTGGCTTTAAAAAAATAGAGAAGAGCTATCAGGTGTCTCTCAATTAGACCTATCAATAAAGCCAAAGTAAAAACTCTGATTTGAACTGAAAGTTTTGATAAAAGAAAGACTAAGGTTTTCTGTCATTTTAATACAACTGGAAAGAATATATTTCTTCATGCTTTTATGTTTATTATGATAATTCTTTCAATATCAATAGTAATAATAAAATTACTGAATTTTATTCTTTTAATATTTCTTTAAAAATATTTTAATACTGAGTTTATATCACTGATTCTTTTCATTGAATAATAATAAGCTTCTGAGCAAAGCTACTACTTTTTAGCCATATCTATATGGCTATACTACTATTTTTTAAAAATACTAAGCCATTGAGAAAGGCTACAGAGATTTTTACTATGGTTATACTACTATTCTTCAGAAATACTAAGCTATTGAGGAAGGCTACTGAGCTTTAACTCAAATTATACTACTATTTTTCAATAATTCTAAGCTACTCAGAAGGGCCACTGAGCTTTGAAGTACAGCTATACAGCTATTTTTCAGAATTACTAAGACATCAAGCAAGGCTACTGAGATTTTCACTATGGTTATGCCAGTATTTTTTAAGAATACTAACCCATTGAGCAAGGCTACGGAGTTTTTCACAACTAAAACACTACTACTACTCTAGATATCCTGCTAGTTCATGGATGGTTGTAATCCTGGATAGTGGGAACATTTTCAAGGATAATTGGAAAAATGAAGGATAGAGGACCTCTATCTATAATTTTTGTGCCTCCATAGAGATTCTCAAAACAGGGTACTTGAAAAAATAATATTTGAGAGGTTTTGGCTGGCAAGATGTGTAGTTTTGTTGTAGAAATGTGACAGGGGCTCCAAGTTCTGACCAATGAGATTGAGTTGTCACATCAGTTAGTAATTATAGTTATGCACCCAGAATTAACTGACTTTTGACCAATCAGAAGGTTTTATTCTTTTGATGGACTTTGGACATGAATTCTGACCAGTTAAATGAATTTATCACTTCAATTTGTAATTATAGGAATTTACCATGAATTAATTTGATTTTTGATCAATCCAATGATGTTTTTATAAGCATGAAATACTTTTTTGTTTGCATTTGAAAATAGTTTTATTCTACTGTGCAATTGCTGTCCATTTTGATGTCCAGCTTATGGGTTAGATTAAAAATAATTCTTTGAAGAATATTGTCTTTTTTCTTCCAAAAAGACTTCATTATTTTGTTTTTTTCTCTAATTCTTCTTGAAACTCCCATTAAAAATAATTTTGAAATTTCCTATAGTGTGGATTGAACCAGATACATGACCAATCCAGCAGTAAAGAGCCCCTCCTTAACAACTGACACAGGGGGAATAAATTGGTCATGTGCAGTGCACAAAGATGGTTGTGTAACTCTCCCCCAACAAAAGCCCATGTGCACCTCACCTGTACCCATATATGTCATCATAGTGACAACGGATCTTCCTTGCATTGTTTAACCTGACGGCACATACCCCATTTCCCTTATTTATCTTATTTTTTTATTACAACTCTTACTTAGCACATTTGTTTAATGTATTTCCTCATTTAAAAGCTTCTTCTTCTCATCATTCACCCCATCAATCAACTTTACAATTTCCTTAATTTTTTTCTTCAGATTTCTTTAGAGATGCCTATTATTGCACATAAAGGTTAAATTAATTGGCTTAATTACAGAAAATTTCAGTCCATGATTGTGAGGTTGAGAATTTTGCATGTCTGGATAGGTTGTGGTGTGCCCTTGAGAATTTCGCACTATTGCATAGGGTGTGATGTGCTCTTGAGAATTTCACACCATTTCACAGGGTCAGGAAAAATTAGCCTTTCCTACAAATGTGCATTGTGATTGTCATTAGGTTTGTCTCAGGAAGCAATTAATCTTCCCTTTGAATTGTTATGTTGGTGAAATATACAGATTCCAGGATCCTATGTGGGGGAAGTTTTGTTCTTACCCACAATACTTAAACCTCTATACACACAACCAGGTGACATGTGGTTTACACAACTGCATTGTTCCCCCTGTGTGAGACAGAAAAGTTTCCTTTTTCTTTATTAGTCCAGAATTTTTAGCTGTGTCTGTAGAAATACCTTCTTTTCAGCTTTCTAATTATCGTCAAAACTATTAAATGGATTGAGTTCTCTTTTTATTTATTTTTCTGTAAACCTTGAAACCAATACTAATGGTATGGAATACCACACCAGTGGCATTTTCCTATTAAAATCATGTGATGTTATTGATATAATCTGGCTGGTGAGAGTTTATTTTTGCAAAGAAAGTTGATAAAATATATATTCTGAAAATTGAGCTTTCTTCTAGTAATATAATATCTTTGAAAGAATTCATATGGTGAGATTAATCTTGGAAGTGGAGAAAGTGAGGAAAATACAGAATTTTCTATTGAGTGCACTACTATCAGATTCAAACAAGGAGTGGAAACAATTGCTTTAAAATCTCCTGTATTTTAATTCATTACCAATTTCAACATTGATATGCAATCTCAAGAAAATGTTTCCGGTGGTTTTCTTTCAATATTCCATAATTTCATGCACATATTGCATAATTTCTATCAAATTTGATGTGTTTTAAATTGTTAAAGCCAAAAGAATTTCTCTTGATAACTTTATTTTAGCTTCTTGCATGGCCTTGAGGTATTTATTTTAATTGAATTGAGGTGAAGAAAATACAGTTCTGATGCTGTGCTCAATATGAATATAAGTAGTGGTATTTATTTTACATCCATTGAACCATGCAATTTTTCTATGGATTATGCAATAAGGGGGATAAATTGGAATTTATTATGTTGATTTAAATCCTCCTGGTTGAAACTTTGATCTCCTAGATTTGCAAAATTCTTTATTATTCCCTAGGACTTCTTTTAATTGGACCAATTTACCTACTTCCAGAGTTGTTCAATTTGATTTCCTTACTGGAGTTCTTCTGAAATTGTATTTGGATCTCCATAATCATCCCAAAATCTTATTTTCATATCTGAAATTATTCCAAAAGTTGATTTTCTTCTCCAGAGTTATCCTGGGATTTCTCTTTAATTGTGTGATCCTCTTTCCAACTCCAAAGTTATTGCACAACTTTATTTCCTCCTTGCAAATTATTCCTCCAATTTTCTGTAATTCTGAAATAATATTTCAATTGCTGTAATTATTCCACACCTCTTCTGTAGTTCTGGAATCCAATTTCCATATATAAAATTATTCAACAATTTTATTTTCTTTCCCAGAGTTATTCTGGGATTTGTCTATAGCTTCACAATTGTAATTTCATTTACATATCTATTTCGAAATATCTTCCATAATTCCTCCCAATTTCATCTCAAAAACTTTCAATTTTTTTTCCCATTTCTTCTATGAAGATTCCATACTTGGATTCCATTTAAATACTTATTCTTCTGTTTTCTAAATAATTCCTCCCAGGTTCAACAATTGTATTTCCATTTCTTCTCCAAAATTCTGCAATTTTCTTTCTTTGTCTTGAGATATTCCATAATCCCTCCAGAATTGTTCAAATTTATGTCCTATCTTTAGAGATATTCTGCAATTTTCAGAATTGCTCAATATTCTTTCCATATCCAAAATTTCTTCTGAAATTCAATTTCCTTTTCCAAAGTTTTCCCATTATCTTTCCATAATTCCACTTTTTAAAAAAAATTATTAGGCAGGCTTTATACTGGTATAATTGATGTGAAATAACACAAAATTTCTTGGTTTTCACCTTTGAGAACATATGAAATTATTGATGACAGATAGAAGGAATAATCTTCATAATTGTTTTAATTTCTTCTGGATCTTTCTCTTCATCCCACAGATAATCTAGGTACTCATGATAAGATGAAGAATAAATTTCTATACTTCCATGAAAGAGACTAAGTGAAGGTACAGAATTATCTTCTCCAACATCCCTGAGGTTAATTCAAAAAAGGAATATGTAGAGAAGTTGGAAAAGTGGTTGTTATCAAATGTCAGCCTGTGACTCAAAACCAGAGCACAAGCACGACAGCCAAAATACCATAAACCAATGGTATAGCCAAGATACCACCAAAACATGGACCTGAGCCAAATTAGCTCAAAAGGCATCAAAAGATAGAGGAAACTCAATCTTTCTGAAAATATAAGTCCCATCACCATAGGACAAGAAATAACAAAGTTATTCCTGCTCAAAGTTATTGCTGAGCATAAACCTTAATTTTCACCTCTGATCTAAAATCTAGAAGGAGAGACTTAACCCCATCAAATGGGTATTTAAAATGAAGCTCTAAGCCAGGGCTATCCAATGGTACAAGCCAAACTGAGCCAGCACCAATATTACTGGAGTTATGGTCAATTTCAGGCCAAATAAGGGTGAACAAAACATTTACCTCACATCTAACTTCTACAGTTTTAGTGTGGGATACCTGAAGTGGGGTATCTTTGGAAAGAGCACAATCAGGGCTATCTGATGGTGCCATCCACTTCTTCATATCTCAACTATAGCAGATGCTATGAGGCAAACAAGCTCAATACAGCTTTTTGCCCAAACCATGCCTATGTACAAAAAACCTTGTACATGGGATACCTTTGCCATATTCAATGATAACCATACCAAATTGGGTAGCATTGTGTAGAGCTCATACAGGGCTATCCAATGAACTAACTTTGAGCATGATATCTCAAAAACTGACAGAGGTATGGATGGCTTAAGGTCAAAATCCCACCTGCTGTCATATACAGCCTTACCATGGGATAATATCCCATAATCATGAATATGAGGTGTCAAATAGACAAAGAAGCATGTTTTTACTTCAATACCTCATATGTCAGCCAATACTGGGGTCCCATACAGTTTCTGTACAGCATTATATGCGTCATACACATCAGAATCAGGCTGTGAGGTCCCCAGATGAAAATTTTCACCCTGTATTGGTGAAAACCGCCCAGATGTGGTTTCAAAACCACATCTGAGCCCAATACAGGGTATACAGGCTGTTTGCAATCCACAAGCCTGTCCTGGAGAGTGAAAAATCTTTACTTCCTCTACGTGGAAAGGTCTAGCAGCCTTTCCACCCCAATTTCAGGATAAAAGGAGGGCTTTGCACAGCCAAAATCATCTCCTCATCCTGCTCTTGAATAAGCTACATAGTAAACTGTCAAAAACAGTTTTACTCTTGGTTAATAATCAGGTATAATTATAGATTTAATTATTTTAGTCTTTTATTATTGTAACCCAACAGATAAAGCTGCATCCAGGGCTTTCAACAGCGCTCACCACCACTATATCAAATATAATAAAGCCCTTTTTATCTTAAATTAAAATATCTTTCAAAACCTTATAACTCTTTTTTAAACTATTTTACCATGTCACAAACATAGATAAAGTTGTATTTAGCCTATTTACACCTTCATCATAGTTTCATCCTGACATTTTGGGGGCCTGGCCGTGGTTTAAATCTTTTTTTGGACCTTATAAGTAAGTCTTTTCTCTTCTTATGACTTATTAACAAGTGTTTTATCCTTTTTTTAGGCGTAATTTCTCTATTAAAATATATATTCTATATATTTTTATCCTTTTCTTTATATATACTCATATTATAAGGGTATTATTCACATGGTTAATACCCACTGAAAATAACTATTTTTGGCGTGTTTTGTATATAAAAACACATAAGCCATCAATAAGTCCTGTATTCTTGACTGAATAAGGACACCTCTGACTGAAAAACCATCAGTTGAGGCGTGGTTAAGTGTATTGTTAGCTCAATAACACTTATACAAAGCCACTTGTACAGAATACACTTGAAAACCACAAGTGTATCTGTGGGATACTGGCACACAAACAGTGTGACAGGGTACCAAAAGCTGTAATTCTGACGTGTAATTGTTGATTCAATTACATTGTCATTGTACAGGGCACATTGTAGTAACATAAAAGCCCAGAGGCCAATCTTAGACGTGCAAAATCAGCATTTTTGTGAAGTCTTAACTGACATAAGCCCTCTTTTTCCTGCCTTGATTTCAGTGGAAGAAAATTACATCCCACTTGAGACCCAGTCACAGGCCAACACACCAGTGACACCCTCAGAACCAGAGGGCAGCAAGGGCAAAGGAAAGAGGCACAGTGAAGGTCTCATCACAGCCAAGAAGTGGACTCCAATAGCCACTCAGAGGAGTAGAAAACCACGAAACTCTGCTTCAATACAAGGTAAACCAACCTTAACCACTTGTACAGGGAAGATTCCAATTATTAACCCAGTTGTAACTTCCAAAGGCAAACTGCCCAAATCAGCAGACAGAAAATTTGTACAAGGCACAGTCAAAGGTAAATACCCTAAGAACAAAAAGTTTTTGACTGCTTGCAAATACTGATATGTCCCCTGTATACCTCAGAGATCTTGGTTTCCAAAGGATTTTCCAGAACCAGAAGACCTGAAAGAGGACACCTTGGACACAGTGGTGGATGGCAAAACAATGAGGGAGATAATATCAACCTTGCCATTCACACTCCAATTCAACAGAAACCTCAAACCAGAGGACTGGAAGGATATAGATCAAGTTCTTCAGATCCACCAACTCCTCAAAGATTTATTTCAATGGAGCATGGACAACAAGAGGTTCAACCTAGCAACTCACTGGGCAGAACTGGGATCAAGTTGCCAAAAGATCTGTCTCAAAGAGATAGACTTCAAAGACCTTATGGAAATCACCAAAGGTTGGAAATCCTACCAGGCAGCACAGACTCCTGGAGGCAAGGGCACAGAGGATAAGGGAGAATCAAGCCACTATCCTAGCTATAGAAGAACAGTTGACCCAGACAGGGCCTACTCAGATTGCTTCAGGTTCACAAGGAGCAGGCCAAATCAACTCTCCAGTGGCTTCACACCATTCAGAAACCAGCAGATCAGTGGCCAAGAGTCACCATTCTTCACAATACCAGGAAGTTTCCAGGAGAAGACAAGGAAACAAGGGCAAGAACAAAAACTCTCTCAACCAGAGGAGGAAAGAGTCAGATCCCATGATCCAGAAGCTGTTAGATTTGGTAAAAGAAGTACACAAGAACCAGAAGTAACTGTAAACCACTCTAGAATCAGTAGTCCTAGTAATAGAAACATTACCCCCACTCAGACTGAAAATAACATTGTCACATCTGAGAGTAACATCAACAGTGATACACTGTGGTTACAAATGTCCCAATATGCTGAACAATCTGCAAAGCAGTTTGCAGAAATTAAAGCTGGCCAAGTTAGGATGAGACAAACTCAAGCCTCCTTGGAACAGATAGTCAAGAATCTTCAAGAAGGATATGCTCAACTGAGAAAAGCCTCTGAAGAATCTAACAAAAGACTGAACCAAGTCTTTGAAGAACAACACCACAGCACAAGGGACAGGGAGTGTCTGGATAAGGACATTAACAAATTGCTTAATGCCTACCATAGCTTGAAGCCCCAACCACAAGGCCAAGCTATGGAGAATCCATATCAACCAGATGACATCAAACCAGATGCCATGTTGTTGAGTAAGGCAAGATCTCCATCACAATACCAGGATGGAGATGGAATGTCTTATTCAGAGAAGGAAGCCTTGAAACAGCTTCCTGAGGCCTCAATCTGGCCCAAATTCTCTGGAACAGGAGATTATGATCATATGGAACTCATAGATTATATTGATGGACTCTTCATTGATGTACCAAGCATACCAGATTACTGGATTACTGCTAGACTGAATACTGCATTTAAAGGTCATACAAGTATATGGTATACTGAAATGAAAGAAATCCATGGCAGAAGAAACTGGCCATGGTGGAAGAGTCACATAATCCAAAAGTACAGTAATGGAACCTGGATATGGCAAAAGACCATGTCATTTGAAAATGACAAATACTCTGTGGACAAAGATCCATATGAGTGGTGTCTTAGAAAGTCTAAAAGACTAAAAGCCATTGATCCTCAGATGAACATCCAAATGAGGAATCACAAACTCCTGACACAACTGCCAGGAGAACTAGAGCATGCAGTAAAATGCAGGTGCAACCAGAATTGCACTCTAGATGACATAGCCAACACCTTACAAGACATAAGGAAGAGGACAAATATAGGGAAATTCACCCCATATAAGAGCAGTAGTTTCAAAGAGAAACAACCTTTCAGGGTAGAGTTTAAAGACAAACCCAGAGAAAGAGTGGCAGAAGTGGCTAAGAAGAAGAATTCTTGCCACAACTGTGGTTCAACAGACCACTATGCCAACAACTGTCCAAAGGCAAAGAAAAAAGTTTATGTCATAGAGAAAGTCCCTGAGGAAGAACCTCCAACAGAGGATTCTGATTCAGACTCCATGGGTGATGCCATCAGAGAACCATCTGATGATGACCAAGACCCAAGAGAGGAATTTTTAGTGGAATACCAAGAGGAAACCCCACTAGAAATCCAGGACATACAGTTGGAAGCAGGCATGCCACAGGACACTGCTAATAAAAACTTGTGCAAACACACACAAGATGCACAAACATTCCTGGTTACACCAACCAAAGGAATGGCATATATACATGGAACAGCCACCAAAATGACTGTTTTCATTGACAATGCTCAGCATGCACTGATCATTGATAGTGGGGCACACTGCTCCATAGTGGCCAGAAACTATCTGGATACCCACCTCCCAAACTGGGAAAAACAGCTCTTGCCCACTAAGGCAAAGAACTTTAAAAGTGCATCAGGGAAGATGACTTCCATTGGGACAATTATCAAAGAGATAATTATACCCCACAGGAAGGGTAATATCAGACTCAACCCAGAGTTTGTAGTGCTTAATGATGCCCACATCCAAGGATTTTTACTGGGAACAGATTACCAGAGGATGTATGGCATAGACATTTACAACAGTAAAAATAGGCACATTACCATTGGTAATAATAAGGAAAAGAGATTTTCACTTGACATATACCAGATATCTTCTCAAGATCCACTAGAAGAACTTCTGAAGGAATTCAGAGAGGGACAGTTTAGCACTACCCTCACCAGTAAAAAAAAACTAAGTTTACTGAAGATGCTGAGAAAGAACAGACCAGCATTTGCTATTGGTGAAGAACCATTAGGCAAGATCAAAGGCCATGATATAGAACTATATCTGGATGTGGAAAGGCCTTATCCACCTATGCTGAGGAGACCTCCTTATCCAGCAAGCCTGGAAACCAGGAAGGAAATTGAGAAACATATCAATGAACTCCTGGACATGGATGTTATCGGAAAGATTGGACATAATGAAATAGTGGAAATCACCACTCCTGTCCTCATCACCTGGCGTGATGGCAAGTCTAGATTGTGTGGGGACTTCAGAGCCCTGAATAACTACACAAAAGCAGACAGGTACCCTATACCAAGGATACCTCATGCCTTGGATAAGCTGGCCAAAGCCAAATACATAACCAAGATGGATTGTATGAAAGGCTTCCACCAAAATGGGGTTAAACCAAACTCCATTAAATTACTCAGAATAATATGCCATATGGGCATATATGAGTACACCAGAATGCCATTTGGCATCAAGAATGCACCAGCCCACTTCAAAAGGATGATGGACACAATATTTCAAGATGAAATATTGGAAGGCTGGATGTTAGTATATATTGATGATATCATTATATACTCAGAGACATGGGAAGACCATGTGCAATACATAGACAGAGTGCTAAGTAAGTGCACACCCATAAATCTGAAAATTTCACTTAAAAAGTGCAATTTTGGCCAACAAGAGTTACTGGCTCTAGGACATAAAGTCTAAGGTCTTAGTCTGGCACTTTACCAGAATAAAGTAGCAGCAGTACTGCAAAAGCCAGTTCCAAAGAGCATCGAAGAGATGCAATCTTTCCTTGGGTTTGCTAGCTACTACAGAAACCATATCAAAGATTTTGCACACATAACTAGTAGTTTATACAAGTTATGTTCAAAAGATGTAGTTTTTGAAATAACCAAGGAAAGGAGGGATGCATATGAGAGGATCAAATATGAACTCACTAATGCACCTGTGCTCATCTTACCTGACTTTGAACTACCATTCAAGTTATATATAGCTGTAGCATGCAGTCAAGGCCTAGGAGCAGCCCTTCACCAAAGACAAATTGTGGATGGTGAACCAATAGAAGGAGTAATTTGCTACATCTCAGGGCAGCTGAAAGATTCAGAAGCCAGGTATGGGGCCACCCAGACAGAATGTCTATGTCTAGCATGGGCCCTAGAAAAACTCCATTATTATTTGGAGGGTGCAGTCTTTGAAGTCTACACAGACTGCACAGCCTTGAAGTCTTTACTAAACATGAAGACTACTGATAGACATATGCTTAGATGGCAAATAGCTATCCAGGAGTATAGAGGGAACATGACCATCATATACAAGGGAGGTAAAAGCCATACCAATGCAGATGGCCTCAGCAGATGGCCACTGGACAATGTCAAGAGAAATCCAGCTTATGACCCAGAAGTTGCAGCCAAAATCCCTATCCATTTCATGGAAATAGATAGGAGGTAGAACTTCAGATTTTCTGAATGGGCACCAGGAAATGGTACCCTTGACAGGGGAAACACTGATTCAGAAGGAATAGAAACTCCCATACTGGGAATAAGGTCCTCAGAACTGCACAATGAATTCTTCAGTGCAGTACAGAAGTCTTATGCCAAACACAAACAGTGTAGCATACTACTCCAACTCCTTCAACAAAAGCACAGGAGCCCAGAGCTGGAAACCCAGCTGGAAGAACCCTGGTTGAGGGCCTATAAGGACAAAAGTTTTTTCTTATAGATGGCCTGCTCTACCACAGAGAAAAGCACACAAGTGCACTCACAGTGGTAGACAGAGACCACATCTCATTGATCCTACAAGAATGCCATTACTGCCCCTATATGGGACACATGAGTGAAGACAGGACCAGAGAGAGGGTAGCAAGCACAGCTTGGTGGCCCAAGTGGGAACAAGAGTTGAGTTAATACATCAACACTCGTGAAAGATGCCAAAAGGCAAATAGGAAACATGGGAAGAAGTATGGGTTACTTCAACACATAGAAGAACCCAAGCACCCATGGGAAACCATCAACATTCACTGGGTTACAGGACTTGTCCCAGGAGGCAAAGAAAACTATAATGCCTGTTTGATGATAGTTGATAGGTTCAGCAGGAGAATGAGGTTTCTACCATGCCATAAAGAAGACACAGCCATGGATACTGCTCTGTTATTTTGGAATAACATCATATCTACCTGTGGAGTCCCTAAGATCATCATTAGTGATAGGGACCCAAAATTCACATCTGAATATTGGACCAACTTATATGACATGCTTGGTACCAAACTTGCTTTTTCCACAGCTTACCATCCACAAACAGATGGCCTAGCTGAAAGGATGATCCAAACAATGGAGGACATCCTCAGGAGATTCTGTGCCTATGGCATGGAATACAAGGACCATGAGGGATACACCCATGATTGGGTTACCCTCTTACCAGCTGTCCAACTGGCTTATAACACAAGTCAGCACTCCACCACAGGAAAAACACCTGCCTTGGTAGAGAAAGGGTGGAATCCCCTATTGCCTGTGGATCACTTGAAGAAAGACCTTCTGACCATCCATCCCACAGCCAAAGACTTCCATGATATGTGGAAGAGGGCCTGTGACACTGCTGCCAAATGAATAGCTGAGGCCAAAGAGTATAACAAGCAGAGGTGGGACAAATCACATGTGGAACCTGACTTTAAGGAAGGGGACCAGGTGTTAGTGTCTACACTGAACTTTAACAATCTCAAGGGACCCAATAAAATGAGAGACTCATTTGTAGGGCCCTTCACTATCATTAAGTTGATAGGGAAGAATGCAGTAGAGGTCAAGCTCACTGAGGAGTTTTCCAGGAAACACCAAGTCTTTCCAGTGAGCTTGGTCAAACCATACTTCCAGACAGAGGAGGATAAATTCCCCTCCAGGAAAAAGAATCCCACACCACCAGAGATAGTGGAAGTGGAAGACTCCCCTTGACCTGTGAGTAAGATCATCAGGGCCAGGAAGATCAGACTCAATGGGAAGGATCAAAGACAATACCTAGTCAGATTCAAGAACCAGACAGCAGATAAAGACAAATGGTTGGCAGAAGATTCCATACCAGATGGGAACCTTCATTTAAGGAGATTCAGAGCCTATAGGAGGACTGAACAGTCTCATCAATTATGAGCCTTTTTTAGAGGGAGGGTATGTCAGCCTGTGACTCAAAACCAGAGCACAAGCATGACAGCCAAAATACCATAAACCAATGGTATAGCCAAGATACCACCAAAACATGGAGCTGAGCCAAATTATCTCAAAAGGTATCAAAAGATAGAGGAAACTCACCTCTTTCTGAAAATATAAGTCCCATCACCATAGGACAAGAAATAACAAAGTTATTCCTGCTCAAAGTTATTGCTGAGCATAAACCTTAATTTTCACCTCTCATCTAAAATCTAGAAGGAGAGACTTAACCCCATCAAATTGGTATTCAAAATGAATCTCTAAGCCAGGGCTATCCAATGGTACCAGCCAAACTGAGTTAGAACCAATACTACTGGAGTTATGGTCAATTTCAGGCCAAATAAGGGTGAACAAAACATTCACCTCTCATCCAACTTCTACAGTTTTAGTGTGGGATACCTGAAGTGGGGTATCTTTGGAAAGGTCACAATCAGGGCTATCTGATGGTGCCATTCACTTCTTCATATCTCAACTATAACAGAAGTTATGAGGCAAACAAGCTCAATACAGCTTTTTGCCCAAACCACGCCTATGTACAAAAAACCTTGTACATGGGATACCTTTGCCATATTCAATGATAACCATACCAAATTGGGTACCATTTTGTAGGGCCCATACAGGGCTATCCAATGAACCAACGTTGAGCATGATATCTTAAAAACTGACAGAGTTATGGATGGTTTAAGGTCAAAATCCCACCTGCTGTCATATACAGCCTTACCATGGGATAATATCCCATAATCATGAATATGAGGTGTCAAATAGACGAAGAAGCATGTTTTTACTTCAATACCTCATATGTCAGCCAATACTGGGGTCCCATACAGTTTCTGTACAGCATTCTACGCGTCATACACGTCAGAATCAGGCTGTGAGGTCCCCAGATGAAAATTTTCACCCTGTATGGGTGAAAACCGCCCAGATGTGGTTTCAAAGCCACATCTGAGCCCAATACAGGGTATACAGGCTGTTTGCAAACCACAAGCCTGTCCTGGAGAGTGAAAAGTCTTCACTTCCTCTACGTGGAAAGGTCTAGCAGCCTTTCCACCCCAATTTCAGGATAAAAGGAGGGCTTTTCACAGCCAAAATCATCTCCTCATCCTGCTCTTGAACAACCTACGTAGTAAACTGTAAAAAACAGTTGTACTCTTGGTTAATAATCAGGTATAACTATAGATTTAATTATTGTAGTCTTTTATTATTGTAACCCAACAGATAAAGCTGCATCCAGGGCTTTCAACAGCGCCCACCACCACTATATCAAATATAGTAAAGCCCTTTTTATCTTAAATTAAAATATCTTTTAAAACCTTATAACTCTTTTTTAAACTATTTTACTGTGTCACAAACATAGATAAAGTTGTATTTAGCCTATTTACACCTTCGTCATAGTTTCATCCTGACATCAAATAACCAACAAGAGCTGTGCAAGTAGCTGAAGAAAAAGATTCATTACTGATAGAATCAAAAGAATCAGGAAAATTCTTATGATTAAGATTAAATTTGATTTTTCCTTTCCTCCAATCAATGGATGAAGTGAAAGTATTGAGTTAATGAAAACCCAATTTGAGGTTTTCTCTCTTGGGAATATCAATCATTCAAAAGCTCCATTCAAAGCTTGGGAAAAATGGAAGCTCAATAATATATTTGGTACTATGAACCACAGATACATAGGGGTATGGTGAGGAGTCTAAAATGATAAGTTGAATCATCTCTTAGAGTTTTGACATGGTCAAATAATACTTGTGAGAACACCTCTTAACAATAAATGAGCTGGTAACACCAGAAGCAATGAGAATACTGTGATACATTTGACAAAGGCATTCAAAAACAAAAAATTTCAAGAGATCTTTTTTCACCAGTATTCAGATTTTACAATTGTGATCTGGATATGAAACAGTGGATATCATTCATGATATTCACTCTGAAATTTCCCTGGCTGGCCAATGTGGCTGTGGGTTGGGTAAGCTATTTTTGAGGCCTTTTTATACAATCATAAATACCATTTTTCCTGTCACAATAAGCACACAAACACATATTTGATATTCTCTCCTGTTCAGAACCCATTAATTTGTAGTCCTTATGAAGGTGGGAAGAATGGGGCTTTTCCTTATTTTCAAGCTTAAAATTATTCTTATTCTTGTGACTTGAACTTGAAGAATGTTGAAAAAGAAAAGAACTTTACTTTCAGGATGCAGTCTTCTTTTATTACAAATTATTATTCTTCTTTTTCCTCTCATGGTACGTATAATCAAGCTTGAGGTTAAAATCTATTGAGTACCAAAGATAATCAATAATTGAAGGATGGGAAGCCAATTGGTCAAGAATCCTGAAGTCCAATTCATTCCTGAACTTATTTATGAAAGCCCTTTCACCCCACTCTCCAATCTTTGTAATTAAACTTTTAAAATAAGAAATGTACAAGGATACCTTCCAACCTTCCTTCATCCTTAAGTAATCCAATTCTGCTTCAGCTTTCCTGACTTCATTGGGATCTCCAAAGGAGGTGAAGATTGAGTTTCAAGTAATATTCGACTCTTGAAAAGGCATTCTGGGTCTATGTGGTTGAGGTTTGGAATAAAAGGCACAATATATTTTCCAATCATACCAGTGAGAAATGATGTTAAATGAAGAACTTTCATCCTATCTGATGAAATATTTTCTTTATAGTTATTGGAAATAAAATGGAAGGAGGAAATAAAGCTTCTAAACCTGATTGTTTGAGTGCCATAAAATGGGCTCAGTGGCTTCATAGGTGGTTTCCTGAAGGCTAGTGTTATTGAATCTTTTTGAAAGGATATAATTATTTGAGTCTTCTGTTGCAGAATGACAAAATGATAGGGATAAGACTGATTAGAGGCCATCCAGTACTTTCAAATTCCCATACAGTAGAAAGGAAAAAGCTCAGTGCCTTAAGACTCTTCCTATTTCACAGAATTTTCCTCCTCCTCTTCACCAAGACTTTTCAAAGTGGTCTTTGACATTTCACAAAAATGACAAAAGGCTCCTGAGAAAGGATTCAATCTTCTGGGCCCTCTTGTCAGGCTGAGTCTATGATAAAGATATATAATGGTATTTACAAACCTTACCTATGACTGTGACACGGTAAAAACTATATGAAAAGCTTTTGATAATGAAAATGGATGGTTTAAAATATTATATTAAGGGCTTTACTATAATAATATAGTGGTGGTGAGCCCTGCTGAAAGCCCAGGGTGCAGTCTTGCCAGTTGGGTTACTATAATAAGAACTAAAATACTTCAGTTTAAAGTTAAAATGGTTTCTTTTCGAAGAGTATAACTTTTTTTGACAGTTGTACTACATAGGAATTCAAGAGCAGGATGAGGAAACCTTTTCTGGCTGTGAAAAGGCCCCTTTTTATCCTAAAATGGGGTTAAAAGGCTTCTAGACCTTTTCACACGGAGGAAGTGAAGATTTTTCACTTCCAAATACTGAATTGTGGCTTTCACAAAGCCTGTATAGCCTGTATTGGTCTCAGATGTGTTTTTTAAACCACATCTGGGGAGTTTTCACCAATACAGGGTGGAAATCTTTATCTGGAGACCACATAGCCTGATTCTGATGTGTATTACGTGTAGAATGCAATACAGAACCTGTATGGGACCCCATTATTGAATGAACTAGGGGTTATTGAAGTATAAACATGCTTCTTTGTCTGTTTGACACCTCATAATCATGATTATGGGATAATATCCCACAGTAAGACTGTATTGGTCTTACTGTGGGATTTTGAGCTTAAACCTGCCATACCTTTGTCATTTTTTGAGATATCAACCTCAAAATTGGTTCATTGTGTATCGCTGGATGTGTTCTACACAATGGTACTTCATTTTATATGGCTATCATTAAGTATGGCAAAGTTATGCCATGTACAAGATTTCTTGTACATATATATTTTTTACTTAAAAGCTGTATGAAACTTGTTTTCCCCATAACATTTGTTCTAGATGGGGTATGCGGAAATGGATTGCACCATCAGATAGCCCTGATTGTGCTCATTTCAAAAACCCACTGTAGGTATCTCACAGTAAAACAGTAGAAGGTAGATGAGAGGTGAATGTTTTAATCACCCTTATCTGACCATATTTTGTTCATAGCTTCTGTAATTCTGGTGCTAGCTCAGTTTTGATAGTACCATTGGATAGCCCTGACCTAGAGCTCCATTTTGAATACCCATTTGATGGGTTTAAGCCTCTTCCTCTGTATTTTAGATGAGAGGTTAAAATTAAGGTTTATGCTTGGCAACAACTTTGAGCAGGAATGACTTTGTTATTCTTTGTCCTAAGATGATGGGACCTGCATATTTGGAAAGGGGTGAGTTTCCTCTTCCTTTTGATACCTTTTGAGCTGATTTGGCTCAGCTCCATGATTTGGTGGTATCTTGGCTATACCATTGATTTTTGTGGTATTTGGCTGTCATGCTTGTGCTCTGGTTTTGAGTCACAGGCTGACACCTCTTCCTTCCTTCCTGGATGGTTCTGCTCATGAAATATTGTAAATTACCTTTCAAACTTTACATTCATGCATTCAGAGAAAGATTAGGTGCTGTGCTACACCAAACACAAGTTATCAATGAGAAGCCTTTTGAAAACCAATTTGGTTCATTTCAATATAAATTAAGGAAACAGAAGCAAGGTGTGGAGAAATCCAAATGAAATGCCTTGGCTTAGTATGGACTTTTGGAAAGCTAATCTATTACATATATGGAACAGTCTTTTATTTAATTACAGAATTTAATGCTGTGAAATCATTATTAACCACCAAGACATCAAATAGACATGTGCTTAGATGGCATATTTCTGACCAACAATATATAGAAAATATGACCATAGCTCACAAATCTGGGGAAAGAAAATCATATAGAAGGAATATTTGTAACAGACATTGGAACATATTCCTTTAGCCAAGCTAAAGAAAGCTATAAGATGGAAAAACATTTCCATATTTTATTCCAACTCCTAATGGAAGACTGTAAAGGCCCATTATTATCTTAAAAAATAGATGAAGTATGGGAGAAAGCTTATGATGATGGAGATGCCACCTCCTTGATGGAATTCTTCATAATAAAAAAACATACATGTGTTAAGACCCTAAAAGATAGAGTTTTATTAAGCACTGCACTAAATGAATGACACTATAGTGTTGTTTCTGAACATTGCTCAGAAGATAGAGCACTGGAAAGAGTAAGAACCTGCTCTTGGTAGCCAAATTGGAGAAAGGATGTTTCAACATATTGCCAAAATTGTGACATATTCCAAGAAGCAAACAGAGCCAAATGCAAGTAATTTGGAATGATGATAAAGATCCAGAAGCCAAAATCTCAATGGGAAATAGTCTATATGCATTGGGTACAGCTCTACCCCCAGGAGGAGATAGAAGTTTGAATGAATTCCTAGTTTTAATGGATAGATACAGAAAGACCCCAATGTTATTACCATTTCATAAATATTACACAGATATTGATACAGACAAAATGATATGTAATAGAAGTATCAGCAAAACAGGGGTATTCCAAAGTATCATAAGCGGTAGAGACCCCGAATTCACTTCAGCTCTGTGAACAAATCTCCTTAACCTGTTTGGCACGAAACTATCATTCTAAACAGCTTATCACCTTCAGAATGATGGACTAGCAGAGAGAATTATACAGATTCTAGAATACATGATAAGAATATTCTGTGATTATTTCTTAGAATTAAGAGACTCTGATTTTTTTATCCATGATTGCTGTACTTCAATACTAGCTCTTGAGCTGGCATATAAGAAATCAATTTATAAATAAACAGGAAAAACACCTGAAGTATTGTATAAAGATTGGAATCCAAGACTACCTTATGGAGGCCCTAAAAAGGACTTGGTTGATATAAATCCAATAGAAATCAGCTTCAAGATAATTCTTGATAATTTAAGACATTATTAAAATGGATTTATGCAAGATTCTTTCAAATATGAAAAAAAAAAATATTGGACAACATTCACAAATCACCTGATTTGAAAATATGGGATGTAGTCTTAGTATGAAACTTAAACTGTAATAAAATTAAGTACCAAGGAAATTAAAAGACTCCTTTGCAGGACCCTTTATTATAACATCTCTGCATGGCTCTAATTTTGTAAAAATGGATTTAACAGTTGAATTAATGAACAAAAATCCAGCTTTCCTTGTAAGTATGATAAATCCTTACAGTTCAAGTGATAAGGAATTATTTTTCCTAAGGAATAAACCACCACTTTAAATTCCCCCACTAGAAGAAGGAGAAGAAAAGAAACTTTTGAAAGTCCTTAAACAAAGGGGGAGAAGAAACAAGAAAGAAAATTGGTACCCTGTGAGGTACAGAAACTCATCTCAAGAAGATGAATGGCTACTTGAGAAACAAATAATAAATGAGGAAAAGCTACTAAGGAGGTAAAGACATGAAAGAAGACCTAAATAATAAGAAATTAAGGATTATTGAGCTTAAAGGCTAATAAATCGTATTGAAGAGCTAGGAAATCGGATGATACCTTAATCAACCATATCATATCGTGGTAAAATCTTTTTTTGGTAGGGAATGTTATTGTTTGAGATATAACCAAGTATCTAAAAAGGTCACAAAGCATCTCTAAAGACCTTATATCAATAATAAGAATTTCACTTATGATCTTAAAATAAGTTGAACTTCCATAAAAAGGCATAAATTCTTGATCATCTTGGACACCAATTAATAAAAATGTACAATAAGTTACACAATTGTACTCCCCATCAAAACCTATATATATGACATCTTTATTTCATATCTGTCAAACCAATACCTACTGAGATAACCTGGATATATGCACTTTTATTATTGGTGCATATATTCATGGTTGTTAGCTCATAACCTTTGAATTACACATGATAAAAAGCTAATTCCAAAAACGTGTTAGCACTGAATAACTGTAAGAATTAATATCCAAAACTTGTTTGGAAAGCTATAAATAAGGCTAAAACTATAAGAGGATATTGTAAAAATAGAAATAGCTGTTAACCACTTGAATTCAAAAGTGGTGCAACTTCAAAAAAAAAGTATATATTGAGATTCTAATAGTTCATACGCGAAGAATGAGGTAATTATTATCATTCTATTCAAGGTAAAATACCATGAAGTCATGGTTTGCAGTCCAAAAATAGTACATTTTGACAGAAAAGTGGAGTTACAAGAAAAATCATCAAAATGAGAGTTTTGATGATGTAATGAAATCCTTTTGGAAGCTTGGTAAGGACATTTCAAGCTATCAGAATTCTTTCTCTGAATTTATTTAGAGGCAGAAACATAAATATTATCAAGGATTAAGCTTAAGGCTTATCAATTATCATTTCTACTGAACACCTTTAATTCTATTTAGGGTTGAACAGTTGCATAAAAGATGAAACTAGTTGATATTGCTATTTCATGATTTAAACTACTATAATCAACAAAAAAAACTCTAAGCTCATTATCTTGTGAAATTATAGTTTCAGTGATAACTCTGAAAAATGGCATAATGATGAGATAAAAATGTTTAAGAGTTATTCAATAATTACAAAACCTTAACATATTGATCAATTCCAGTTGATAAAACTAATAAACATCTACTAGAAGCTATATTGTCACTATAAAGAAGGATCTTTACTATAAACAGACCTCTTCTTCCTCTGTTTCCCCTCAGACACATCAAATACAAGGTAAACTTTCTTATTATTGAATATAAATGTCTTATATTATTAGGGGCCAAAGATTTACCTTTGAGTAATCACTGTTTATTACATTATTATATAAGTATTTCATTCTCATTCGTCTATTTCTCTCAAAATCTCTAAGATAACATAAATATAGTAAAATTTCTAATTATCTCTATTTTCATTTTAAATACAATTTGAATGAGTTCTATTTATATTATTGGGAATAATTTTATTCAAAATTATTATATTAAGTTCTAAAAGGAATTCATTCTCTCTTATTATAATATTTCTCACTAATCATATTCTCAATTAGTCTTTCATTAATATAAATAGTATTTATATTAATATGAAGCTTAAATATTAGTAATATTATTGTTATAAATTGTTTTTTATTTCTGAATAACAATTTATTATGCATTTATTAATAGTTGGTAAAATTAATAAATTTCCATGGACATATCAATTTCTTATATATTAATGTATTTATTTAATTAGATTCTTTCATTATTTTTTGATAATATAATCATTTTTACACCATAATCATGATAATTCCTTATTATCATAGTTTTTTTTATCTTATTATTCATTACAATTAGTACATTCAGAGTACAATAAGTGAGATATTAGTAATATTTTTTTTCATTTTTTCATAGTCAAACCTTAAAAGGGATCTGATAACAGCTCCCAGTTTCTTTTTCTCCAGTTATTTATGATTAACTGTGACCTCTACAGGTATTTTCATGTACCAAAAAGACCACAAATAATTATAATAATATGTTTTTAAATATAAAATTGAAAAATTATAATTAAATATAATAATAAAGCTACATTGAAACTTAGAAATATGAAAAAAATATTTTTACTGAAAATAATGAATTGAAGACAAGTTTTTATCAAAAATATCAAACATAAGATATTTTTTCAAAAAAGTCAATAAAGACTGAAATAACCTTTTTCCCAATAAATAAGCTTATTAAAATTATTTAACCATTGGATTCTGGATAACAAATAAGGTAGGGTCATCCCTTAGTGAAAAATTTGTTGCTCAGCTCTAAATCAGCTTAATTTAAGTATTTAGTATTTTCTGTATGAAAATCTGAAAACCCTCAATGCCTTAATTCAAATCAACAAATATGTGATGTTAAGCATTAGTTTATCTGTTGAAATTGAGGTGTTTTGTTTGGGTTATAGGTTATGAGTAATTGAAGTATTTCCAATTGAAATGTAAAAATTTGTGCATTTATTAAATAAGTGAGCTCAAATTTACACATGATAAATTAAGATTTACAATTTCATACTGTAATCTTTCCATTTCATTACATGTGTAGATTTCATACAAAGTGCATGATGAGGAACTAAAGAACAATAAAATTGGAAATATTCATACTTCCCAGAAAAAGGAATCTTGACTCCAAGGGTGCTAGAATTCCTCAAAATTCCTTAGTGACATGCATGGGATGTCAAATTTCATGCAAATCTTCATCATTTTTGGTCTAGAATTGAGTTTATGGGCATGTGACTCAATTGATGATGATCTTTTAATAGCAACCAAAGAGGGTTTTTCCGGGTTTTAAGATCTCACACACACATTCTGATGTATTTTCAAGGCTATAAACCAAGTATTACCATAGCAAAGGCTGGTTTAAGGGACTAAAATGGCTAAGACCAGCCACTTTTTGGCTTGAAATAGGGTCTGATGATACAATAATTGCCTTTTCTATTATCAATATGTCACTCACTACTGATTATATGGAGTTTTACTTTCATAGTAAGAGAATTGGTGGCTTTAAAAGAATTTCTTCTTTGTCCCACTTATATCTTCATGTTACAATCTTTTCCTGTTATAATTGGTTCATAAAATGTTAAACCAACCAACAAAAGATTCCAACAACCAATTTTAAATCATTTTAAGACTTTTAACTGTGTTAAAACATCATCAAAATCATGTTTTTAAGCTCTCATAGTCATTTCTACCCTTGAACAACCCCAAAAGTGAATTAAAGTATCTTTCATCACTATTAGCTTTGTTAAGTTGTTTCCAAATTCACTATGGTAAATTTTTAGAATTTGTTCTCTTTAATATTCAATTTTTAGACTTATCTTTCATACTGATTTCCTTAAGTATCTTGCTCAATTAATTCCTAATGAGATCCCTCTTGTTTCAAATATCTCTTGTAGATTATTTGAGGATATATTTTTATTGTTTGTAAAAGAAAACATCTTTCAAATATTATTTTTTTATACTAAAAGCATTAAGAATAATACTTTTAGTGTGATTTCTCTTTAAAACTCTTCAACTTACTATTTTTAATCAAATTTTTCCATATACCCATTTTGAGGACAGGAGAAGTACTTTATTTTGAATCAAACCTTCATATTCACATCCTATAGTAATTTTAGGAAGATGTTACATTATTAAAAATAATTTTTAATTGTCTCATTCTTTGTAGTTTCCATAAAAAATCACTTGAAATAAGAGGGGTTGTTTTTTCTAATAATCATTGATAATTTGTGTCATTTTGTAAAATCTACAAATCCTCAAAAATTCTTTATCCTCCATTTTGAAATTTTCGACTTGTTTTGATTATTTTAATAGTTTCTTCTGACATTTTTCACAATGTATTTATTGAATGATAGCTTCCAAGTATACTTGCTCATTGAGGTTCTATGTTTTTAAAATTTCTTTCTTTTAAAATAATGATTACCCATTATCTTATAATCTTTTTGTTTATGAATAGTATTCCTCTTACTCAAAACATAAGGCTGCTTTATTTAATACAGATGGAACTCTCTATGGTAGATATTTCATTTCCTATTGTTGTAGTTGTCAGTGAATTATTAGATTAATTGAGTAAGTATACCATTTTTCTATATGATTATTATGACTTGACCCTTAAGATTTTTTAATAATATGAATTGGCTATACAGCTTCCCATAAATACTGAAGTTATCCTTAGGGGGCCTCAAACCTTCCAAATAATATCTTGAAATAATGCAAGATTTCAAAAAAAATTCCACCTTCAAAAAATGTATTTTTTTTAAAAAAAAAAAACATAGAGAATTTTTTCAGCTGAGGGTCCTATCACTTATATTAATCCTAAATCTTGAGTTTTTGTATTTGAAACCTCATCCAATTTGCTTCAAATCCTTCTATTCATCTTAAATTCTCTATTCTTATGATTATTTCAGTGAATTAAATCAAATTTCTATTTCAACTCATACCATAGTCAATAACCTTTCATTTCTCTTTATGTGTGGTTTGAAATGCAGCATCCAAATTTTCTCCTGCTTAATCAATCTCAACTATGGATGACATCTCAGTGAAATCCCTCTGGCAATCCAACCCAGTCCAATTATCTCCATATAATCCTTTCTTGTTTTATAATAAAGAGAATTTAAATAAAAAATTTTGAACTAATGAGACTACTAGTACTGGATGGCCCCTTCAACAAAAAATAATCCTTTCCAACCAGCAGTTCTTGAGGTGATTAATATTTCATTAAAATTATTTAATCTTACAGAAGTATCTATTAAGGAATTGTGGAGAATTTCTAAGAATATATAGGAATCTTCCAAGGAATTTTAAGATTCTACTGGAGCTGGAATCACCCAGGATTATACAAAAAGGGTATCAAGACACTGGCTGACAAAGCACTTTACCAGAATATTATTCAAGGGTTCCATATTTTGTAATAAACCAAAAATTACCCTAATGACAACTTTTTAATTTCAAGAATATTAATCATTTAATAATTATTATTAAAAAATATCTCCAAATCCAGAGGTGAGTCCAAATCTGTATATTTATGAGTTTGTACCAGATTTTCATTTATCTATTCCAATTGAGTGTAATGAGGTCTCCATTGAATTTTATTAGTAAGTGGAAATTTCAAAGCTTGCTGTTCATAATGTGAGCTCTTTTTCTCTATATCACGTTTATCTTATGATTAGAATTCTTATTTGCAATGAAATAGAACAAGACACTAATGCAAACATGATTGAAGATAATAAGAGGCCTTTGAGTGACACAATCTGAGTTAATCGAAGGCCTTCCAACATCAAACTCAAAAATAAAAATGGTGTATGAAAAAAGCTTAATTGTATTCTCACCTTCCTACACACACTTATCAGAAACCTGGAAAAATCATAGGCAAAATTTCATTCTTCTTTTAATACAAAATGATGATTTTACTTTCAAGTCGCATGAATTAAATGAAAGGAGAAACTTTAAGTGGGATAGGAAGAAATGGACTTTCAAAAAGAAAAGTGAAGAAATTGGAACAGGAAAAGGTATTGAAGGAGAAGAAATTTAATTTTCCAAGGGAGAAAAAATGTGATGATAAAATGTTTTGGAAGAAGAAATGAAATTCCAGATTTATTATTAAGAGAATTATGAAAAAATAAATTCTTAGCTTGGGAAAGAGAAGTTTAAAAATTGAATAGAGTTGAAAGGAAACCAGTAACAGAATGAACTTACAATAGCCATTTTAAGCTCAAGCTGCCCATTTTCATAAATAGAAATTCTTCTTTGTTTCAATTAATAATTACCAATTTTCCTTAATATAACTGTAAAAAGATGGACTTTTTCTTGCTTGCTGCAGCCCATATACAATGTTATTTTAACTTTCTTTATTTAATTTAATTTTAATTAACAATTGTTGGTAATATTTCTTTTTGAAAGAAATATACTTTTTTCATCTTTTGGGATTCTTGGAATTATTATTCATTGGTTTAGATTTGGTAAGCTAATCACCACACCCTTTGAGTTTGGGGGTTTTTTTATGCCAATTTAAGATGTGTATTGTAAGGAAGATTCTGTGATGACACTATTAAATAGTAGTTGGAGGCTTTGGCTATGATGTTTTGTAAGTTGTGGATATGAAACTTTGATTAGAAATCAAATACTTTTCATGTCCTCAAAATTTGTATAAGGTAAAAATTGATTAAAAATATAATTATCAAGATTTTTAAGAGAAAATACACCAAATTGTTTTTAAATTTATAAGTGTAAAACAATAATAATATAAAGATTCATTGTTTGACCAAACAGAAAAATTTATCCAAGAATACTCTACAAGAGATATTGAAGGCTACAAAAGAAATTTATTCAACAGCAATTTCAATTGGAATTAATTGAGAAATGAACTGCAGGAAATACATATAAGGAAATAGTCCTTAAGAATATTATTAAAGAGAAAAAATTCCCAAAAGTGACCAGCGTTAATTTGGAAACAAAGTGATAAAGTTAACATTGATGAAAGATGCTTTAATTCACTTATGGGGTGATTCAAGGGTAAAAATGATTATTAAAGCTACGAAAAATGATCATAATTATTTTTTCACAAGGTTAGATTATTTAAAATGATTTAAATAAGGTGGTTGGGATCTTTTAGTGATTTTTATAACAGTGTTTAAGCTAATTGTAAGAAGAAAAGATTCTAACATGAAGAGAAGAGTGGGGAAAAGAAGGAATTCTTTTATATCCACCGATTTTCCTACTCCAAAAGTAAAATTTACTCTTATCAGTTATGGGAAACACTCTGACTACAAAAAATCTAATTATGGCATCATTGGACCTTGGTTTTAGCCATTGCTACAGTAATACCTGGTTTTAAGCTTTCAATGCATTTCAAAATGTGTGTAAGAGACGTGAAAACAAGTTAATACTGTTTTAACTTAAGGGTAGTTTACCCTCTTGGAAACAATTAAAACTTCCCTGGTTGGTATTGAAACATCATCATCAATTGAAAAACAGACCCTTTGACTCAATTCCAGGCCAAAAGTGATGAGAGTTTGCATGGAGTTTGACATATCATGCATGTCAGCAAGGAATTTGGGGGTCTTGCTCCCCCTTAGAGCCAAGATTCCCTTTTCCCCTCAAAATCAGTCTTTCCAACTTATTTTTTCTTTAACTCCTTATCATGTATTATACTTGTAATTTACATATGTAATTCAATTTATTTTTTACAGTCAACAAATTTAATAAATGATGGCTCATATGTAAATTTAAGTTCAATTCTGTAATACATGCACTCATTTGGACATTTCAATTTAAAATACTTCAATTCCACATAGCTTCTAACCTACACACAACACCCCAATTTTAACACAAAGATTTATGGTTAACACCACATTTGATGCAAGTTGAAGTAAGGTTTTGAGTATTCTCCACTTTTTTACAGAAAATACTAAAAACTTAATTTAAGGATATTTAGAGTTGAGTTACAGAATTTTTACCCACAGGTGACCCCACCTTATTTTTTATGAGGAATCCAATGCTTAATTTATTTTCATACATTTATCTATTGGATAAAAATTTATAATAACTTTCTTTTAACTTTTTTCCAAAAAAAGTTTCATTTCAATGTTCTTGTTGAGAATTCTTTGTTACTTAATGTCATCAAGTAAAAATGTATTTTCAAAATTTTAAATTTCAAAGTAATTTTGATTTTGAATTATAATTACAATTTTGATTTTGTATATAAATTTTATATCTTATATTTTCATTTTGTAATTTATAATATAAATAAATTTATTTTATTTATAACTGTATCATTAATTTATTATTTGTGGTCTTTTGGGTATATAAAAATACCTCTAAGGCTCACATTCCCTCCCCCTAAAAAAAAGAATATTACTTTGTAATATTTTTATTTCTAGTGTGTCTGGACCTACTGAAAGTTTGGTAAATCAAGGTATGTCTTTTTCTTCCAACCATTGATCTTCACAAGGTGGGTCACTGTACCTGACAAGGTATTCCCTTACCTTCTTGGCTCTTAACTTTCTTTCTTTAAGAACTTGGGTAATTTTCTTAGTACCAGATGATTTAGCAGGAGGTATGGCTGGGTAACTTTATCTCTCAAGGGAAATTTTTCAGAATAACTAGATTTATTTCTTTGTTAAGCTTACTGGAAATGTAGGATTCTTATTACTAAGCTCCTCAGATAATTTTACTTGAACAGAATTTTATCCATGGAGGGTTTCAATAACAAAAGGTCCTGCAAAGGAGTCTTTGAGCTTTTTAAATCCCTTGGTGCTATTGAAGTTAGTGGTAGATAAAAGTACCAAATCACCCACTTCGAAGTCTGGAGTGGCATGTTATTTCTGCCATTCGTCTTTGGCAAATGCAAATCAGTCTTCCATGAACCTTACTGCATGCTTTCTACCTTTTTATAGCATTCCTTTGAAACTACTAGCTATGGGATGTATCTCAACCAACCCATTGCTCAAGGAGTCTTAGGGTAATTTGGGATTCTATCTCCATTATATAATAGAAGGAGTTTCATTGGTACTAGCATTGATGGATGTTTTATATTCCAATTTTAGTTTAGCTAAAAGGGTACACCCATCATGGGTGAATTCATTAAAATCTTTAAATTCTATGCCATATGCACAAATTCTTCTGACCATGTCTTCCAAATCTTGGATCATTCTTTCAGCTAGACCAGCAGTTTGTGAGTGGTAAGCTTTATAGAAGTATAACTTTGTTCCAAACAATTGGTAAAGGTTTGTCCATAGTTCTGAGCTAAATTTGGGATCTCTTCCACTAATGATTTTTGTGAATATGTTAGTCCTTCATACTTCTCTATTCCATATCAGAGGAGCTGTATCCATGGCTCTATCATCTTTGTGACATGGAAAAAATATTGGAGTTTTACTGAACCTGTCACCAATCAGTAAGCATAAATTATACCATTTATCACCTCCTGGTGGTAGGCCAGCTACCCAATCCAAATGGACAGTTTCCAAATGTATGCTGGGTTCTTGGATTTTGATCATATTTCCAAGTCTTTTTCCAGTGGATTTATTTGCCTTTCACCATCTTTCACAGGTTTTGCAATACTCTGAAACATCTTTTTTCTGCATTGGCCACCATATACAAGTCTTGACTTGCTCTCTTGTTCTTTCCTCAGATGGGTGTCCTGAGAAGGGGCTGGCATGGAACTCTTTCAGTACAATATTGATCATGAATCTTTCTGAAACTGTCAATACACATGTGTGTTTAGCTCTATAGTAGATTGTTCTATCCAGTACATGAAAGCTTCCTTCATGATATGATTTCCTCCATATTTTATCTAGGGCATGTATCAAGGAGCTATCTTTGAGGTGTTTGCTAAGTAATTGACATAGGATGCTACAATTCCTATCCTGAGTATAACTGCTTCTTACTTCCTCAAAGAAAGTTGTGTTCAGGTCTGTAACACTGATTCCTGTTATTGGAATCTGTGGGGAAGCTTCCTCTGGTTCATAAGCAGTATTATGAATGTTATTTGGTAATGGCCATCTTCTTAGTCCATCTGGCTTTTTGTGAGTATTGCAATCCTTGTGCACAATGGTCATATTCCCTCTATACTGTTGTATGGCTATTTGCCATCTGAGCATGTGTCTTATGGGTGTTTTCATGTTTGAAAGGGATTTAACAGCAGTGTGAGCCTGTGACTCAAAACCAGAGCACAAGCATGACAGAAAAATCCATAAACCAATTGTAGAGCAAATTACCACCAAATTATGGATCTGAGACAAACCAGCTCAAAAGGTATTGAAAGGAAGAGTAAAATCACTTGTTTCCAATTATACAAGTCCCATCATTGTAGGACAAAAAATAACAAAGTTATTCCTGCTCAAAGAGGTTGCTAAGCATAAGCCTTAATTTTCACCTCTCATTTGAAATCCGGAGAAAAGGGTTTAACCCGGAGAATGGGTAATCAAATTGAAGCTCTAAGTCAGGGCTATCCAGTAGTACTAGCCAAACAGAGCTAGCACCAGAACTACAAAAGTTATGGACAAAATAAGGTTAAATAAGGGTGAATAAAACATTCACCTCTCATCCAGCTTCTACATTTTTACTGTGAGATACCTAAAGTGGGGTCATTTGAAAAGAGAAAAATCAGGGCTATCTGATGGCTCCATCCATTTCCCCATATCCCATCTAGAACAAAAGTTATGGGGCAAACAAGTTCCATACATATTTTGATAACAAAAATTGAACATTGCATAACTTTGCCATATTGTATGTTCCCCATACCAAATGAGGTACATTTTTGTAGATCCCATCCAGGGCTATACAATGAACCAGCTTTGAGATCAATATCTTAAAAAATGACAAATTTATGGCATTTTTAAGGTTAAAATCCCATATATTGGCCAGTACACTTTTACTGTGGGATACTATCCCATAACTATGATTATGAGGTGTCAAACCCATAAAAAAGCTTTTTTATACTACAATAACTCATATTTCATTCAATACTGGGGTTTTATACATGTTCTGTACAGCTTTCTGCACGTCATACACATCAGAAGAGGGCTGTGTGGTCCCTGGATGAAATTTTTCACCCTGTATTGGGGAGGCCTACCCAGATGTGGTTTCAAAGCCACATCTCAGCCCAATAAAGAGCATAAGCCAGTATTCTGAAATGAAACATGTTTTCTTCCTCTATGTGGATGATCTACAGGACCTTTCCACCCCATTTCAGGATGAAAGCAGGCTTTTTCTCTTCCAGAAAAGGAATTCCCATCCTTCTCTTTAACACCTATGTACTACAACTATCAAAAAATGTTGTATTCTTTGAAAATAACCAGGTATACCTTAATTAGTTTCTTTTAAGTCTTATTATAGTAACCCAACTGGTAAGAATGCGCCCAGGGCTTTCAATAGCACTGTAAGATGTGTCTATGAAACTTTTCATAGTATTTTTATTAATAAACAGTACTATAACCTTTCTTATGAAATGTAATAATAGAAATTATTATAACCACAATTAATTAATTAATTAATTGTTTATTTTACTTTTTATACACTACTAGTGATTATAACAGTAATCAGTAATTGTCTACAATAATCAATTACAAGAATAATTTAATAATAAAAACTTCTTTATTAAAATAATAAAAATATTTTAATATATAATTATCTTTTACAAGAGTAATGATAAAGATAACTCTTGAAGAAAACTATTACTAGAGAAAACTTTAAGAATCAAGACAAAACACTCACTAATACTCCAAAGAACCTATTAAAAGATAATAGTAGAGAAATTCGACAGATAAGTGTGGATTTAATGGATCAAAATTGATTTAAAACAGGATTACAGCAATATATAGCTGACTTCTATCATTTCAAGTCTTTCTGATTGATTCTGAAATAATAAAACACTGAAGAAAAGATCTAACTAATACTTACTTGTCAGTAATAAAGTTATAATTGAAAAATGTGATGATTTTGGAAAAAACAGCAAGAGGTGGCCTCTTTTAAGTAAAAAAAAGCTCACAGAGGAATTGCATCAAGAAAACTTAAAATCCAGTGAGTGATAAAACAATAAACCTTTTTGAATTATTGATTGCATCATCTGTTGTCATGTAAGATTATCATAATTACTTAATTGAAGCTTTTATATGAATACCAACCCAAATATGGTTAATAATAAAAGGCATAACAACTGTAAATCTTCTTTTCTTTCAAAATAACCATTAATTTCTCAAATTTATAAATGTTATTGGAAATTTCATCACAGGGTGTAGTTTCTGTGAATTTTTGAAGATTCAGTGTTTCACATTCTTTTTGGCTTTTATATGAATTATAATGTTCTCAATTGGTCCTGAAATCTTCAGAAAGATTCATTAAGAATTGTATTTTTAATGAATTTTGAAGTTGTTACCTCATCTTTAAGTAGAATTGTAAATAATACTATATTTCTGGTTGCTATGAGGTGAATCCATGGACACTAGTCCAAAAAGGGTTTTAATTACTCTTTTTGGGGTTTATCCATGGAAAGTCATTAATAATTGACATGGTTACAGGAGTCTAAGTTTCTCTTTACCTCCTTGGCATGTCAGAATAGCAGCTTATTTGCTATTTTATTATGATTTGATGATATTTTAACTTGGTAACCAAGTTCCCAAAAGGTTTTGGTATACTAATTGGGCCAAGATCAGCCATGGATCCAAGCTTTACAGCTTTCCATGCCTTAGAGGCCTCAGAAGTTGGTTACCCTGGCTCTCTTTGTTGTCTTTTGTCCCCCTTGACTATTTTCATGTCAAAAATAGAAATTCAGGCTTCAAGACTGATATCCAATATGGGTGTACCAAAAGTGTATGTAATAATACCATAATATTAAGTGCCACAAACATGCATAATGCTATTCTTAGTGTATATGTAACATGGGTATTCTCACATTCCCATTATTGTGGCATGAAATTGGTAAAAACAAACATTTTCACAATTCTTTTATGTGGTATTGATGATGTGGTATTGAAGTATTTTACATATTACCACCCTTTAGAGTTATTTTAGGCTTATTCACTCTATGGAGTTACCCTAGGTGAAATTTTGTGTAAAGTCCAAATCTGGCCTTAAGTCCATGGATTTACTTACTCAATAAAAAGCTATTAATCCTTTTTGAAATCAAAAATAATTAATTTTGAATATATGCATGACTTCTGGGTTATGCATAGTTCAGAATATATTTTAAAGATAATTGTGGCCTATTTGGGTATGTAAAATATACCTCAAGGCTCACAAGCACTCACCACCACTATTCCTCATAGTAAAGCCCTTACATTATCTATTATAAAGCTTTTTTAAAAACTTAAATATACATGTCAAAGTCATATTTAAAGCTTTATAAACATTCATTTACCACTTCATCACAGACTCAGCCTGATAATTTGGGGGCCTGGCCATGTTTTTTTGAACTTTCTTTGACTAACTTTGGCATAAAAGTGAGTTTTTTCTCCTATTTTTCTTCTTCAACATCATTTATTCTTTTTTAGGTGTTAAATTCTAAAAAAATTATATATTAAACATCATATATTATTTTTTTGAGTGGTATATAATAATATACCACTGTGTTTTTTCTTTTTTTATTGCTTTTTCACATGGTTTGATCAAAATTTAATCACCACAAGACTATTTTGGGTGTGTTTCTGATATCAAAACACTTAAAAACCCTTAATAAATTATTTCTAATTACAAAGAACCCTCAGTGCTTTAAATAACAGTTAACAGGAATGGTTGGACATATTGATAATATCAATTTTCCTTTACATGACCACTCATAAGATTACACTTGTTAATTACAAGTTAATCTGTGAGATATTGGGATACAAACTATATACCATACATCCACAAAGCAGTATTTTTTAACTTTGAATTTATAATTTCAATTACATATCATAATAAAGAGGCATAATATAGTAATATATTTCCCAGAGGCCATTCTTGGATGTGCAAACAGCATTTTAAGAAGTCTTGACTCTCATAAGTCCTCATTTTTGTTTGTTTAGTGGAATAAAACTTCATCCCACTTGAAGCCCAGTCACAAGGCAGCACCCCAGTGATACCTTCAGACACAGAAGGAAACAAGGGAAAAGGAAAAACGCACAGTGAAAGACTCATCACCACCAAGAAGTGGAAACCAATTGCCACTCAGAGGAATATAAAATCACAAACCTCTGCCTCTATACAAAGTAAACCAACATTCATAAATTTTACAGGGAAGATTACAGTAATTAAACCAGCTGTAACTTCTAAAGGTAAATTTCCCAAAGCAGTAGAGTATAAATATGTACAAGGCACAGTTAAAGGTAAATACCCCACAAACATAAGGTTTGTGACTGCTTTCAAACACTGATATGTCCCCTGTACACCTCAGGAACCAGTCAGAGGACAGAAAAGGCATGTTCAGAATCAGAAAAATAGGAACAGGACACCTTGAACACTGTAGTGGACGTCAATACACTGAGGGAAATTATACCCACTCTGCTATTCACCTCCCAATTTTACAGAAACCTCAAAAAAGCGGACTTGAAGGCTATGGATCAACTTATTCAGCTCCACCAACTCCTAAAATATTTATTCCAATGGAGCATGCACAACAAGAGGTTCAACCTAGCATCACACTGGCAAGAACTTGGAGAAAGCTTCCATAAAATATGTCTCAAAGAGATAGAATTCAAAGACCTTATGGTAATCACCAAAGGTTGGAATCCCACCAGGCAGTTTAGACTCCTGGAGGAAAGGGAAACCAGGATAAGGGAGAATAAAGCCACTATCCAGGCTATAGAAGAACAGCCAAACCAGACAGGGCCTGATTTGATTCCTTCAAGCTCACAAGGAGTAGACCAACCCAACTCTAAAGTGGCTTCACACCATTCAGGCACCAGGATACCAGTGTCCAAGAGTCACCATTCTTCACAATACAAGGTAGTTTCAAGGAGAAGACAAGAATATAACAGGAAAAACAAGACCTCTTTCAGCCACAGGCAGAATGAGTCAGACACAATTATCCAGAAGCTGTTGAACTTGGTGAAAGGAGTACACAAGACCAAGGAAAATTTGTAAATACTTTTAGAATCAGTAACCCTACTAATAGAAATATTACCCCCACTCAGAGTAAGCACAATTTTGTTACACCTGATGGTAACTTAAAAGTGATTAACTGTGCTCACAAATGTCACAATTTTCAGTGAAATCTTAAGAGAAGCTTTATGAACTCAATAGGAGCAATGAATGGTTAAAATAATTGACAACCTTACATGGGGCTACAATAAAAGCCATCCAAGAGAGCTGTGTCAAATTATGAAAAGCCTCTGAAGAAACAAATAAAAGACAAAATCAAGTCTTTGAAGAGAAGTATCCCTGAAAGACGGACAGGGATTCTCTGGATCAAGACATAAAAAAATTGTTTGATGTCTTCGAAAACACAAAGCCTCAACTACAAGACCATGCTTTGGATAAAACATACCAAGAGGATATAAAACCAGATGTCTTGTTGGATAATAATCCAAGATCTCCATCAAAATACCAACATGGATATAACATGACTTATTCAGAGAAGGAAGCACTGAAACAACTTCCAGAGGCCTCAATATGTCCAAAATTCTCTTTTGTAGTAGAATATGATCACATGGAACTCATTTATTTCATTTGTTGACTCTTTATTGATGTACCAAGCATACCAGATTACTGGATTACTGCTAGATTAAATACTGCATTCAAATGGAATTCTAGTATTTTGTACACATAAAGAAAGGAAATCCATGTTGGAAGAGCCAAATAATCCAAAAGTACAGCAATGTTACTTGGACATTAGAAAATACCATGTCATTTGAAAATGAAAAGTACTCTGTGGAAAAATATTCATATTATTTGTGTCTTAGAAAGTTCAAAAGTCTTAAAGCCATTGATCCTCAATTGAACATTCAAATGAGGAATCACAAAACTTTGACAAAGATTCCAGGAGAACTAGATAATGCCATAAAGTGCAGATGCAACCAGAGTTGCACTCTAGATGACATTTCCAATACCTTAAAAGATATAAGGAAGAGGAAAAATATAGTCCAATATTCCCCCTAAAAAAGCAGTAGCTTCAAAGAGAAACATCCTTTCAGGGTGAACATCAAAGACAAACCCAAAGAAGGAGTGGCAGAAGTTATCAATAAGAAAGGCTCTTTTCACAGTTGTGGGTCAACAGACCACTATGCCAACAACTGTCCAAAGGCAAAGAAAGAAGTCTATGCCATTGTGCAATTCCCAGAGCAAGAATCCCCAAAAGAGGATTCTGAATCAAACTCTATGGGGGATTCCATCAGAGAACACTCTGGTGATGACCAAGACCCAAAAGAGGAATGTCTAGTGGAGTACCAAGAGGAAACATAACTAGAAATTCAGGATATACAGTTGGAAGCAGGAATTCCACAAGATACTGCAAACAGAAACGTGTGTAAACACACACAATATGCATAGACATTCCCAGTTACACCTACTAGAAGAATGGCATATATATATGGGACAGCCAAAAAGATGACTGTTTGTATTTACAATTCTCAACACCCATTGATCATTGATAGTGGTGCACACTGCTCAATAGTGGCAAGAGAATACCTGGATAACCACTTCCCAAATTGGGAGAAGAAGCTCTTTTCAACAGAAGAAAATAACGTTAAGAGTGCATCAGGGAAGATAAAATCTATTGGGACCATTATCAAAGAGATATCAGACTCAACCCAGAGTTTGTAATACTTGAAGATGCTCACATACAGCCATTTGTACTGGGAACAGACTACCAAAGTATGTATGGCATTGACATTTACAACAGTAAAAACAGGCACTTTAAAATAGGTACAAACAAGCAAAAGAACCTTTTACTTGATATATATCATATTTCCAACCAATAAACTATAGAAGAATTGCTGAATGAATTCAAAGAGGGCCAATTCAGTGCCAACCTCACCAGTAAACAAAAGCTTATTCTACTGAAAACTCTGAGGAAAAATAGATCAGCATTTTCTATTGGTGAAGAACCCTTGGGAAAGATCAGAGGCCATGATATGGAAATATATATGGCTGTGGAAAGACCTTATCCACCCATGCTAAGTTGACTTCCATACCCAGAAAGCCTGGAAACTAGGAAAGAAATTCAAAAACACATCAATGAACTCTCCTAGATATGGATCTTATTAGTAAGATAGGACACAATGAAATGGTGGAAATCACCACTCCTGTCCTTATCACTTGGCATGATGGCAAATCTAGGCTGTGTGGAGATTTCAGAGCCCTGAATAACTACACAAAAGCATATAGGTACCCTATACCAAGAATAACCCATGCCCTAGAAAATCTGGCAAAAGCCAAATACATAACCAAAATGGATTGTATGAAAGGCTCTCACCAGAATGGAGTTAAACCAAACTCCATGAAGCTACTCAGGATTTTATTTCATATGGGCATATATGAGTACACTAGGGTGTTATTTGGCATCACAAATACCCCAGCCCATTTCCAAAGGATTATGGATACAATATTATAAGAAGGAATATTGGAAGTCTGGATGGTGGTATACATTGATGATATCATTATATACCTAAAGACATGGGAATAAAATTTGAAATACATAGACAGAGTACTAAGTAAATGCACACCCATCAATCTGAAAAGTCTACTTAAGAAGTGTAATTTTGGCCAACAAGAACTATTGGCACTAGGACATAGAGTCTCATACCTTAGCCTGGAGATAGATCAGAACAAAGTAGCAGAAGTGCTGCAAAAATCAGTACCAAAGAACCTCAAAGAGATGAAATATTTACTTGGATTTGCTAGCACCTACAGAATCCACATCAAAAACCTTTCCCACATCACCAGTCGTATATACAGGTGTTTTCAAAAGATGTAGTTTTGAAAATTACCAAGGAAAGGAGGGATGAATATGAGAGGATTAAATATCAACTCACTAATGCAGGTGTCCTCATATTACGTGACTTTGAGCTACCATTCAAGCTTTACACAGATGCAGTTTGTAGTCAAGGCCTAGCAGCAGCCCTTAACCAAAGACAAATTGTGGATGGTGAACCAAGGTAGGGAGTGATATGCTAAATCTCCAGGGAATTAAAAGATTCAGAGGCCAGGTATGGGGCTACTCATACTGAAGGCTTATTTTCAGTATGAGCTCTAGAGAAACTCCATTATTACTTGGAGGGTGTTGTCTTTTAATTATACATAGACTGTACAGCCTTAAAGTCTTTACTTAACATGAAGACTACAAAGAGACACATGTTGAGGTAGCAAATAGCCATTCAAGAGTATAGAGGTATCCTGACAATCATATACAAAGAAGGAAGAAGCCACACAAATGCAGATGGCCTCAGTAGATTGCCACTGGACAATGTGAAAAGCAACCCAGCTTATGACCCTGAAGTAGCTTCCAATATTCCTATTGATTTCATGGAAATAGACAGGGGAAAAAACTTCAAATTTTCTGAATGGGCATTAGAATTTGGTACCTCAGATAGTGATAGCGCTGAACCAGAAGGGACAGAAACTCCCATATTGGGAATAAGCTCCTCAGAACTGCATAATAAATTTTTTCAGTCCAGTCACTAAAACCTATTCCAAGCACAAACAGTGTAGCATAATCTTACAACTCCTTCAACATAAGTGCAGGAGCCCAGAACTAGAATCCCAGTTAGGGGAGCCCTGGTTGAGGGACTATAAGGACAATAGATCTTTCCTTAAAGATGGACTACTCTACCACAGAGAGAAGCATACTAGCTCCCCCACAGTGATACATAGGGACCACATCTCCCTGATCCTGCAAGAATGCCATGATTTCCCCTACATGGGACACATGCATGAAGATTGGACCAAAAAGAGGGTAGCAAGCACATATTGGTGGCCCCAATTGGAACAAGAGTTGATTCAATACATCAAAAATTTTGAAAGATGCCAGAAGGCAAAAAGAAAACATTGGAAGAGATACGGGCTGCTTCAACACATAGAAGAACCCAAACACCCATTGGAAACCATCAACATTGACTGGGTCACAGGACTAGTCCCAGGAGGAAAGGAAAACTTTAAGGATTTTCTGGTCATAGTTTATAGTTCCATAAAGCGTTTAAGGTTCCTGCCATGTCTCAAGTAATACACTGCTATGCATGCAGGCCTGTTATTCTGTAATAACATAATATCCAGATGTGGAGTCCCTAAAATCATCAGTAGTGATAGGGACCCAAAATTCATATCAGAATTTTGGACCAACATCTATGACATGCTTGGAGCAAAACTTGCATTCTCTACATCTTATCATCCACAGACAGATGGTTTAGCTGAAAGGATGATCCAGACAATGGAGGAAATCATCAGAAGCTTCTGTGCATATGGCATGGAATATAAGTACCATGAAGGATACACCTATGACTGGATCACACTTCTACCAGTAGTCTATCTGGCTTACAACAACAGCCAGCACTATACCACAGGGAAGTCACCCTAACTGGTAGAAAAAAGGATCAAACCCCCTATTGCCTGTGTATAACTTGAAGAAAAATATTCTTACTATCCACCCCACAGCCAAAGACTTCCATTACATGTGATACAGCTTCTGAGTGCATAGATGAGGCTAAGGAATACAACAAACAGAGGTATGACAAGACACACATGGAACAGGACTTCAAAGAAGGGGACCAAGTGTTAGTATCTACACTCAACTTTAAGAACCTTGAGAGACCAAAGAAAATGAGAGACTCGTTTGTGGGACCATTCACTATAATCAAATTGATAGGTAAAAATGCAGTGGAGGTTAGACTGACAAAATAATTCTGTAGGAAACACCCAGTATTCCCAGTGAGTTTGGTCAAACCCTACTTCCAAACAGGAGATGATAGGTTCCCCTCCAGGAATAAAAACTACGCCCCACAAGACATAGCCGAGGTGGAAGACTTCCCTGGCAAAGTGAAAAAGATCATAAATGCCAGGAAGATCAGACTGAATGGTAAAGACCAGACACAATATTTGGTCAGATTCAAGAACCAAACAGCAGATGAAGATAAATGGTTGGCAGAAATACCAAACCAGATGGTAACCTTCACCTGAGAAGATTAACAGCCTCTAGGAGGGCTTAACAATCTCTTCAATGATGAGCCATTTTTGGAGAGAGGATATGTCATCCTGTGACTCAAAACCAGAGCACAAGCATGACATTCAAATACCATAAACCAATGGTAGAGAAAAATACCCCCAAAAAATGGAGCTGCTCCAAACCACCTCAGAAAGTATAAAAATTAAGAGGAAACTCATTTGTTTCCAAATATACAAGTCCCATCAGCATAGGACAAAGAATAACAAATTTATTTCTGCTCAAAGAAGTTTCTGAGCATAAATCTTAATTTTCAGCTCTCATCTGAAATCTAGAGGAGGAGCCTTAACCCCAGAAAATTGGTAATCAAATTTAATCTCTAAGTCAGGGCTATCCAATGATACTAGCCAAACTTAGCTAGCACCAAAACTACAGAAGGTATGGTCGAAATAAGGTCAAATAAAAGTGAATAAAACATTAAACTCCCATCTAACTTCTACAGTTTTAGTGTTCAATACCTAAAGTGGGGTCATTTTAGAAAGAGTAAGATCAGGGCAATATGATGATGCCATCCATTTCCCCATATCTCATCTAGAACAAAAGGTATGGGGAAAACAAGTTCCATATAGATTTTGAGAAAATCAGATACCTGGATAACAAAAATTGAACATGAAATAACACTGCCATATTTAATTTTACCCATACCAAATGAGGTACCATTGTGTATATCCCATCTGTAGATACACAATGAACCATCTTTGAGCCCAATATCTTGAAGACTGAGAAAGCTATAGCAGTTTTAAGGCTAAAATCCCACAGTCTGGCCGATACACCTTTACTGTGGGATACTATCCCATAACTATGATTATGAGGTGTCAAATACACAAAGAATTTTGTTTATACTTCAGTACCTCATAGGTCATTAAGTACTGGGGTCCCATACAGGTTCAGTACAGATCTCTACACATCATACATGTCAGAAGAGGGCTGTGTGGTCCCCAGATATAAATTTTCACCTTGTATTGCAGAAAGCTTCTCAGATGTGGTTTCAAAGCCACATCTGAGCCCAATACAGAGCATACAGGCCTTGTTCAAACTTCAAGACAGTACTGTGAAATGAAATATCTTCTTTCCATCTATGTGGATGGTCTAGAGGACCTTTCCACCCCATTTCAGGATAGAAGGAGGCCTTTTCTCTGCCAGAAAAGGAATGCCCATCCTGCTCTTGAATTCTTAAGTAGTGCAACTTTCTAAAACAGTTATACTCTTGTAAAATAACCAGGTATATCTTAGCTGGTGTATTGTAGCTCTTATTATAATACCCCAACTGGTAAGACTGCAAACAGGGCTTTCAATAGCGCTCACCACCACTATTCCTCATAGTAAAGCCCTTAGATTATCTATTATGAATTTTTTAAAAAAACTTAAATACCCATGTCACAGTTGCATTTGCAGTTGTATATAAGTTTATTTACCACTTCATCATAGACTCAGCCTGACAAGCAGTACAATCTGTTATTACTTCAAAAACACATCCTTCTAGAAAGTAATTAACTTTTTTCAAGTCCCAGACAAGGCATCAAAACTCCATTTGACTTTCCCCATATCTGTATTCAGTTGGTTTGATCTGTCTATATATGGAACATATTGGTCCTTCTATAGGTTTGTCATTTATAATTTGGACTTGATGAAGTGCAGCACCCAGCCCGTCTCCTGATGCATGAATATAAAGCTTAAAGGGCAGCTTAAAATCTGGCATCAGTAAAAGTGGAGCTTGGTTAAAGCTTGTCTCAGAAACTACAAGTCTTTGACCCTGTCAACAGTCATCTCAAATACTGTGTCTTTGTCACAAAATCTATAGAGAGGCCTTGCTATGGATGAAAAATATTTATTTTGTTGCCTGCAATATCCTTCAAACCCCAAAAATGACTGAATTTCCTTTTTGATCTGAGGCATAGTTTTCAGTAGCACTGCTGCAACCTTGTCTTTGTCAATTACAAGGGATAGACAAGATGCTATATGTCCCAGAGATTAGAGTTCTTCAAATCAAAAATTAAATCTCTTAAAGAAATTTTCCTGCTTACAGATTGGATTTTCTCCAGAACTCTGGATAATCTGTATATATCTTCCTCCCAAGTCTTGTAACAGACAATAATATCATCAGTTTAAATGATTAACCATCCTTATTAAGGCTCTTCGGGGAAGATTTCATTCATCATGCTTTGGAAGTGTGAAGGTGAATTTCCAATTCCAAAAGGAATTCTCAAATATTAATGCACCCCACAATGAAAAATAATTCTCAAGTATTTTCTGTCCCTTGGTCTCACTAGATATTGATGAAATTTTTTGAGGGAATCCATAGTACCTATGTACACTGCTTGAGATATTTGGGTGAGGACAATTTGGATATTTGGTATTGGGTACCTGTCTGGCACAGTGTAAGTGTTCAGAGCTCTAAAGTCCCCAACCATTCTGTATTTTCCATTATTAAATGCCACTATGACTGGTATAGCTATTTCTACTTCCTCATTGTAGCCAACCTTCCTTATTAGCCCCAGGTCTAGAAGCTCCTTAATATGGAGTTGCAGTGCTTCTCTTCATCTCTGGCTTGCTTGATATGCAGGTCTTCTCAAGAGTGGTGAGTACAGCCTCTCAATATTGAGAATAATGTGAACTTCATGACCAAACACTTCCCATAGTGGCTCTATATCTTATTCAAAGGCTTCTTTGTGGTCATATAGAAGAGTAGAGATTTCAGTTTCCTGTTTATCAGTAAGATAAAGGCTTACTTCAGCTTCATTTAACTTTTCAGACTTGAATTTCTCCAGCTCTAAGTTGACTTGTGATACTTTATTTACTGTGATTTTTCTTCTCAAAGGTAAAAAGGAAAGTTTTTGACCCTTATTGTCCCCAATAGTAAAGTATCTGTCTTTATTGTTATGTAGATCTATGCCATAAATGATTGAGTAATCATTTCTCAATATAAAATTGGTGTTGGAGCAGTTTTCCATAACAAAAAATTCAACAGTTATTCTTAAATTTCCATTGATATGTTCAAATATGACATTAGCTCCAAATATTCCCAATTATTTCATTGTATTACTTGCAATGTTGAATTTTATGCCATCAATTGGGGATAATTGATCTTCAAAATTTGGTACACAATTTTGCAGAAAGCATTTTCCAACACAAAAGCAGAAGGCTCCTGGCTCAAGTAGAATCTTGGTGAGTTTGCTATCAATTACTAATTCTGTTATACAGGAATTTCTGGCTGTATAACCTTTTCCTCTGTTTTGTTTGGTTTTCATAAGTCATGCATCTCTAATTTTTGACAAATCAAGTTTTCCATTGCTCAATTGTGGCAAGTGGGAATAAGATTCCATGATTTCAAATGTGAAATTGATATTCTCTAAATATTTCAAAGATTCAGAAAATATTGATGATTTATCATCTGAATTTTCTGCATTTAAATCATTTTTTCAACATCAGGTTGTTTCTAAATGTCAATTTCATTGATTTTTCCCTTTTTGGGACATGTATTAGCTAAATGTATAATTCTTTGGAAAATATGGCACTTTATGATTACATATGCAGATTTATACTTCATATTATTAGAATTTTCTTTGGTATTTTTGTTCACAGAATCTTTCCAAGGTGTATTAAACCTTGTTTTAAGATTCACCCTACCAGAACCAATTCTGGTTCTGGTTGTTACTTCTTCCAATATATTTATGATATCTACTTCTGAAGATTTTTCAGTAGTCCTGCTTTTGATAGAATTCTCTAAGTTACCTCCACATTGACTCATAATTTTTATGTGAATCATAAATTCTGACATTTCGGGATATAATGCTGTTAATCTGTCTTTCTGTTGGTAAAACCATGGTAAAGCCTTGTCTTTGTCAGAATTAAATTTGGAAGATTCAAAGGCTTTTTCTACTATGAATCTCCAAGAATTATTAGACCATTTATTAATAATTTGGGTTTTCCACCATTATAACCTTGGTTTCCATGTGCTTGTGTTAACTTGATTTACCATCTATGAGCTGATTTGGTAAACAAGGTGTTAAAGATTGCTGTTACCAGTCTTTCTGGTAATTCAAACTCTTCTTTAATCATGTCAATACCTCTGATTAATTCGATATGATCATATTCTCCTTTGCCACTAAAGTGAGGACATTTCTTAAGATTTTGTTGTTCCTTTAAAAGTACTTGGCCCATTGACGGTTCCAAGTTATGGAAAGAAGTGGAAAATTTATTCTTTCAATGTTAATTTTCCAAATCCAATACTTATGGGTTGGAATTTCTTGTACCCTCATTTTGATTAAGAGGTGTAGAATTTTTTGGTAAGGTGTGCAGTAATTTTTCAATTTCATCCATTTTACTGGTGCTACACCTTTCGGAGTTTCCTCATGGCTGTTGGAAGTCTTGTATTAGATATATTACTTCTATTTTATACACATCTTCTTTATATGTCAGTTCTTTCCATAATTCTGTCTGTCAAGTATTATCAGAAGTGACTTGATCCAATTTCATTTCTAATTTTGATACTTCATCCTGTGAGGTTTTAAACCACTTTTTCAAGGCAAATGTATATGTCTTTACTTCAGTAAATGAATAGGAAATTTCATTAAGGATTTTCTTATTATCTGCTTTAATTATATTTACGGCTTGTTTTACTCTTGTTTCAATTATGTCATCAATATTGAATTTAGAATCTTTATCTGTCAATTATTTTATAATTTCAGATTGCTAATTCATTTTATTACCAAATGAATTGTCATTATTAGAAGATTTAATTGTTCTTGAAAAATTTTCAGAACACATGAGTGTTCTATTTATTTGGCTCAGACTTAGATTATTTGTCTTAAGACTGTTACAAATTGATGAATTCTTATCAGAAATATGACTTTTTATGTCATTTATAGCTATGTGTAAATTTGGAATGCCATCCAGAATGTCAGAAATAATGTCTGATATTTTAATCTGGCTTCCTTCTTTTTCTGTAATGCCATCCTGGTCCTGGCCATCCTAAAAAAAACTTTCCATGGCATCCTTCTGAATCTTAAGGATGCTGTAGCCCTGGCTGTATGTCTTCATGGCTGGTGCCTTGCCTTTGCCCTTGTTCTAAGCTTTTGGCTGCTTTCTTTATGTTGGAATTGCTGCTACTGGCTATTGGGGCTGTTTTTGGAATTGCTTGGGTGGTGGAGGGTTTTTTTTGCTCCATTCTGCTGTTAGAATAATCATGTTTTCCTTTTCCATCAATGGATTCGATCAATTGAGTAACTTGAAAATGTGGGTATGCCCCAAATGTTTTCTCACAGTCAGGTAAGAATTTATGCAGTTTTTCTGCAGATATGCAAGGATCTGGTACTCTTTGTGCTGCAAGGCATTGTTTTAAGCCTTCTGGATGTCTTTCTAAATGTCCACTGAGGCTTTTTTGGATCTTTAAGCTCTGTTTGAAGTTAAAACAGTGTTATCAGAATCAGAATGGCATAATTTATCAATTTGGGATTGATTTACTGACCCTTGTTGTTCTGAAGCTGGTTGGCTTCTACCATAATCGCATCTATAACCTTTTTGGGAGCTTCTTGGGAGGTTATGGCTTGCTCCTGATCTGGTAGAAGGCATAATTATGATTAAATAAAGCTTGAAATAGTTATTTTACGTCCAAAAACTTACTATTGGCCAAATTCTTGGCTTTTTGGAGAGTATTCCTTATGACCAAATTTATTAATTACAAAGAGATTGGTTCTTCTTAGCTGTTCCAAGATATAATAACAGTGCTATTAATTTCAGAATTAACAGTACTTGCAGGTATTTTACTATTAACTGTTGATTCTGTCTCAATGTTTTCTTGTCTTACCAAATAAAGCCTCACGTATAATATGAAAAGTTTCATTTTTTATTAATTTTCAAATTATAAGTATTTTTTATGGATTTTTAAATTTTTCATTATAAGAAAAAATATTAAAAAGCAAAAAAAATTATGTCAGAGGTAAAATATCACAGCTGGGCCCCCAAATGTAAGGTGTGGATATGAAACTTTGATTTGAAATCAAGTACTTTTCTTTTCCTCAAACTTTTTATAAGGTACAATATGATTGAAAATTTCTATATATAGGATTTGTAATAGAAAATACACCAATTTTGTTGTTTTTAACCTTATAGAGATTTGTTGTTATGTCAACAATAAAGATTTATCCAAAAAGACTCTATGAGAGATATTTAAGGCTTCAGAAGAAATTTTTTCAAGAGCAATTTCAATTGGAGTTAATTGAGCAAAGAACTGCAGGCAATTGATAGGAGAAAAAAGTCTTTAAAACCAATTTTAAAGAGAAAAAAAGCCCAAAAGTGACCAGAGTGAATGTGGAAACAAAATGACAAAGTTAATAGTGATCAAAAATACTTTCATTCACTAATGGGGTGGTTCAAGGGCAAAAATGATTATAACAGTTACAGACAATAATTTCAATAATTCTTACATGTGTTTTAAAGGTTTGAAATTATTCAGAAAGTGATTTTGGAATCTTTTATTGATTGGTTAAACAGTGTTTAGATTAATTATAAAAGGAAAAGATTCTAAAATGAAGAGAAAAGTGGTGCAAAGAAGACATTCTTTTATAGCCACCAATTTTCTTACTCCAAAAGTAAAATTTACTGTTTTCAGTCGTGAAAAAACTCTTACCCCATAAAATCCAATTATGGAATCATTAAATCCTGATTTATACCAAAAATAACTGGTTTCTGCCATTTTAAACCCTTAAATCAGGCATTTCTATAGTAATACCTGGTTTTAAGCATTCAAAACACTCCATAATGTGTAAGAGACTTAAAAACCAGTTAAAACTGTTTCTAATATGACTTTTTTGATCTAAGGGTAGTTTTACCCTCTTGGAAACAGTTAAAACTGCCCTGTTTTTTATCAAACCCTTGTCATCAATTGAGTCACTGACTCTGTGACTCAATACCAGGCCAGAAGTTATGAATTTTTGCATGACTTTTGACATCTCATGCCTGTCAGAAAGAAATTTGGGGGAATCTGGCACCCTTGAAGCAAAGATTCCTTTCCCCCCCCACAGAACCAATCTTCCCAATCTATTTTTTTATTAATTCCTAATCATGTATTATACTTGTAATTTACATATGTAATTCAATTGATTTTTTACAGTACACAACTGTAATAATTGACAATTCATATTTAAATTAAGGTTCACTCATGTAATACATGCGCACACTTTTACATTTCAATTGAAAATACTTCAATTGTTCATAACTTCTAAACTACACACAACACCTCAATTTTAACAAAACAATTGATGGTTAACACCACATTTGATGTGAATTAAATTAAGGTTTTGAGGATTTTCAACTTTTTCACAGTAAATACTAAAAACTTGATTTAAGCTTATTTAGAGTTGAGTTACAGAAATTTCACACAGAAGTGACCCCACCTAATTTCGATGAGGAATCCAATAGTGAAATTATTTTCATAAATATACTTATTGGATAAAAAGTTTTAATAATCTTCATTCAAATTCTTTCCAAAAGAATTTAATTTTAATATTTTTGTTAAAAATTTATTTTTACTTAATTTTTTCTATTATAAATGTGATTTCACAATTTCAATTTTCAAGGTTATTTTCTTTTCAAATTAAAGCTATAATCTTTATTTTGTATATTAATTTTAAATGTATATTTTATTTTTTTGTTTTTATACTATAAAGGAATTTATGTCATTTATAATTATAGCTTTACTTGTTATTTGTGGTCTTTTGGGTATATGACAATACATCTAAGGCTCACACTTCTTTCTCAAAATATGTATCCAAACAATAAATCTTTAGTTTTTCTGACAATTCTTTCCTGAAGAAAATTCATTCAAACAAGCTGTGCAATGGGAAGAAAATATTCCTAAATAGCTTTTTTTCAATTTTGTCTTAGATATTATAGCAGAGGTTCTATGTGTGGTTAAAATAGTGTTTTTCTGGTAAGATTTATCCTGATTCAAATGTAAAAGAAACCAATATTGTCCAATAGTATATGACTCCCTCTAATATTTAACTCATGATTACTTATTCTTGTGAGCTTTTGAAATATTTTTGAAACCAAAGTCTTTTTGGTAGAATATATTTCTATATAGAGAAAGCAAATAATGAATTTGATGTAGAATAATATCAACAGAACAGCACAAAAATACAGAACTTTCAACTCTATTTACTATATGAAGAGATCACAGATATAATAAGAAAATCAATTTGAAATCCCTTGGTGGGACAAAAACCATTGATTTAGACACAATAAAGAATCAAGATATAACACAAATATTGTTCTGCTCCAACAGTTTGATTGAATAATTTTCTGCTTCAAACTAATTTTTCCACATGGTTCTGATATCTTAATACAAGAACTAAACTCTTTAGCTGTTTATATTATATCTATCAAAAAATCCATGGATCAAATTTGTCTATGTTATCATGGTTTATTGTAGAGAGCTTTTACTGAGCAGCTTCTATCCAGATTTGTCTTTGAAATGTTAAATTTAGATTCCTTAATCAAGGAAAGATGTGAAATAACCTCTTCTCCTCTAGTCCCATAAGTTCTATGAGAAATTAATTTTATGATTTCAACTTTCTTAAAATTAAGGCTTACTTTAGTTCCTTTTGAGTATTTTTAAGCATAATCAGATATACAACCTTCATTTCTTCTAAAATCATTGATCCACAAATCTTGAGCTCAATCCATCTGAATATATGGTAGAAAAATCACTCTTAAAAATCCTTTCCATTAGAAAAATTAATATTTTAACTGAATATATGTATCAAGTTAATTCATAGCTAAAGCTAGCATATAATGAAAATATTATAGAAAATTCCTAAATCCTAATAGATTGGTGGAAGGGTAATTTATACTTTCAAATCTCATAATTCTTCTTTGAACACTAGAGTCATTTCACAACTGCCTATTGAACAATGAGAATTTTGAATTATTTACTTTTATAGATTTTGTAGTGACACATTCTCTCTGTTTTAAATGGGACCTACATTTTATTCTGGCTGATAAATTTCATTTGTTTAAAAGGCAAGGCTATAAATTGTATTTAAAGTCCTCAAGAAGTAGTTCTGTTCTTGAATCACATGTGAAACATTCATTGGGCTCTAAAATCTAATTATATTGATTTTTTCATATCTGAAACTACCAATTTCATAGTGGATAGATTAAAATACATCATATTAGCAAGCTTTTCTTTTTCCTTGTACTAGGGCTATCAAATGTTGGCCTTCTTTGTACCCAAGAGGCTGGAAATTGATAGATAAAAAACATTTTCTCTAATTGTTAAGCACACTGTTCTATAAATACTGTATTTCAAATTTTGAATATAAATACCTACTATCAATCTTTTAGAGAATGATCTTATTTGAAATAAGTTCATTTCAGATATGACTAAAGTATTAAGTAAAACACAAAATGTTCTTATAAATTTGTTTTCTTTCAAATCAAATGTTACAACAATATTTGATATTTATTTCAAGTAATTAATTCTCTCATATAATTCTACAAAATATAATGAAATATTTCTCCCATTCCCCTAGGAAATTTAGAAAGAGGAATACTAGAAGGAATGATTGATAAGAGAGATATACCAAGAAGGTTTTGTATTTCAAGCTCTTAAGAATCTGAGGCTCTAGATTCAATAAGTTCTGGGAGTTCTTCAAAATATTTCAAAATGATATTCTTCAGAAAGAAATGGCTCTCATTTTTATATAAAAAATGAAATTATTATTATAAATAGCTACTCTCATTTCATAATCTCAAATATTTGACATGAAAAATATTGGAAGATCTTGAAGCATTCATTAGAAGCTTGAGATCCTCCAAAATCCACTCCTTGTATTTGGGTTTCTTTGTAGTCAAATATGAATAAACGGGATACTTATGTTTTAAAAATCAAATCCTAATTGAAAACTCTAAAAGGAAAATTAAAAAAGAACCAAATATGCAATGAAAAATGGCCTGCATGTGTTAAAAGAAGAAATTAATGATCTCAGTAAAGAAGACTATTTATTGCAAGTTCACAAAACAAAATATCTGATATACTCAATAAAACTTAAATGTAATATTTTACTCTCATTCAGGTCTTAAAGTTCCTTAATTGTGTTCCATTAAACTCCCCAATATTTAGACAAATATCTTTTAGATTTGATATTTCCTGAATATTTGAAATGATACAGAGCTGAATAATACCTTATAAAATGAGAATAAATTGGAGAGACACAGCTCAAAAGATGAATGATTTCAATATTTATGGTTCATTTTAATATTTTCTGAAAATTCCTAGGATTTAAAGCAGAGTTGTAAGTTCTCTTCAATATTTCAAAGCTTAAATGATGGTCCCATTTCTTTTTGTGAGGAGTCTCACCAAATTTCATCAAAAGGAGGCATAAATATTTTGAGTTTTTGAAACAAAGAATTCATAATATTTATATTTAAGATGTTCATATGTGGCTACAACTGATAGAATCAAGTTCATTGAAAAGATTTAATATGTGGTGAACCAAAAATTGAACACAAATAAAATACCAGAATGATCTCAATTTAAATACTGCAATAATATTTTGAGAAATCTTAGAAGATAATAATAATTATCTTGATGGTATAAAGAAAGCTTTATGTACAAGAAAGAGGTAATGGAATTCAAATCTTGCAAATTCAGAGGTCTGGATTATATTTCTCATTTTTGTGCATAATTTTGAGGAGTCTCTCAAAATTAGTAAACAAAATCACATTTATGATAAAAGGAAAAATCACGCAACGCCATGAGATATGAAAATATTCTCATTTTATATATGGTATATATTGGATAGAGCTCTTCTTATGTGCAAATGGGATGAAGTTAAATCTAGAACTCATTATAATTTTATCAAAGGGCTATACTCAAAGAAAGCTTTAAGCCTATCCATGATTGGGGAACATTTCTGGTTGACTTAATAATACTCAATGTTTGAAAGAAATTGAGAAAAAATTCAATATTGAAACAGAATTTCTCATTAATGTAAGTAAAATATGGGAACTTTTCAATATCAACATTGATTATAGTTTTTATTATTTTGGGTTTACTTACAAGTCCTGTGTTTATATTTTTAGATGCACCTGTTTCATATTTTCAGTTCTTATATTATCCAAAAATTACTATTAATAACTTGCATTGATATGGCTATATAATTTCTATATATGCTATTTAGCTGATTGTATAATATATATTTACACCTGTAAAAACATACTCTTCTAACAGAAAAAACTAAATTAAAGGCTATTATTTTCATCTTCCAAACAGCCTATTTCATTTTGGCTGAGAATATGCCAAAACATGTTTGGGTTAAACCCATTTTTGACCCAGGTTTGATTCAGAATAGGACTCATTTTAAGCTATTTTTTGAATGTTCAGCACCTGCCCATAGGGATTGCTTCATTTTTCATGTTGTCTCCTGCTCTGAGGAGGAACATGTCAAACATGTGTCTTCTGTCCTCTAAAGACTGAGGAGAATTAATCTGTTTTCAAAAGCCTTCAAGTTTTTATCTTATGCCTCAAGTGTGGAATACCTTTGCTATGTTTTTTCAAGTGATGGCCTCAAGATATATTCCTCAAAGGTTCAAAAGATCCTTAATTTCTCATCACCCAAGAGTATCAAGTTCCTTCAAAATTTTCTTCAATTTGCTAATCTTATTTCTGTTTCATTAAAAATTACTCCAATAAATTACTGCTCTCACTTCCCTTCTCAAAAATTATATTCCTTTTCACTTTAATGAGGAAGCTCTTAGTTGGTTTCAATTTCTCAAATGAGATTTCAACACTGCTCCTATCCTTTCCCCCTTCAATTTTTCTCTACCTATTACTTTAGAGACTGATTCATATTATTATTTCTTGGATTCTGTATTTAATCAGATGAATGACTCAGGAAAGAATCCCATTCCATTTGATAGCTGCAATCTCCTCCCAGCTATTCTCAACTATGAAATTCATTACAAGCAACTCCTTGGGATATTTTGCACTCTCAAGCTCTGGAAAGCCTTTCTCCTTTCTCTTTTCAATTATTTTTAAATCTTGACAGACCACTCCTCTCTTCAATATTTCATTTCTTCCAAATTTCTTACTTTCTATCAAGCCTTTTGAGATAAGTTTCTCTCTTAGCTTCACTTCTCTATTAATTACTTCCAAGGCAGTCTGGCCACTTTACCATATTCCTTTTCAATTTTCGAAAACATGTACCTTGAGAGGGGGTTTCCTTTATTTCAAATAATCCTCATAATTTCCATCAAATTCTCAAGCAAGATTGGAGTCAAGAGTTGATATTTATTACAATAAAGGTAAAGGTTTTCTCAGAATTAGTGGAGAGTATTTATAAGGCATTATGGAAATACAATCAGCAAAGAGAAATAATCAAGCAATTAGGAAGAGGCAAATAAATTCCAGATTATACTCTTAAACCCAAATAAAATTTCTTTTATTGAAAGATAGAGTAGCTATTCCAAGAGATAAAGCAATCCAATTGGAAATTCTTCAGAATCATCATGACTAACCATTGGCTGGTCATCTTGCCAAATAGAAGACCCCCAAGCTCATAAAGAGTGATTTTTATTGGGCTGCCATGAACCAATTCATTAAGGACTAGGTATCCTCATTCCAAAAACATTCAAAAAACAAGAGCATCTAACATGAGAATTTTGGGGTAGTCAAGCCTCTTCAAGTTCCATCTTTTCCTTGTAAGTCCTTACCAATGAGCTTTATCACTCAATTTTCATCTTCCAACAGCCTTTATTAAGCTTTAGTATTTGTGGACAAATCCTCAAAAGATGGAATATTTATTCCAGCTTATTAAACAATCACTTCCTTGAACCTATCTCAAATCTTTATCAGTAATGTCTTTTCCAAAAATTTCCTTCTGGTCGTTCTTGTTATTTATAGAGGCTCAATACTTTTTCCATCATTCTTGACCAATTTATGTCATCAGCTGAAGATATCAAGACATATTTCTACTTATTTTCATCTTGAAATAGATGGACAGACAGAGAGTGTAAATCAGATTCCAGAACAGTCTCTTTTTATGTATGTCAGTTAGTATCAATATGACTGGAACACCTGACTCCCTCTGGCTAAATTAGCTTAAAGTAAGGCAGAACACTCATCAACAAAAAAGTCACCATTTTTGCCATTTGTGGAAGAAATCTAAGCTTTGACCTAATCCATATTTCTAAATACACACCTGCAGGTAAGCTATCAAAGAAACTTTGATCAGTACAGAAATTTGTAAAAAAAGAATTAGAGTCACAAATCAAGTGTTTGAAGGATTATGTGGATATAAATAGTTCAGTTACAGCTGATTTCTAACCTTTGGAGAAAGTATCAATAGCCTCAAAGAACATCAAGACACCCAGACCCACCAATAAGCTTTCAGAAAGATGGTTGGGCCCCTTTGAGCTTTTTAAAAAGGTTGGAGGCCATGCATATCACCTCAAGTTTCCCCAACAATGGAAGTCAGTTCACCCTGTGTTACATGAGTCCTTCTTGAAACCTGTCAAGAAGGGAACTATCCCAAATAAAGATTAATTGCCACTACCACCAGCTCTAGTGCAAGAAAAAGAAGGATGGGAAGTGGCTCAGGGTTTGGACTCAAATCTAAAAAGAGGTAAATGATGATATCTTTTTGGGTGGAAAGGATTCAGTGAAGATCCAGAAAGAACCGCATGGGAGCCATCCTCAAAGGTTACCAACTAACCAGACCTTTTCAATTAACTCCATTCATTGTATTATGAAAATCCTGACTCATGGTGCTTGGTGGGGATTAGAGTTTATTAAAGTAAGTTCCCCCCTGGAATGCACCTTTTTAGAGGGTATTCTAAGAAAAATTTCTGTAAAAATCACCTTGGCCATTTTTTGAGCACTTTTCAAAATCCTTTGGACAGACTCAAATAGCTTTTCAGCAATTTTACCCTAAGGTTTGGACCTTTTGAATGAAGATATGGTCAAACATCTTTCTTTTTTTTATTTGATAATTTTCTGTCATTCATGGTGTTTCAGTAGCTCTTTGAATAAAGTTACAATTTTTGGAAAATTTACTTTTACGGTTCTTGATGGGGAGTGGAAGTTACTTGAGTAAGCTCCATTCCCTGGTATAAATCTCTGAGGGTCTCTACCTCTTGTAAAACAACACCCTGGCCACTCTGTGAGCAACAAATGCTTGGTTTTATCTTTAAAGAAAATTATTGTCAAAAAAATAGAGCAACTCATTTCAAGAAAGACACCTCTCAGAATTTTTTTTTTCTATTTTATTCAAATCTCTTTTTATCTATCATATTATTTCTTTACTTTTATTATTTGATGCTTTATGTATTTATATAGAAGCAGCAGCATCTCCTCCCTTATCATGTATTGGGAGCTTCCAGTTTCTTTCTTGTATAAGTAAGGAGTAGGGATGAAGAACAAAACCAAACAAAAAACATCAACAAACTATTTATCTCTACCTATATCATCAAATTATTTCTGTAATCTATTAATCAACTCATCCTCATATCACACAAAATTGCCAGCCATCTCTCCTAAGTCAGTCTCAGGAATCATTCTGTCATTAGCATAGAGTATCATCTCTCTACTATCTCTCTCAACCCTCCTGAAAAGCCTGGAAGAATAATCTTGAGCCTCATTTATCTACATATAGATATTTTCTGGTAGCTCTTAATGGAAAAGGCTCTCTTCTTGGAAATACTTGGGCAGCTGGATAAGGTAAAGTCACTCTTTCAACTCTACTACAATTGTAAGTGCTGTCCACAGGTTTCAAGTTGGTGGGGGAGTCATTGGTGCTTGTCTAAATTGAGGAACTGGGGATGGCCTAATTGGAGAAGCAAAGACAGGTTGCCTAGCAGCAGATGGGTTGGGTGAAGAATGGGGAAATGTAGATGGAACAGTAGCAAGCCTGGGTTGGAATTTCCTGGGAGTACTGCAGATAACTTGACTGTGAAAGCTTCTAGAAGGTGTATGAGAAGGGGAGTAATATTTGAGTTTTCCAAAAAATGATTCACAAATTCAGCTTCTTCACCCTCAAGCTCATCACTTCCGTCACCATCAGGATTGGTAGGCACATTGGCAATCCTTCTGGTCCTCTTCACTACTCCTTGGTTTTTTCCTGGAGATGGGAACCTCTGAATTAGAGTAAATTGGCCTACAACCAGTGGGAATGGCCCCTCCAACATTGTTTCACCTTTAGACATCCCATTTCCTGGAGCCAGTCACTAATTCAAGATTTCAGCTCAATTCAATTCAACACACTCAAGACATTTACACTCAGAATTCCCTGAAGTACCATAAGTGGTGGGTGAATCAGAGAGAGAAAATTCCTTTGCATATGGACCATCCTTTTTGCTCCACAAGAATCTTCTCACAGTTGAAAGAGATTCTTCTTTCCAACATAGCAATAGTTACACTTCAAATACCTGGCATTTAAGGATTGAAAACAAGATTTACCTCTCTTCAAGAAATGGGTGCAGGGGAAGTACAACACTACAATGGCCTTATAGCCAGCTTAGAATTTAGAGGGATAAAATCACCCATAAACCATTTACCAAGGTGAGCTCAATTGACTGTATGTGCCAGACCTGTGAAAAGCAAAACCGCGTGGTGAAGAGGGAGAATATTCAGTTAGTGGAGTCATCTTGGAAGTCATTTCTATAATCAAGGTGGGAAAAGAGTCACTTCAGTAAGTCAAGAGCTCAAGAATTTGAAAGGAGTCATCAGGTATCTGGGGCCATAACAATAATCATGTCCCCAACAAGGTCCTCAAATGCCTCCCAAATTTTTTTAAGTATGCTCTTTCAATATGCCAGGACCTTTTCCTCCAACTTTGGAGAAAGGTCCTGTCACAGCCACCATTCAGGGGTAAGGGTATTCAACCTTAAACCCACTCAAACTCATCAAACCAGAAATCCATTGTGTGTATCAGTAATCATTTTCAGAAAATCTTCATTCTGAAAAATGCATACATCCTGTCAATACTTGTACTGGGTTGATTCACCAAATACAGTTTTGGATTCACAAGTCTGAAGGTTTATGATCACCCAGCTCAACCACACCTCTTGTACAGCCCTGTACATACATACAGGGGCTTTATTGTCCAAATAAATTGAAATCAATATTCCTCTCAAGAAAATTCACTCTTTGGATCAGGGCTGGTCAATTCTCACATACACCAGGTTCTATTTCTCCCCCTGGGGACTTTTCCCCAGTTAATTGATATATTTAATTTATTCTTTCATGAATGTTCTTATTCTTACTTTTGGTATATATTGTTTATTGGCATTGAGTTTGTCTTTTCATTTCTTCACCTGTTCAGTAGAGCTGTGGTGGCCATATCCTTATTAACCCTTCTCTTTTTTTCTTACAGTTTGGTACATTGGACTTTGACTTTTTTGTGGTTGGCTCTTTTATTCTTTACTCTTATTCTTATTTTTTCTGCTTTAATATATTAACGTTCATTATGAATACCATTCCTATTGCACTCTTAAGTGTCTTCATTCTTATTCCATCTGAGCCCTCCATAAGTGAGCTCCAGTTTACTTAGTTCCAGGCCCTTTTTTCTTAAAAGCGCCCCTGTGACACTATATTAATCAAATGATAATTTCTTCTTTATTGTGATTTATTTAATATTCATTTCTCTCATTCATAAATTATGATCTTTTCATGATCTTATGATTCTCATCAATTTTCATCACATTCATTATATTCATATGAAAATTGACCTTCTTTATCATCTCCCCAGCATTTCTGACCAATTCACTCTATTCTCAATTCTAAATCAATTTCAAATTTTTCTTTTTTTTAACATTCAGGTCTTATCAGATTTTAGTTTTTTTGGTTAGCTGATTGCAATTTATTGGCATAATGTTTTCAGAAATTCAGAATTTCATGGGATTGGAGTTATTATTGATTTAATTTGAATTCCTCAATATAACTTATTTATCTTCAATAATTGATTTCGACTCATCAAGACACTGATTCTGATTTTGAAAGCATTTATTGATTGATTGATTTCTTAGAGACCCATTGATATTTCTTTTTAATTGACTTGATTGATTGATTTATTGAAATTTATGTGATACTCTTCAAGAATCTTGATTTATTTATAAGATTTTGACTTTGTCATCTTCACTTCTCAAGATTTTCATATTAATTTCACCTCAAGACTGTGTATTTATTCCTCAAGTTCATCAATAATTCTCAATTCATTCAATTTTCTCAAGCCTCATTCCTTTTCTTTAAAGTACCATCAAGTTATTTCATTTATATTTCTCAAAATTCCTATAAAGCGTAGCCCCCCAGGCAATAGTACTATATACCAAAAAAGGGCAAGATGTTATAATTCCTAAAGCAAGGGCTCCTCTTTACCACACATCATCGGTTAATAAGCTGAATGCAAATTTAGGAAGAGGATCACCAATTGAAGGACCAGCCCACTCCAGAAGAGGAGTTATCAAGTCTAGAAGATCGAAATAATTCTCTGGCTTATTGGGTGGCTACCCTGGCATTTTTCAAGGGCATAGAAGTAGATTGGGAGAATCTTAGGATTGATAGGGAGAGTATTCTGTGAAATAGGAAGAGTCTGAGGATAAAGAAGTGGCAGAAGCCTTTGCAGATGTCCCTGAAGCTCCTGAGGCTCTACATCTAGCCTGTTCTAATAAACCTCTCATCTCTCAGTCTGAACCAAATTTCCTTAAGATGATGGAGTAGATGACTCAATTCATGTGACAGCTCACTCAAGAAGCTTACCCAACAGAAAATTCCGGAGCTTCATCATTCAAGACTCCATCCATGAAGGCACCTAATTCATTCAATGGTACTCAAGCCCATAGATTTAGAGGATTTATCCAATTGTGTAAATTAATTTTGCATAATGAACCAGGACACTTCTTCTATGACAGGAATAAGTTTCTTTACTCAACTTCTTTTCTCACTGGTAGAGCTGGAAAATGGATTTAACCATACCTCTCAAATATCTCAAATGAATCATCTTCTTACCTCCTGAATAATTGTTAATTCTTTTGAACTCAATTATTCACTCTGAAATGAAGGAAAGATGCATAAGAGTCAGACCATTTAAGGATGAAGGAAAGTGAACATGTTTCTTTGTAACTTTCTGATTTCAGAAGCTTAATTTCAAGAATTGAAAATTGTGGATAAAGAAAATATATTCATGTTTATAGAAGAGGCTTGGAATCAAGGATAATGGACCAATTTACTTCTCACACTAGAAACTTTGATATTATTCAAGAACTCCTGGATATTACCTTTGAGTTAGATACCAGGTACTATGAGATGCAGGAGGAAAAATGTAGTCATCAAGAGAAGAAGCCTCCTGTCACTGAATCCAGTTCCTTCAGGCTTCATAAAGATTAATCTTCCAGGAAGCCTTGCCAGAAGAACAATAAGGAGAAGAATCTTTAAGCTTCTAAGAATAAGCTGGATTCTTCTCTCCTCAATGAATACAACAAATTAATTGTTTCTGGAAAGGAGAGTAGGATTAAAGAATTTTTATGCACTTATTGTTATGGAAAGCACCCAATTCAAAAATTCATTAAGAGGCTTCCCCAGAAATCAGGGAAACTCCTGAGTGGGGATCATGATGTGTTCAATGGTTCTCACTCATTTCTTTGATAGCACTATTGTGCACTCTGAATATTAGTGTCAAAAAATTCTTGAGATTTCTTATTTTCTCTTCCTTCTATGATATTTTTTCTAGTATTTGCATTGATTCTGGTGCTAAAAACTCCTTTATTGGAAAGGATTTTGTTCTAAAGTACTCATTGACTATGCCAGATCTTCCTTAAAATATTCCTCTTATCATCTTGGATTCAAATGAATCCACTTCCTTTTTCATCACCCATTATACCAAGTTGGTTTTTGACTTGCCTTGATTCGCAGGCTTTGAATGGAACTTTTTCATCATAGATTACCCTAAGGGAGAAGACCCCATATTGCCCTATGATTTTCTTTACCATTTTACTCCCATGATTGATTGGAAAAATGGACTTATCACCTATGATTCTAGTTGTAATATTTCTTCTTCTAGTAATTATGTTTCTACTGCTGTCAACAGTGTTGGTCTCTTCGATGAATTTAAGACACCTTCCCTTCCATCTTCTGTCCATATTCCTCCCATCATTCCCTCTCAGTCATTACTTCCATCAATTGATGAGGTCTTGAAAGAGATGAAAGATGTTGCTATATACTCACTTCATCTTTTTCAAGGGGATATGGACCTTCCTCTTTTATCCTTTCATGCCTCCCTGTAGGAGAAGTGGGATGGGGAGTATGAGCCAGAAGAAAGTTAAACTGTGCTCAAGGTAGCCCCCCCATCTTATCACCAATATTTAGATGTATTCTCCAAGATTAATGCAGAGAAACCTTAATCCTTTGAGATATGACAAAATATCCATAAAGGTCTCAAGAAAGCTTTATACCAATTATATGCTTAATAACTATCTTGAAACCAGTGAAAATGCCATGAATAGCCATAAAGTCTGAATTAACTCAGAATCCAATGGATACAAATGCAGAATGAATCACACCATTAGGTTTCTAATGGTAGAATACACATATATCATTTCTATGGCATATCTGTAAAGTCAACAATTACTGAATAATAAGTAAGAATACCCTAAAAAAGACATAAAATATTATTTCACTAGGAAACCAATGAAACAACATGTGAATGAAATTAAATTATTGGATTCCCCATGAACACTACACATAAAAAGCTTTTATCTCAATTCTCCAAAGTAAATACTCAAGGAATTAAGCTGAATATATGCACCTTTTTGGTCAGTGCATACATTCATGGTTTTTAGCTGATATCTCTTGAAATATACATGATAGAGAGTTAAACCAAAACCAAAGTCACCCTTTAATTACTGTAGTAACACATATATGAACTTCATTTGACAAGCTATAAGCAAGGTCATAACATGTAAGGGTTTATTGAACAAAATTACTAGAGCTGTTGACCACTTTGTTGTGAAAGTGGTCCAAACTCAAAGCAAAGTGGATATTCAGGTTCCACCAGTTAATAAGTGAAGAGTGATGTATTCTTTATCATAATATTCAAGGTAAAACCCCCTGAAATCAAGGTTTGAAATCTAAAATATTTAATTTTGACATAAAAGATGAGATACAAGAAAAATCATCAAAAGTAGATTTTTGAATATGTAATTAAATGCTCTTGTCAGTTAAATAGGGATACACTAGGCTATCAGAATTCACTCTCTGAATATCTTTAGCGTGTATATCTTAAGAGGTATTAATGATCCAAATTTAAGCTTAAAATTGATCATTTATGATCACTCACTGGAATCTTATTTTAAGTTTAACAGTCATATAAGTGATAAAACTGGTGGATATTATTAGATTACAATTAATACTAATAAAATCCTCAAAGCTTATACTTTTTCCAAGCCTATGATGTCATCAAACTTAGATTTATAGTGATAACTCTAAATAATGGCATAATAATGAGATAAGATGGTTTTATCATGACATAATCATCACTAAACCTTAAGATACTGATCATTTCCAGTGGATACCATCAGTAAACATCTACTAGAAGCTTACTGGACTCTAGAAGGGAGGAAATTACTATAAAGAGAGCTCTTTTTACTCTATTTCCCCCCAGGTGCATAAAAACAATAAAACAATTAAATAAAAAGTTAAAATTTTTATTCTTTATATATAAATATTTTATATTGTCAAAGACCAAAGGTAATCTTTATTATAATCATCAATATTGACGTGATTACTCCAACTTTTCATTTGTTTTGTTATAATTCTCTCAAAAATCTTATTTCCACATAAAATCAATAATATTTGTAATCTCTTTTATTTTTATTTGTAAATACAATATAAATAAGTTTTATTCACATCATTTGGCGTAAAATCATTCAAAATTATTATATTAAGTGTTCAAAGTGGGTTATTTTCTCTCTATTATTATACTGGATAATCCTTTTATTAATATTAAACTTTAATATTAGTAATATTATTGTTCTTAATTGTTTTTTATTCATAAAAAACAATGTTCTACACCTTTTTTATTTGTTGGTAACAATAATAGAATACTTTTAAATATACTAATTACTAAATATTCATATATTTATTTATTATATTGCTCTTTTATAATATCAATTGTATTATTATATTTATTTAATAATATAATTATTTTTATTCCATAATTATAATAAATCCTCCTTATTGTAATTATTTTTATCTTATTCATTTCATTTATAAGGAAATTCAGAGTACAATAAGTAGAATATTAGGAATTTCTACTTATTGTTTCATAGTGAAACCTTACATTTGGGGGCCTGGCCATGATATTTACTTAAAAGGACCTTTAAAAAGATTCTAATTAGGTTTATACAATAATAAACTATAATTTTAATTATAAAACTATATAATAATTTTAGATTTATTGATTTTAAAAGCTATTGAGGCATTGGGAAAGCAATTTTACTGTCCTACACATGGTTTTTCACATCCTTAGACTTGAAAGGTCTTTCTTTGAGTGACTCTATTGATCAAAAAAGATATTTATCAAGTAAAAATAATTTTTTATTATAAGTTAATTTCATAAAAGAATCATCTTCATTTTGTTTCATTCTTTAAAAATAAAATATAAAAAATAACAAAAAATATTAAAAACCAATCAAAAAAGTTAATTTTATTCATCTTTTTTTTCATTTCTTTATTCATTTCATTTCTTCTAAGATCTAAAAGCAATTTTTACATGTAAAATTGCCATATCTTACCAAAAATAACACTTTTTATAAAAAGACTTATATTCATTTGTATTTTTAGTGTTTTCAGAAAACCAGACCACTGATGAAAGATCGGTGGAAAAAACTGGCCCAAGTTCCCCAAAACCAATTTTCATTAAGAAAGAGAAAGCTAGAAAATAGACTTTCCAGGACCCATAATTCAGGACTGTGAAGGTTATCACCTCCTTTTAAATTTGCCATGAAAAGAAATTCTTGTCCTGAAATCTTTTTATTTCTTATTTCTTGAATTATGACTACCAGAAGAGGTTCCCAATATGCCATCAAATCAGATGGATCTAGACTCAGAAGTAGAATTGATCCCTCAAAAGGGAAAAGAAAGGGCAAAATCCTCAGTGGAGCATAATCCACACAAGGAAGTGCCATATCCTAAAGGCAAGTCCCAGAAATGCCCATGATATCTGGACAAGAGTTAGAACTAAGTATGAGTGACTCAAAAAGATATAAATCACATTCAGAGGGCTCAAATAGACATTTACATGAGCCAGTAAAAGCAGTACTTCAGGGTGTACAAGGACAAGGATTGGGAAATGTTGCCACAAATCCACCAAGGAGTGATGAATTCCTGGCACATCCTCAAATAATTCCTCAAACAGGAGTAAATAGTGAGATACTTCAATGGATGCAATCCCCTATAATCTAAACCTCAAATCAAAAATATCAAGGAATACCATGCCAAAAAGAGGGAGGCAACCAAGAACAAATCCCCAGTAGCCTCTACCAGCAAGCCCCAATCCAACCCACTTCCCCAAAAAGGGAAGAATAACAAGAAGAACTGGAGAAAACCATATTCCCCAAGCTACAGGGTTCCAAAAGTCCAAAAAGATTCCACGGACAGTTTATTCAACATGGCCAGAACCTTGATTGAATTCAAGGACAAGGAGGAACAAAGAATGAGACAAGCTCATTTCCCAAAGAAATAACTCTGTCTCCAGATTTTGTAAAGACTTCAACATAAATTGAAAATAGTATTTTATCTCTTAAAGAAATCAAAAACAAATTATTATCTTTACAAGAAATGAATAATAATTTATCATCTTTATCAAAAATATTTGTACAAAATAAAAAGGAAACTGACAACATTGAATTTATTGTTGAAAATAATAAACCAAATGTTTTAATGTACAATACTCAAAAGTTAATACAAGGACAACAGGAATTGTATAAATTCATAAAAGATATCAATGAAAAAAATTGGACAATCAATTATGACATGAGTATTGATAATCTTACAGAAAGATTAAAAAAATTAAGAATTTCTGTAGAAACATTTGAAGAAAAGACTTCATCACACCAAAGATTACTTCTAGACCATGTAGAAAAAAGTTATGAAGCAAGAATTAACCTGAAAGATGACATTCAAAGTGAAATAAGGCTTATTACTGAAAAAATGGATAAAATAAATTAGGCTAACTTAGATATGCCAAAGTTATCAACCCTATTTTCTCACATAAGAAGCCCTGTTAAACAAAAAGAGGAAATAAAAAATCCATTCATAACAGACTTGAGTCATAAAGCAATAACCAAGTCTTAATGAAGTAAGCGCCTCAATTAAAATAATGGCCAACATTCACAGGAGGAGGTGAATCTTACCATATGTCATTTATTAAAACAATCTACATGTTACAAGAATATTATGCCATACCAGATGAATTAATCACTGCCATATTACACTCACTATTTGTGAAATCTGCAAAAAGATGGCATTATGGCATAAGGGAAACAAATGGCAAAAATACCTGGTCTTTGTGGAAACAAGAAATAATCACCAAGAAGGCTAATGATTGCTGGAGGTACAAAATAGAGAACTCATTTAAAAATTCCTTCTTTGACCCAGACAAGGATAAACCTTTGACTTGGTTATTGAAACAAGTTGAAAGATTAAATGCACTGTACCCAGAAATTTCACAAAAAATGTTACACATGAAAATACTTAAGAAATGTGGAGGAGGATTGGAACATACCCTGAGAAGCAGGTGTATAGAACCATTCTCCACAGAAGAGTATATCAATGCACTAGAAGACATAGTGACAAGAACAAAAATTGGCAGAACTTGGAAGAAATTGGGCATTAAAAGTTTAAATAAACCATTTATCAAGAAAGATAAACCAAGAGATCCTTTCAAGTCCAATAAATCCAACAATAATGAGCAAAGAAAGTTCCACAAATGGGGAGGTGTTGAACACTTAGCCAATAATTGCCTTAAAAAAAGCAAAAATCAATTAAACTCTGGAAACAGAAGATCACAATTACAAAGAAGAAGATTCTGACTCTGAAAAGGACACTGAAGAATCGGAAACTTCTTATAAAGTGATTAAATTAATATAATTAATGCACAAATTAATAATATTGATTTAGTATATGAAGTACTTGGTGTCAATTCAAACTTACCACAAATTGGAACATCTGACACAAGTCTGACAAACATACAAGATTCTAAATTTTATAGAACCAAACCAGAAAAAGGGGTGGGATATACAGCTGGAAAATCAAGTAGAAGTATTTTCATGGTGGAAGATCAAGAGGCAAAAGTGAACTTAGATACAGGAGCATATTGTACCTGTGCTGGTAAGATTTATTTGAAAAACAATTGTACCATATTGGGAAGAAAATCTTATACCAATACAAGGAGTCAAATTTAGTAGTGCAAGTAAAAGCATGAAGCCCCTTGTAATAATTGACTCAACACTCATTTTTCCTCATCCTTCACAATTTATCAGATTGAAAGTAGAGTTTGTGGTAATGGACAACTGCACTAGTAACCATTTTATGCTTGGAAATGACTACTTGTCAATTTATGGCATAGATATCTCTAACCAAAAAGATAGATATTTCACCATAGGAGACAATAAACAACAAAATTTGGCTTTTTAAATAACAAAAAACAAATTACAGCTATTAAGAATGAAGGAAAAGCCCATAAAAGGATTTTTCATAGCTGAACAGCTTAAAGAGGAATAATTCAATCATGAATTAACAGAAAAAATGAAAAAAAAATTAATTGACCTCTTATTCAAATATCAAAATGCCTTTTCAACTAACAAAGAACCACTAGGTGTTATAATTGGACATGAGTTAGACATAATTCTTAGTGTGGAAAAACCTTATTCACCTTTATTAAGAAGACCAGCTTACCCAGTTAGCTCAAGAGCTACAGAAGCTTTAGAGGTACACATTAATGAATTAATGGACCTTGGAGTATTAAGGAAAGTAGGATATAACTAACAGGTAGAGGTCACTACACCTGTCATTATAACCTGGTATAATGGAAAATCAAGAGTGGTAGGGGACTTTAGAGCTCTAAATACCTATACTATCCCTGACATATATCCAATACCCAGAATCCATGAGACATTAACACAATTATCTCAGGCTAAGTTCATTACAGCCATGGATGCTCTAAAGCGTTTTCATCAAAATGTCTTAACAGAAGATGCCGAAAAACTACGGAGGATAATAGTCCACTGTGGAATTTGTGAATTCCTGAGAATTCCATTTGGTATGAAAAAATGTGCCTTCCCATTATCAAAGAATGATGAATACCACATTTCCTGAAGAATTGTCAGAAGGAGGGTTCATTATCTATATTTATGATATCATAATTTTCTCAAAAACTTGGGATAGCCACTTAACAAGACTAGAAATAGTATTGAAAAATATAGTACAATTAAACATGAAAAACTCCTTGAAAAAGTGTCATTTTGCATACAGTGAACTAAAAGCACTAGGAAATGTTGTATCTGGACTACTTTTGGGCATAGATAAGAGCAAAGTAGCAGCAGTACTATTGAATCCAATGCCCCAAAGAAAAAGAAAATGCAATCATTTCTAGGATTTTCTGGAGATTACAGACATAATATAAAAGACTTTGAAAGAATTTCTCAATCCTTGTATAAGCTCTGTGACCAACAGACAGTCTATGAGATGGTTTAAGAAAGAGTAAAGGCATATGAAGAACTGAAAAAATTCCTTAACAAATACCCCATTTCTTCCAGTTCCAGATTGTAAACTACCCTTTAAGCTATACATTGAGGCTTGTGGAGAAGGGCTAGGTGCTGTACTACACCAGACACAAATAATCAATTACAAACCTGTTGAAGGACCAATTTTCTTTGTTTCAAGACAAATAAATCCAACAGAAGCAGGGGATGGAGGAAGTCAAATGTAATGCCTCTGCTTAGTGTGGGCCTAGGAAAAATTACACTACTATTTGGATGGAACAGTGCTTAATTTAATTACAAATTGAAATACTGTAAAATCTTTATTAAACATGAAAACTCCAAATAGACATATACTAAGATGGCGAATTGTCATCCAAGAATAAAGAGGAAATATGACTTTAGTTCATAAATCTGTTAATATTAATAAAACTGCAGATGGTCTTAGGAAATGTGCTCTGTCAAATATGCCTGAAAATTTAGCATGGGTACCACAGGAAGAGCACCATATAGAATGCATATGTGTCACAGATATTGGCACATAATTATTTAACCAAGTTAAAGAAAGCTATAAAATGGAAAAAAACTGCCAATCTCATTCCGACTTCTAATGAAAGACTTTAAAGACCTATCACTTTCATCAAAACTAGATGAAGTATAGAAAAAAAGCATATGACAAAGAAAGATTCCACCTCCTTGATGGAATCCTCTATCATAGAACTAAACATACATGTGTCATGGCTTTAACAGATAGAACTCTGATAAACACTATACTAAATGAATGTCATGATAGTGTGGCAGGTGGACATCTCTCAGAAGACAGAACACTAGAAAGGGTAAAAACCTGCTCTTGGTGGCCCAATTGGAAGAAAGATGTTGCAGAATACTTCCAAACCTATGACAGATTCCAGAAAGCAAACAGAGCCACAGGAGATAAATTTGGAATGATGATCCAAATCCAAGAACCGTAATCCCCTTGGGAAATAGTTCACATGGATTGGGTAACAGCCTTACCTCCAGGAGGAGACAGAAGTTACAATGCATGCCTAGTATTAGTTTACAGATACAGCAAAACTCCAATATTCTTACCATGTCACAAGGATGATACATCTATGGACACAGACATAATGATATGGAATAAAGCTATTAGTCACACAGGCTTATTCCAAAATATTATAAGTGATAAAGACCCAAAATTCACTTCAGCATTATGGACAAACCTCCATAACCTGTTTGGAACAAAATAATCATTCTCAACAGCTTACCACCCCCAAACTGATGGTCTAGCAGAAAGAGTGATACAAACCTTAGAAGACATTATTAGGAGATTTTGTGCTTATGGACTAGAATTAAAAGATTATGATGGTCTTACCCATGATTGGTGTACATTAATACCAGCTCTTGAACTGTCATATAAAGCATCAATCCATTCATCAATTGGTAAAACACCACCAATGCTAGAAGAAGGCTGCAATCCAAGACTTCCTTATGATACCCTCAAAAAGAACTTAGTGGATATACACCCAACAGCAAGTAGTTTCAAATTAATTCTTGACAAAGCAAGACACCATGCAAACAGATGTATACAAGATTCTTTCAAATATGCAAAACAGATATGGGATAAAAGCCATAAACCACCTGACTTCAAAGTAGGAGACTTGGTCTTAGTGTCAACTGTAAATTTCAATAAGATAAAAGACCCAAAGAAATTGAAAGATTGCTTTTCAGGACCATTTATGATAATAGTACTACATGGACCTAATGCTGTGCAACAAGAGCTCACAGGTGAATTAATGAACAAACACCCAACTTTCCCTGTAAGTCTGATCAACACTTACAGCTAAGGTGACAAAGAATTATTTCCATTAATAAATAAACCCCCACTTCAAATCTCCCCTTTATAGGAAGGAGAAGAAAAGAAAATTGTGAAAGTCCTTAAAGAAAGAAGGACAAGAAACAAAAAAGAGAGGGAATACCTTTTAAGGTATAGAAACCCAGCTCACAAAGATGAATGGCTACTTGAGAAAGATATAAAAAATGCTGATAAACTATTAATAAGGTCCAGAAATGAAAGAAAACCTAAAGAATAAAAAATTGTGCATTATGGAGCTTCAAGACTAACAAAGTCTATTGAAGAGGTAGGAAAGTGGATTATACCCTAATTAGCTATATCAGATTGTGCTACAATCTTTTTTGGTGGTAGGGAATGTGAACCTTTGATATATGACCACATATCCGAAAAGTTCACAAGAAAACTTTATAGTAATTATACTCTTAATAATTATCTTAAAGCCAGTGAAAATGCCATAAATAGGCATAAGCTCTGAATTGACTCGGAATCTAATGATCAAACATCTGAAAAAAATCACACCATTAGATTCCTATGGTTAAAATACACATATATCATTTTTATGGCATATCTGTAAAGTCAATAATTACTGAATAATAAGTAAGAATACCCTAAAAAAGACATAAAATCTTATTTAACTCAGAAACCAATGAAACAGCATGTGAGATAAATTACATTATTTGATTTACCATAAACACTACACATGAAAACATTTTATGTCAATTTTCTCAAGTCAATACTTAAGGAATTAAGCTGAATATATGCACCTTGTTGGTCAGTGCATACATTGATGGCTTTTAGCTAATATCTCTTGAAATATACATGATAGAAAGTTAAACCAGAAATAAAGTTACCACATAATTACTGAAGGAACACAGATATGAACTTCATTTGACAAGCTATAAACAAGGTTGTAGCTTGTGAGGGTTTATTGAACAAAATTACTAGGGCTGTTGACCACTTCATTGTGAAAGTGGTCCAAACTTAAAAAAAGTAAATATACAGATTCTACTAGTTCATGGGTGAAGAATTATGTATTATTTATCATAATATTCAAGGTAAAACCCCCTGAAATCAAGGTTTGAAGTCTAAAGTATTAAATTTCAAAAGAAAAGATGATATTCAAGAAAAATCTTAAAAAATAGAGTTTTAATTATGTAATGAAATTCTCTTTGCAGTTTCATAATAACATTCTAGGCTATCAGAATTTACTCTCTGAATAGCTGTAGTGTGTATAACTTCGAAGTTATCAATGATCAAAGCTTAAGCTTAAAATGTATCATTTATGATCACTCACTGTAATCTTATTTTAAGCTTAACAGTTATATAAGTGATAAAACTGGTGGATACTATTAGATTATTATTAATACTAATAGAATCCACAAATCTTAGACTTCTTCCAAGCCTATGATGTCATCAAATGTAGAGTTATAGCAATAACTCTAAATAATGGCATAATAATGAGATAAGATGTTTTGATCATGACGTAATCATCACCAAACCTTAAGATACTTATCCTTTCCAATTGATACCATCAGTACACATCTACTAGAGGCCTAATGAACTCTAGAAGGGAGTAATTTACTATAAATAGAGCTCTTTTTACTCTATTTCCCCACCAGAGGCATAAAAACAATAAAACGATTAATTCAAAAGTCAAAATCTTTCATATTATCAAATACAAAAGGTAATATTTATTATAATCATCAATCTTCATGTGATTACTCCGATTGTTCATTTTCTTTGTTATAATTCTCTTAAAAATCTTATTTCCATTTTTATTTTCAAATCCAATTTAAATAAGTTGTATTCACATTATTTGGTGTCAACTCTTTCAAAATTATTATAGTAAGTGTTCAAAGTAGGTTATTTTCTCTCTATTATTATATTTAATGATCCTTTTATTGATATATAGCTTTAATATGAGTAATATTATTGTTATTAATTGGTTTTTATTCATAAAAAACAATGTTTTATGCCTTTATTATTTTTTGGTAACAATAATAAAGTACTGTTAAGTATATCAGTTTTTAAATATTAATACATTTATTTATTATATTGCTCTTTTATAATATAAATTATATCATTATATTTATTTAATAATATAATTATTTTTGTGCCATAATTATAATAAATCTTCAATATTATAGTTATTTTTATCTTATTTATTTCATTTATAAGGACATTCAGAGTACAATAAGTAAAATATTAGTAATTTTTACTTATTTTTTCATATTCAAACCTTACAGAAACTTCTTCCACAAGGCACCTGTAATCATTGTATCAAACTGCAAGGGTCTCTACCCCCAGTTGGTGTTATCTACTCTCTATCAAACAATGACTCAGAAACACTTAAGGCCTTCATTTCAGAGAATATCAAAATATTTCATTAGGCTAAGCTCCTCTCTCACAGGAGCACCTGTCCTGTTTTGGAAAGAGAAAGGATGTTGGCCTTCATTTTTGTTTTGACTACTGAAAACAAACTGCTTTCACTAGGAAGAACAGGTATCCTGTTCCTCCAATGAACCAGTTTCTTACCTTCTTTAAAAGTTCCACTATATTCTTCAAGGTAGATGTTCATTCTGCTTATAAGCTTCTGATAGTTAAAGAGTGGGATGAGCACTTATATTTGTCTAGAACCAAATATAGTAGTTATGAGTATTTGGTTATTCCATTTGGCTTGACCAATGCTCCTGCTTCAGTCCAAAATCTTGTGAATTATATTTTGGCAGATTTTTTCGGATATTTATGTAGTAGTATACCTAGATTATATTATGGTCTTTTCTAGTTCTGAGGAGGAACATGTGAAGCATGTGGGCTCTGTACTCCAAAGACTGAGGGACAATAATAAGTTTTTTAATGCCTCAAAATGTGTATTCCATTCCTCAAGTTTTGAATACTTGGGCTATGTTGTTTCAATTAATTGCCTCAAGATTGATTCTTTAAAAGCTCAACAAATCCTCAATTGGCCTCAGCCCAAGAACATAAAGGGCCTTCCATTCTTTCTGGGTTTTTCCAACTTCTATTGTTGTTTCATTAAAAATTTCTCCAACAAAACTATTGCTCTCACTTTCCTCCTTAAGAAATATTCTCCCTTTATACTCAATGAGGAAGCTCTTAGTCGGTTTTAATTTCTCAAAGAAGCCTTCATCACTCCTCCTATCCTTTCTCATTTCAATCCTTCTCTAAAAACTATTATAGAGACTGGTGCTTCTGATTATGCCTTGGGTTCTGTGCTGAGTCAGGTGAATGACTCAGGAAAGCATCCCATTTAATTTGATAGCTGCAAGCTTTTCCCTGCCACACTCAACTATGAGATTCATGACAAGGAACCTCTTGGAATAGTTTGGGCTCTCAAGAACTGGAGAGCTTTTCTTTTTATCTTTCTAATTCCTTTTTAGTCTTGACAGACCATTTCTCTCTTCAGTATTTCATGTCTTCCAAAGTTTTATCTTGTGTCATCAAGCCTACTGGGCTGAATTTCTTCCTGAGTTTTATTTCACTATCGCTTTATTTCAAGGCATACTGGCCACCTTACCAGATGCCTTGTCACATTGCAACAGCATGTACCCAGAGAGGGGGGTGGATTCCATCAGCAAGACTCCTCAAAATTCTCATCAATTCCTTCAGAAAGATGAAATTCAAACAAGCAAGATTATTCTTAATCAAGGTGGAAATATTACCAGATTTAGTTGACCAAATTAAAAAATAAGTATTGCAAGACAAAGACTATAAAGAAATACTCAAGCTACTAGCAATAAGTGAATCAGTTACAGATTATTCTCTTGACCCTCAAGCCAATTTATGATTATTCAAAGATAAAGTGGTTATCCCAAGAAATTATGAAATTCAATTGGATATTTTTCAAAAGTGTCATGACCCACTGTTGGATGGCCATCCTGGCCAGGAGAATATTCTCAAGCTCATCAAGAGGGATTTTTTTGGGATGGCATGGATCAAATCATAAATTAATATGTGTCCTCATGTCAGAAAAATTCATGAATCAATAATATTCACCATAAGAATTTTGGATTACTCAAGCCTCTTGAAATTACATCTGGTCCTTGATATTTATTGCTCAAGTGACCCATCCAGCATCTTTGAGTCAATTTTAGTAGTTCTGGACAGATTCTCAAAAATAGCAATCATCATTCCAACTTATTCAACAATTACTTCCCTGGACCTTTCCATGTCTTTTTCAAACATGGACTCCCAGTCAATATTTTCAGTGATGGAAGTTCCTCATTTTTTTCATCATTCTGGACCCAATTATTTCAGCAGATAAAGATATAAATAGATCTTTAAACTTCCTTTCACCCTGAAACAGGTACACCGACATAGAGGATAAATCAGATTCTAGAACAGTATCTTTATATGTATGTAAGCTTCCATTAAGATGACTGGCATATCTGGCTCCCTCTGGCTAAATTTATACAATAATGCAAACTACTAATCAACAAAATAATCACCCTTTTTCACAGCTCATGGAAGAAATCCCAGCTTTTATTTAATTCAAATTTCTCAATACACACCTTCTAGAAAGTTATCAACAAAATTCCAATCATTACAGAAAGTTTTCAAAGAGGAATTAGATTCAGAAATGAAGTGTTTTAAGAAGTATTCAGATACAAATCAGACAGTTCCACCTGAGTTCCAGTCTGGGGACAAATTATGGCTAGCTTCCAGGAACATCAATACAACAAGACTCACCAAGAAACTATCAGAATGATGGCTGGGACCCTCTGAAGTTCTGAATAAGATTGAAAGCCATGCATATCACCTCAGGTTGCCTCAACAATGGAACACATTTCACCCTGTCTTCCATATGTCCTTTTTAGACCCAGTAAAGCAATCAACTATCCCAAACAAACATCAATTTCCACCACAATCAGTCATGGTGGAGGAGAAAGAGGAATGGGAAGTAGCTCAGGTTCTGGACTCAAAGCTCAAAAGAGGTAAATTATGGTATCTTGTAGAGTGGAAAGGATTCAGTGAAGACCCATAAAAACAGCTTGGGAACCCGCTTCCAGACTTACCACCTCACCAGACCTTGTCAAAGACTTCCACACTTCCTATCCTGACAAGCCTGACCCAGATTCCTCAAGAGTTTTATTTTATGTTTCTTGGTGGGGACTGGAGTTTATAAAAGTAAGTTACTCTTCTGGCATGCACCTTTAAGGGGGTATTCTACCCAAATTTGTTGTAAGCATCACCTTGGCCACTTTTTGAGCATGTTTTAATTCTTTGGACAGATCCAGAAAGACTTGCAACAGCAATACCCTCAAATTTGGACCTTCCATCAAGATATGGCCAAATTCCTTTCCTCTTTGTTTCTTTTCTTTCTTATGCAATTCATAATTATTCAAGAAATTCCTCAAATCAATTCAGTTTATAATAAACCTTTTTTTCTTTTATGGTGCTTGGTGGGAAGTGAGAGATATAAAATAAGTTTCATTCCCTTGTTTACATATCTGAGGGTTTCTACTTCTTGTAAAAAAACACCTTTGCCACTCTGTAAGAATCAAAAAAAATTATATTTTAGGAAATTTATGGCCAAAATCAAGAAACTTGCCTTGAGAAGGACACCTCTCAGAAGTTTCTTTTATTGATTTTTCTATACTATCTTTTTCTATAAACTCTTTTAATTTCTTTATTTCCTTTACTTTTATAACTCTTGTTTTATCTCTAATTATTTATTAAAGAAGCATCTCCTCCCATATCATGTATTTGGAGGTTCCATTTCCATTTTGTATCAATAAGAGTGGGGATAAAATACAAACCAAACACAAAAAAAGTCAAAAAACTAGTTATATTCACCAAAATAATTGAAAGTTCTCTGGAAATAATTTATCAATTCATCTTCATACCAGGAAAACTTGGAATCCATCTCTTCAGAATCAGTACCAGGAATCCTTCTATCATTGGCACACCTAAATTCCTCCCTACTATTTCTATAAATTCTTCTGAACAACCTGGACCCAGCATCTTGACCTTCATTAACAACATTTGGATCTTCTCTGATAACCCTTATAGGCCAATTCTCTCTTCTTTGAAACACTTGAGAAACTGGGAATGGCAAAGGGGACCAATTTTCTCTTCTTCTGCTGGTTCTGGCCACAGGTTTCAACTGTTTGGATGTGAGGACTGGCACCAGGGAATTTTTTGGATAACTGGATAGCTGGTGATATATTTTTGCTTGAATTCCTCCTGTAATATAGCTTTTTAGTTATCTGAATGTTCTAAACTAATGCTTAGAAAGTTCTTTGAAATTTCCCCTGATATAAAATTATTATTGATGTTTATGCACTATTTTACAAATTTTTTTTTCAGCTCACCCTAAAAGATGAAGTTTATGAGGGTGTATAATGACAATAAATGAAATTATTCAGAAACTATACCTTGGATGAGCTCAAAAGAAATAAATTTAATAAAATATGGAAAATAAACTAAACCAGTGACTTGAGCTTGGAATGTTTTTTTTGAACATTTTCCTTCAATATTTCAAAATAAATCTTTATTCTTGTAGTTAAAATATGAATTTTCTTTATATAGCTTTTGAGCATAAAAACTCATAATAAATACAATAAAATAATGCTGTGAATTCCCAATAATTTTAATCTATAATTGATTTAAATAGCTACTATTAAAACTTTTTTTTGATAGAATCATCAAGCTTGTTTGAACAATAGAAGTGCCTACTTGTTAAGATCACTCACAGAGAAAAATGTTGCTCAAATTTATTTTGTTGGAAAGACCTAATAGTATTGAAACATAACAAATGGAATAAAACACAATAAATGAAGAGGAGACCACTTTTAGGGGTTTTACTATGGAAAATTCAGTGAAAACTCCATTAACTGCCCACATTTATGCCTTTAAGTAGATTTTGGGGCTTTGAAAATCTCTCAAAAGCAGAATTTTCTTCATAGATTGTATGAATCATTTTTATTGGGGCTTCAATATGGTCAATTGATTAGACCCCCTTCCAAAATGGACAAAAATAGATTCTTGGGACCCAGGGCCATCCCCTGGGTTTAGGGACTTGTTTTCTCAAGCTACTGAAATAGACCCCTGGACTCTTGCAAGTCTTATTTGGGAATAGTTCCTTTTGAAATGTTGGTGAGAACCCTGCAAAATGGGTTAATTGGTGCCACAGAAGGGGTTTTGGTGTCCAAAAAGCTTTCAAATACAGAATAATTGGCAAAGAACCTTTGGGTATATTTTTCTAACAAATTAGCCATTTTTATCAGGGTTTACTGTGGCCAATCAGGTAAAATTCCCAAAAACTGTCAAAAATAGGTTTTCTGGACTCTGGGAAATACCCCTAGTGTTTTCCTCCAGAGGTTTGGGGGCTTGTTAACTACAGCTACTATGAAAAAAACCCCAGACCCATAGGCAACCTTATTGTGGTGGCTTTACCCTGAAAGCCCTATGAAATTGCCAGATTTGTGCCATAGGATACGTTTTTGGAGTATAAATGTATTTTGAATACAGAATCATTTTCAAATTACTCTATGAAGTATTTTTCATTTGAGCTGTACTATGCTTAAGTGAGTAAAAACCCCCAAAAAACTGTCAAATATAGCTTTTCTGGACCCTGGGGAACCCCCCTGTTGTATTCTCCAACGCTTTTGGGGGGTTGTTTGCTTCATATACTGTGAACAACCCCCCAAAGCCCTGGTAGATCTTATTTAGGGGGTTTTACCATGAAAAACCAAGTGAAAACCCTGTGAAATGGCCAAACTTGGGCAAAATAATAGGTTCTGGGTGTCTGAACACCTGTATAATACATAATCACTTTCACATAACTACATAGAGTATTAATTACATTAATTGGGACCTTTTCCTTGGGTTCTACTATGTCTTATTGAATAAAAACACCAAAACTAGCCAAAATAGCTACTTTTGGACCTCAGTAAATCCGCCTTCTATTCTTCCATGTTTTGGGGCTTTTTTTCTCCAGATTCTCCAAAAAGCTCCCTCATCCTTTTTTACAACTCTGTTAGGGGTATTTAGTATTAAAGCCTCAGTGAAACCCTGTGAAATGGTCAAATCTATATGGGTTTGGGGGGTTTAAATAGCTGTAAAATATGGAATTATTCTTAAAGTAATATATGTAATATTTACTCCAGAAGCTTCATTGGTAAAGAATTAACTAAACTATCTCATTTTAGTAAGAGATCCTGAAAATTATTGAAGCTTGTTGGCAGTTTGGCCTTCAGTTAATCTTTAAACCCAATTTCTCAACATGAAATGTGATTTCATGTACCTTGAGTATGGTAGAGGGTTTAATCAATTACTCATATTTGACTTTATTAGGAAGTCAAATACTTGTTTTTTCTGATATTAATATATTTCTTAGTCTTTATTAGTTAGCTTTTCTTATAGACACTTCTCCTCTATAGTTATATCAATATTTCCCTTCTATATATTTGATGATTGTGGTTTGATTTTATGTTTATCATGGCACTCTACTATGCACATCCAAAAAAGATATCCACAAAATTATCTCATTTTCAAAAAGCTAAAAATAATTCAAGAATTCACAGGGATAGATAATTCAACCTCTTACACTCAGAGGATAATTAGGAGAGCTATGATATTTTCATTTGAAAATAATTAAAATTATACAAATATAAAATAGTTTCCTCTAATATAGAATGAACTTCCCCCAAGCTCAATATCATGGAACCTCAAAAATATTGATTTTTCATGACATATTTATATTCCAGAAATATAATAGGAACTTATATTTCACCCCTCAGGAACTTATAAGGAACATTTAAGGCTTATTTGAGGCATAAGGTATGACTGGCCTTCCAGTCATACAGAAAATGTCCTGGTGTGGTGATTCCCTGGGCTGTGGAATGGAGGATGGCTGTCTTGGTGAATCTGGGAAAGTTCTGGCAGTGGATGAAATAGAAAAAGGAGGAGAAGTTGAGAATGGTACAGTGGACAAGATAGGTTGAAAGCTTCTTCAAGGACTGGGAATTATTTGACTATGGAGTTTGTTGGAAGGAGGCTGTGTAGCTGAAGTACTTGCAAGGTGGCCAACAAATCAATTTACCACCTTAACTTCCTCATTATCCAATTATTCACTTCCTTTAGCATCTAGATTGGTTGGTGAATCAGCAATTCTTCTCATTATTTTCACCACACCTTGATTCTTTATTCTGGATATGGGGACCTCTAAGGTTGAGTAAGTTTTCCTACCATTAGTTAGAATGGGCCCTCCAACATTGGTCCACCTTGAAACCTTCCTTTTCCTGGAACCAGTCACTAAATCAAGCCATCAGTACCAAGTCAAAACAATAAAATCACATCACTTATGACTGGAATATACTAAATCAGCATCAGGAGTAGGGGCCTCAGAGACTGGGAGCTCTTTCTCAAATGTTCCATCTTTCTTTCTCCATAAATACCTTCTGAAATTGGAAAATGGCACTCCTGGATGTTGACATGGCTTTTTTCCAACAAAGGGATAATGGCACTTTGAAGACCTGGCTTTAAAGTGGTGGGAACAATTTTTTCCCTTCTTAAAGAACTAAGTTCATTAAGGATCCAAAACTTCAACTTATCTGTACCCATAACACACTTGTGAAGGATCAAAGTTTCCTGAAGAATCCATGGACCAGGGTGAATCCAATTTACTGAAGACACCAGACCCACAAAGGACAGAATTTGGCAGCACAGAAGGAGATGATTCAGTTATTTCAGTAAGCTTTGAGCTTATTTCTAAATTTATGGAAGCAAAATAGTCAATTGAGTAAGATATTCTTTTCAGGCCTGAAGTTCATCAAGGCTCTGTGTCCATAACTTCATTTATGGCCCCCTCAAGGTCCTTGATATGGGTCTCCAAGACTTTCCTGGGCCTCAATCAGAAATAAAGGATGTCCACTTCAACTCTGGGGAGGCCACTCTTTCTATGGTCTTGTACTACTCCCAGTGGGTCCAGGCCATATAGGTCAAAATGGCCCATTTTGGTCCTTTGGACCCCTTGGAACCCCTGATTATTTGGGCCCAGGGGGGAAAATGGTCCTGGGGGCTCAAATAATCCCCACAGGCTGTTTCCTATGAAACATGGACCACAAAACACCAAAAATGGCCAAGAAGGCCAAAACTTCAATATTTGCCCTAAAAATGGCAGGGACCCGAAAGAACCACAATAAATCAACATGACCCAAAGTCATTTTGGTCAGCTTTTTCTAGGATTATGGGTAAAATACCCCTCATTTCAGGACATGAGGATATCTCTATGTTGGACTGCATGCAAGAAAAGGTCCAGAAGGCCAATTTTTCCAATTATTGTAAGGTTATAAAATCATATAACCATTATTCACCAAATTCCAAGTTGAAGAACCTGGAGGCCTTCATTATGGGATGCACCCCAAGGCCAATGAAGGAAAATAAATTTTGGGCAGAAATGACTCAAGGCATAGATATAACTTTGATAAAGCAAAAATTACTTACTTAATGAAGGGGGTAAAGTGGTTAATAGAAAAAAGAACAAAGAAGATGAAAGCAGGGGATTTTCAGGATAATTCTCAAGAGGAAACCAAATCAAATTTCAAATATTTTGAAACAAATGTGGGTATATGGGGATGAAACTCAACAATGGCCAGTTATCATGGTGTTCAGGAGCCCACCAGTTTCAAGAGGGGGATGCTTTCACAGCCACTATTTGGGAGTAAGGGTATTCAACCTTAAACCCACTCAAACTCATCAAACAAGAGATCCATTGTGTTTCTCAGTAATAAGTTCTAGAAAATATTCTTTCTGAAACATGCATACAGTCTGGTTCATCAATACAGCCTGTAAATACCTGTACAGGTTGGATTCACCAAATACAGCTTTAGATTCACAATTCTGAAACTGTATGAGCACCCAGCTCCACCACACCTTTTGTACAGGCTCTGTACATCCATAAAATGGCTGTATTATCTAAATCAAGTCAAATCAAAATTCCCCTCAATAAAATTCACTCTTTGGATCAGGGCTGGTATATTCTGACGTATACCAGCCCCTCTCTCTCCCCCTATGGACTTGTCCCCAGTTAATTGATATATTTGATTTATTAATTAATGAATATTTTCATTCTTAATTTTGGAATATATTATTTATTGGTATTAAGTTCATCATTGCATTTCTTCACCTGTTCAGTAGAGTGGTGGTGGCCATATCCTTATTAACACTTCTCTTTCTTTCTTACAGGTTGAAACAGTGGACTTGGACTTGTTTTTGTTGGCTCCTTTATTCTTTACTATTATTCTTATCTGTTGCTTCTTTCTTATATTCACTTTCACTAGCAATATCATTCTTATTCCATCTGAGCCCTCCACAAATGGTTTCCAGTTTACTGAGTGCCAGGCCCTCTTCACTTAGAAGAGTTCCTGTGACAGGACCTTCTTTTTGGCCCTGGGAATGCTCCCTATAGGCAGGTAAAAGTGGTGTAAAACCCCATTTTTTGAGCTCTTGGAACCCCTGCAAACCCCACCAAAACTGGGTCCAGGTGCCAACTTGGTCCTAGGGGCCTTTTATACCCCCTACCAACTGAAGGATTCAGGCCTTTTACCACATACCATGGCATCTAGGCCATTTACCATAAAGGCCCAAAATGGCCATGGATTCCTTGGATGCCCAAAAAGAACAGCTTTTCCATAAAAGCCATTTGGGCACAAGACCCCTGATCATCAAGGCTCTGATAAAGTTGTAAGCTTAAAACTTTCTCAATTAGGCCACCCATTCAGGTATGGCCAAGTCAAGTGACAATGACAATCATATAGTCATTTTTCATCAAGTTTTGAGCTGAAAAGAGATACAGAATCCTTTCTGGGATAGGTCCCAAGGAAATTTCAAAAAGGAAAAGACTGAGTACCATGAAATTGACTCAAAAGGAACAAAACTTAATGTTATTAAGCGTTGAATAATTTATCAATGAAGTTAGTTAAAAGAAGAGTGACAAAAAAATATTTTCAGGATAATAATCAAGAGGAAATTGAATTAGATTTCAAAAAGATCTAAAATCATTTGGGAAAATGGGATGACACTCAAAAATGGTGGTATATGGTTTTCAGGATCCCACAAGTTTCAAGTGGGGGATACTGCCACAGCCATCACCAGGGGCAGAGTACATTGCAACCTTATCCCTACTCAAACTCACCAAACCAGAAAATCCTTACTGTATATGAGCATCCAGTTTCAGAAATATTAATTTCAAACACTCATACAGTTGGATTCACCAATACAGCCTGTCACGACTTGTACAGGCTGGATTCACAAGCCTGAAGCTGTATTATCACCCAAATTTTCCACACCTCTTGTATAGACCCTGTACATATATAGAGGGGCTGTATTATCAAAATCAATTCAATCACAGATTATTCTCAAGAAAATTTCCTCTTTGGATAAGGGCTGGTGGATTCTGACATATAACAGCCCCTCTTCCCCCCTCTGGGTACTTTTTCCCAGTTAATTGATATATTGTATTTATTATTTAATAAACACATTATTCTTAGCTTATTGGAATATTTTCTTTGTGAGTATTAAGTCAGTCTTTACATTTTCCCTCGCCTGTTCACTAGAGCTGAGGTGACCATATCCTTATTAACTGCTCTCTTTCCTTCTGACAGGTTTGAACAGTGAACTTGGGCTTTTTTGTGGTTGGCTCCTTTTCTTATTACTCTTTATTATTGCTTCTTCATTTCTTATTTATTCCTCATTATCAATCTCATATCATTTACACTACTTTAATCCTAATTTTTGGCTATAATAAGCTCTTATTATATTTTTAATAAGAACAATAATAGTACTCTTAAGTCTCAGTGATACCAGTGTAAGCAGGCTGTAAAGCACTGGTTCATACCTTCATGAAAATTATAAGGAAGGCCAAGAATTTTCTTGATTAAGTCTGAGGGAACAGAGGCTTCCATTTTCTTTCACAGAAAATAAAACACAACATCAGGCATACTTCAGCTTCCCCCACTAAAATGAAATATTTCAGGGGTATGTCAAACACATAGCATCATTCTACAGTTTTTTCTTACATTATTTCAGGTAAATTTCTTTTGTACACCCATACCTTTTTTGATTCTTTCTTCTATAAAAAACTGATGTTCCTGACTACCTTTTTCACATGCAATTTTCAGTTGACTTCCACATGCAGATACACTGTGAGGCTTACTTGTGCATATATGTATATGGCTTTTCTTTTTCTCCCAAATGGAACTCTAGGTGTTTTCAGCCACAAAGCAGAACTCTACCTCCAGCCATCTCAAATAATCAGAATCTTTGTGTGGCCCTGGTTTCTATTTAGCTATTTTCTGAAAAAATTAAATTTTTGTTTCTCTTCTTTAAACATGCATTTAAAAATTCTTATTTTTCCTATTCATAGAAAAAAATATCATTCTCCTCAATTACTGTAACTTTCTTCACACATGAATGAGAAATATTTTTCTTAGCTCAAAAAATGGCATCTGTGACACTTCAAGTAAGAGTAAGCCCAACACAGTTGATTGAAGTCTGTATTACTGAAGATTTAATGGTATGGAAAGGCACTTTCACCTCTTCTTGAAATAAGAGGGATTTAAAAGAGAGTTCTCCCTGGTGTGATATTCTCAAGAGTTTCATGGAAAATTCAATACTAACTAACTGAGATATATTTATATCAAGGCCATTGGTAAGCACTTGGGTTGCAACCCTCTGGGAGAATTGTGAAAACTGGAAAAAACTGGAACTTTTGTGTGTGTCCGTCAGACCTGCTTCATCTTTTTATCTCATTCAGGGGAAGAGACTTACCTGAGACCGCAAAAAGGCTTTACCTATTTGCTAGTTCTTTTTTCTTTATATTTACATGTAATTATTCCTTTTATATATTAATTGCATGATTAGATAATTCTTTATTTCACCCAATTTACTCCTTCCAATATTTATGTAGTATTAGTTTGGGGTTAAAATGAAGATTTCTTTCTTTCACTGTAGTGAACCTGGCTGTGAAAATATCTTTTAGCAGTCAATTCTATCGTTTTTGGTTAATTCATGGTTTTAGTTTGGCAAAACATGATACTTAATATCATGTATTTCCAATCTTAAAAACACTTCATTTATTTAGTGAAACTTTGGATAGCCACGAATTTAAGGATAATTCTTTATATTGGCTTATGTGTATTAGATATTCTTTAAGAACAGCTTCAAGGAACTTCTTTTTTACCTTGTAGGCACTAAGTTCTCTATACATCACATAAAAATTCCTCAGATGAAAGGAAGGAAGGTAAAAGAAAAAAATTGATTCAAAATAACTTCATCCTTGTTAGCAACTTATATCATTTCTCCATAAAAGGAGCCCTTTGTGTTTAGTATAGAGCTGTATATCTGGTATTAATAATCTTTTGTTTTCTGGCAAACAGGTAATATTACTAATTTCAAATTTTCACCAAGAGAATTTGATTAATCAATTCTGCTTTAAATTCTTGATTTAAGCTATTTTCCTTTCAAATATTTGTTTTTTCTCTCTTTTAGTTTATATTTCAAGGTTATATCTCTTTCTACTTCCTATTAATTACTTTCACTCCCAGTTCAAAGTAACAAATCCTCATGAAAACTCAAAACAAATCTTATCTTAAGCATGTTTGAGTTTCCCATTATTTTCCCTGTCATTTGAAGTTACTGGAAGAGGTTTATTTTATCAACACTAGTAAAAAAAGATGTCTTTTCTTGGATTTTCAAGTTAATAAAATTATGAATGTCAAACCTCAACATTATTTCAAGTGGTAAAATACCTGCTTAGCACCTCATTATTGGTCATTTTAAATCATTTTATCATGTCATTATCACTACAAGTTTTGACTATTTAGTACTTTTCCACCGGAGGTTTGGAATTTAAAAACTAATACTATGATATTTCATTTATAGTATATAATTGATTTCCGAGCCTCAAAGACCATAAACATTTGTGTGAACCTTCTTCATTTTTGCTCCTTGAATTTTTTATGTGCCAATATTAAATATCTTATGTCCCCATGGTGATATATTGAATGAATGAAGTTTTATGATTTATTAGGCTTATTAATCTCTTAATATTCTGATAATAATATCTGCTTTAATAGTAAATCTTGATACTTCCAAAATTAAATGTGAGATTTTGATTTTATCAAAATTCTTGAGGATCAAAAAAGATATTATCTTCTCAGAAATATTTTTCATTGTTTTACTACATTCTAATGCTATGAATTTTAATGTTCAATTGGAACCTTATAAATATAATTGTTACATTGTTACTAAGCAATTATAGAGGCTTAAATTAGGAAAATTTGAGTGTAAAATGTAAATCTGTCTTCAAATACATGAGCTTCTCTGGTTTAATTAAATTTATTTTTTTTGTTTTTTCATATGGCTTTTTTAATATTCACCATCAATTATGAATTGTTTGCCTTTTTTTTGATGTTTTCAGCCTATGCCAAATTCTCATGAAATATTTTGATTCCATTTTCACAGTCAATCCAATCTTATTATAAAGTTAATTATGTGAAATTTTATTTGAAAATATTCAATTTTACTGATATTTCTATCCCATGATTTACCATAAAATGTTAGCTGTTTCATTTTGGATGAAGATATTATCATTTTATGTCATGTGCTTTTGTCCAGATAAAAATAGTTAAAATTTCTTATCTTGAATAAAATATAGTAGGATTCATTCATGATAATATAAGCATTAACAGAATCTCTATTCCTTCATTAATTATGAGTTGCAACTATAGTTACAGCTGGCAATAGATATTAGGGCTCTAGGGTTCATTTGATCAAGAATCCAAACAAAGAGTGATCATGAAGTTCGTTATCTCCAGTGGAAATGGGATCCTAGCATTCTTAATTCAAATTGAAAAATCACCTTACCCAGTTTTTATTCAATATTATCCATAATGCAGAGTTCATAAGATGAATTATGGTTAATTTGATGAATAATTATTTTTTAACTTTTTAGAACATTTTCAGGGGATTCAGATTCCAAGAATTATTTAATTATTAAAAATGTTCACAGAATTAATTGAATGATGTATAATGGAGGTCAAATGGTTAAAACTTAGTGATTTGATCCAGTTATCTCAAAGCAAAAAATATTCATAAAATGGTCATAAAATATTAATATAAATCAATTAATAGCTTTCTTCACAATCCTACCCTTATGGAATAAGCTTAATTTTCTTTTAAGTATCCAAGAGATATATTATAACAATATTTCTATCATTTAAAATGATCTTGTGGAGAATTAAAAATTTAGGCAAATGCTTGAAATTGATAATATTAATGAAGTCTTTTCATAAATAATTTCTATTTATAAAAAGAATCTTAAAATCTATAGTAAAACATTCTTTAAAATCAATTTTCAAAAAGAAATTCTTTTAAGAATTTCAAAAATTTTGATAAAAATTATAATTATCCTTAATTTTGAGTAAATTATCTTGTAAGATTGACTCAATGGCTTGGATTCCTTTTCTCGATAATAATAATATTTCAGAGCTCATAAGTCCTTATTATTTTCTGATAGAGGTAGATAATTACTTGTAACTACAATGAAGTTTCTTTCCTTAATCAAAAAAAGGAAAATATTTTATTCCAAAAACTTTTTATAACAAATAATAATTAAAAGATATACTTCTTTTCTTTCCCACTAATTATTTTTCAAATTCATTTAATCAATTATCCAAAAAGTTGAAAAAAAAAAACATATCAATTTCTTTTTCAAAAATAATTATATATATCCTCCATAGGTCTACTTTATATATTTCAAATTCTTTTGTCCTATTTTTTTCAATTTTTTCATAAAATATATCATGATTTATCTAAAAAAATAATAATGATATGTTTCATATTTAAAGAGATCTGGAATAATTTGGGATATTCTTCTTAAAAAAAATTACTCTTTTTATGATTGACAAATTTCGAAATTTTATTTTACATTTTATGTAACTAGCTCAGATGATAAGTTTTCTTCTTTCAACATTATGTAGCTTTTAATAAAATGAAATTTCAGCTCAATAGGGTATAGAAAAAAGGAAAATATTGTAGAAGAAAGTCAAGCTTGGGTTTCCTTTCATGACTCTTCAAGAGTTTTATTTCCTTTTAAAAATGGTCTTCCTCATGAATCAATGTTTGATACATAATGATAATTGAATAATTAAGCACTTGAAATTGAAGATAAATTAGGAAAATTACAAACTCAACTCTTCAAATTCTTTTAGTGAGGTTACCACTTATAATGAGCATTTATTGACACACAAAACCCTCACAAGAAATTTCTGCAAATTTTTCTTTTCTTAAAATTCTTGGGATCAAACTAAAAAAAAGATTTTTTTTCTTTATAAAAATCTTAACAGATTTCAAAAATTTAAAATAAATCCATCTCATTGATATTAACAAACTCTTTCCTGGATAAGGATTCAAGCCAAATTTATCAAAATAATACTCCATCAAGATTCAATAAAACACCCTTTATGGTTAACAAAATTAACTTTATTTTAGCTAATTGAGAAAACTTACTGCAAGAGTAAGGAAAATTGGTAATATTATTTTAAATTATATTTATCTCAACAAGAAGATTTTTCTTATTTATTGTTAGAATATTTCAATTTTCAAGATTTTTATTTATTTATTATTAAACAGAGATATTAACTTAATTCTAATTTCCTAGGTTATTTTTCCTTCTATTTTCCTTTTAATTAATTTTCATAATTTCTATTTTCACATAAAATTTAATATCTTAATAGCTTCATTAATTACCTCTTCATACACCCCCTTATCCACAATGTTTTTTTTACTAAAATTTTCACATGATAGCTGATAACCCCATGATGCTTGAATTTCTTTTGAGTCAACTTTTTGCTGACTTTATTTCTTCTGTTTAAAAATTTTGATCATGTAATTTGAATCATTCTTTTGCAAAAAAAAAAACAAAAAAAAACACTTAATTAAAGAGCTTCTTCCTTTTCATACTAATACTTGCCTTCTTTCAACTCTTTTTTTATATTAAGTTTTCTCATTGCTTTAAAAAACTAAAATAAAAATAAAAACATCAGCAAGGAGGAAAGAAAAGTAATTATTTACTTAGTTTTAACTTGGTTTCTTTACTCATTTTAAAGAAACTAGACTACTGTATGTTATTTTGTTCATCAGAAAAGCAATATCGCTACTGGGGATAGCATTTCAAAGCCAACATTTCAAATTTTCAAGTTGCATTGACCAATAACTGAACCTGGCTTGATAAGTAGTCAAACGAAACTTATAAACCATCTATATATTATATATATAACTCTTCACCTTAACAGATGACTAGATATAACTAAAGAATATTTTAAAACAAATTTAATAAAATTTAATATAAAAGCCTGAAGTTGTTGAAACATAAGAAAAAAAGTTAAAAAAAAAAAACAATGCTTTTTTTGCATAAAATCAAGATAATAAACTATCTTTTAAATGACAATTTGAATTTGAAAAGGTCTCGATTTTATTATATTTTCAACTTATCTTCCGAAAGTACACATGAGTCTTGTCCTTGAGTTTGCCCTCAAGCACATGTAGCTGATTGACTCCATGATTGATCAGTAAAGTTTTCTGGTGATATCTTTTGAAAACAAAAGACCAAGAATCATACACGTCAAAGCTCGTCACGTGAGTATTTTTTTTGCAAGAAAATATAAACAGCAAACAAATTGGTAAACGATTTGGAGATCACAACAAAAGAGACTCGAGCTATTACAATTAGAAAGAAATCAACTAATTACAAATTGTGAAGAAAATGGGTCTGAAATCAATTGCCAAAAGAAGAGCTTTACAAAAATTTATTATTTGTTGATAGCACAACTCACTCGCTAATAGCGAGAAATTGAACATGGACAATGCATAAAATGATTTGTGGTGCAGAGTTGAAATCTCAATAATGGTCTGATGTAGATAAAACCTAATCTTCTGGTATGAGCTTGTGAACGAATTGACAGGTGGAAATCAACAGAAATAAATGTGACAGACAAAAAGCAGTATATTGATGAGCACTAAGATTCAAGCTTTACATCTGATTGAGGCTTATTATTATCCGGAGAAAAGGTTGGAAATACGAATTTTACGGGAATACCGTACACAACTGGGGCTGCACCTGTGTCAACCAAAATAGTTAGTATTGCTTTTTTCCAACCCAAAATGGTTGTTAGCTTACCATTGAGATATTTTAATTGACAACAAGACCTTACTTGAGCTAGAGCGCTTGTAAGTGTCATCACTCCACACCCGCCATGTTCCTGGGAATAAAGACCGGTTTGCTTGAAAAGTTCAATAGCAAGCCTATCAATATCCTTGTCCGTGACATCCCATAGATTAGCTAACAAAGATGGACTAAAGCAGCGTCATAATCAATACGAGATATAAAAGCTTTAGCTGATAGCTATAGAAAACAGCTTTACCATCCAGCTACCATGTAAGCATAAGGAGTCCCGGTTGGATCGAAATCGCCCTGGTCTTGCAGCATACCTGAAGAACAGCCCCAAAGCATAGTGACTGCGCACCGCCTGAGTTGTTTAATAGTAGATGATCGAATGTATTGCTCCGCCCCGCCGTGGCCGAAGTAGCTAGAGATCGGTGAGATGGGGTCAATCAGTAAGGTTATCCAAACGAGAAAAGCAATATTACTAAAGCAACGAACAGCATCAAGTTCTTGGATAAGAGGGCTTGCTTAACTTCCTCGCTACTAGGCGGGCGTCCCTTGATTCCATTCCAAGCCTGGTTAGCCTCCAACCAAGTTTCAAACTGACTTTGGGTACTACTTAAATCTCCACTTGGATTTAATATGTATGAGGTGCGAGTTACGTCCAAAAGCAAGGGAGTCGGTATTGATTCGTCGTTATGAACCAATCGATCTCTCAAAAAGCTTAACGAGGGAATTCTGCTAACAGAATGACCTAGAAGGGTAGGTAAAACTTCCCACGGAAAGCCATGCAGTTGTTTGTCAAGTATCAAAAATAAGTGTTGTTGTCTGGTTTCTTCTAGGGAATATGGGATAAGTATTTCTTTTTGCAAAGCCCGAAGTTCGCATATTGCCTGAATAGTCGTAGATTAAATGAAGTCAATATGACGCAGAAGACAGTGTCAAAAATTAAGCTCGACTAGTTTCCAACTAACTTGATCTGCATCAACTTCATCTCCAACAACAGGTGCCTCACGCGTTTGATACGAATCAACTGCAAATTGTATTAAATCTTCTAAATCTTCGTCTCTACAATTGATTGAAAGAGCTATAAAACAATGAATAATGTTCTCATCCAAAGATTGACGGCATAAATGTTTGTCCTGTGAAGAGATTAGGTGGTGGCGAAAGATCTTCTCCAATGCTTTCCCGACCGCTGGCAGATCCGAAACTTTGTTACAAGAGCGCAAAATCCCCTGCAAAAAAAAAAGAGCCTCGGTCAAAAAGGTTTGACAAAAGAAGGCAAATATCTACCAACTTTGCAAGCACCAAACCAATTGTTTTCAATATTCTCCACAAGATTACGCATTCGCGCATCCAATTGCTGACGTTCTTGCCACCATAGCACTTTCTCGTTATGTCCTGATACGTGCCGGGCACGTTGCGTAGCAGCGTTACTTCGACTGACGATTTCCTGCAGTTCTTTTGAAGCCACTGGCAATGTAAAAAGATCATCTTCACCTTCTCTACGATTAAATCGATCCATAGGAAGCTTGACAACAAAGGGATTGCAAGTCTCGTTGTGCTGGACAACAAAAAGGCTACTTCGGTCAAACGCTAGATGAATTGACACTACTCGCCATCCAGTGGGCAAAGAAGGAAGGGGGCGATACGTAGCTGGCGAGTCCATGTCGTTCTGGTGATTCACGGCAAGACCCTGCCAATATCTTTGTTTACCCTCAGATGCAGAATCCGTATCTGTTCCATGAACCATTAATGTTTCGGGGATATCTTTCATCTCTGACGGCCAATCCATGTCATTTCCAGGGGTAACGCTTCGCAATTTGAGACGAAGATTCTCAAGCATTTCGCGGCGAAGGGTGAGATTACAACCAAAATCTAAACGTCCAAAACCAAGCTCAGATTTTCTAGGACATGAGCAAGTATTGAAAAATAATAGCCTTTATCCAACTCACCTAGAAGCGCGGCGACTTCACTTGACGCATTTTTCGTTGTTTGCCCAAGAATGGATGTCACAAACTTGAGAGTTACCAAAGTATCAATCGCCTCGTGCAAATTGACAACGTCTGCACATCCAATAACCCTTTTGGTCAGCATTTCATGCATCAACTTTATGGGTTGAGAAAGTTGCGCGAATTCGTTCTTGCGACCAGTTATCTTATCCAAGCCAGACAGATGAGGTATTATAATCACTAAAAAAATACCAGCAATTAGTCGGATTTACAAAGCAATGTGTATTAACATGATAAAGCGCGTACTTGCTTCTGGTAATACTCCTAAAAGCGGATCAACTCTGAAATTTTGAAGAACATCGTCCAGCCGAAGCATTGCCATCAAAGTGGTTTCAAATACCTGAAGAAATGGTGTTTGGAAATTAGTAATAGATGTGAAATGTTTCAAAAAAGCTCACTTTTTCTCGAGCCCTTAGAGGCATCTTGGAAAAAACTCGAAGTGCATGGGACAGTTCTTCTGAACGGCGCATGGCCCGCGAGATGAGAACTAATGCGAAAACCGCAGAAAGTAATCAACAAAGAGTTTCACGAATTTTACCAACTCTGATGGACCTGCTCAACAAACCTTGAATTCGAGTGACTTGGGCTGCCAACAAAGTAGGCACTACGCAAGTGAGTGAGGGAACGGAAACCCTTGTTGGTGATTTAAATGAAACTTTCAAAGATTTTGGAGAGCTAGTCAAACAAGGCGTAAGCAAACCAAGAAACGCAAATACTTGGGCCAACAAAAAATTGATACCTTGTGGATTGCAATACGAAAGCACAGTTACTATCAAGACCTTTTAAGAATTGCAACATCTTGGCACAATGGGCTTTTGCTTCGGCAAAATTTGCCAACTTGTAAGCAATTTCGCATTTCAATCTCCATAGCTCCGCCACTTCGCAGCTGGGTTGATCGGGGAGAAGTAAAAAGGAGTCTTTTAAAATAGTTTCGGCTGCCTCAAACTCACGTTTAAAGATAAGAATGTTGGCTTTAATAGTCATGCTGCTGACTTTAAGGCGAGGAGAGCCGATGTGATTTGAGATAGCAAGTAATTGGGCCAAATAACCTTCTGCTATACGGGGGGATCCCAGGGAAATGTACAAGGCAATTACCCTACTTAACATTCCAAAAATCATCCCGGCCAGCTTCCAATTAAGCTCGCCAATTGGATGACTTTCAATTGTCAATGGTAAAGGAGTCGATTCGCGTGGTACCTCAGGCAAAGGAACGCAATCTTGCGCCTGTGGATTGCTACTGAAAACATCTCCTACTGAGTGGGCAACAGTTTGAGCTGCTTGTTCCGGTGGACGAGATGATATGCGGAGAATGTTTGAAGATGCTCTGTAGAGCAACCGAACTGCCCGCGCCGCGGATTCAATAGCCAAGGTTAAATTTCCTTGCTTTTCTTGAATGTGAGAATGGGTGAACGAAGCAAGAGCAATCATCTGCAATGCTCTTGTTTTCTGAACGACCTTTTGGGTAGAAGACATTTCGGACTTTCCGGATTGGCCATCCTCTTGAATAGCCAATGTCCATTTATCACCTGCGCATATAAATACTGAAATAGCACTTGCCAAATCTCCAGCTTCAGCGAAGCACCTGGAATAAAGTAATAAAATCATGCTCTCGCTGGTTAAAGCGTCTTGAAGGGATTGTGTCGATGAAGAATTGATAATATGTTGGGCATCAGATAGAAGAGTACTGGAATGATCATACTCCTCACATTGCATATAAGTTGAAGCCAAGTCAACATTGGTAGCGATTTGTCTTCCAACATCTTGCTCGTCTGCCGACGACTGCCATCCGCAAGCCAATCCCAAACGCTGCAGAAATGTGAAGACCCGTAGTTTAAGTAAAACAAGCCCATGGGCATCGAGAACGTATGCGAAAAGCGTGAGTAATTGAGCTTGGCGAGTAGGCTCGTCGAAAGGGCACGACTCGGCGACAGTGCTCAAATCAAGACTTTGCATCTTAACTGAAGGCGAAAACAGCCTTGAAGGCTTACTATCTCTATTTTGTCCGGGGGTTTTGAAAGGGAGATGGGGACATTTGTTGATCTTGCTAACAGGAGTTAAAGGAGTGACAAGGTTGACTTTTGATTTGGCTGATACCGAACGAGGGCAGGGTTTTGATACAGTTGGACCAATTGAGCGAGTTTTTAGTTTTGCCTTCAGTGGTGATGATTTAACCCTGAAAGAAATGCCTTCCATTTTGGTAAGAGCTTGTTGACTGAACTCAACAAAATCATCTTGTAGGTCTCGCAATTGAGCTGCCAACGCTAGCCAGATATAGCTTAACGCGAAATACTGGTTTGCAAAAAGCTTCAGTCCATCATCAAAACCATAGTTGCTTGCCTGGAGTAGAGCCGTTGCTTCTGCAAGGAGACTTAAGAGAGTGTCATAAGTCGAATCCGACCGCACCTCTGAGCTAATGCTAACATGCCATTCCATGAAACGAATTAGGGCTCTTGTACGTCGTAGGGGATATATTTCTTTGTTGTAAATGTCTAAGCAGTCATTTATAATTCGTTTGATAGCAAATCGACATTCTCCTTTCCGGGTGTTTTGGTATAAATACTGAAGTTGCAACTCCAAGATGATACCAACGTCTGAATCAGGGAGGGATTTAGATGACAAAGAGTTCCGGAGGCTACATTGAGTGTCCGCCAAGAGGAGTTCCCAAGTAGCAAGCCGGGTTGCCCTTTGAACTAATTTGCAAAGCCCAGGAGCAGCCCCAAGAATACTACAAATACTGGCGCCCTTGCCCGCCAACTTTGAAAGACATGCAAAATTAGCTGGGTCATGCGACAAAATAGCTGCAATGTAGGCATCATATGACTTGGCAGGGTTGATTGACAAGTAACATAGAGCTAAGAGCTCCCAACGTTTAATCATTTGCTGCTTTAAGGCTTGGAGTGTGCCATCAGTATCAATGTAACTATCCAATTCTAGCATCGAGCCGGAATTTCCAAGAATATTAAACATAGTGTTAGGCAGCTCACAAGCGGGCCGAACAAAATCTATGGCGATTGCGACTTTGCCTTCATGGTATAGTGCGACGCCGGCATTATAGTATGCAGAAGTGAGACACCTAATGATCGAAACATCAGGCACATTGAGCAACTTGATTAAGGGTTGGCATCGATCAAAGTGGTCTAATGCTATTCTGTGTGACTCAGGACAGTCCACGCGAAATGAGCTTTCTGCCATGGCGACCAGTGTCTCCACCGATCCGGCAATCATGGTCAGTCGAAGGGTTGCGTCGGCAGCTCGATTATCGGCGATCTTTCCTTCTTTAAGTACATAATTGGCCCACATATCAACTATGGTTTTAGAAATAGAATAGCAAGCTACTGAAATGCGCTCATTAAGTGATGATTTGCTCCCTTCTGCAATGGTCCTTCGCATCACCCGATTGCAAATCCTTCGCAATTTATCCACAACAAGGTTAATCTTTAGTCGGAGCTCAATTGACATGGTATCGCCACGATGAGTCAAAGCGGCAATCGAAAATGCTGATTTTTCAAGATGGTTCACAGCGCCGCGATCTGTAATGCACTTGAGTTAATAGTGGCAGTCCTTAAATAGCTACAGCCTCCAAATGAAAGCGCAGAATACCTTGACCAGTTTTCAAATAATGATCCAAGAAATCGTTAGTAGTAGCTACATTCGCGAGGAGTATACCAACGTTCTGTTCGGAGATTGGAGGCTTCTGAGTCTGCAGTCTATTCACATCTTCGGTAGGAGTTTGTGGTGCGATGCCTATCAAGGCAATAGCTTGATCAACCAATTCGAAGTCACCAACTTTACGAGCTAAGCCAATAAAAACCTCGCATAATTCTTGCCAGCCTGAAGTTTTGGAGAGACAAACATGATCCTCGGCTTGTTGGGCTTGGATGAGTTGCGTGAACAAAAGCCTAGCATCAGCAACAACCTCAGAAATCTGACCAGAACATGATCGAGCATATAAAAGCAAGGCTTTTCGAGCTTGGCCCATCAAAGTATCTCCAGTTTTGTGACAGTTGAATTTGATTTGAAGTGTATGAAGCAACAAAATTGCAGACTTTCTTAACTGAAATAAGACCCGTGGTTCTAGCAGAGGAAAAATTGAAAGAACAAGCCACCGATCAGCTCCCCATTAATTTTCTTTGTTAGCTTCCAGTTCTTCAAACAAAACCAACCTAAGAAATCCTCCCAAATTACACAAGCTTTAACAACTGAAGAATATAAAGCCTGTGCCACGCCCAGCATTCTCTGAGAAAGTTCTTCGTCCTTGATCGAAAAAAAAATTGCAGACCATTGATCAATATTATCGGAAGATTGGAAAGCACAAAGACAAATCCCAGCCCTGATGACAGCCGTCTGGGCGTTTTCAGGTGAAGCGGAGAGTTGAAAATGTTTGCTCGAGCCATGAATTAAAGAGATCACTGGTTCGGTGTTAGCTTTGAGGAAGGCTTGAAAGCCTTGAGCTATAGCAGTCAAGAGTAAGAGAGCCACATCCTTCAGACTGGGAAGAATGACTTGCTCAAGGTTTTTTGGGATAGAAAACGTCAAGACCTTTGAAAATGAGTCCCATGCGGTAGAGGCAATGGGCGAGGTATCAATGGACTTCGACAACGTCAATGGAAGGGGAGCAGGGGCCGAAGGATAAATCAAGGCTTGCAACGAATCATGTGCGATTTCTAGGAGACGAAGAGCAGGATTATACTAAAATATAAAAAAAAGAGAGAAAATCAATGTCATGTCAAGAATTAAGGTGAATAACAAAACCCACCAGTTTCAACTCAAGTACGTGATTGACGAGTGCTAGTCCTGCTCGTTCTATGTCGTATGCGTGGCTGGGGTTGGAACTTGTGGAGGTTAATTTTCTCAAGGCATGAAGTGCAAGATAACATTGATTGATAGCAACCAATACCTCGTTTAGCTTATTGCTCCAGCTGTTGCTGCCATCTTCTTTTGAGTCCAAAAGTTGCTGATCAATCGGCTGAACATCTGCCTTCCAACCACTTTTCCTGACTGCGGATAGTTTCGAAAGATTCAAATTAACAGCTTTCATTTGTAAAGTGATTTTTTCACCAATAGGAAGATCCACTTTGCTCTCTGAAGGCGGCGAGAGCATCGAGTGTTTGCATCGTAGGTGCGTAGGCTTTGAATCAATTGCAATCTTTTGGACCCCATTTGCTAGAACGTCAACACTTGAGCTGGGCTCACGACCCATGGACTTGCTAGCTGAACGCTTTCCATTGGTGTCACTAAGATTTACGTGGGGTTTTCCATTGATGTCGTTAAGATTTACGTGGGTGGATGACTTTTGGGAGGCCTTCTGGGCTAAAGCCTTCCTCGTTCTGGTGGCAGATAAACCACGGTTCTTGATCTGTTGGGTTGGAAGAGGAGGCAAGTCGGTTAAATCTTGCGTCGTTTTCGATGGGCTCGAGGCGGCTGTCTTGCCGGTGCCAGGCCGAGCACGCGTGCTTCGACGTGATGGAGCTGCCGTCGAGGAAGTCGGCATCTCGCTTTGGAGGCAGGTCAGGAGTCGACAAGATTGAAACTGAAAGGCCGGCAGAGACGTAGCGGATCTTGAACTGCTTTTCGAGATCTTCACCAATTCGACGACGAATGTATTATCGTCCCGTCTGCGGGGGTGGTGGCACCGGCTTGGCAAGAATCCGCGGGCTGGATGCGGAGCGGAGTTCTCTCCAGCCGAGGCGCATACATGCGCAGCTCGGCGCATTGGCAATTTTGCACTGCGGCTTCTGTAATTTTACCGGCAAGCTGCGGTCTTGGCGCGCCACCGCCCCCGTTCTGTGCCTTCACACGGTAAAGCTAAGGCCCGAGCCCGATATCCACGGGTTTCCCGTGGCTTTCCCGCTCGGGAAACAGCTACGGTGTTATAATTTATTATTTTTATTTACTAATACTAATACTAATCTAGGTATGCTTATTCTCTTGTAAATACAATTTAATAATAATCTCCCCTGATAGCGTACCTGATTAGTGAATAAAATTTATTCAATCGTTAGTAAAAGTAAAAATAAAAATAATAAAATTTAAAAGGAAGATCTCCCCTGAGGGATTAATCTTTCTTTTAATTTTTCTTTTAAATGTTAATTTTGATATTATGCATATTCAATATTCGTCTATCATCAAGTTAGGTTTATTTTATTATCTTCTGTATTTGATAATAAAACAACACTCCCCTCCATAAAATCAAAATTACATCCAATTCACAATATTGCTAAAGTGGCCGATTTTGAGATAGCCAATTGCCTTTGTGAGAATGTCCGCCAATTGGTTGTTGGTAGAGATCCATGATAGTTTAATCTTTTCACATTTAATGTATTCATTTATCAGATTAAAGTCTCTGATTAAATGTCGAGTTTGTTTTCTATTCATTGAAGCAGTCGATATCCCTACAGCTGTCTTGTTGTCTGATAACATAATCGGAATCAGCTTGCCTAATACAGATTGAAACAAATTCGAAACCCATATGCACTCTTTTACTGCGAATGATAGGGCCATATACTCCGCCTGCGCTGTCGAAGAAGCTACCGTTGTTTGTCGTTTAGACTGCCAAGAGATCGGGTTCCTGCCTTGCATAATGAGATATCCATGTGTTGATCGGTCGCCTTCTCCCCCCCAATTAGCGTCTACATAACACTTAATCTCACGCGAATTGTTGTTTTTTGATATTAGGATTCCCATATTCCTAGTCCCTCTCATATAAGCAATTAAATGATCCAGTGCAAGCCAGTGAGAACTATCTGCGTTCATGGAAAATCGGGCGAGGTAGTTAACAGCATAACATATGTCTGGTCTGGTCGCTTGTGCAATATACAGTAACATACCAATCCTCTTTAGGTATTGTTTGTCCATTGCCCTAGCATGATTCGAATGTAGTTTACAATTGATAGGTAATGGGGATTTAGCTGTAATATTGCTCGGTGTCAAATGGGTTAATTTATCAATGAGGTCTGGTTGGTAAAATTTGAAACCCTCTTTCCCTTTCTCAATGGTTATTCCCACTAGATTACCAATATCATCGTTCCATTTAATTGTCAGCTTTTTGTTCAACTCTTCCATTATTTCTTCCATTAAACTATCAGAAGAAGCAGTTATTGCTCCGTCATCAACGTGAACCCATAAGATGGCCTGTTCACCTCCTGTTTGAAAAATGTAAGTGCTTGGGTCTTTGTCATTTGGTCTAAAGCCTATATCTTGTAGAATACTCTTCAGGTGCAACCACCAGCAGCGTGCAGCCTGTTTAGTTCCATAAAGTGCTTTTTTCAATTTTAATACTTTAAATTTTTCATTTTTCATACCTTGTGGATTCCAAATAAATATGGGTTTGTCGATTAAACTATGTAAGAAAGCAACCTTTACATCAAAGGTCTTTATTCGCCATTTATGCATACAAGCAGTGGAAAAAAGTAGTCTCAAAGCATTAAAAGTTGGCGTGGGTGCAAACGTTTCATCGTAGTTGATCCCGTGAATTTGTCTGAAACCTCTCGCCACCAACCTTGCCTTGTATCGATCCGGCTTCTTTACAAAAACCCACTTAGTACTAAGTATACTCTCATGTGGAACTTGAGCAAGCGCTTGCTTCAAGTCTACACATTCAAATACGTCTTCCTTGGACATGCTTGCAAGCTCTTCTTCAATAGCTTCAATCCATTCTTTCTTGTTTGGTGATTTGATTGCCTCTTGATATGTGGTCGGTAACAACATGGCCGGATTCTCTTCGGAGGAAATAGCAGTTATTAATCGATCTTGATTTTCAATCTCATCAATCATCTTTCGGTCAAATAAGTCTGCCACCTGGATAGATTGTACCTGCCAGGTGTAGCTTTTGCTGGGATTGTAAAAAACTCTTTCATCAAATTTTACACTTGCAGACCGGACAATGTTCTTCTTCCCAGGCATCCAAAACAACCAACCCTTCGAATCTTCAGCAACTCCTAAGTGATAACCAGTAATCGCTCTGGCTGATAAATCTTTCTTAAAATTATGATTGTAAATAAAAGATGTTGCTCCAAAGACCCGCAGTAAGTCAAGCGATGGCTTTCTACCGCCTAGTAACTCAAATGGTGTTTTCTCATCATTGGTATGCAGGGATCGATTGAAGATCCAGACAGCGTGTCGATATGCCCATGGCCATAGAAAAGGGGAAGTCTCGACACATGCAGCATAGTTCGCGCCATCTCGGAGATCGTTTGGTTCGTCCGTTCAATTCTACCGTTTTGGTGGTGTTCATAGGGCATAGCTAACTCATGAATTATTCCTTTACCTTCCAAAAAATGTTGAAGTGTATGATTCCTAAATTCCGTTCTGTTATCGCTTCGCAAAACTTTAATTGTGTTGTTGGTGACATTGATGAATTGATTCATCCAATGTTGAAGTTTGAATTTTGCTTCACTCTTGTCGCCGATGGGTATAGCAACTACTACTTTTGAAAATACATCCTGTATCATTAAAATGTATTTCATACCATTAAGACTCTCAGGAAGAACACGGATAAGGTCAACAACAATAACATCACCTGGCTTCTCAACATTACCGCGTGATCCATTCTTTATAGGTCGGTGTTCACTCTTGGAAATGGAGCACGGATGGCACACATCAATGTTCTTCAAACATGAAAGGGTAATGCCTTTAGTGGCGTTGTATTTCAGTAATCGGTTAATGTTTCTAATAGACAAATGACCCATTCGTTGATGCCATAAGGAGCTCGTGTCTTGAGAGACAGAATCAGGATTTTTATAAGTAACAGCAGAAGAATCGATAGCATCTAAAGGCTTGATGTTGATATCATAGGAGTCATCCTTCACGCGTAAAAACCACCTCGCATTCTTTTTATAACTATAGAACTTAATGCCTCCCTGTTGAATTATAAATTGATTTTCGCAAAATGTTATGTTGATCAGTTGATCAATCATCTGGCCAATGGATAGAATAATCCTCGGTATATCCTTACAATATAGCACATTGTTAACCGTGAGGATTCCTCTTCCAACTTTTAATCGGACTTGTCCGATGCCGGCTACTCGGAATTTTTGATTAGACGCAACAGACAGAGTCATGTCAGCTTGCATCATATTGGTGAATAAGGAAATGTCGCCTACAACGGAGTGGGTGGCTCTGGAATCCAATGATGCTTCAAGACTTTCTAGGGACGGTCCTGCATCATAACTAGCGACGCTTGCATTACTTGGGGTACCTTGTGTACGAATCTTGAGGGCTTTGGCTCGGACTTGACAATTCGGTACCCAATGCCCAAGTTCTCCACAATAAAAACAGGGTTTAGTCGGATCAAAAGCTTTGATTTCTTTCTTTGTAGGATTAGTAGATTTGCTGGGGCGTGGTGCCGAAGCGGATCGACCCTTATCCCCATCCTTATGCTTGGTATGACCAGGAAACGACGCATTGATACGCGCAACGTTTGTACTGTGATCAAAACTTGGTGAAGCGGTTTTAATCTGTCGAATCATGTCAAGTAGATCATCTGTATGTACTTTGAGATGAGGATTAGTAGCAAGTCTAGTGTTGAGTGCTGCAGTAATGTGATCTCGGAGTTGAGGAACCGAAAAGAATATAGCAAATGTTGCTATTTTTTCACCATCTAATGGTCCCATTTGATTTTCAATAGATTGAATGGCTTCATAAACTGAAAGTGAGAAATTTTCAATATCATCAATGCGGTCCGTCAAGTTGAAAAGCACCTTGGCGTTGTGCGTGATGGACGACCAAGAAGGTCTGTTAAAACGACTCTTGATTGCGCAATAGATTGTTCTAGCATTAAGCCTCCGCATTGGTGATGTAATGGATCCGAATACATTGTGTTGTACACTGTACTCGATGAATGAAATTGCCACCAAATTACGTAAATGGTTTTGATCCGGTTTCTCTTTTTTGAAGTATTCAGGATCACCATTGTAGTATGTTCTCCATGCATTAAGTAAACCTTTTGACCATGAGTTAAAATTAACGCCATCAAATTTAAGGCGTGGTCAAATTTGTTCGGCCAGTTGTGTGAATCGATGAAATATTTCAGCTTGTTTGTCAGCTTGTAAGAGTAATGACATTTCATCCAGATTAGAGGTGAGATCTTTGTGATCGGGAGTTGTCATTTTAGACGAGGGTAAGAAAACTTTTCCGGATTGAGTTGTTGACGGATCCAGTTTGATTGACAGATAACGTAGAAAAGTTGATCTTTAGAGGTTTACGCTGCTAGCAGTCGGCCCATAACCTGTTATAATTTATTATTTTTATTTACTAATACTAATACTAATCTAGGTATGCTTATTCTCTTGTAAATACAATTTAATAATAATCTCCCCTGATAGCGTACCTGATTAGTGAATAAAATTTATTCAATCGTTAGTAAAAGTAAAAATAAAAATAATAAAATTTAAAAGGAAGATCTCCCCTGATTAGTGAATAAAATTTATTCAATCGTTAGTAAAAGTAAAAATAAAAATAATTAAATTTAAAAGGAAGATCTCCCCTGAGGGATTAATCTTTCTTTTAATTTTTCTTTTAAATGTTAATTTTGATATTATGCATATTCAATATTCGTCTATCATCAAGTTAGGTTTATTTTATTATCTTCTGTATTTGATAATAAAACAACATACGGGCAAGACTTCTTACAAAAAAAAAGAGAAAATCCGCGAAGGGTACGGGCACGGTCACAAGGGTAGCTCCCCGAAGGGATCCCCATATGATATTACAATAACATGGCATGAGAAGTAAAAAACAAAAAGAAACAATAAAATATAAATTGAAAAAAAAACAAAGACCCACTCAGTTTATTCATGATAATAGAGTGGGCCAAATTGACATGCCCAGTCTTTTATGCATGCCAATTGTTCAACATGGTTAGGTGAAAGTAAGGAGCATTGGTATGTAAGAATCTTCCTGCCACCTAAGAAGACATGTTTGAATGGTGTGCTAGTTGCTGGGGTAGCCAAAACTTTCTGTGCCATCAAAGAAAGGGTTGGAAAAATATTGCCTTGTGATTTCCAGAATAGTAGGATATCAGTGTCCTTGGGCTTTGGAGGCTCAGCCAAGAACCTCTTGGGTTCTGTTTTGAGAGTGCAGGTTTCTTGTGAATGAGAGGGATATTACTCATAAAATAATGCAGTACCTTTCTCAATCATCTGATTGTCCAGGGAAGCAGTCTTGTATTTAAAGTGATTTTTTGCTTCTTCTTCAAATATAAGTTGTAATTTTGGATACAATGTTCCAAAATGGTCCAATGCTGAGTCAAAAGTCATAAAAAACTTCATCTTTATGCGTAAATCCAATATTTCTGCACAGATTACTGGTGCCTTAATGTAAGATTTGTCTATGAAACTGATCATAATATTACTATTAATCAACAGTACTATGACTGTTCTTATGAAATATAATAACAAAATGTTATTATAGCAACAATTAAATAATTAAAGAATTATTTCTTTCACATGTTAAACACTACTAGTGATTTTAACAGTGAGTAAGTAATTGTCTACAAGAATCAATTACAAGAAGATTTTAATAATAAAACTTCTTTTATTAAAATAATAAAATTATTTTAATATATAATTATCTTTTTCAAGAATAATTATAATGGTAATTCTTGAAGAAAACTAATTTTTAGAGAACAACTTTAAGAATTAAAAATAAATCACTCACTAATATTCCAAAGAGCTTATTGAAAGATAAGATAGAGAGATTTGACGTAGAATTGTGTATTTTAAGGATCAAAATAAATTTATAACAGTATTACAGCAATATATAGTTGTATTATATGATTTAACATCTTTCTGATTGATTCTGAGAGATTTAAAACACTTAAGAATAGCTATAACTAATACTTACTTGTTGCTAATAATGATTTTAAATGATAATAAGATGATGATGTGGAAAAAACAGCAAGAAGAGGCCTCTTTTAAGTCAACAAGAGCTCACAGAGGCGTGCCATGGAGCAAACTGAAAAACCAGTGAGTGAGAAAACAATAAACACATTTGGATTATTGATTGCATCATCTGTTGTCACATAAGATTATCATAATTACTTAATTGATGCTTTTATGTGACTACCAACCCCAATATGGTTGAGAATTAAAGGAGTAACATCTGTAAATCTTCTTTTATTCCAAAAAAATCATTAATTTCTCAAAGTTATAAATGTTATTCCCAATTTACTCACAGGTTGTAATTACTGTAAATTTTTGAAGATTCAGTGTTTCGCATAGAATAGTCAAAAATGGACTGTAAGTAAAACTGGAATTCTTTTTGGTTGTACCATATATAATACAGCTCTCCATTGGTCCTGAAAGTTTCAGAAAGATTCATTAAGAATTGTATTTTTAATGAATTTTTGAAGTCTTTACCTCATTTCTACGTAGAATTGCAAATATCAGTGTTTAACTGGTTGCTATGAGGTAAATCAATGGATACAAGTACAAAAAGGGTTTTAATTAATCTTTTGGGGCTTATCCATGGAAAATCATTAAGAATTGACATGGTTACAGGAGTCTAAGTAGCCTTTTACCTCCTTGGCACGTCAAAATAGCAGGTTATTTGCTATTTTCTTAAGATTTACAGTAGTTGTAACATGGTAACCAAGTTCCCAAAAGGTTAAGTTTACCAATTAGGCCAATATCAGCCATGGATCCAAGCTCTGGAGCTGTCCACACCTCTGAGGTCTCAGAAGTTGGGTACCCTGGCTCTCTTTGATGTCTTTTGTCCCCCTTGCCTATTTTTTACATCAGAAATTTAAGCTTAAAGTGAGATATCCACTATGGGTGTATAAAAAGTCCATGTAAGAATACCATGATATTAAGTGCTCAAAACATGCATAACACTATTCTTAGTGTATATGTAACATGGGATTTCTCACATTCCCATTATTTTGCCGTGAAATTGAGAAAAACAAAAATTTTCACAGATCTTTTATGTGGTATTGATGATGTGGTATTGAAGTATTTTCCATTTTACCACCTCAAAGAGTTAATTTGAGCTTATTCACTCTATGGAGCTACCCTAGGTGGGCTTTTGTGTAGAATACAAATCTGGCCTTAAATCCATGGATTTACTTACTCAATAAAAAGCTATTCATCTTTTCTGAAATAAAAAATGATGAATTTTGGATATATGCATTACTTATGAGTTATGCATAATTCAAAATTTCTTTTTAAGATAATTGTGGCCTATTTGGGTATGTAAAATATACCTCAAGGCTCACATTCCCTCCCACCAAAAAAAAATTGTACTACAATTTTATCAATGGTATAAAGAGTAAAAGACCCAAAAGGGGGGTTAGTGTCCACTGTCCAACCTCTTTACATCACTCAGATCAAGTAATTTAAAGCAAATTTATAGACATATTCAGGCTTGTGGCCTTCTTTCATGTCTAAATCTTCTCAACAGTTTATCTGAGTCAGGTATATCTGATTCTGCCAGCCATTCATCTTCATGTACTGGATTTCTATATCTGACAAGATATTCTCTCTGATTTTCCCCCCTAAGTCTCCTTTCTTTAATGACTTTCTTTATCTTTTTCTTTTCATTCTGTTCCACTGGTGGAACAGTTAAAGGAGTTGGGTTCCTTAAAGGAAACCATTCTTTATCAGCTGGTTGATAAAGCTTTATCAAGCTGACTGGAAAGGTGGGGTGTTTATTTTCCAATTAACCACTTAATTCCACTTGAACTGCATTGGTTCCATGTAAGGCAACAATAACAAAAGGTCCTACATGAGAATCTTTGAGTTTCTTTGGGCCTTTGATATTATTAAAATTCAAGGTTGAAACTAGAACTAAGTCCCCTACTTTGAAGTCTGGTACTTTATGACTCTTGTCCCACTTCTGTTTTGCATAATCAAAAGCATCATTCATACTTTTTTTTGCATGATGTTTTACTTTATCAAGCATTATTTTGAAGCTGGAAGCTTTAGGATGAATGTCAATCAAGTCTTTCCTCAATGTGTCTGCTGGGAGTCTTGGATTCCATTCTTTTTCTAACATAGCAGGAGTTTGTCCTGTGGAAGAATGGACTGATGTCTTGTATGCCAATTCTAGTGCAGGTATCAGAGTGCACCAGTCATGGGTAAAGCCATCTGAGTCTTTGAATTCTGACGCATAAGCACAAAATCTTCTGATCATGTCTTCTAAAGTTTGAATCATCCTCTCTGCTAGCCCATCTGTTTTAGGGTGATATGCTGTAGAGAATGATAGCTTAGTCCCAAACAATCTATGAAGATTGGTCCAAAGTGCAGATGTGAACTTGGGATCTCTGTCAATTACAATATTCTTAAATAATCCTGTATGAGAAATAACTCTACTGCACAGAAGTAGAGCTGTATCCATAGCAGTGTCATCTTTATGACATGGTAAGAATATGGGAGTCTTGCTATATCTGTCTACAATGACTAAACAAGCATTATAACTTTTGTCACCACTTGGAGGAAGTGCTGTAACCCAATCCATGTGAACAACTTCCCAAGGGGATTTTGGTTCTTGAATATGGATCATAAGTCCAAATTTCTTGCCTGTACTCCTGTTTGCTTTTTGACATCTGTCACAGGTATGGCAATATTCAATGGTTTCTTTTCTGCAAGATGGCCACCATGCACAGTTCTTTACTTTTTCAAGTGTTCTGTCTGCTGACAGGTGTCCAGAGTAGATGCTATCATGGCATTCATGAAGAATGGTATTAATAAGCAATCTGCTACATAATGTCATTACACAAGAATGTTTGGTTCTGTGGTAAATAATCCCATCAAAAAAGTGAAATATTCCCTCAGAATAGGAATTTCTCCAAACTTCATCTAGTGCATTGACCAAAGATGTATCTTTGCAGTCTTTATCTAATAAAGAAGTCAAGATACGGCAATTTTTGTCTTGCTTATAAGATTCTCTGACCTCTTCAAAGAATTCAGTCCCAATATCAGTTATGTTAATTCCTTCAATTGGAAACTGTGGTTCAGCTTCCAAAGGTACATAAGCTGGGTTATCAGGAGTGTTGGCTAATGCCCACCTGCTAAGTCCACCAGCATTATTGTGAGTGTTTCCTGCTTTATGAACTATAGTCATGTTTTCTCTATATTCATGAATGGCTACTTGCCATCTCAAAATATGTCTGTTGGGAGTTTTCATGTTAAGAAGTGATTTTACTGAATTACAGTCAGTTATCACTTCAAAAACACTGCCATAAAGATAATAGTGTAATTTCTCAAGTGCCCATACCAAGCATAAGCACTCCATTTGGCTTGCACCATATCTGGCCTCTGTTGGTTTGATTTGTCTTGAGATAAAGCAAACTGGTCCTTCTGTAGGTTTGTCATCAATAATTTGGACTTGATGTAGGGCAGCCCCTAATACATCTCCACATGCATCAATGTACAATTTAAAAGGAATACTCCAGTCAGGCATGAGGAGTAAAGGTGCTTCGTAAGAGATCTCCTTATCTTCTCATAAGCTTTAATTCTCTCCTGTGTCATCTCAAATACAGTCTGTTGATCACAGATTCTATAAAGTGACTTGGCTAGAATTGCAAAGTCTTTTAAGTGTTGCCTATAATAACTGGCAAACCCAAGAAAAGACATAATTTATTTTTTATTCTGGGGTATTGGCTTAAGTAACCCTGCTGCTACTTTGTTTTTGTCAATACCCAAGCTTAAACCAGAAACAATATGTCCTAATGCTTTGAGTTCTTCAAAACCAAAATTGCATTTCTTAAGTGAAATTTTCATGTTCACTTCTGCAACCTTGTGAAGTACCCTTGCAAGTCTTTCAAGGTGTAAGGACCAAGAATGAGAACATATGATAATATCATCAATATAAATGATAAGCCATCCTTCAGACAATTCTGTGGGAAAGATGGTATTCATCATTCTTTGATAATGGGATGGAGCATTTTTAATGCCAAATGGCATTCTAAGATACTCATAAATACCACAGTGAGTGATAATTCTAAGTAATTTATTAGCTTTAGGCGTGGAAACATTTTGATGAAAGCCTTTCAATGCATCCATTGATGTTATATACTTGGCTTTAGACAATTGAGTCAAGGTTTCTTGAATTATAGGGATTGGATACCTATCTGGAACTGTGTAGGTATTCAATGCTCTGAAATCTCCAACCATTCTTGACTTATCATTATTCCAGGAAATAATAACAGGTGCTGTTACTTCAACTTCCTCATTATTGCCTGCTTTCCTTAGTACACCAAGCTGGATTAGCTCTTGGATATGTTTTTCCAAGGCTTCTCTAGCTCTGGGACTGGCTGGATAAGCTGGTCTTCTAAGTACTGGAGGATATGGTCTGTCAATATTAATAGTAATATCAACTTCATGTCCCCTTATAGCACCTAATGGTTCGTTATCAGAGGCAAATGCATTACTGTATGTGTATAACACATTAATAAGTTCATTCCTCATTTTTGGTGATAATGATGGATTAATTTGTGCTTCAACAAGTTGATTAGACACAAATTTATCTTTATAAGTATCCTTAACAGAAGATACCACAGATATTTGTTTTGGCATATTGGAAAAAGCAAATTTTTGTCTTTTGTTATCCCCAATTGTGAAATATCTGTCTTTGTGGTTATTGATGTCAATAAAATGAATATTTAAGTAATCATTTCCAAGAATGATGTGCTGAGATGTGCAATTATCCATTACTACAATGTCAGTTTTCATCCTTACACTTCCTTCTGGGTGCGGAAATACAAGATTAGTGTCTAATATACCCAAGGAGTACATATTGTTACTGGAACTACTAAATTGCACACCTTCTATTGGTAATAGATGGTTTTTCTATTCAGGAAGTATAACTTGGCAATAATCTTTGCCCACACAAGTGCAAAATGCCCCTGTATCCAAATTTACTTTGGCTTCAATATCACTCATCAAAACTAATGTGATACAGGATGCTCCAGCAGTGTAACCTTTTCCTCTAACAGGTTTTGTTTTACACATTCTGGCATCTTGGATATTGATCAGGTTGCAGCAATCCTCACTGTACTGTGGCAAGTGGGTATGGACTTCTGTGACTCCAATGAAAGCTGTAATGTTTTTAATGGGCTAGTCCTCCACTGGTGTATCTTCAGAGACTACAGAATCTTGATCAGATTCTTCTTTCTCTTCAGTACACTGAATTTCTTCAATGACTTGAACTTCATTGATTTTTGTCTTTTTGGTGCAAGTGTTTGCTAAATGTGAAGTACTTCCACATTTATGACACTTCAAGACAGGTCTTTCTGCTCTTTTATCTTCTCTGGGAATCTTTGGGACCATCTTGGATTCCATAGGGATTTTAGTCCAAGTTTTACCAATTCTTGTTCTGGTAATGATATCTTCCATTGCATTAATGTAGTCCTCTGTTTAACAGGGCTCTACACATCTGCTTTTGATAGCATGCTCCAGTTCTCCTCCACACTTTCTTATTATTTTTATATTAATAATAGTGTCAGACATATCTGGGTGTAAAGCAGACAATCTGTCTTTTTTCTTGAAGAACCAAGTAAGTGGTTTATCTTTCTCTGAGTTAAAAATGGCACTTTCAAAAGCATTCTCCATTTTAAACCTCCAAGAATTATTGGCCCATTTGGTAATCACTTCAGATTTCCACCAAGACCAATCATGTTTCCCATGATCTATCCTCATCTTGAAATACCATTTCTTTGCAGTCTTGGTAAACAGACAGTGTAATTTACCCACTATGATTTCATCAGGTATATTAAAGTCTTCCTGCAACATATCAATAGTCCTGATGAATTAAATGTGGTTATATTCCCCTTCACCAGAGAATGTTGGCCATTCTTCCAATTTGGGAATATCTTTAACAGAGACAATATTTTCTCCTAAAAGTGGAGTAAAACTTCCTTTAACAGAACGTTTTTCTTCAGGCAAAGGTGTAGAATGTCTTGGCATACGTGGTTCATAATTATTGTGAATTTGTTCTACATTTGCAATGATTTCATTTTTTAACTTCTGCCTTTCACTGTCACTTTTTGCTAAATGTGTAGCAAACTGATTGTTATTTTCAACTATCTTCAAGACATGATCTTGTAGAGTTTTAAATTGATCATTCATTTTAAAAATAGAAAGATCTTCCATTTCATCATTCTGAATCTGACATGTACCCTCAATTCTGCTACAAGCATTGATAATTGAATCAAATTTGGTATTTGTTAATTCATACCATTCAGTATATTTCTTGTCATGTTTTTTCAAATCATTAATATCCAATGTTATTTTAGTTAACTTATAATCAAGTTTACCAATTTCTACATTAATAACTCTTTGTACATGATCTATTCGCGTGGAAAGGTTCTGTTCATCCTTTCTTGCTGCTTGGCTGTGAATTCCATGACAGTTCTGGCCATGTTGAACACACTGTCCACAGCTGAAGGCTCCAATTTGGGGATCCTGTACCCCTGTGGGTAAGGTCTGTGCCAATTGGCTTTGCCTTTGCCCTTGCCTTGATGGTTCTTGGGACCTCTCTGCTTATTCTGAGGTCCTTTGGGCTTGTCTTTGGACATTTATGGAGCTGGTTTGGAGCTGTCACAACCATGGCAATTCACTTCCTTGGATCCCCATATGGCATATCAAGCCACAGTTCTTTTATGGCCAATTGGCCATATCCATCACCAGTGGCCAATATGGCCACGTCATCATCTTATGGACCATTTATGGCCATTTGTGTTTTGGGGCTTTCATGGCCCTTCACCTCAATCCAGCACCCATAGCGGCAATTTATGCCCAAATGGGTATTTCTGGTCATTTCCCTCAAAACCAGGGGAAATGGCCCAAATGGCTGTTTTTGGCAATTTGGGCTCATAATGCGCATTTGCACATTTTTGCACATTTTGCGCATTTGCGCACTTTGATGCAAAGTGTCCAAAAGACACTTTCCCGCCTTTTGGGCCAGTTTTTGGCTCAGAACCCAAAAGTGGCCAAAAGCCCCAAAAGGCCCAGAAACACCTTTCCAAGCTCTGAAGCCATCACATCCATCCTTTTCCCCTCTGCCTTTCCACCTCAAGACCTTTGCACGTAATCTTTTTGCCAATCAATAAATATGCCATAAATGATGTTATATATCATTGTGCATCATTTTTTAACAGCAATTCAATTGCGGCAATATCAAATGGGCATTTCAACATTCCAACATCTCATCACGTCATCAAGGCACCCAATCATTCAGAGGAATCATCAAGGCTCAAGAGAAAGTGTTTCAGCATCAAAGACCAATGACGCCATCAAGCAGTCATTGGTTATTCTCACTCCATGTATTCCTTCCAAGGGAATACTTTCAATTCATTCTCAAGTTTATTCAAGAGGCAGTGCCAAAAAGAAGTTGTCAAGTGTCAAAGCTCCACTCAATCCATCTTGGCAACCATATTCATTTCAATACAGTCTGGATCCATCAAGAACTGTATTTCATTTTCAATCATGGGAAATTCATTCAACCCAATTCAATTTCAATATTAGCCAGCTGTATCAATTCCCAAAACAATCAATACAGCCTCAAGGATCAATACAGATCAGTTTTCAGCCTGAAGAACTCAAGCTCCCAGCTTTTCACATATACCGGCTACCCTTTCCACCCTGGGGGGTTTTCCCCAGTTAATTAATATATTTTGATTTTATTTTATCTTTATTTTCTTTTCATTTTAGTGAAGCAAATACTGATATTATTAAGTCAGTCATTTAGCACTTTTCCCTTTCTCTTTCTTCGCCTGTCAATGGATATTTGGTGGTCATATCCTTACTAATTCCATTATTCATTTTTGGAAGGTTGAAACAGTGATTAAGGACTTACCTGGTTGGCTCTTTGGCCATTTGGCTTCCCTTTCCTCTTTTGCATCTCATCTTGTACCTGCATATCTTTTAGAGGAATTTATTCTTTATTTTTATTTCTTTATTCTTTGGAGTCTTCCAAGTGAGTTCCCTGATTGCTGAGTGCCAGGCCACTCTTTTATTTCTGTCCAAGAGCCCCTGTGACATTATATTAATTAACTCATAATTTCTTTTTCATTCTGTTCATTCTTTCTTTATAATTTCATTCACTTATTTCATCGAAATTATGATTCTTTTACGCTTATGAACTTAATGATTCATCGTCACCTCTCAATTTTCTTTCTTTCATTCTTCATTTTGAAAATTGAAAGCTGACCCATTCTTATTTTTGTTATTCTTTTAAAATCTTTTTCAAATCATCAATTTCCATTTCATTCATAATTCAGGCGTCATCTTGATTTTCTTTGATTCTCCAATTTTTCATCAAGATATTCAGACACGTTATTCACATCAAGATTCATAATTGATTCATTCTTCAAGAATTTGGGTTTTTAAAGAATAATTGACTTGATTTTGATTGATTGATTGATTTGACATATTTGATTTTGACCTCAAGAAAATTGATTGACCTGAAGATTTCATTGATTTTGCTGATTTTTTCACATCAAGAATTTTGACATAAATTGATTTTTCTTCAAGATTTCATTTGATTGATTGATTTTTGCAAGATTTTGATTTTGATTGATTTGATTGATTGATTTATTGACTTGAAGATCTCATTTGGCTTTGATTCATTGATTTACTTCAAGAAATTGATTTGATTTGACTTCAAGACTTCATTTGATTTTGATTTATTGACGTACTTGAAGATTTTCATTTTTATTCATTGATTTTTTCCTCAAGATTTGATTGTTGACTCTGTTCACTTCAAGCAAATTTTGGCTTAAATTCATTTATTTCATTTTATTCCTGACATCATGCCTGTTCAACACTCACCCCCGGCAAGACAGACAATATCTCAGGCCAGAGCTCAAGCTGTTCTCACTCCAACTCCAAGAGCTCCTCTAGATGTCACCCCAGCAGTTCCTCAACTGAGGGCCCAATTAGATAGAGGACCCCGCATGGAAGGAAGGAAGAGGGCCCAGAAGATCAAGTTCATTTTCAGGAGTTGTTGGCGGATTTCCAGGAACTTCAAGGACTATTTTCAAAGGTCCAGGTGAAGATGGTGATGAGGGGGAGGAGAATTCTGTGGAAGAGGAAGAGTCTGATGGTACTGAAGGTGTCCCTGCTCCGGTGGAGGCATCCCAAGGTACTGGAGGGCCAACTCTAGCCCAGTCTAATCAGCCTGTCTCTCATCAGTCTGAACCATCTTTATTGGCCATCATGCAGCAAATGACTCAGATTATGGCCAATCTTCAAGCAGCTTCATCTTCTGAAGCATCAAGACCACCAGCCTTCAAGACTCCATCTATGAAGGCACCGGAATGCTTTGATGGGACTCAGCCCTTCAAAGTTAGAAGTTTCATTCAATCCTGTCGATTGATTTTTCATAATGATCCTGCAAACTTCGCTCAAGACAGAAAGAAGGTCCTTTATGCCACTTCATTCCTCATTGGCAGGGCTGCAAAATGGATTGAGCCTTATCTTTCCAATCTCACCAATCAAGATTCAAATTACCTTCTCAATTCTTGGCCTTTATTTGAATCTCAGCTCTTCACTCTATTTGGTGACCCGAATGAAGTCAGAAAAGCTGAAGAAGAATTGGATTCTTTAAGAATGAAAGAAGGTGGGCATGTATCCTTATACATTGCTGATTTCAGAAGCTTAGTCTCAAGGATCGGGGATTGGGGTGAAAGAGCTCTCATCCATCATTTCAGGAAGGGATTGCCATCCAGGATTTTGGATTAATTGGCCTCCCATCCTTCAAGAATTGACTCTCTTCAAGACTTAATGGAGGTTACCCTGGAACTTGATACCAGGTACCATGAGAGGCGAAATGAAAAGAGTCATCATCAAGAGAAGAAGCCAGAAGCCTCAAAGTCAAGTTCTTCTCATCCTCAAAATTCTTCAAGTTCAAGTCATAAGAAGAAGAAGAATTTTCAGAAGAGGGACAAGCCCCATTCTTCTTTGTTGAATAAAGATTTCAAGCTCATGAACTCTGAAAAAGAAAGAAGAATCAAGGAGGGTCGTTGTACCTATTGTGGTGGGAAGCATAGTCTTGAGTCCTGTTTCAAAAGGCCTCAAAACAAGCTTACCCAACCGTCAGGCAAATTTCCCAGCCAGGGAAAAGCCTGAGTGAAGATCATGTTGTGTTCAATGGTCTTCACAGTTTTCCATCCAGAGCACAATTGTGCATTCTGAATACTGGTGTCAAAAATTCTCTTAAATTTTTTGTTTTTTCTTCTCTTTCTGATGTTTTTTACAGTATTCTCATTGATTCTGGTGCTACCAACTCATTTATTGCAAAGCAGTTTGTTCACAAGTATTCATTGACTACGTCAGAACTTCCAGAGAAGATTCCCCTCATCATTTTAGACTCCTCTGAGTCTCCTTCTTTATTTGTGACTCACCATACTAAATATATGGTTGAGCTCCCTTCCTTCCCAAGCTTTGAATGGGACTTTTTAGTCATTGATACTCCCAAGGGAGAAGACCTCATATTGGGCTTTGACTTTCTTAATCATTTTAATCCATTTATTGATTGGACGCAAGGATTGATCACCTTTAATTCTGATCATAAGGACTATAATGATCCTTCAATTTCTTTCAGTAATGACTTTTCTTCTGCCAAATCATGTGCAGCTCTGGTTGGTGATTCTAGAACACCATCATTTCCGTCTTCTGTCCATATTCCTTCCCTTAATTCCCATTAGTCATTACTATCATCTAAAGATGAAGTCTTCAAAGAGATTCAAGATGTTGGAGAAGATAATTCTGTATCTTCACTTCATCTCTTCTTTGGGAATATGGACCTTCCTCCTTCATCTTATCATGACTCCCTGGAGGAGTTGTGGGATGAAGAGGAAGAGCCAGAAGAAATAGAAACCGTGATGAATGTTGTTCCATCTGTTTATCACCAATACTTGGATGTATTTTCCAAGGTGAAAGCAGAGAAACTTCCTCCTCACTGCGCCTGTGATCATCATATCGAGCTGGAGGGGTCTCTACCTCCAGTTGGGGTGATCTACTCTTTATCAAACCAAGAGTCAGATACACTCAGGGCCTACATTTCAGAGAATGTAGAGAAAGGTTTCATCCGGCCAAGCTCCTCTTCTACAGGAGCACCTGTTCTTTTTGTCAAAAAGAAAGATGGTGGCCTCCGTTTGTGTGTTGATTACCGCAAACTCAATGCTGTTACTAGGAAGAACAAGTATCCTGTTCCTCCTATGAATCAGCTTCTAACTGTTTTCCATGGTTCTTCTATCTTCTCCAAGATTGATTTGCGTGGTGCATATAACCTGCTCAGAATCAAGGAAGGTGATGAACATTTGACTTGTTTTAGAACCAAATATGGTAGTTACGAGTACTTGGTTATGCCATTTGGTCTTACCAATGCTCCTGCTTCTTTTCAAAATCTCGTCAATGATATTTTTTATGATCTTCTTGATGTTTATGTTGTGGTTTATTTGGATGACATTATGGTCTTTCCCAAATCTGAGGAACAACATGTCACTCATGTGTCCACTGTTCTTTCCAGACTCAGAGCCAATAACCTCTTTGCTAAGGCGTCCAAATGCCTATTCCATGTTTCTAGTGTAGAGTATTTAGGTTATGTTGTTTCTTCTGAAGGCCTCAAGATGGACCAAGCAAAAGTCCAGCAAATTCTCAATTGGCCACCTCCAAGAAACCTCAAGGCTCTTCAATCATTCCTTGGCTTTGCCAATTTCTACCGCCGTTTCATCAAGAATTATTCAAAGAAAATTAGTTCACTCACAAGTTTCCTCAAGAAAGATTCCTGTTTTCCCCTCAATGAGGAAGCTCTTAGACAGTTTCATCAACTCAAAGAGGCATTCACCACTGCTCCAATCCTTCTCTACCCACCATTGTAGAGACCGATGCATCAGATTATGCCTTGGGTGCTGTACTGAGTCAGGTCTCTGACTCAGGAAAACATCCCATTGCATTTGATAGCCGCAAGCTTCTCCCAGCTGAGCTCAATTATGAGATTCATGACAAGGAACTCCTTGGCATAGTCTGGGCTCTCACGCGCTGGAGAGCTTTCCTTCTTTCAATCTCTTCCCCTTTTGAAGTTCTCACCGATCATTAATCTCTTCAATATTTTATGTCTTCCAAGATTCTCACTTGCCGTCAAGCCCGCTGGGCTGAATTTTTATCTGAATTCCATTTCTCAATCACTTACCGCCCTGGCCGATTGGCCACCCTTCCAGATGCCTTGTCACGTCAGGACGACGTTTACCCAGAGAGGGGGGAGGATTTCATCAGCAAGAATCCAATGAACTATCAGAAGATAATTAAGCAAGATGAAATTCAAGCCTCAAAGTTTTTTGAAGTCAAGGTGGATTCATTTTCAAATTTGATTGATTCAATTCAGAAGGCAGTGTGGCAAGATTCTCAATATAGAAGTGTCCTTGAAGATTTGGGTAAAGGTAAATCTGTCCAAGATTATTCTCTTGATTCCTCTTCCAAACTTCTCCTTTTCAAAGATCGGGTGGTGGTCCCAAATGACCCCACAATTCAACTCAATATACTTCAAAAGCAGCATGACTCTCCTCTAGCTGGACACCCTGGCCAAGAGAAGACTCTCAAACTTGTCAAGCGGGATTTCCACTGGTCCGGCATGACTCAATTTATCAAGGATTATGTATCATCCTGTCAACAGTGTTCAAGAAACAAAAATATTCATCACAAGAAGTTTGGACTCCTCAAGCCTCTTCCAATTCCAAGTGGTCCTTGGATTTGTCTTTCAATGGATTTCATCACTCAATTTCCACTGTCCAATTCCTTTGATTCAATTTTAGTCATAGTGGACAGATTCTCAAAAATGGTGGTTTTTATTCCAACAATAGATTCAATCACTTCATTAGATTTGGCCCATTTATTCATCAAGAATATTTTCTCAAAGCATGGCCTTCCTTCAAGCATTGTTAGTGATCGAGGTTCTCTTTTTGTTTCTTCTTTTTGGACCAACCTTTGTCAGCAGCTCAAGATTTCAAGAGACTTGTCAACTGCTTACCATCCAGAAACTGATGGAAAGACAGAGAGGGTAAATCAGATACTAGAACAGTACCTTCGGATGTATGTCAGTTATCATCAAGATGATTGGAACACCTGGCTCCCTCTGGCTGAATTTGCCTACAATAACTCTGACCACTCTTCAAGAAAACAATCACCGTTTTTCACTGTTTATGGAAGAGATCCTCATTTTGACTCAGTTCACATCACTCAAGACACTCCGGCTGGAAAGTTATCAACAAAAATCCAATCAGTACAGCAAGATGTCAAGAGAGAACTTGAAGTTGCCATAAACAGGTTTAAGAGGTATGCAGATAAAAGTAGAGCAAGTCCACCTGTTTTCAATCCCAGTGACATGGTATGGCTCTCTTCCAAGAACATCAAATCAACCAGACCCACCAAAAAGCTGTCTGAAAGATGGCTGGGTCCTTTTCCAATCTTGAAGAAAGTCAGCACTCATGCCTACCACCTCAAGCTTCCATCTCAATGGAAATCCATCCACCCAGTTTTCCATATTTCCCTTTTGGAACCAGTCAAGACGTCAACAATCCCAAATAGGCATCAAGAGCCTCCTCCTCCAATAATCATTGAAGAAGAAGAAGAATGGGAAGTCTCTCAAATACTGGACTCAAAGCTCAAGAGAGCAAAATTATGGTATCTGGTGAAATGGAAAGGTTTCAGTCAAGACCCAGAAAGATCCACTTGGGAACAAACCAAAAACCTCAAGAATTGTCCTGAACTTGTCAAAGATTTTCATTCATTATATCCTGACAAGCCTGGGCCGAATTCTTCAAAAGCTTGATTAATTATGGTGCTTGGTGGGGAGAGGAATTACCAAAAGTAAGTCCCACTCCTGGTATGCACCTTTAGGGGTATTCTACTCTTTTTGTTGTAAGCATCACCTTGGCCACACTGTGAGCACTTTGCAATTTTGGACACAGATCATTGGCATGGCTTTCAACTTCATTTCCAATCTTATGGCCATTTTCACTTGGGAAAATGGGCCATTCACTTTTCAATTCATTTCCAAGATTCCAAATTCAAATTCATTCCTTCAACATTTTTGTTTTATTTTTATGGCACTGCTGGGAGTGGTAACTACCAAAAGTAAGTTCCTCTCCTGGTGTGCACTTCCCTGAGGGGTCTACAATCGTGTCAAAACATCACATTGGCCACTTTGTGAGCACCTGTCATCAAATTTATATTTCCAGGTCTTTGGCCAATTTCAAAATCAGTTATCAACCTCCATGATGAAGATTGGAACCTCCTCAAGATTCAATTCATTTTTCTTTTTCTTTTTCCTTTTCTTTTCTTATTTTAATTTTCATTCTTTATTTCTATTTTACTTTCATTTTAAATTTTCTTTTATCACGTCAATTATCACGTCAAACAATTTTCATTCATTTCAAAATTAAATTCAAATCATGAAGCCAATGTCAAAAGAAGATCAAGCAAGTCCTGCGTCAAATGTCAAATTCTTAATATCAGTTTTCAAATTTTTTACCTTAATCAGTCCTCTTGAATCACTCTCTCAAAATCTTTCCAATAGCCTCAACAGGCTTCACCTTGTATTGGTGCTCAGGAGCTCACCATTTCAAGGTGGGGGGTACTGTCACAACCATGGCAATTCACTTCCTTGGATCCCCATATGGCATATCAAGCCACAGTTCTTTTATGGCCAATTGGCCATATCCATCACCAGTGGCCAATATGGCCACGTCATCATCTTATGAACCATTTATGGCCATTTGTGTTTTTGGGCCTTCATGGCCCTTCACCTCAATCCAGCACCCATAGCGGCAATTTATGCCCAAATGGGTATTTCTGGTCATTTCCCTCAAAAACAGGGGAAATGGCCCAAATGGCTGTTTTTGGCCATTTGGGCTCATAATGCGCATTTGCGCACTTTGACGCAAAGTGTCCAAAAGACACTTTCCCGCCTTTTGGGCCAGTTTTTGGCTCAGAACCCAAAAGGCCCAGAAACACCTTTCCAAGCTCTGAAGCCATCACATCCATCCTTTTCCCCTCTGACTTTCCACCTCAAGACCTTTGGACGTAATCTTTTTGCCAATCAATCAATATGCCATAAATGATGTTATATATCATTGTGCATCATTTTTCAACAGTAATTCAATGGCGGCAATATCAAATGGTCATTTCAACATTCCAACATCTCATCACGTCATCAAGGCACACAATCATTCAGAGGAATCATCAAGGCTCAAGAGCAAGTGTTTCAGCGTCAAAGACCAATGACACCATCAAGCAGTCATTGGTTATTCTCACTCCAAGTATTCCTTCCAAGGGAATACTGTCAATTCATTCTCAAGTGTATTCAAGAGGCAGTGCCAAAAAGAAGTTGTCAAGTGTCAAAGCTCCACTCAATCCATCTTGGCAACCATATTCATTTCAATACAGTCTGGATCCATCAAGAACTGTATTTCATTTTCAATCATGGGAAATTCATTCAACCCAATTCAATTTCAATATTAGCCAGCTGTATCAATTCCCAAAACAATCAATACAGCCTCAAGGATCAATACAGATCAGTTTTCAGCCTGAAGAACTCAAGCTCCCAGCTTTTCACATATACTGGCTACCCTTTCCACCCTGGGGGGTTTTCCCCAGTTAATTAATATATTTTGATTTTATTTTATCTTTATTTTCTTTTCATTTTAGTGAAGCAAATACTGATATTATTAAGTCAGTCATTTAGCACTTTTCCCTTTCTCTTTCTTCGCCTGTCAATGGATATTTGGTGGTCATATCCTTACTAATTCCATTATTCATTTTTGGCAGGTTGAAACAGTGATTAAGGACTTACTTGGTTGGCTCTTTGGCCATTTGGCTTCCCTTTCCTCTTTTGCATCTCATCTTGTACCTGCATATCTTTTAGAGGAATTTATTCTTTATTTTTATTTCTTTATTCTTTGGAGTCTTCCAAGTGAGTTCCCTGATTGCTGAGTGCCAGGCCACTCTTGTATTTCTGTCCAAGAGCCCCTGTGACAGGAGCTGGTAGACACCACTGGGGCTTCTGTCTCCAAAGCTGGAGTCATTTCCAGTTCCTTCTTCTGGTCTATGGATAAAAGACTTTGGTTCTTCAACAAATTCTTTATCTTTTTGACCTTGTCTTTGCAAGACAGGGGGCTCCATCCTCCTAAGAGTTCTATGGTCTTCTCCTGACCCAGAAAGCTCTTGATGTGTAAGTAGGAGTTCATGGCCCCCTGCCAAAGGCTTGGGCATATTTCCCACTCCTCTTCTTTGGCTGCTCTGAACCAATTTTTGTACTGGCATTGATATATTTCTATTTCTGCCACTTGACAAGGGTTCAGCCCTGGAAATATTGTCATGAATCAGTTCAGGCTCAGAATTCACGTCAAAATCTGTGGGTACAGACCTTGGGGAATGGGGGGCAACTCTGGTATCCTCCAAATGTGTCGTTCTTGTGGAAGACTTGGTACTTCTGGATTTGGTCTTGCCTCCTCTTTTTCCACATCCATCTGGTTGGACTGAATAGTTGCTTCCATTTCTGGTATGCACCATTTTCACGTCAATTTAAAGATACAAGGTGAACATATAAGATAAAATACACACCTTTTGGTGGTAATTTAGTCTTTTCTGCGTTAAATAAGGTGCCTCTTTTAGCAATTTGCACCTCAATACTGTCTTCAGATTCTAGACTAGTGATATATCCTTTAATGAGTCTGTTGCCAGCTGCACAGTATTTGATTAAAGACAATAGATATAATTATAAAAGAGAAAAAAATTATTTTTTATACTTTTTAAAATATTTTTAAAGATTTTTTATAAGTTTTATATTTTTTGCTATTAAAAAAATTATTCTTTTTAAAGAAAAAAATTAAAATTTAAGATTTTGAATGAAAATTAATTCAGAGTAACTCAAAGAATAATTTTATAAGTTTTTGGATGTGAAAAAGCCATGCGTAAAAACAGTGTAAAATTAAACCAAATTCCTCAATGAAAATATTTCCAAAACAATTTCAAATATAAGAATTATTTTAACTTTAAAATGAAAGAAAAAATTATTAAACTAATATATTTTAGAACTTGAAAATATATCAATTAAGGGTACAAGGTTCAAAAAACATGGCCAGGCCCCCAAATGTAAGATTTGTCTATGAAACTGATGATAATATTACTATTAATGAACAGTACTATGACTGTTCTTATGAAATACAATAACAAAATGTTATTATAACCACAATTAAATAATTAAAGAATTATTTCTTTCACATGTTAAACACTACTAGTGATTTTAACAGTGAGTAAGTACTTGTCTACAAGAATCAATTACAAGAAGATTTTAATAATAAAACTTCTTTTATTAAAATAATAAAATTATTTTAATGTATAATTATCTTTTGCAAGAATAATTATAATGGCAATTCTTGAAGAAAACTAATTTTTAGAGAAAAAATTTAATAATTAAAAATAAATCACTTACTAATATTCCAAAGAACTTATTGAAAGATAAGATAGAGAGATTTGACGTAAAATTGTGGATTTTAAGGATCAAAATGAATTTATAACAGTATTACAACAATATATAGGTGGATTCTATGATTTCACGTCTTTCTGATTGATTCTGAAAGATTTAAAACACTTAAGAATAGCTATAACTAATACTTACTTGTTGGTAATAATGATTTTAAATGATAATAAGATGATAATGTGGAAAAAACAGCAAGAAGAGGCCTCTTTTAAGTCAACAACAGCTCACAGAGGTGTGCAATAGAGCAAACTGAAAAGCCAGTGAGTGAGAAAACAATAAACCCTTTTGGATTATTGATTGCATCATCTGTTGTCACATAAGATTATCATAATTACTTAATTGATGCTTTTACGTGACTACCAACCCCAATATGGTTAAGAATAGAAGGAGTAACATCTGTAAATCTTCTTTTATTCCAAAATAATAATTGATTTATCAAAGTTATCAATGTTATTGCCAATTTAATCACAGGTTGTAGTTACTGTAAATTTTTGAAGATTCAGTGTTTCATGTAGAATAGTCAAAAATGGACTGTGAGTAAAACTTTTAATTTCACTAGTAAAACTGTAATTATTTTTGGCGGTATCATAGATAATACAGTTCTCCATTGGTCCTGAAAGTTTCAGAAAGATAAATTAAGAGTTGTATTTTTAATGAATTTTTGAAGTTTTTACCTCATTTCTACATAGAATTGCAAATATCAGTGTTTAACTGGTTTCTATGAGGTAAATCAATGGATACAATTCCAAAAAGGGTTTTAATTACTTTTTTGAGGTTTATCCATGGAAAATCATTAATAATTGACATGGTTACAGGAGTCTAAGTAGCTTTTTACCTCCTTGGAACGTCAAAATAGCAGGTTATTTGCTATTTTCTTAAGATTTACAGTAGTTGCAACATGGTAACCAAGTTCCCAAAAGGTTAAGTTTACCAAATAGACCAAGATCAGCCATGGATCCAAGCTTTGGAGATGTCCACGCCTCTGAGGCCTCAGAAGTTGGGTACCCTGGCTCTCTTTGATGTCTTTTCTCCCCCTTGCCTATTTTTTACGTCAAAATAGAAATTTAAGCTTCAAGTGAGATATCCACTATGGGTTTACCAAAAGTCCATGTAATAATACCATGATATTAAGTGCTCAAAACATGCATAACACTATTCTTAGTGTATACGTAACATGGGATTTCTCACATTCCCATTATTTTGGCATGAAATTAAGAAAAACAAAAATTTTTCACGGATCTTTTATGTGGTATTGATGATGTGGTATTGAAGTATTTTCCATTTTACCACCTCAAAGAGTTAATTTGAGCTTATTCACTCTATGGAGCTACCCTGGGTGAATTTTTGTGTATAGTCCAAATCTGGCCTTAAATCTATGGATTTACTTACTCAATAAAAAGTTATTCATCTTTTCTGAAATCAAAAATGATTAATTTTGGATATATGCATGAATTATGAGTTATGCATAATTCAAAATTTCTTTTTAACATAATTGTGGCCTATTTGGGTATGTAAAATATACCTCAAGGCTCACACTTCAAGAGTAAGATGTTGATATATTTTGAAATCTTGGATATCATGGTGATGGATGAAGGATGGATTGAGCCCACATCATATCTTTCAGAGACTTACAAAAATTAATGAAAGAGATCTATTAGCAATTTATCACAACTTTCAGATATGAACACAGGCACTTACCTGAGAAATATGTTCAATTAGTAATATGTAAAGAGGGAGAGCCTGGTTAATAATTTGATAGTTTGATCCACAAACTATAATTGTGTCTTTGTAGAGAGGCTTGAGAAAGTCAATAATTACCTGCACCTTCTCCCATTCAAGTGGGGTTAGGCAATAAGATCCCATGTTGTTGGGATTACAAAATTGATTATAAGCATCTTTCAGAAAAAATGAACTCTGAAGCATGTTTTAAGTAGAGTTCCAGAGGGTTGAGACATGTGAGAGGCGGCTTGTGGCATTAGCTGGCTTGTCCTCATCATAGATGAGGTTGACAGTTGTTGAGAATTTCTCTTGTCTTTGGGGCCTATGTCACAGGTAAGTTTCTAATTGGGAAATCCTTGAGATAATTGAATTATGCTTCAATTGATGGCCATCTAGAGGTTCAACTATGTTTGCAATCAACATTGGGTTTTTTTGATTGCCATCTTGTGAGGTTGCTGCCAAGGAAGTTCTCTCCCCAAGCGCTTTCAGTCCATTGCATGCTTCTAAGTGGATTGTATGGGCCATGCATCCAATGGCTTGAGTTTTTACACAAAAAAACTTGATGTTTCATCTTTGAGGGCCTGTGCTAAACAGCCATTAACAGAAGAATTTTTTGTTATCAGTCCAGAAGTTAGATGGTTGACCCCACAGTGGTGAAGAGCACTTTTAAAAGAGCTTTCAAGTAAAGATCCTGAGTGATTGCCTAATGTTTTCAAAAATATTTTTTTGAATTCTTACAAGTGGGGTCAATTGAATCTCTTCAAAACATATCTTTAATTTCTTTCAATCCCAAAGTAAGTGATGTAAGCTTAAAGTCTTCATCCAAAAAATTCCATGATATTTGGGCTGGTCTAAGTATCAGTTGTAAAGGAAATAAATTTCCCCTTATCAGATATTAACTTTCAAATAAGTTCTTGATGGAAGAAAAAAAATTGTTGAAAGGTGAGCTGCCAATGCATTGATTGTGGGCTTGCAGAGTTCCAGAAGATTGAAAATAATTTGGATTCTGTAATGGAGAGTTGGAGGTAATTGTCACACACAAAATAAACAAGGTCAGTGTTTAGTGATTCTGGTGAAAAGGCCTGTCAGAAACAATAAAAAAGTGATCTAGAGAAAGTGTATACATAACTTTTTTAACTTGTGATTCTTTATAAAATTGTCAAGAATTGCTTGAGACTTCTGACCACCATGATGGTTATTAATGTTGGTCAGGTAGTGCAAGAGCTTGAGATGCTGACTCATGGATTTTGTACTACCTGTCCAATTGCATTTAAGTTTCTTGTTGCAGCAATTTCCAGCTGGGTTACTGACCTGAAATTGAAAAATAATATCATAAAAATCAGAAAAATATAGCCAAACCCACAATTGTTTAGTTGGTTGAGATCTGGGCTGTGGCATCTGCTTCACTGGGAGCAGATTCATTTTATGGGTGTGAAGGTGGTACTGAGGACATTATAGTTTCAGATATTGAGTATGAAATAGAAATAAAACATGAAAAGAAGGGTGGAGTCAGCAGAAAAAGAAAATTATTGAGAAAAATAATAAGAGAAATAAGACACAGAATACAAAAGAAGATTGATGGAGAAAAGATGAAAAGAGAAACCTGTGTGTCCTGCCTGATGCTGGAATATCTGGGAATTTAGGGACTGGGGTAAAAATTAAAATAAATATATGCTTGGGATTGGAGCCAGGACAGGATACGGCTATGGCCAATGTGGGAAAAATACATGGTGACCACCCTTAGTTAAACCAGAGCATTGGTGATTACATAAGGCATTCCACAATCACTTCAGTACACAACAGGCCATAAAAGCTGATGCTGATAATAGGATAAGGCCTTTTGTAAAAAAGGCTACTGAATGAAGTCGCACTAAAGCTTATACTAACTACAATAAAGCCCATAGTGCTCAAAATGTTCGGAGGAATTATTTCAAGGTGGGCTCCACATACCCTGGGAATCAAGCTATTTCAGTGAAGATATTCCTTGAGTGGCTCATTATGAATAATTTTGAGTGGAAAAGAATGGTGAAAAGACAAAATAAAGGAATATTTAGGATATTTGGTTTCAATTCTGGTGATTTTTGACAGGATTGTTACAAGTGAAAAGGGAGTTCACCTCATCAGGAGATCACATCCCCTTTCAGAAATTCTGCACAGCAAATATCAGCTGATGACGAATAGTAATACCTGAACGATGAGAAATTTATAAATTTTGGTTTGTTGAAACTCCTTGTCGAATAAATAAATTTTATTTTTTGAAAGGAATCCTTTTGGAGGCTTGCTTGAATTAAATATGAATATGAAAAAATAAGTCTTAACTTGAGGAATTTGTATTCTTGAGTTTTCTTACGACCTGAAAGTCTTTCCCTTGAGCTTGGGGAAATTAATTTGAGGCAAAAAAAGAAGTAAACACCATAATTTGAGAATATTTCCTCAAATTTGTAGAGAGTATAAAATTCCTTTTTTGACACTCTAGCGGCTTTTATAAATATTACTCTCCTGGATAAAGCCAAGATATTTGAAGATTTTATAAGATTAATAAAAGTCAACTTAAACTACCATGTGAATAAAATTGAGTAAAATTGGTAATATTTATTGTAAATAATCTATCCTGGCTAAAACATCTCAGCAGAAGCCTTCCTAATGCATACAACTATTTGGAAATTGATACAAGGAAAATAAGAAAAAATATCAGGACTAAACCATAAAATCTGTTGATGTACGAAATTCAACATGGGGTATACTTGGAAAGCCTTTACTAGATTACCCAAAAAAAGATGGGAGTTTTAAGCAATAATGATGCAAATCTTAGTTAGATAATCAGCGGAGGAAACGCCTAAAGGTTGAATCTCAGAAAATTTGATACAGAAAGACAACTGAGTTGATTTAGTATTGAAATTTGGGATTTAATTATACTGAGTTATTAGTTCATTTTTTTGTGTATACTTTTTCAGGATGGACTTCTTTCCGAGACTTAATAACTTGACTCTATATTCATCAAACAACTCATTTCATTCAAAATTAAAAAGATTGATATTCTCTTTAGATTTTTAGCTTTAATGAATTTTGAATTAGTTCTTAAGTAGCACCAAAAATACTCTGTATTTAATCAAGCTTGTTCTTGTAAGATATGCTGTCATTAACTTCAGATTTTGTTATCTTTTATTTTAATATCCTTCAATAAAAATACATTTACTTCTTTATCCCAAGGAATTTCAGTTTGCAAATTTTTTCTTAAGAGCTGAAGTATTTTTTTATTGTATTATGATTTTATTGAATTGAATTTTTCCTCTTTCCTTTTTCATATAATGAATAATTAAGCTTTCTTAAGTTTGAGACAGTTTCAATTTCTTATTTGATGGTGAAGATACTTTTTCATATTTATACACTTGAGTGGTAAGGACAATTTTCAGGGGTAATGAGAATATTATATAAAGTAGAAAAGATTTTCGGGCTTCTTTATTGTTTTGAATCTAAATGATTCATTGGATCAATTCTCTTCAAATTTTTCTTGAACTTGATAAAAACTCCTTACCGAATATAAATTTTTTCTAAGTCACAGTGGGGATTTCTTCTCATGGAGGAATTTCTCTGAGAATTTTTAATTAAACTTCTTTTTGAGATGCACTATGTTATGTCTCTTAATCTCAAATAAATCAGATAATGCTTTTATTATTCATCTAACAACCGCTTTTGAACCTATTCTTTGAGATTTTATCCTTTATGTAGGGTTTGGTTAGCAGAGCTCAAAAGAGAAAAATTTGAATAAAAATATTAAAAAATATATAATTTTATGCATAGGACTTTTGTGTGAAAGACTTTTCAAAAAATTGAAAAATTGTGGAGTTATATTAAAATCGGCATAAGTCTTAGTGATTGAAAATAAATTCTAAAAATATTTATTCCTCTGCGAATATATGTTTGGATTAGCAATGCTTTTAAAATCCATCTTTTTCGAAGTTATGATCTGGATATTTTAAATGTTTTATAAGAAATTTATATGAAAATAATTGAAAATAGATTATTAAGCCAACATAAAGAATGAAATTTAATATAAGAAGCTTAATGACTCTTCTTGAAATGAATATATCTCAATTTTGAATAATTTGAAGCTACTCCGTGATTACATATTTTTGATATGGATGGATTTATAAAGCCATCCAGTTCCATTTTCTGAATTGAATAAATATCAGCCCATCAGAGGAAAGTTGATTATTAGTATTTATTACTAAATATAAGCATATTTCAAGTAATTTTTTCCTCATTCAATACCAAAAAATATTTGAATGAATTTTAGTATTACTAATTCATTAGCTACCAGTTCCATTTATTCAAGAAATTGAGCTTCTAAATATATATATAAAGCTCAAAAGAGATTTGAAGTAAATATGCCTTCTGTTTGGAGTCATTTTCATGTTAAAATCCTCCTTTCAGGACACTAAGGTGTGCTCTTATTTGAAATCACAGGGAGATGTTTTAGCTTATTTTCTTAAAGTAGAATTGGGTTATCAATGGAAATTTTAAAGGAAAAAATACATATTTATTCTAAAGGTATCAATCCTAAACTTTACCTATTGACAAAATAAATAAAGTAAGTTTTCAAGGAAATTGATATATCCTTATATCAGTGAAATGAAAAGAAAATTGGTTGATAAATTGGCTAAGAACAGTATTCTTCATGAGAAATTAAGATCTGGTTAACTATAAAAAATACAACTTAGCTTACTTTAAAATGTAAAAATAATTCTCATGAGGAAAACTGTGGTTCTAGATTTTTATCATATTTTTATCATATTTTAAAAATTAAAGGTAAACTTTTTGGGAAAAACAGTGGCTATATAGAAATAAATTCACTTTCTTGGAAGAATTTCTTAAAAATATTATAGTGATAGACTTTCTCAAAATAAAAAACTATTAAGAAAGCTTTCAAGTCAACCTAATTTTTAGAAACACAAACATGATATTTCCTAAGCTTTTGGTTATATCAATAATAATAACAATGAACACCATTATTTTCACTTTTACAAAGAATGAAGGATTATATATGCTAAAAACCAATTCTCTCGATTTAATAAAATATGGAAAGTAAGCTTGAATGGTATTGAAGCTTCTAACAATATCTTTTACAAAAATTCGTTAAAAAATCTCTAATAATTAATTAATCGATATGTGAGCTACATTTCTATATTTAATCAAATGTTAATATGAGGAGAGGGAATATAATAAGTGTATCATGTGAAAGGGAATTTTATTTCATTAAAGGTAAAAATAATTTTCAAGGTAAAAACTATTTGGAAATAAGGATTTGTAGGGGTTGAGAAGGGAAAAGAGTGGAAAATTAGTATCTTGAAGCTGAAATAATACTATGGAAAATTATTGTTTCCCAAGAATTAACAATTTAATTAAAGATACCCTGAAAGAGATATTTAAGATCATATTTCTATTGGAATAATGAAGAAAAGTACTGTGAGAAATTAGTGTGGAAAGAGAGTCTCTAAAAAGCATTATAAAGAGAAGTAAAACCCAAAATTACCTGAGTGGATGAAGAGAATCAATAAAACAATTTTCAGTCACAAAATATGTGTAAGGTGTGGATATGAAACTTTGATTAAAAATCAAGTACTTTTCCTGTCCTCAAAATTTGTATAAGGTAAAAATCAATTAAAAATAGTAGAAAATATTATTTTTAAGAGAAAACATGCCAATTTTATTGCTTATAGCTTTATTAGTATAAAGCAATAATATTCTAAAGATTTATTGTTTTACCAACAATAAAAATTTATCCCAAAAATACTCTACAAGAGATATTTAAGGCTACAAAAGAAATTTCTTCAAGAGCAATTTCAATTGGAATTAATTGAGAAAAGAACTGCAAACAATTAATTAAAGAACAAAGTCTTTCAAAAGAATTTTAAAGATAAAATACGCCCAAAATTGACCAGAGTGAATTTGGAAACAAAGTGACAAAGTTTACAGTGATGAAAGATGCTTTAATTGACTTTTGGGGTGGTTCAGGGGTAAAAATGATTATAAGAGTTACAAACAATGGTTATAATTATTTTTTCACGTGGCTAAAAGGATTAAAGTGATTTAAAAATGGTGGTTGGAATCTTTTATTGATTGGTTTAACAGTGTTTAAACTAATTATAAAAGGAAAAGATTCTAACATGAAGAGAAAAGTGGGGCAAAGAAGACATTCTTTTATAGCCATCAATTCTCTTATTCCAAAGGTAGAATTTACTCTTTTCAGTCGTGAAAAACAGTCTGACAACAGAAAAGCCAATTATGGCATCATTGAACCCTGGTTTAGACCAAAAAGGGCTGGTTTAAGCCATTTTTAGCCATTTTAGACCCTTAAATCAGCCATTACTATAGCAATACCTGGTCTAGAGCCTTCAAAACATGTCAGGATGTGTGTAAGAGGCGTATAAGCCAGTTAAAACTGCTTTTACCATGATTGCCTTATCTTAAGGATAGTTTTACCCTCATGGCAAGAGCTAAAACTACCCCAGTTGGTATCAAAACCTCATCATAAATTGAGTCCACAGACCCTGTAACTCAATTCCAGGCCAAAAGTGATGAACTTTTGCATGAATTTTGACACCAAATGCCTGTCAGAAAGGATTTTGGGGGTCTAGCTCCCCTTGAGAGCTGGAGTTCCTTTTCCCCCCCAAATTTAATTTTTCCAATTTATTTTTCCTTTAATTCCTCATCATGTATTATACTTATAATTTACATATGTAATTCAATTGAATTCTAAAGTAAAATACAGTAATAATTGATACCTCATATGTAAATCAAAGTTCACTTATGTAATACATGCGCACATTTTGACATTTCAATTGAATTCAATTGAAAATACTTTTCAATTCCTCATAACTTCTAAACTAAACACAACACCTCAACTTTAACAAAAAAATTGATGGTTAACACCACATGTGGTGTGAGTTAAAATAAAGTTTTGAGGATTTTCAAATTTTGTATTGAAAATACTAAAAACTTAATTTAAGCTTATTTAGAGTTGAGCTACAAGAATTTCACTCAGAGGTGACCCCAGCTGATTTTTTATGAGGAATCCATTGGTGAAATAATTTTTATATGTTTATTTATTGGATAAAAAGTTATAATAATTTTTATTTAACTTTTTTCCAAATTTATTTATTTTTTTTACAATTTTGTTAAAATTTCATTTTTACTTAATTTTTTTAAGTATAAATGTAATTTTATAATTCCAAAATTTAATGTAATTTTTATTTTTAAATTTTAATTAAATTTTTTTATTTTGAATATAGTTTTATATTTATATTTTGATTTTTATAATATAAATAAATTTATACTATTTATATTTATATGTTAATTTTGTATTTGTGGTCTTTTGGGTATATGAAATTACCTCTAAGGCTCACATTCCCTTCCCCTAAAAAAGAATATTACTTTGTAATATTGGTATCTCTAGTGTGTCTGAATCTCCTGAGGAGTTTGGTAGCTTCTGGTATATCTTTTTCTTCCGACCATTCATCTTTACAGGTTGGGTCACTGTACCTAACAAGGTATTCCCTTACTTTCTTGGTTCTTAATTGCCTTTCTTTAAGAACTTTGGTAATTTTCTTAGTACCAGATGTCTCAATAGGAGGTATAACTTGGGGAATCTTATTCCTCAAGGGAAATTTCTCAGCATCACTAGATTTATATGGCTTTATCAAGCTCACTGGAAATGTATGATGCTTATCGCTAAGTTCTTCAGATAACTCTACGTCTACAGCATTTTCTCCATGGAGGGCCTTCATCACAAAAGGTCCTGCAAAGGGGTCTTTCAACTTTTTACATCCTTTGATGTTATTGAAGTTAGTGGTGGATACAAGAACTAGGTCCCCCACTTTGAAATATGGAGTTGCATGTGATTTATCCCATTTGTCTTTAGCATATGCAAAAGAGTCCTCCATGCACCTTAATGCATGCTTTCTAGCTTTTTCTAGCATTCCTTTGAAGCTAGCAGCTGTGGGATGTATTTCAATTAAATCTTTCCTCAAGGAATCTTGGGGTAACTTGGGGTTCCATCCTTTTTCTAGAATAGCAGGAGTCTGATTGGTACTGGCATGGATTGATGTTTTATATGCTAATTCTGGTGCTGGCAATAGAGTACACCAATCATGGGTATATCCATCACAATCTTTGAATTCAAGGCCATATGCACAAAATCTTCTTACCATGTCCTATAAGTTTTGGATCATCCTTTCAGCCAGGCCATCAGTTTGTGGGTGGTAGGCTGTAGATAAAGACAGTTTAGTGCCAAATAATTGGTGAAGATCTGTGCATAGTGCTGAAGTGAATTTGGGATCCCTATCACTAATGATATTTGTAAATATCCCAGTCCATGATACTACTCTATTCCATATCAGAAGAGCTGTATCCATGGCTGTATCATCTTTGTGACATGGTAAAAAGATTGGAGTTTTACTGAATCTGTCCACAATTACTAGGCAAGCATTATAGCTTCTGCCACCTCCTGGTGGTAGGCCAGTTACCCAATCCATATGGACAATTTCCCAAGGTCTGCTTGGTTCTTGGATTTTTATCATATTTCCAAGTCTCTTGCCAGTGGATTTATCTGCCTTTTGGCATCTGTCACAGGTCTTGCAATACTCTGCAACATCTTTCTGCCACATTGGCCACCATATGCAGGTCTTTACTTTCTCTCTTGTTCTGTCTTCAGACAGATGTCCTGAAAAGGGGCTATCATGGCATTCTTTCAGTACAAGATTGATTAATGACCTGTCTACAACTGTCATGACACATGTGTGCTTGGTTCTGTGGTAAATTATACCATCCAGTAGGTGAAATCTTCCTTCATCATAAGTTTTTTACATACTTCATCCAAGGAATGTATTAGAGAGTTGTATTTACAGTCTTTGCCAAGTAATTGGCATAAGATGTTACAATTCTTATCTTGAGTGTAACTACTTCTGACTTCTTCAAAGAAGGTGGTGTTCAAGTCTGTAACACTTATTCCTTCTATTAGAATTTGTGGTGAAGCTTCTTCTGGCACATAAGCAGGATTATCAATATTATTTGGTAATGACCATCTGCTTAGTCCATCTGCATTCATATGAATATTCCCATCCTTATGAACAATAGTCATATTGCCTCTGTATTCTTGTATGGCTATTTGCCATCTGAGCATATGTCTGTTGGGTGTTTTCATGTTCAGAAGTGATTTGACAGCTGTACAATCTGTTATTACCTCAAAAACACATCCCTCTAAGAAGTAGTTCAATTTCTTGAAGGCCCAGACAAGGCATAGACATTCCATTTGACTTGCTCCATATCTGGCTTCAGTTGGTTTGATTTGCCTGGATATGAAACATATGGGTCCTTCTACAGATTTATCATTTATGATCTGAACTTGGTGAAGTGCAGCACCCAGTCCATCCCCTGATGCATCAATATACAGTTTGAAAGGTAATTTAAAGTCTGGCATCAGTAAGAGTGGAGCAGTGGTCAAGGCTTCTCTTAGAGACTCAAAACCTTTGACTCTGTCAACAGTCATTTCAAATACTGTGTCTTTGTCACACAATTTATAAAGTGGTCTTGCTATGGATGCAAAATCTTTAATTTGTTGCCTGTAATATCCTGCAAAACCTAAGAATGACTGAATTTCCTTCTTATTCTGAGGCATGGGTTTTAGCAATACTGCTGCAACTTTGTTTTGGTCAATTCCAAGGGACAAACCAGATACAACATGTCCTAGTGCTTTAAGTTCTTTAAATCCAAAATGACATTTTTTTAAGGAGATTTTCATGTTTACTGATTGAATTTTTGTCAAAACTCTGGACAATCTGTACATGTGCTCCTCCCAAGTCTTGGAACAGACAATAATGTCATTGATGTAAATGATTAACCATCCCTCTGAAAGTTCTTCAGGGAAGATTTCATTTATCATTGTTTGGAAGTGTGAAGGTGCATTTTTGATACCAAAGGGAATCCTCAAGTATTCATACACTCCACAATGAACAATAATTCTCAAGTATTTTCTTGCTCTTGGTGTCACCACATTTTGATGGAATCCTTCAAGGGCATCCATAGTGGTTATATATACTGCTTGAGATATTTGAGTAAGGGCAATTTGGATTTTTGGTATTGGGTATCTGTCTGGAACAGTGTAAGTGTTCAGAGCTCTAAAGTCCCCAACCATTCTGGATTTTCCATTATGCCATGCCACTATGACTGGTGTAGTTATTTCTACTTCTTCATTGTGGCCTACTTTTCTTATTACACCAAGGTCCAGAAGTTCTTGATATGAATTTCTAGAGCTTCTCTTGATTTTGGACTTGCTGGATATGCAGGTCTTCTTAAGAGTGGTTGATAAGGTCTCTCAATGTTAAGAATGATGTCAACTTCATGAAAAATAATTGCTCCTAGAGGTTCTTTGTCTGAAGCAAATGCTCCTCTGTGGTCATACAAAAGGGAAGAAAGTTCATTTTCTTGTTTTTCAGTCAGATGAAGGCTTATTTCAGCCTCATTTAACTGTTCAGACTTGAATTTCTCTAACTCTAAGTTGACTGGTGATACTTTGTTTACTGTAATTTGTATTTTAAATGGTCAAAAGGCAAATTTTTGGCGCTTATTGTCTCCAATAGTAAAGTATCTGTCTTTGTTATTATGCAAATATATCCCATACATGATTAAATAGTCATTTCCCAATATGAAATGGGTACTAGAGCAATTTACCATAACAACAAATTCAACTGCAATTCTTAAATTCCCATTTATGTGTGGGAATATGACATTGGTCTCAAAGATTCTTAAGGCTTTCATTGGGTTACTTGCACTGTTGAATTTTATACCATCAATTGGTAACAATTGGTCTTCAAAATTTGGTACACAAGTCTTAAGAAAGGATTTTCCAACACAAGAGCAGAAGGATTCTGGGTCAATCAAAAGTTTGGTCAGTTTGTTGTCAATCACCACTTCTGTTATACAGGAGTTACCAGCTGTATAACCTTTTCCTCTGTTTGGTTTTGTCTTCATAAGTTGTGCATCTTGAACTTTTGATAAATCAACTTGACCATTGCTCAATTGTGGTAAGTGGGAATAAGATTCCATGATGTCAAAAGTGGCATTGATATTTTATATATCTTTTGAAGATTCAGAAAATATGGATGACTTATCATCTGAATTGTCTTCAATTATGTCTTCTTTTTCAACATCTGGTCCTTTTTCAATGTCAATTTCATTGATTTTCCCCCTTTTTGGACATGTATTGGCTAAATGGGTGGTGCTTTGGCAAATATGGCATTTTCTGACTGTATCTGCAGATTTATATTTAATATTACTAGAATTTTCTTTGGGGTTTTTGTCCACAGAATCTTTCCAAGGTGTATTAAACCTTGTTTTGAGATTCACCCTACTAGAACCAATTTTGGTTCTGGTGGTTACTTCTTCTAGTATATTGATAATATCCTCTGCTGAAGATTGTTCAGTAGTCCTGCTTTTGACAGAATGCTCTAAGTCACCTCCACATTGTCTCAGAATTTTTCTATGGATCATAAATTCTGACATGTCAGGATATAATGCTGTTAATCTGTCCTTTTGTTGGCAAAAACATGGTAAAGCTTTGTCTTTATCAGCATTAAATTTGGCAGATTCAAAGGCTGTTTCAACTTTAAACCTCCAAGCATCATTTGCCCATTTGTTGATGATTTGGGTTTTCCACCAAGTCCAACTCTGGTGTCCATGTGCTTGTCTTATTTTGATGTACCATCTGTGAGCTGATCTGGTAAACAAGGTGTTAAATCTGGCTGTTACCAATCTGTCTGGTAATTCAAAATCCTCTTTGATCATGTCAATACCTCTAATGAATTCCATATGGTCATACTCTCCTTCACCACTGAAGTGAGGCCATTCTTTAAGTTTTGGAACTTCTTTCAAGAGTGCTTGGCCCATTGATGGTTCTAAGTTATGAAAAGAAGTAGAAAATTCATTTTTGAACTGTGAATTTTCAATATCCAATACTTGTGGATTGGGAATTCTTGCATCTTCATTTTGATTCAAAGGTGTAGAAATTCTTGGTAAAGTGTTTAGAAGTTGTTCAATATCATTCATTTTACTGTTATTACACCTTTGTGAATTTCTTAACTCATGTTGTAAGCTTTGTATAGAGTCTATGACATTCTTTTTATGATCATCCTCTTTATATGTAAGCTCATTCCATAATTCTGTTTGTTTAGTATTATCAGATATAACTTCATTTAGCTTTATTGTTAATTTTGATATTTCCTCTATTGAGGTATCAAAATGCTTTTTCAAGGCAACTGTATTTGTCTTTACTTCTGCAAATGATTTTGAAATATCATCAAGAGCTTTTTTATTATCTTCTTTGATAGTATTAATAGCTTGTTTTATTCTTGTTTCAATTATGTCATAAATATTGAATTTAGAATATTTGTCTGTTGATTCTTTAATAATGGCAGATTTTTCATTTATCTTAATGCCAAAAGAATTATCATTATTGGAAGTTTTGATTGTTCTTAAAACTCTTTCAAAGCATTTAAGTGTATCATTTATTTGGCTCAGACTCAAGTTATTTGTTTTAAGATTGTCACAAATTGATGTATTTTTATCAGAAAGATGACTTTTTATGTCAGAAATAGCTTTATACAACTCTGGAATACAATCAAAAGTATCAGACATCATTTTTGATACTTTAATCTGGCTTCCTTTTCTTTTTGTAATTCCATAATGGTTCTGGCCATCTGAAATACATTTTCCGTGGCATCCTGTAGCCCTGGCTGTAAGGTTTTGGGGCTGGTGCCTTCCCTTTGCCCTTGTTTGGAGTTTGTGGCTGCTTTTTCACGTCAGAATTTCTGGTGCTGGCCACTAGGGCTGTTTTTGGCACTGGTTTGGGTGGTGGAGGGTTGTTTTTCCTCCATTTTAGTGTCAAAAGCATCATGTTTTTCTCCTCCATCAATGGATGCCATCCATTGAGCAATTTGCAAGTATTGGGATGGCCCCGGAATTTTCTCACTGTCAGGTAAGAATTCATGCATTTCTTCCACAGGTCTGCAAGGATCTGGTACTCCTTGAACTGGAGTGCATTGTTGTATGCGCTGTGGCTGGCTTTGTATATGTCCACAGAGGCTTGTTGTGGCGGTGTCAGCTCTTTTTGAACGTAAAATGGTATTATCAGCTTCAGAATGACCCATTTTAGTTGTTTGGAAGTCATCAACTGACCCTTTTCCTTCTGTACCTGATTGGCCTCTGCCATAATCATGTCTATTACCTTTCTGGGAGCTGCTTGAGGGGTTATAGCTGGCTCCTGACCTGGTTGAAGGCATAATTATGGTTAAAAAGGCTTAAAATAGTAATTTTACGTCAAAAAACTTACTATTGGCCAAATCTTTGGCTTTCTAAAGAGTATTACTTATTTCCAAGTTGACTAATTCAGAAGAAATCTGCTCTGGTTGAATATTCTGAGTCACAATAATAGTACTATTATGATCAGAGTTAACAGTACTGGCAGGAATGATGCTGGTTACTGTTGAGGCTGTTTTGATGTTTTCTTGTCTTACCACATTATCGGACACTAAAATTAATGAAAAAGCCAATTAATTAAGTAAAAAAAGGTTATTTCAAAAAGGAAATAAAAATATAAGCCTCACTTATAATATGAAAAAAAATTATTTTTTATGGATTTTTTGAATTATAAGTATTTTTTATATGTTTTTAAATTTTTAAATATAAGAAAAAAGATTTAAAAAGAGTAAAAAAAATATGTCACAGGTAAAATATCACGGCTGGGCCCCCAAATGTAAGGTGTGAATATGAAACTTTGATTAAAAATCAAGTACTTTTCCTTTCCTCAAAATTTGTATAAGGTAAAAATCAATTAAATATAGCAAGAAATATTATTTTTAAGAGAAAACACACCAATTTTAATGTTTATAACCTTATTAGTATAAAACAATAATATTATAAAGATTTATTGTTTTACCAACAATAAGAAGTTATCCCAAAAATACTCTACAAGAGATATTTAAGGCTACAAAAGAAATTTCTTCAAGAGCAATTTAAATTGGAATTAATTGAGCAAAGAGCTGCAAGCAATTAATTAAAGAACAAAGTCTTTAGAAAGAATATTAAAGAGAAAATACGCCCAAAACTGACCAGAGTGCATTTGGAAACAAAGTGACAAAGCTTACAGTGATGAAAGATGCTTTAATTGACTTTTGGGGTGGTTCAGGGGTAAAAATGATTATAAGAGTTACAAACAATGATAATAATTATTTTTTCACGTGGTTAAAAGGATTAAAATGATTTAAAAATGGTGGTTGGAATCTTTTATTGATTGGTTTAACAGTGTTTAAACTAATTATAAAAGGAAAAGATTCTAACATGAAGAGAAAAGTGGGGCAAAGAAGACATTCTTTTATAGCCATCAATTCTCTTATTCCAAAGGTAGAAGTTACTCTTGTCAGTCGTGAAAGACAGTCTGACAACAGAAAAGCCAATTATGGCATCATTGAACCCTGGTTTAGACCAAAAAGGGCTGATTTAAGCCATTTTTAGCCATTTTAGACCCTTAAATCAGCCATCACTATAGCAATACCTGGTCTAGAGCCTTCAAAACACGTCAGGATGTGTGTAAGAGGCGTAGAAACCATTTAGAAGTGATTTTACTATGATTGTTTTATCTTAAGGATAGTTTTACCCTCATGGCAAGAGCTAAAACTACCCCAGTTGGTATCAAAACCTCATCATCAATTGAGTCCACAGACCCTGTAGCTCAATTCCAGGCCAAAAGTAATGAACTTTTGCATGAAATTTGACACCACACACCTGTCAGCAAGAAGTTTGGGGGTCTAGCTCCCCCTTAGAGCTGGAGTTCCTTTTCCCCCCCAAATTTAATTTTTCCTTTAATTCCTCATCATGTATTATACTTATAATTTACATATGTAATTCAATTGAATTGTACAGTACAATACAGTAATAATTGATACCTCATATGTAAATCAAAGTTCACTTATGTAATACACGTGCACATTTTGACATTTCAATTGAATTCAATTGAAAATACTTCAATTCCCCATAACTTCTAAACTAAACACAACACCTCAACTTTAACACAAAAATTGATGGTTAACACCACATGTGGTGTGAGTTAAAATAAAGTTTTGAGGATTTTCAAATTTTGTATTGAAAATACTAAAAACTTAATTTAAGCTTATTTAGAGTTGAGTTACAAGTATTTCACTCAGAGGTGACCCCACCTGATTTTTTATGAGGAATCCAATGGTGAAATAATTCTTATATGATTATTTATTGGATAAAAAGTTATAATAATTTTCATTTAACTTTTTTCCAATTTTTTTTTTTTTTACAATTTTGTTAACATTTCATTTTTACTTAATTTTTTTAAGTATAAATGTAATTTTATAATTCCAAAATTTAATGTAATTTTTATTTTTAAATTGTGTGTAATTTTTTTATTTTGAATATAATTTTATATTTATATTTTGATTTTTATAATATAAATACACTTATTTTATTTATATTTATATGTTAATTTTGTATTTGTGGTCTTTTGGGTATATGAAATTACCTCTAAGGCTCACAATATGCTTTGATCTACTTTTGTGTTGGTTTAAAGGTTCAAATTATGAATAGAGCTACAAAAAAGGGAAATATTTTGGTCTTTTAAAATTTGTGAAGGTTTCCAAAATGATTAAAAACATTCTTAAAATATGCAATTCATTTGTTACAGATAGTTAATCTATTATAAGCTGAATTTTTTGAAGATTTTCAGACCTCGGACCCTCAAAAATGTATTGAAGCTTGATTAAAGTAGATTCATGGAGTTTCAATTCAGGGGTTACCCAAGGTAAGATGTATTGGTGAATCCAATGGGTAAATCAAATAATAATTCTTTTAAAGAGGGAAAAAATAAATTATGTACATTTCTCAAAATGATACTTTGCTTCAATTTTTAAGTCTGTTTCAAGGAAGAAAAAGCAACTTTTAAGTTTTACTTCCATATGGGTGGTATTTTGGGTATTTCAAATTAATTCCAAGGCTTACAATGAGGGAAAAGATTATTCTAAATCCAAAATTGAGGAGTATTACTATAACAAGACTTAGTGGGTAAGAGGAATTATTGAAAGAGATATTACAATTAAGCTAAAAGCTGTTTATAAAGGAATATAAGATGACTAGACTATAGCCTCAGTATAATTGAATAAAAAAGCCAAGTAATTAGGGTATTAAATAAAGAATTTTTCTTCAGTGTATAAATCAAGATACAAGAAGATGTAAGTATATAAAATAGCCTGATAACAGAGATTGAAGTGAATACCATTTGGCTTATTGATGAAAATTCATGATTTTGGTGAGACCTTTGATTTTATTTCTCCTTGATACATGGAAGAATATTTTATTTTCAGAAGGATAGTACCTTTATTTACTGGCAAGAATCTGTAAAGAAAGTACAAGATGATGAAAAGGGAGATTTTCCTTTGGAACAGATCTACTAAGGGATATCAAGACTAAAAAATTTGCGTTTGAAAAAGGGAAATATTTATGAACCAAAAAATCTGAAATTCCACCATTAAAATATTTTTATTTGGAAAAACACCTTACCATAGACAGGTATATTTTAAGGCTGATCTCATTACCAAATATTTTTTTTGAAAAAAGAATCATTTGAGATAACTCAAGCAATATTATTATTGAAAAAATATAGAAAATTAAGTTAAAATACATATAAAATTTATAACTGAAAAGTTGGACCTTTTCACAGAATACCATAGCAATCCTATCCCACGACAAGAAGATATTGAATTATATAGAGGAACTTCAGGTGTTATAATTGGTTCAGGTTTCTTATCTCACTGATGAAAATACCATATTATTTGTCAAGGCTTTATATGAAAAGCAATATCCGGTACCACGCCAATGTATACATAATTCCCCACGCTATGAAGAGGATAATATTATTTCTATTAAAGTAATGAATTTAAACGCTATTTAAAATAAGAAAAACATAATTTCTTCTTCTTTTGCAAATGATTGAAGTTCTTCAAATTTCCAAAAATAAATCGACTTATTCACAGTAATAATCTGCACTACAGATGGAATTTGGCCTATTTTTCCTGGGATGAAATGGTAATGGGGTTTCAATTTCACAAATATAACATATTTTTGGGTTATAATATGGAGGTATGTTTTTGTATAATTTTAGGTTCATTAAATACATTCCTGGATTAAAAAAAGGTTCATATCATGGCCAAGTTATCAGAAACATCTTGAAACACCCCAGAGATTATTGTATTTGTTGATGGCACAGCCATACCACTTAGTCAGACACCAGAACGTGGTGTGAATCACTATTTTGATTCTTGGAAAAAGTTTTATCCTTTATTTTTAGCTTAATAATAAAATTAATAGATTTTTTGGTTAGATATTTGGTTTCATGACAGTGTATTTGTGAAATTAACAAGAATTTTGTATCTGTTCATGAAGGATATCAATTCTATTTCCATTGATCTTGGGTCTTCAAAAGAATGATGATTTTTTACGAGTCGACTAAGCAATTCAGAAAAAATTGATATGTCCTAGCCAATTCGGCAGATGCAAGAACATGCTAGGTTGAACCTACCTATCATCTTCACCTTGCTTGAAGCTATAAATAATTTGAAGTCTAATGAATACCTAGAATTTTCAAAATTCAAATGGAGTAAGCAATTGAGCTTATGAAAGGAATATGGTCATAAATCCATTAGATGTTTAATAAACTTAGGAAGATAAAACATTTTTCAGCTAAATGAATGTGTAGTTTTTTGTGTGATTTTACACGATATTCTTGCTGGTATGAAAGACATTTGGATAGAAATATACAATGAAGAAGATGAAAACTAGGAAAATGTAATTTTCGAGGAGGGTGATGGCCATTTTTAAAATCAAAGTTCACAGTATCTAGTGCGGCCAACAAAAATTGGGTATATTTATAATATTTATTTTATTGTGTAATATATTTTTATTTTTTCATTTGATAAATATTGAAAAACAGTTTTTTTAGAGAGTCAAAAGACACACATATACATAAGTAGTATAGATGATAAAACAGTCTTATTTAGAGCCAGAAGAACGATACTACATATGAGGAATATATCTAACATAGAAATCACTATCAATTATTTTTTCCAAGCCACCTCTTCCATTTCTTTGAAGACACTTGCTAAGCTCAAAGGAATCTGAGTTGAGAGTCGTAAACAAGTATTAATTTTACCATTTAGTGAAGGTAAAGATTTATAAAAATACTTTTATTAATTCCAGATATTTTCAACAGCACCATAACATCTTGAGAAATCAAATAAAAAGTCTTAATAAGGGGGAAAAACCCCTTCTTTAGCTTGAAGGGATTTTTACAAAATATTCCCATTAAGTTTTCTGGTTGGAAGCCATAGAAAAAAATGCTGATTTTGTTTCATAATTATCTTCATGTGGGAAGTTGAATCTTTTTCAGAAGTAAAGGTGAGATTTAATGTAAATTGCAATGGTGCATTTTCTTCATTACATGTCTTGTGACTTATTCCTGGTGCTTTAAGAATTTTTAATTAATTCTCTAAATTGGTAAACCATCTTTCTCCTAAGAATCTTTCAATGACAGAGAGTTTCTCTTGATTTTTTTGAATCTTGGAATTTAGGCCATATTTACCAATAATTCTATTCTTTGTTGATGATTTTCTCCGACTTGAAGAATAAATAATTTCAGATATTAATGATAAATTGTTTTGATTTTAGATATAAGATTGGTAGTTCTAAAAAAATAATGAGAAATGAACTTTTTGAAGAAGGAGAAATTTCTGAAAATGGAGTGAAACATGCTAAATCAATTAAATATTTCTCTTATAAATCTGAAACAAAGAATTTCTGCTTAAAAAATGAATATCTAACTTTTTTATGATTTAATTAAAAGAAATTTCAAATAGAGGGATTAAAAAAGAAGGGTGAGCATGTTTCTAAATAGTTTCAAATCACCAAATTTGAAGACTTCTTGATGACGGTTATTGGATAAATTATTCTTCTTGCTAAATTCCTGGAAATTTTGTCTCTATGAGAAAGACCCATTCGGAATTTGAAGTAAGAGAAAGGGGGTGGGACGCAAAAATAGTAGACATGTAGATGATATGCAGAAAAACATCAGGCTGTTAATTTGAAAAACGCCGTTTGAAAGATAGAGCTTGGACTTGAACTTCCTGAAGTGAGGTTTTGATTTCTTATGAGTTGTATTTGGAATGAAGGGTTGAAGATGATCACACTGGCTGTTACTCAAGAATCAATTAGCAAATAATTCTGAATCTCAACTCTAAGTAACATTAATCTCAATAATAAATCAGAAATTATAATTCACTTTTTTTATATTCTCAGTTTATATACACCTTGCCATGCTCATGTCAATCATAACAACATCAAAGGTATTCACAGGGTACGCTGAAATTTTGTTTGGATAAAAAGAAGAATAAAATACTCAATAATCAAAAATTGGAAAAATCAAGTATGGGTGATTATTGTAAATAACTTGTAGTTTTCTAGCGAGAAAGATTTGATAAATAAAACAAGTATCGTTATAATAAAAAGTATTATACATTATTCCAAACTCATCTGAAACACATTAACTCCTCTACAACCTATTAAAAACCAAAAATATTCAGAATATTTTCAATGAAATAAAATATCTCCTATTTTTTCCAAATCCGAAACTGGCTTATTTGATGAGATGAATGCCATCATGATATCATGGCATTTTTTATGAGAAACAAGCGCTCTATCTTTCCATTTTTCTTGAAATTTATAATTTAACCCAGCCTGAATATTCTTGTTTTAAAATTACATCTACTCCTTCTTTCCTTATAAATGAGTCTCTGATTCCCTTTCCCTTATATTACTTTTGAAATTTTCTCAACTATTATCTTGATTTAATTCCATTTCAATATCTATTTTTACCATTTCAACTGTTCCATTTCAGATTAATATTATAATGTAGCACAGGAAAGCCAAAATCATCTTCATACACAGATATAGATAAGTAATGTATTACCTTCTTCCTGAGAATTGACTAATTCCTCAGTGTCAAAATTAATTATTATTTTTTATTATGACTTGTAGAATTGAGATTATCAATTATTGAGTTTTACAACTATGGAAATTAATGCCCTTTGGATCCAAGTATGGCCATTATTTTTAATTGAAAATTTAACAAAATCTGGCCATATCCATCATCATTGGCCAATTTGGCCAGATATATCTTTTTTGGTCAAATTGTCCCTTTCATCATCTGGGGCCAACCTGGACCCTCCACCAACCCAAGTACATCCTTGGCTGCTTTTGGTAATTTCCCATACATAAAGGTAAATTTATCCCAAATGGAGGTATTGGGACTTTTAAGCTTTAAATACAGTTTTGTGCATTTTGCACTTATATGCCATTTCCCATAAAAAAAATGAAAAATATTTCCAGATTTGAATATTGGGATATTTGGGGATCATTTTCCAGCTTTTGTGCATTTTGAACAAATACAGTTTTAAGACTGTATAGGCTAGGTTTGGAAAAGAGCCCCCAAAATGGCCAAAACAATAGAAAGGACCCTGAAGCCATCAGACTCAACCTTTTGCCACTTTTTTAAAGGAAATATTCCATAAGAATGTTGGAAAAATTCCTCCTTCAATAACCAGAAGTGCTATAAATGGTGTTATACACCATTATGCACCTTTTTTTACCATCAATCCAATTGTGAAAAACTCAAGGGGCCATACTTCAAATTCAGAAATACCTTTCTATTACTCAAGGAATAATATCATCAGGAGTATCAATAAGGTACAAATGAAAAGTGTTTTGCCTCAATAATAATCACCTCATCTATAAGGAATTGATTGTTTTCAAATATGCAGTATTCCCCCAAGGGAATAATTTAATGTTTAATTCCAAGGGTTATCCAAGAGGAAGTTCCAAATTGGCTTTCAAGCTTCAATGCTCCATCAATACACCTTGGAAACCAAGCTCATTAAATACAGTCTCTTCCCATAGAGGCCTATATTTAAACAACAGTTACTAAGAAGGGTATTCAACCCAGTTAATTTCCCAATTTTGCAAGGCATATGTTCCCTCAAGCAGTCAAATACAGCTTCAAGGTTTCATACAGATCAATTTCAGCCTGAATAATCAAAGCTATCAGCTTTACACATATACCAGCCTCCTTTTCAGCCACAGTTTTTTACCCCCAGTTAATTAATCTACTAGGATTTTATTCTATCTTTTTTTCTCTAATTCTTTGTGGTTTTCCAAGCGAGGTCCTTGCTTACTAATCTCCAGGCCACTCTTGTAGTTATAAAGAGCCCCTGTGACATTGAAGCAATTTTCTTGTATGAAATACATCAAATTTATGGAGAATTTAGAATTGTTTTTGCAAAGATGATTCTGAAGTAAAATTAATTTGAACATTCTGCTTTTACTCTGAGCCTTGAATCTATGAAAATTCAAACAGAAATCAAATAAGTCACCACTGTGTCTTAAGTACTAATTTCTTAAAGCTGGTTACAATCAGAATCAGTATCATTCATATTTCTGACAGAGTTTGTGTTACAATCATAATAAATCAACTCTGGATTAAATATTGTCTCCCAGTTAATTGGTGCCTCAAATTCAGATAGTGGTTTTGTATTTTCATTTGCCTCAAGGATGGAATTAATTTATTGGTATTAAGGACAAAATAATTACATTTCATATCAAATACTATATATTCCCTTGTACTCATCATTTTTTTTGATTACATACCCAGCTGAATTTCCTAAGCTGTGTGCCTTCATATATTTTTTTTATGTCCAAAAATTATCTTGTATCTTTTTGACTATGGGCTTTTTCTTTTATTTTGATTCTGTTTTTAATCTTTTTGACATACTGTTGAATAAGTTAGCTCAATTTCTGGAGGGAATCCGATATGTGTAACATCATATACATCAAAGAATGAATTGTAGTTAAGCTTTTTTTGAATCAAAGCTGTAATAATATCATACTAACTTAACTTTAGCTGAGTAGTAGGGAATTTCTTGATAAAAAATTTGGTTTGTAAATTTTTTTATAAGGATTATAGATTTTGAATATTGGTGAACAAATATTTGTGATATCAGGGGAGAATTCATTTTTTTTGGTTTTGTGATTAGTGGGAGGTCAAGAGGAGGGTTTTACTTTCTGAAATGATTGAAAATAGTTGTTTTTGTTGCGTAGTCTTGATACCCCTTTTCAAAATAGCTCTATTGTTTGACAGAAAAAATTAATTTCTTAGAAAATGCAGGTTTGGATGGTTTCTGATAGCCCTTATTATACATTTAATAGTGAATAAACAAATCATCCTGAATAGTGAATAAAGTTAGAGTTTCTTTGAAAAAAATAAGTATAGGTTTTCATAGAGATAAATGAGCTTCAGAAAGAGGCTAAAGTTTGGGGTTAGCTATATACTGAGTGGCTTAGGGAGTTTGTTGATGTGAAATATTTGACATGATAATTAGAGCTTTTAATCTCTGATAAAAGTTCTTCCTACTGAATTTCCTTCATCCTAAGATTGAATATTGAAGATTATTAGCCCAATTTAACCCCTAGAAGTGATCTCACAAGCAAATCCTAATCTTCAGATAGCCAAAATCTGGATAAAAAAATTCATGTTTTCATGATTTTATATAATGAATTATTCTTCAGCCAGATATAGATTGGAGTCTTTTTGATGCGCTTCAAGCCATAAAGATATATATGATACATCTACTGATTGTTTGAGGATAAATTTAAAATTTGAAATGTGAATGACTAGTAATTCATTATCATTGGAAATTTATGTGAATTCATATTATTGAATATTGATAGAAAAGGCACAAAAATCTAAGAGTAATTGGAAAATTTATAATTTATGAAAAAACCAGCTCATAATCACATTAACAAAAAACAAAATCAGAAATAAAACATCCCTATTAATAAAAAGAGCTCAAAGTGTCATTATAAAGCAATTAACCCACAGATAGATAAGATAAAATAATATATATCCATTTTTAATGCACTTATATTATATGAATATACAGGGAATTATGATTCAAAGTAAAAGAATAGATACTTAAATAAATTAGGATTAATTTTTTTATAGATTCTATGCATCCTGAATCATATGTAGAAACCTATTCAGCTTTCCAGCATATTTTGAAAGCTGTATTAATAAGTACAATAAATGAGGAGAAGAAAAATTCAAACCTAACAAAGCGCTTTGAGAATAAAAGTCTTGAGCATGTAAGTGGAGATCAATTATTAAATATTGAAATTTGAAATATAATAGGAACTTAATACACAGAATGCATGATAAGAAATTATCAGAGACGATCATAATATTTAGCCAATGAAGTAAAAGATAGGTTTTTTTTACCCATACATATAAAGGTTAGCTTACTTGAAGATTTTAAATTGTGGATATGAAACTTTGATTAAAGATCAAGTACTTTTGCTGTCCTCTGAGTTTGTATAAGGTACAATTCAATTAAAAATAGTAAAATTTAAGAGTTTTAAGAGGTCCCACACCACATTTATTGTTTTAAATTTATAGGCATAAAACAATAGTATTATAAAGATTTGTTGTTTTTACAACAATAAAGGTTTATCCAAAAATACTCTACAAGAGATATTCAAGGCTGCAAAACAAATTTCTTCAAGAGAAATTTCAATTGGAATTAATTGGGAAAAGAAATGCAGACAATTAATATAGGAACAGAGTCTTTCAAAGTATTATTAAAGAGAAAAAATGCCCAAAAGTGATCAGAGTGAATTTGGAAACAAAGTGACAAAATTAACAGTGATGAAAGATGCTTTAATTCACTTATGGTGTGGTTCAAGGGTAAAGATGATTATAAAAGTTACAAACAATGATTATGATGTTTTTAAACATGCTTAAAATGTTAAAAACTATATAAAAAGGGTGGTTGGAATATTTCATTGATTGGCTGAAAAGTGTTTAAACTAATTATAAAAGTTAAAGATTCTAACATGAAGAGAAAAAGGGGGAAAAGAAAAGATTCTTTTATAGCCACCAATTTTCTTACTCAAAAAGTAAAATTTACTCTTTTCAGCCGTGAAAAATACTCTTACAACAGAAAATTCAATTATGGCATCATTGAAACCTGGTTTGGACCAAAAAGGGCTGGTTTCAGCCATTTTGGTCCCTTAAATCAGCTATTGCTATAGTAATACCTAGCTCCAAGCCTTCAAAACGGGTAGGAATGTGTGTAAGAAACTTTGAAACCAGCTAAAGCAGTTTTTAATAAGATTTTTTTAGCTAAAGGGTAGTTTTACTCTCTTGGAAACAGTTAAAACTACCCTGGTTGGTATCAAAACCTCATCATCAATTGAGTCACAGACCCTATGACTCAAATACAGGCCAAAAGTGATGAGCTTTTGCATGAATGTTGACAGCTCACACCTGTCTGAAAAGAATTTGGGGTAGTCTAGAAACCTTGGAACCAAAACTCCTTTCACCCCCAGAGTTAATGTTTCCAATTTATTTTTTATTTTAATTCCTCATCATGTATTATACTTGTAATTTACATGGGTACTTCAATTGAGTTTTTACAGTACAAAACTGTAATAATTGATACCTCATATGTAAATCAAAGTTCATGTATGTAATACATGTGCACAGTTTGACATTTTGATTGAAAATACTTCAATTCCTAATAAATTCTAAACTACACACCACACCTCAATTTTAACACAATACTTGATGGTTAACACCACATGTGTTTTGAGTTAATTCAAGTTTTTGAGGATTTTCAATTTTCATACAGAAAATACTAGAAATGTCATTTAAGCTTATTTAGAGTTGAGTTATGGAAATCTCACCCAGAGCTGACACCACCTTATTTTTTATGGAGAATCCAATGGTGAAATGACTTTCTTAAATTGAAATATTGGATCAAAAGTTATAACAAATTTTGTTCAACTTTTTTCCAGAAATATTTTTGTTAAAAATTTATTTTTACTTAATTTTTTCAAGTAAAAATGTATTTTCAAAATTTTAAATTTCAATGTCATTTTAATTTTAAATTATAATCAAAGTTTTCATCGCAAATATTAATTTAATTCTTTATTTATATTTTAACATTGATTTTTATAATATAAATAAATTTATTTATTTATAATTATAACATGATTTGACATTTGTGGTGCTTTGGGTATGTAAAAATACATCTAAGCGTCACATTCCCTCCCCCTAAGAACAAATATTACTTTGTAATATTGTTATTTCTAGTATTTCAGAATCTTCTGAGAAGCTTGGTAGCTTCAGGTATGTCCTTTCATGCAAAGTATTCATCTTCACCAGTTGAGTCACTGTACCTGACAAGCTATTATCTTACTTTCTTGGTTCTTGATTTCCTTTCTTTGAGAACCTTGGTAATCTTCTTAAGAACAAATGTTACAACAGGAGATATATTCTGGGGAACTTTGTTTCTCAAGGGGAATTTTTGGCACCACTAGATTTTCAAGGCTTAATAAAGCTTAATGTAAATCTAGGATTCTTATTACTAAGTTCCTCAGACAATTCTACTTCAACAGAATTTTCCCCATGAAGGGCTTTTATGACTAAAGGTCCTGAAAAGAAGTCTTTGATATTTTTGCATCCCTCAATGTTATTGAAGTTATTTTTAGATACAAGTACTAAATCTCATACCTTGAAGTCTGGAGTAGCATGTAACTTGTCTCATTTATCTTTGGAATATGCAAATGAGTATTCCATGAATCTTACTGTATGCTTCCTAGCTTTATCTAGAATTCCTTTGAGTCTAGAAGCTGTGGGATGTATCTCTACCAAATATTTCCTCAAGGAATCTTGGGTTAGTCTGGGATTCCATCCTTTTTCTAGAATAGAAGGAGTTTGATTGGTACTGGCAAGAATGGAAGTTTTATATGATAATTCCAGGGAAGGCAGAAGGGTACATCAATAATGGGCAAATTAATCACAATCTTTGAGCTCTAGGCCATATGCACAAAGTATTCTGACCATATCTTCTAAAGTTTGGATCATTCTTTCAGCCAGACCATAAGCTTGTGGGTGGTAAGCTGTAGATAAGGATAACTTTGTTGCAAATAACTGGTGAAGGTTTGTCCATAGTGGTGAGGTGAGTTTAGGATCCCTGTAACTAGTTATGTTTGTGAATATTCCAGTCCATGATACTACTATGTTCCATATCAGAAGAGCTGTATCCATGGCTGTATCATCTTTGCAACATGGCAAAAAGATTGGAGTCTTACTGAACCTGTCAACAATCACTAGAAAATAATGATAGCTTTTGTCACCTCCTGATGGTAGGCCAGTTACCCAATCCATATAAAAGATTTCCCAAGGTCTACTGGGCTCTTAGATTTTGATCATATTTTCAAGTGTTTTGCCAATGCATTTGTTTTCCTTTTGGCATCTTTCACAGGTCTTACAATATTCTGAAACAACCTTTTGCCACATTGGCTACCCTATGCAGGTCTCGATCTTCTCCTTTGTTCTGTCCTCAGAACGTTTTCCTCAGAAGGGACTGTCATGGTATTCTTTCAATACAAGATTTATTAAGGACCTGTCTACAACTGTAATCACACATGTGTGCGTGGTTCTATGGTAGATTATTTCGTAAAGTAAATGAAAGATTCCTTCATCATATCAATTTTTCCATATTTAATCCAAGGAATGTATCAAAGAGTTATCTTTAGAATACTTATTAAGAAATTGGAATAGTATGATAAAATTATTATCTTGAGTATAGCTTTTCCTAACTTTTTCAAAAAAGTTAGTGTTAAGATCTGTAACACTGATTCCTTCTATTGGAGTTTATGGGGAAGCCTCTTCTGGAAAATAGGCAGGATTATCAATGTTATTTGGCAAAGATAATCTGTTTAGTTCATCTTCATTGTTGTGAATATTTACATATTTGTGTACAGTGGTCATTTTAAAGCACCATCTCTATGCTATTTCCTAGGAATATTTCCCAATTAGACCATACACATTTGTTGATGTGTATAGAGTTGTCAATTGATTCTCTATTATTTCATTTCAAAAGGCTATTTGGATTTCCTGGTGATTATATTTCTGATACTTTGATGTAATTGTAACAGTCTTTAAGTATTATATCTCAACATTTTTTGTAAGAGGTTTCCCCTTGAAATTCCATATTCATTGATTTAATTCATGGACAATAAGGAAATTGGGAAAATGAATTGGATTTTTTCCATCCACTGTAGAAAATCAGATTACAGGAGAAATAAGTCAATATTCCATTTAATAATAATAGATCTGAAGCCTTATATCTCCATAGTTTTCCATGAGGCTTCCCCCTGCACCTGCATATACGAAATTTTATTGCTAAAAAAACCAGAGTATTTGGCAGGTAAATTAGCCCTTTTTTAGTTCCCTGAGTAAATGTAGATTATCAGGGAAATATCAGTTACGCTTCAATGAAAGAGTATTAATTTTTAAGCCTTATATCTCCGCATTTTCTTAAAAGGTTTCCACCTGCGCCACCATATTGCTTTATTTTTGTTAGCGAACAAAAATGACATTTAGAAAAATGATTGTCTTTTTTTAGCTCACTGAGAAATGTGTATAATCAGGGAAGATATTATATGCTTTAATTAAATAACTAGAATCTTAGAACCTAACAGATCAAAATCTCAGCAAGAGGTTTCCCTCTGCATTGCCATATACAGTGATTTTCATTGATAGACAAACCAGTGCATTTGGAAAATGAATTAGCTGGCTTTCAGCTCTCTATGTTTAGGTAAATGCTCAGAGAAATGAGTGTTACTCTTTCATGAAAGAGTAATAATAAATTTGAAACCTCATATCAAATGATTTTTTTAAGATATTTTCTCGCATGAAACAGTATACATTAATTTAAATTAATGTAAAAGTATGGAAATTATCTGGAAATTCAGCTGCGTTTTGATTTATATTGAAGTGTCTGTGATTCTTCTTAATAATTGTGAGCCTTAGAGGTAATTTCATATACCCAAAAGACCACAAATATAAAAAATAACATATTAATATAAATAAAAGAAATTTATTTATATTATTAAAATAAAAATCAAAATATAAATATAAAATTATATTAAAAATAAAAAATTAATTACATTTTAAAAATAAAAATACATTAAATTTTATAAGTATAAAATTACATTTATACTTGAAAAAATTAGGTAAAAATGAAATTTTAACAAAACTGTGAAAAAATAAATAAATTTGGAAAAAAGTTAAATAAAAATTATTATAACTTTTTATCCAATAAATAAATACATAAAAATTATTTCACCATTGGATTCCTCATAAAAAATCAGGTGTGGTCACCTCTGAGTGAAATACTTGTAACTCAACTCTAAATAAGCTTAAATTAATTTTTAAGTATTTTCAATACAAAATTTGAAAATCCTCAAAACCTTAATTTAATTCACACCACATGTGGTGTTAACCATCAAATTTTGTGTTAAAATTGAGGTGTTGTGTTTAGTTTAGAAGTTATGAGGAATTGAAGTATTTTCAATTGAATTCAATTGAAATGTCAAAATGTGCGCATGTATTACATAAGTGAACTTTGATTTACATATGAGGTGTCAATTATTACTGTATTGTACTGTACAATTGAATTGAATTACATATGTAAATTATAAGTATAATATATGATGAGGAATTAAAGGAAAAATAAATTGGAAAGATTAAATTTGGGGGGGAAAAGGAACTCCAGCTCTAAGGGGGAGCTAGACCCCCAAAATCCTTTCTGACAGGCGTGGGATGTCAAAATTCACGCAAACGTTCATCACTTTTGGCCTGGAATTGAGTCACAGGGTCTGTGGACTCAATTGATGATGAGGTTTTGATACCAACTGGGGTAGTTTTAGCTGTTGCCAAGAGGGTAAAACTACCCTTAAGATAAAACAATCATAATAAAAACAGTTTTAACTGGTTTTTTTCGCCTCTGACACACATTCTGACGTGTTTTGAAGGCTCTAGGACTGGTATTGCTATAGTAATGGCTGATTTAAGGGTCTAAAATGGCTAAAAATGGCTAAAAATGGCTTAAACCAGCCCTTTTTGGTCTAAACCAGGGTTCAATGATGCCATAATTGGCTTTTCTGTTGTCAGACTGTTTTTCACGACTGACAAGAGTAAAATTTACTTTTGGAGTAAGAGAATTGATGGCTATAAAAGAATGTCTTCTTTGCCCCACTTTTCTCTTCCTGTTAGAATCTTTTCCTTTTATTAATTAGTTTAAACACTGTTAAACCAATCAATCAAAGATTCCAACCACCATTTTTAAATCATTTTAATCCATTTAACCACGTGAGAAAATCATTATAATCATTGTTTGTAACTCTTATAATCATTTTTACCCCTGAACCACCCCAAAAGTGAATTAAAGCATCTTTCATCACTGTTAACTTTGTCACTTTGTTTCCAAATTCACTCTGGTCACTTTTGGGCGTGTTTTCTCTTTAATATTCTTTTTAAAGACTTTGTTCTTTAATTAATTGCTTGCAGTTCTTTGCTCAATTAATTCCAATTGAAATTGCTCTTGAAGAAATTTCTTTTGTAGCCTTAAAATATCTCTTGTAGCGTATTTTTTGGATAAATCTTTATTGTTGGTAAAACAATAAATTTTTATAATATTATTGTTTTATACTAATAAAGTTATAAACAATAAAATTGGCGTGTTTTCTCTTAAAAATAATATTTCATACTATTTTTAATTGAATTTTACCTTATACAAATTTTGAGGACAGGAAAAGTACTTGATTTTTTATCAAAGTTTCATATCCACACCTTACATTTGGGGGCCCAGCCATGATATTTTACCTGTGACATATTTTTTTTACTCTTTTTAAATCTTTTTTTCTTATATTGAAAAATTTAAAAACATATAAAAAATACTTATAATCCAAAAAATCCATAAAAAATAATTTTTTTCATATTATAAGTGAGGCTTATACTTTATTTCTTTTTTTGAAATAACCTTTTTTTTTACCTAATTAATTGGCTTTTTCATTAATTTTAGTGTCTGACAACGTGGTAAGACAAGAAAACATCCAAACAGCCTCAACAGTAACCAGCATTATCCCTGCCAGTACTGTTAATTCTGATCATAATAGTACTGTTATTGTGACTCAAAATAACCAACCTGAACCAATATCTTCCGAATTGATTAACTTGGACATAAGTAATACCCTTCAGAAAGCTAAAAATTTGGCCAATAGTAAGTTTTTGACGTAAAGATACTATTTTAAGCCTTTTTAACCATAATTATGCCTTCAATCAGGTCAGGAGCCAGCTACAACCCCTCTAGCAGCTCCCAAAAAGGTAATAGACGTGATTATGGCAGAGGCCAATCAGGTACAGAAGGAAAAGGGTCAGTTGATGACTTCCAAACAATCAAAATGGGTCATTCTGAAGCTGATAATACCATTTTACCTTCAAAAAGAGCTGACATCGCCACAACAAGCCTCTGTGGACATATACAAAGCCAGCCACAGTGCATACAACAATGCAGTTCAATTCAAGGAGTACCAGATCCTTGCAGACCTGTGGAAGAATTGCATGAATTCTTACTTGACAGTAAGAAAATTCTTGGGCCATCCCAACACTTGCAAATTGCTCAATGGATGGCATCCATTGATGGAGAAGAAAAACATGATGCTTTTGACACTAGAATGGAGGAAAAACAACCCTCCACCACCCAAACCAGTGCCAAAAACAGCCCCAGTGGCCAGCAGCAGCAATTCCAACGTGAAAAAGCAGCCACAAACTCCAAACAAGGGCAAAGGGAAGGCACCAGCCCCAAAACCTTACAGCCAGGGCTACAGAATCCCAAAGATTCAGCAGGATGCCATGGAAAATGTATTTCAGATGGCCAGAACCATGATGGAATTACAGAAGAAGGAGGAATCAAGATTAAGGTTCCAGAAATGATTTCTGACATATTTGATTCCATCCCAGAGTTGTATAATGCTATAAATGACGTGAAAAAACATCTTTCTGATAAAAATGAAACCATTTGTAACAACATTAAAACAAACAACCTGAGTCTGTGCCAAATTAATGAAACACTTATGTGTTTTGAAAAAGTTTTAAGAACAATTAAAAATTCCAATAATGATAATTCTTCTAATAATAAAATAAATGAACAATCTGCCATTATTAAAGAATTAACAGATAAATATTCTAAATTCAATATTGATGACATAATTGAAGCAAGAATTAAACAAGCCATAAATATTATCAAAACAGATAACAAGAAAGTCCTTGATGACATTTCAAATTCATTTACTGAAGTAAAGACATATACCATTGCCTTGAAAAAGTGTTTTGATGCTTCACAAGAAGAAGTATCAAAATTATCAATGAAATTGAATCAAGTCACTGCTGATAATACAAGACAGACAGAGTTATGGCAACAACTTACACATAAAGAAGACATGTATAAAATTGAAGTAATAAATTTAATACAAAGCTTCCAACATGAATACAGAAATTCTCAAAGGTGTAGCAACAGTAAAATGAATGACATTGAACAAATACTGAACACCTTAACAAGAATGTCCACACCTCTAAATCAAAATGAGGGCACAAGAATTCCAAATCCACAAGTATTGGATCCTGATAATTCACAATTAAATAATGAATTATCCACTTCTTTTCATAACTTGGAACCATCAATGGGCCAAGCACTCTTGAAAGAAGTTCCAAAACTTAAAGAATGGCCTCACTTCAGTGGTGAAGGAGAGTGTGACCATATGGAATTCATTAGAGGTATTGACATGATCAAAGAGGATTTTGAATTACCAGACAGATTGCTAACAGCCAGGTTTAACACCTTGTTTACCAGATCAGCTCACAGATGGTACATCTAAATAAGACAAGCACATGGACACCAGAGTTGGACTTGGTGGAAAACCCAAATCATCAACAAATGGGCAAATGATGCTTGGAGGTTTAAAGTTGAAACAGCCTTTGAATCTGCCAAATTTAATGCTGATAAAGACAAAGCTTTACCATGGTTTTGCCAACAAAAGTACAGATTAACAGCATTATATCCTGACATGTCAGAATTTATGATCCATAGAAAAATTCTGAGACAATGTGGAGGTGACTTAGAGCATTCTGTCAAAAGCAGGACTACTGAACAATCTTCAGCAGAGGATATTATCAATATACTAGAAGAAGTAACCACCAGAACCAAAATTGGTTCTAGTAGGGTGAATCTCAAAACAAGGTTTAATACACCTTGGAAAGATTCTGTGGACAAAAACCCCAAAGAAAATTCTAGTAATATTAAATATAAATCTGCAGATACAGTCAGAAAATGCCATATTTGCCAAAGCACCACCCATTTAGCCAATACATGTCCAAAAAGGGGGAAAATCAATGAAATTGACATTGAAAAAGGACCAGATGTTGAAAAAGAAGACATAATTGAAGACAGTTCAGATGATAAGTCATCCATATTTTCTGAATCTTCAAAAGATATAGAAAATATCAATGCCACTTTTGACATCATGGAATCTTATTCCCACTTACCACAATTGAGCAATGGTCAAGTTGATTTATCAAAAGTTCAAGATGCACAACTTATGAAGACAAAACCAAACAGAGGAAAAGGTTATACAGCTGGTAACTCCTGTATAACAAAAGTGGTGATTGACAACAAGCCCACCAAACTTTTGCTTGACCCAGGAGCCTTCTGCTCTTGTGTTGGAAAATCCTTTCTTAAGACTTGTGTACCAAATTTTGAAGACCAATTGTTACCAATTGATGGTATAAAATTCAACAGTGCAAGTAACCCAATGAAAGCATTAGGAATATTTGAGACCAATGTCATATTCCCACACATAAATGGGAATTTAAGGATCACAGTTGAATTTGTTGTTATGGAAAATTGCTCTAGTACCCATTTTATATTGGGAAATGACTATTTAATCATGTATGGGATAGATTTACATAATAACAAGGACAGATACTTTACAATTGGGGAAAATAAGCGCCAGAAATTTGCCTTTTTACCATTTAAAAGACAAATTACAGTAAACAAAGTATCACCAGTCAACTTAGAGTTAGAAAAATTCAAGTCTGAACAGTTAAATGAGGCTGAAATAAGCCTTCATCTGACTGATAAACAAGAAAATGAACTTTCTTCCCTTTTGTATGACCACAGAGAAGCATTTGCTACAGACAAAGAACCTCTGGGAGCAATTATTGGTCATGAAGTTGACATCATTCTTAACATTGAGAGACCTTATCCACCACTCTTAAGAAGACCTGCTTATCCAGCAAGTCCAAAATCAAGAGAAGCTCTAGAAATTCATATCAAAGAACTTCTGGACCTTGGTGTAATAAGAAAAGTAGGCCACAATGAGGAAGTAGAAATAACTACACCAGTTATAGTGGCGTGGCATAATGGAAAATCCAGAATGGCTGGGGACTTTAGAGCTCTGAACACTTACACTGTCCCAGACAGATACCCAATACCAAAAATCCAAATTGCCCTTACTCAAATATCTCAAGCAGTGTATATAGCCACTATGGATGCCCTTAAAGGATTCCATCAAAATGTGGTAACACCAAGAGCAAGAAAATACTTAAGAATTATTGCTCATTGTGGAGTGTATGAATACTTAAGGATGCCCTTTGGTATCAAAAATGCACCTTCACACTTCCAAAGAATGATGAATGAAATCTTCCCTGAAGAACTCTCAGAGGGATGGTTAATCATTTACATTGATGACATTATTATCTGTTCAAAGACTGGGAGGAGCAAATGTACAGATTATCAAGAGTTTTGACAAAATTCCAATCAGTAAACATGAAAATCTCCTTGAAGAAATGTCATTTTGGATTTAAAGAACTTAAAGCACTAGGACATGTTGTATCTGGTTTGTCCCTTGGAATTGACAAAAACAAAGTTGCAGTAAAACCCATGCCTCAGAATAAGAAGGAAATTCAGTCATTCTTGGGTTTTGCAGGATATTACAGGCAACACATTAAAGATTTTGCATCGATAGCAAGACCACTTTATAAGCTGTGTGACAAGGACACAGTGTTTGAGATGACTGTTGACAGAGTCAAAGCTTTTGAGTCTCTAAGAGAAGAATTGACCACTGCTCCACTCTTACTGATGCCAGACTTTAAATTGCCTTTCAAACTTTATATTGATGCATCAGGAGATGGACTGGGTTCTGCACTTCACCAAGTTCAGATCATAAATGATAAACCTCTAGAAGGACCCATATGTTTCATATCCAGGCAAATCAAACCAACTGAAGCCAGATATGGAGCAAGTCAAATGGAATGTCTATGCCTTGTCTGGGCCTTGGAGAAATTGAACTACTTCTTAGAGGGATGTGTTTTTGAAGTGATAACAGATTGTACAGCTGTCAAATCACTTTTGAACATGAAAACACCCAACAGACACATGCTCAGATGGCAAATAGCCATACAAGAATACAGAGGCAATATGACTATTGTTCATAAGGATGGGAATATTCATAAGAATGCAGATGGACTAAGCAGATGGCCATTACCAAATAATATTGATAATCCTGCTTATGTGCCAGAAGAAGCTTCACCACAAATTCCAATAGACGGAATAAGTGTTACAGACTTGAACACCACCTTCTTTGAAGAAGTCAGAAGCAGCTACACTCAAGATAAGAATTGTAGCATCTTATGCCAATTACTTAACAAAGACTGTAAAGACAACTCTCTAATACATGCCTTGGATGAAGTATGGAGAAAATCCTATGATAAAGGAAGATTTCACCTACTGGATGGTATAATTTACCACAGAACCAAGCACACATGTGTCATGACAGTTGTAGACAGGTCATTAATCAATCTTGTACTGAAAGAATGCCATGATAGTCCCTTTTCAGGACATCTGTCTGAAGACAGAACAAGAGAGAAAGTAAAGACCTGCATATGGTGGCCAATGTGGCAGAAAGATGTTGCAGAGTATTGCAAAACCTGTGACAGATGTCAAAAGGCAAATAAATCCACTGGCAAAAGACTTGGAGATATGATAAAAATCCAAGAACCAAACAGACCTTGGGAAATTGTCCATATGGATTGGGTAACTGGCCTACCACCAGGAGGTGACAGGAGCTATAATGCTTGCCTAGTAATTGTGGACAGATTCAGTAAAACTCCAATCTTTTTACCATGTCACAAAGATGATACAGCCATGGATACAGCTCTTCTGATATGGAATAGAGTAGTGTGATGGACTGGGATATTTACAAATATCATCAGTGATAGAGATCCCAAATTCACTTCAGCACTATGGACAAATCTTCACCAATTATTTGGCACTAAACTGTCTTTCTCTACAGCCTACCACCCACAAACTGATGGCCTGGCTGAAAGGATGATCCAAACCTTAGAGGACATGGTGAGAAGACTTTGTGCATATGGCCTTGAATTCAAAGATTGTGATGGATTTACCCATGATTGGTGTACTCTGTTGCCAGCACTGGAATTAGCATATAAAACATCAATCCATGCCAGTACCAATCAGACTCCTGCTATTCTAGAAAAAGGATGGAACCCCAAGTTACCCCAAGATTCCTTGAGGAAAGACTTAATTGAAATACATCCCACTGCTGCTAGCTTCAAAGTAATGCTAGACAAAGCTAGAAAGCATGCAGTAAGATGCATGGAGGACTCTTTTTCATATGCTAAAGATAAATGGGATAAATCAAATGCAAATCCAGATTTCAAATTGGGGGACCTAGTACTTGTATCCACCACTAACTTCAATAACATCAAAGGATGTAAAAAGTTAAAAGACTCCTTTGCAGGACCTTTTGTGATTAAGGCCCTCCATGGAGAAAATGCTGTTGAAGTAGAGTTATCTGAAAAACTTAGCAATAAGCACCCTACATTTCCAGTGAGCTTGATAAAGCAATATAAATCTAGTGATGCTGAGAAATTTCCCTTGAGAAATAAGATTCCCCAAGTTATACCTCCTATTGAGACATCTGGTGCTAAGAAAATTACCAAAGTTCTTAAAGAAAGGAAACTAAGAACAAAGAAAGTAAGGGAATACCTTGTTAGGTACAGTGACCCAGCTTGTGAAGATGAATGGTTAGAAGAAAAAGATATACCAGAAGCTACCAAACTCCTAAGAAGATTCAGACACACTAGAAACACCAATATTACAAAGTAATATTCTTTTTTAGGGGGAGGGAATGTGAGCCTTAGAGGTAATTTCATATACCCAAAAGACCACAAATATAAAAAATAACATATTAATATAAATAAAAGAAATTTATTTATATTATTAAAATAAAAATCAAGATATAAATATAAAATTATATTAAAAATAAAAAATTAATTACATTTTAAAAATAAAAATACATTAAATTTTATAAGTATAAAATTACATTTATACTTGAAAAAATTAGGTAAAAATGAAATTTTAACAAAACTGTGAAAAAATAAATAAATTTGGAAAAAAGTTAAATAAAAATTATTAAAACTTTTTATCCAATAAATAAATACATAAAGATTATTTCACCATTGGATTCCTCATAAAAAATCAGGTGGGGTCACCTCTGAGTGAAATTCTTGTAACTCAACTCTAAATAAGCTTAAATTAAGTTTTTAGTATTTTCAATACAAAAATTGAAAATCCTCAAAGCCTTAATTTAATTCACACCACATGTGGTGTTAACCATCAAATTTTGTGTTAAAATTGAGGTGTTGTGTTTAGTTTAGAAGTTATGAGGAATTGAAGTATTTTCAATTGAATTCAATTGAAATGTCAAAATGTGCGCATGTATTACATAAGTGAACTTTGATTTACATATGAGGTGTCAATTATTACTGTATTGTACTGTACAATTGAATTGAATTACATATGTAAATTATAAGTATAATACATGATGAGGAATTAAAGGAAAAATAAATTGGAAAGATTAAATTTGGGGGGGAAAAGGAACTCCAGCTCTAAGGGGGAGCTAGACCCCCAAAATCCTTTCTGACAGGCGTGGGATGTCAAGATTCATGCAAAAGTTCATCACTTTTGGCCTGGAATTGAGTCACAGGGTCTGTGGACTCAATTGATGATGAGGTTTTGATACCAACTGGGGTAGTTTTAGCTGTTGCCAAGAGGGTAAAACTACCCTTAAGATAAAACAATCATAATAAAAACAGTTTTAACTGGTTTTTTCGCCTCTGACACACATTCTGACGTGTTTTGAAGGCTCTAGGCCTGGTATTGCTATATTAATGGCTGATTTAAGGGTCTAAAATGGCTAAAAATGGCTAAAACCAGCCCTTTTTGGTCTAAACCAGGGTTCAATGATGCCATAATTGGCTTTTCTGTTGTCATACTGTTTTCCACGACTGACAAGAGTAAAATTTACCTTTGGAGTAAGAGAATTGATGGCTATAAAAGAATGTCTTCTTTGCCCCACTTTTCTCTTCATGTTAGAATCTTTTCCTTTTATTAATTAGTTTAAACACTGTTAAACCAATCAATCAAAGATTCCAACCACCATTTTTAAATCATTTTAATCCATTTAACCACGTGAAAAAATCATTATAATCATTGTTTGTAACTCTTATAATCATTTTTACCCCTGAACCACCCCAAAAGTGAATTAAAGCATCTTTCATCACTGTTAACTTTGTCACTTTTTTTCCAAATTCACTCTGGTCAATTTTGGGCGTGTTTTCTCTTCAATATTCTTTTTAAAGACTTTGTTCTTTGATTAATTGCTTGCAGTTCTTTGCTCAATTAATTCCAATTGAAATTGCTCTTGAAGAAATTTCTTTTGTAGCCTTAAAATATCTCTTGTAGATTATTTTTTGGATAAATCTTTATTGTTGGTAAAACAATAAATTTTTATAATATTATTGTTTTATACTAATAAAGTTATAAACAATAAAACTGGCGTGTTTTCTCTTAAAAATAATATTTCATACTATTTTTAATTGAATTTTACCTTATACAAATTTTGAGGACAGGAAAAGTACTTGATTTTTTATCAAAGTTTCATATCCACACCTTACAATAATCTTGATGGTACACCCATCGGGAAGATATATTAAATTTTCAAAAATTGATAAAGACTATTAAACATACATCCAACAGCTGAAGCTCCCACTAAATATTTGAATCCTTTCTGTTTACTGTCTACAAAATGCAATATATATAAGGCTCTAAATGATTGTAAATGTCCCTTTTTGGTTGGTTATTGGGGAGATATTAATTAATTCCGGGATTTTTAAGTAGCCTGGGTCTTTTTTATGACAAACTAATGCTGGAATACTGTATTCTTAGATAGCTTACCTGGATGCTTTACCAATTCTTTTTCTCAAGTTTAAGATTAACCAAAATTATAATTATTAATGACTGCCATCATTGTTTCAGTATTGAGAAGCTTTGATGTGTTTGATAATATATATATTTCTGAAGCCAAACGGAATCATAATATTGATCAATGAAATGTAAGCTGGACAAATGAGGTACTTTTATATCTTCTCATAACTCAATATATATGGTTCCAGGGGCCAAACACTTTATTATCAATTCAATGAATCTATAAAGGTGATAAATTGATTAAGAATAAAGAAATCAAAATTTAGCTTCAAATACTGGGGAGATGGGTTAGTTTTGTATGGATATATCTATATACAATCCAACTCAAATTCATATGCTTAACAAGATTAAAAAATATAGTTCTGACTTAGAATAATTCTAATTCCAAAAGGATCACAATGGATAACTCAATAACATGGAATACAAAGATCTCCTCAAGGAACATAGAATATCCCCAATGATATTTGTATTCATGTATATTTTAATATAGATATATAAGCTGTAAGTCACAAAATGTGGAATTAATATGCTATTTGGGTATTCAAAATATTCATTCAAATTTGATTGTACAATAAGTATTATCTCCAAGGCCATGTAAGAGTAAATGGTAATTTTTAAAAAATGAAGTCTACTCTGAAATAGTATAGTTTCATAGATAATACAATCTCATATATGAAGCTTTGTAGCCAAGTATTTCTGGAATTTTGGAATCAATTTTTTGACACGACTATGTAAGTTAGATGATAGGGGGAAAAATATTTTCATTTTTCCAAGCTTCTTAAACATTTTCTGGGGGATAATTTATGGAAAATTGCCTTGAAGGCTATAGAACTCGTACCATTGAAGAGTTCTCACAGAGAGATTAAATAAAATACCACATTTTCTGGGTCTGTGATACAAACTCTCAAATCTAGATGAGAGGTGAAGATTGAAGTTTATTCTCAGAAAGAATTCGGTACCTTGATAGCTTGGTTAGTTCTCATTTTTTGGAAATGAGAATCATTTTTTCTGAAAGGAGGGAATTTTCTCTTTCAGATGGTCATATGTACAGAATAACTTGGTCTAGTCCCGTTTTCTGTGTTTGTGGCCTCTTATCCCTTTATTTGGGCTAATAAATTTTGAATGGGTGTATTTCCCCCCTTGTTGTGTACCATGTCTATGTTACCTTTTAGATATCAAGCATGTGCTTTAATTTTGAGTCACAGGCTTACATCCATTTTATATGTAAATTAAAACTTGAAAAATTAAGGACCTTGTCTTTGATTTTGTTCTTGTTGAGTGTAAATAGAAAGATTATGACTATAAGATAAAGGATTAAAAACCCTGCGCCTTTTGCACTCTTTACCTAAAAACTCAACTCAGATCAAAAATCTGATGTAAGCCATGGTACACAAACTAGGGTGTTTAGATGGCTTACCGAGAGTACCATGTAAATTCTGGGGCCAGTATCTTCCCAAACACTGAATATCTTTTTGAATTAATCAATGAATTCTAAGCCTCCAATTTATAATTTTTTCCATATTACTTACTAAATCATCTACCTCTGATGATGAGGAATCTTTTTTTTATCTACATTCCAATATTGGAACTAAATTTCTTGGGGAAATGATTTCATTTTTCTTCCAGGAAATCACACATATACAATTTTGTTTTTGTGTTTTTTAAAAATTCATTTTGTTACAAAAACTGTGAGAACTAGCAGAAATTTCCACAGGAGGTGTCCTTAACTCCACTTTAATCATACTGGATGACAGGAAATGGCTGGCCTGTCCCTCATTTTCTTTTCCCGGAAAAGTCGTGTCTTGGGGAGCTGATACCACAGATTTCATTTTTGCTGAGAAGATTAAGTCTGCCTATTTCTTAATTTAACTTTGTTTTCATCTATAGGATGTGGAAAATTTCTTTAACTCCGTTGGTTTCCAATTCCCAATCCTCCTTTTGAGATTATGCAGCTCCTAGGTTTATTCTTCACCTCCTTGTGTGCTTTTGAGGCTGAATTATCTCTTTTAAGTTGAAAGTGGCATTAGTTCAAGCAGTGAAAATCTTCATTGTCATTATATAAGCTTTATCACCTGTATGTATGGCAATTTCCTTTGGTTTTATAATTTCCAAGTCTTCACTTTCACCTGATATTTTGGATCCTGTTCAGAAAAGAAAGGCTAGCTACATGATATCATTCTTGACTCAAGGCGCATACCAGAATTATTTGAATAATTTCTTCTGATCAGACGACTGCGTCCAACCATAAGTTCTTTGTGTACAAGTGTATTTCTTCCCCTTTGTTCTGGGTCTTTTGGTCCCTCCCCTAAGCCTAAAAAACACTAACCATGATTGCAATAACAAAAAGTACTCATTATATCTGTGATCTTACCTTTCTTTCCTTTCAGATTCTTACTTTCGTAAAACAAACCCTGGACTGTAGGCTTTTTTTGGTGAGACAGGTATCTACTTTGCCTCATGATTTAACCCATAAAGCCAGAACACATTAGCTGAATTTTATTGAATGAAACAGATTGTAATATAAAAAAACCTCTTAAGAGGCTTAAGAGCTGTCATATGGTAAACGAATATTTTGAGTATCCATCCTTGATATATTTATTATCAGAGAATAATTCCTTATGGTAGAGTATTAAGCAATCATAGGTGGATATGGTGATGGGAAATGCAAGATGTATTTTAATTTAAACGTCTTGAATGTTCAACTAAAAGACAGGATCAAGGTGTATTAAGGTAGCCATTAGAAAAGAAATAATATTGAATTCAGAAAGCTGACCAAAACGGAAAAAGCCCTATATTCAGAAAATGAATACCCTTTTTGTGATAGCAACTTCTCTTGGATTGTACGTCCCATTATTTTGATGGTCTTTGGTTACTTTGCAAGTAATAATAATCTATCTTAAATGACAAAAGCTATTTTAATTATCAGCAAACGTTCTAAATATAAATCCCAAAAATGCCTAGGTTATCTGAATACAAACAAGAAATCATCATAAACATATGGCAAACAACAGCATTAAGCTTCAATATTAAATTGAATTTATTATCCTTTTCATGGTAGCAGTAGATCATAATATATAGTGTGATTAGTGAGCTATAGCTATCATTGAAATAATTTTGAAGAAGATTCACTATAATACTGCTTCCAAGGTAAAATAACTGAAATATCCATGGAAACGGTATATCATTGGAAAATTCTCTATAGTTAGAATATTAATTTTCAATATGGAAATAATTACCCACTAATAGAACTTGTGTTTATGTGAAATTATTTGCAAATAAACTTGGCCAAACAACAAAAATTAACCATACAACTAAAGCTTTCATTAATTTCAAGAAACCCCTCCACAATTAATTGTGTGAATCGGGCTTTTTTCGCCAAGAGCTAAGTGAAATTTTACATTTAAATATGAAATTTAATTTTACATAATATTAAGAAATCCCCCAATAAGTAGTGGTGTGGATCTAGAATTTTTCGCCAAATTTTTTGCAAACAGGTCAACCTGAATATGACCTTTAGTTTTACACAAAAATAAGGAACCCCTCTATTAGTAGTGGTTTGGATCTGTGTTTGTTTGAAAAAATGTTTGAAAACAGGTCAGCGTAAATATGACTTTCGATTTGACCCATTGTTAAGAAAACCATAGAAAATTGGTGGTGTTAAGATTTCTTTTTTCTGTCAAAATCTCTTTGAAAAAGTCAATCTAAATATGACTTTTAATTTTAAAAAATATTAAGAAACCCCTACCCAAATAGTGGTATGTATCTTGCTTTGTTCACTAAAGATTTGGTGAAAAAGTCTACCTAATTATGAGCTTTCATTATTCACAATTTTCAGTAGCTCCTCCATCAGTAATAGTGTTTTCCGTATCATTTGGAAAAAAACTTTGAAAACTGCTCATCCCAAATAGAAACTATCATTTCTCATAATTTCAACTAACCCCACTACAGCTCAATGTATGTTTTTTTGGCTTTTTGGCAAACCCTTCCGCAAACAACTCAGCCTAAATCCCAAAATTCCTTTTTCATGAATTGATGCGATTCCGCAACAAGAAAATGTCTTGTTCTGGTCTTTTTTAAAGGATTTCTCCAATAAATTAAACTAAATATAATAATTCATTCTCCATAATTTTAAGCAACCCTTCCACAAGTAATTATGTGGTTCCAACTTTGTTTGAAAAAGAATTGGAAAACTTTTGGGATTTTCTTCCCTTCACAAAATTTATTCCAAACGATTAAAATTGAAAGTATGAGCTTTAAAAGAAGTTTTCATCTCAAATAACCTTAAGTAATCAATTAAAATACACAAGTATAAAGCTACAAAAATAAATTTTTTTGGATAAAGATTTTTACCCTCCATTTTATTAATAAAAGCCATTTCAAAAGGAATAATCTTATGTGTACTTGTCAGATTTGATAATTACATATTCCCTTCCACCAGAAATTTCAATCTGAAGCTTAATTACTTTCCATCGTACTTATTGGTTTCCCAGATTAATTTCATCTTGCCCATTTAGCTATTTTGAAATTTTTTATTCCACTTCAGAAAGGGTTTCAACCATTGTATCAATTTGGACTTAATATTTTCTCAAAAACTTTTCACATTTTACCATCTATGACAAGGTCAAAATTCTTTTTTCTACCTTTTGGTATGGAATCAAACAATCCCCCCTTTTCCCCAAGCTTTAAATCGAGCCAGATACTCAAAAAGACCTTGTATTCCCATCTTAACCTGATTTTTCATTAAAATAATTCATGAAAATTTGGTTCTCTGAACTCAAATTATCCTAGTTTTATTTGAAACTTCAATACTAAAATTGCCCTTCGAATCTATTAAATTATCCATGATTTCACTTGAAGAAAAACATATGTATTTAGATATAATATTGAGTAGCCTTCCATATATTTGAGACTAATTTTCTTTAAAAAAGAAATTAATAAAAATAATCTTAATCCAATTATATATCTTGAATGCCACAAAAAAATGAATCCTACTTTCATATTTGCCTTTGTGAATAATGAAGTCAAAATACTCATCAATCTCCTCTTCGTAAAGTGCCTGTAATCTTATTTTTGTTAGAATAGCATCATCTTCACTTAGAAAAATATTTTCTAAAATATAACTCAACTGGGCCTCCAAATCAAATTGGAACCCCTTAATGCTCTACCTACTTCCCAGCTCCTAATGAAAGGGAACCAAAAAGTAAGATTTTGGATAATAATAAATAACTAATTAGTCAAGCTTTGCTTTCCAATCGAGAAGTGTTCAGCTTTCATTATTGGGAAAATAATTCATGGTTTCAAAATAATAAGTCTAGTGTTTTGGAGATGATGATAGCTTAAGAATTGAGTACTAAGTCTTATGTTGGAAGACAAGCCTTACAATTTCTCCTTACATAATTATCAAATTTTCCCACAAACCTCAACAATGATCTTATTTTTATTTAAAGAGATTTGGCTACAATTTATGCATTCTTTTATCAAAATCTCACTGTGGTGTCCTTTGTAAAGTGCCCATAATTCAGGTTCCTGGTTGATAAAGTGTAAAATGTTCTTGAAAATAGTTTTGTCTTCAATCTCCACTTGAAATAACATAATTCAAACCCTCACCACCAAGGATTCCTTTTCCGTTCCTATTAATCATGAAAATCATTTTCTGGAATAAAATTTCATTATGAAAACCTCTTTTTCTATCAGATGTTTAATTAATCGCTGAGACACCGTGGTATTCCATACCTTTTGTTCCAAGGGTAAAATACACAATATTAGAGCTGAAAGGGAAATCAAAAAGTCAACAAAATAAAAGTTTTCAAAAAATACTATTAGAATATCATAGATAACTGTTTTACTTGAATCTACATCAAATCTTACCTATAGTAACATATTGCTGAAACTCCATAACACAAATAGTGTCATATATATCATGGATTAAAAATAATGATAGTTATATGAATTCTATACTAACTAAAGGCATCTTCTTAGGAAATGAAGTTCCATGTGGCTTAGATATTAAATATTCATAGCCATGTGTAAACTTACAAAAGTGATACCATTACTCTCACAACAACATGTGTTAAATTTCTTTACATAAAAGAACACCTCAATATAAACAAACATCATGTTACATTTCTCAATAAATGGTCAAACTCCCATAACCAAACACTATGGGTATCATTGACAAACTCAATTTTGCATATGAACAGAAAACACTAAGTACAGATCAAGCCTGTGCAAAGAGAAATAGGTTTAATATAGATAACATTAAAATTCAGAAAAACAATCAAATAGAAAAACCGCTTTGTGCAATATCTGTATCAAATGACACTATTTAAAAGTTTCTTTGCAGCAAAGTCCTCTCAAGGCTGTGCAAAATTGGAGTATAGTTTAGCTGAAATGTCAGTATCTCTCAAAAAAAACTGTGAAATAAACCAAATATATGGTGCAGAATATTGATAAAATGACATGATTTAAAATTCATATGCCGGAGAAAATATTGCAACATAGAATTTTTGCAAGTCCCTTTTCCTTGGAGGGCTCAATTGAGGGTCCAAAAGTTACAAATGAAGGGCCTCTCTCCCTTTCCCCCCATGCTTCTTATTCCAGCAACAATCTTCAGGATAAATCCATCCCTTCTCTAGTAAGATAATCTAGTATTATATGTAGATTATAAGTACCAAGTCTCTGTATCTTCTAGTATTATTCATGCTTATTTAATGATATATATAGTATTAATGAAATACCTTAATGTTATTGAATAGTATTATCATTATAGTTTCAGTGTGGAAGTTGTTTTTGAAGATAGTATATTTAGTGATCTTATTGAATTTATCAATGACCTTTTCTTATATCAGGGATATATTTTCAACTTACCCTTATAATCTATAATATAGGACTTATAATTATAATGAGCTATATCTATATTATCTTTGATAGTGTTATATTGCTATTTTCATTATATCTACCCTTATATCAACCATTAAAACCCTTGTAGAACTATCTTACCCTTAACGTATCACATTGATATTGATAGTATAATGAAATCACCTTTGAAATATGAAATAGCTATCAAGATTCTTATTAATGCTTATGGAGATCTTAGAAAGAAAAATATTTATATATATTACTTATCAAATGGAGGAATCCTAAAATAAATTACTGAAAAAGAATTATATCATCAATCAAAAGAAGTTAAGCAAACCTCAATTATTAAAAAAACAACAATAACCATTACCAGTATTGTAGCAGTGATCTCTTTGTTTAAAGACTGATAGAGACTTCTGAGTAAATTCTTCACATTTAAGATCCGCAAAGTTAAAGAATTAATTTTTGATCTCATTAAGAGGATATCCTTTGCAGTATATATAGAGGGGAAGCAAATACACCTTAAAACCAATATTAATTTTTTCATTCTAAAATTCAAAACATACTAACCAATATTTCCCACCTCAAGGTACTGCCTAATATATATCCTAAAGCAAAAGGTGTTTCCAGAACACAGTTGACAAAGGCCAAGCTTCATGAATCATTGGAATTTCTCTTGAGCTCCACTGAAAATATACCAATAGAGAACATTTGAAATGTTTAAATATGGATAAAAATCGAGGGTAAAATTAAGATCTTCCATTCCTCAGTAACACAGGAGATCATTCTTTCATTCCTTATGTCCATTGGCTCAATAAAATTGTAAGATCAACCTTTCTCTCTAGTACAGGCTCTATAATGTTAGTTTGATTGAAACTTACACCAGAAATAAATTTGAAATAAGAAATTTTTTTTATCCCAGTAATAATTCCTGGTCAAAATTATCCAGATGGTGAACAGCTCAACTACTTACTTAAGCCACTTATTGATGGGATCATTTTACCATGAAATGGTGTTTTGTTTGCTCTAAGAAAATAATCCAATTGTGAGAAAATAAAAGTATCTATAATCCATTTTTCTGGTGATATGGCTTCTGTCAAAAATGTTACTGGGGTTATTTTATACTCTGGTTTACATTTTGATAGTTTTTTTCAATTCATAAAGAAAAATTGATGAAATACCCTTAAACATTTGGCCAAAACACAGGTTCAAATCACAAGATAAATATTTGAATTACTGTCTGAGTGCACCAAAACTACCTGAAAGAAGTAATATTCAAAATGAAAAGGGGGTCTGTTAATTCATTCTTGAAGATAATACACATTGGGATGGTTCACACATGATATTCCTAGATGTTATACACAACTTGATACTTGGTTTCTTGAATGATAATGCTATCTCATAGGTCTTTATACCTCAAGCTACCCAGAGGAAAAATTGAAAAATTAATATTAATATTCTGGTCAAATAGAAACATAATTAAGTGAGAAATAAGGTGGAAAAATTTCTGAAAATGAACTCAAGGCCCTTAAGTGGGATGCTAAAAGAAAATGAAAGCTAAAACCTCCACTCCAACAGAAATAAGGAGTACCTTTAAGTCTTAAACATATTCCTTCCTCCTCATTCTCTGAACAATACCATTATGATCCTAATTAAACTCCATTAGACTCTGAATAGAGAAATAATAGCTTTCAATAATCTCAATCTTATTTCAACTCAGAAAGTATACAAAAATTGAAAAATATCATTTCAAGAAAAGCTATTCCTTCTTCTTGGACATGTGTTCCCAAAGAACATTTGGAGACTGAATGGGAACTATTATTTAAATCTTACTTACCATTTCTGTTTTATATCTCTTATCAAGAATATAATCCATTTCCCAAGGAGATAATTTCAATCAACTTCTTGCTCATAAGCGGTTTGCACCTTGCACCTTCCAATAAAATTACTGAAGAGAAGGAGAAAAATCAGTAAACTCTCTGCATTAAGTACCAAAAATTATATCATGGTTTTCTTCCTCAAAAAAGGAAAACAAAATAATCACTTTGCATACTTTATCCCACATCTTTTACTCATATGGGGCCCTTCACAAGTTATATCTACCTTGGCCTTTGAGAATATAAATGGATACTGTAAGGTTTGTCTATGAAACTCTTGATAATAGTAGCAAAATCAAGAGTACTATGACTGTCCTCAATAGAGATATATAATATAATAAAATATTATAACCACAAATTTAAATATAATTATTAAAAATAATTATATAAAAAAATAAATTTAGGGTATTGGTAAAAACACGTAAGCAAATTGGTAAAAACACGTAAGGGGTGCCCTGGGCCCATTTTTAATTAAAAATGAAACACCATTGGGCCTGTATTGGGCCAAAACATGCCCAAAAGAGGTTCTTTCCCCAAAAAACCTCTCTAACTCCAAATTGTTTCAGATTTTTTTGCCCAGCCCCCCCCAAAAAAACAAACAAGCTCAAACACCCCAATAATCCACATTATCCCCACCCCAAACCATTGTTTTTTTTTTGGAAAAACAGCATTATCAAAGCCATTTTGCAAAGCTTTTCACACCTTTTTTTCTTTTTTCCCCCAAAGACTGCATTTTCCACCACAACAACCTGCTTTCAAGCCTCTCAATTTTCAATTTTTTACCATCCCTCATCAATTAATCCCACATTTAAACAACTTTCTCTCACTCTTAACCACTTCTGTTCATTTTTCACACCTTTTTTCACCTCTTTTTCACATTTCGAAAGGTTCTTACCCCATTCCAAATCCCCCAATCCCCCCTTTTTTTACTTTTATACATAATTTTCATTAAAAAAATGCTTCAACCCCCCACTGAAGGTGAATTTCAGACCCTTGAGATTCTTTGGCAACATGTGCATAATGTTGCCAGGGCTCAGGGGTATGCTGTGTCCACCTTGAGGTCCAATATGACCCACAACCAAATTGAAATATGTTGTGACAGGTCTGGCACCCCAAATCCCAACAAAAGCCCCTCCAAAACAGTCACATCAAGAAAGCTTGACTGTCCTTTTAGACTTTATGCCAGGAAATATGCCAAGAGTACCACTTGGACTCTTAGAGTCAAAAATCCTGAACATAGCCATGATGCCACTGAAAATATCATGGCACATCCTGCTTTCAGGAAATTCAATGAGCAAGAAACATCCCAAATTTCTCAAATGTCTGAATCACTGCTCATGCCAAGGCAAATTCAGGCCCAATTATGCAGCCAGAGGGAGTCTGACAGGCCTGTAATCCTTCAAGACATTTATAACCAAGTCAAGAGAATCAAGAAAGACAAACTGCGAGGCAGAAAACCCATTGATGCTCTTATTGACACTCTCAAAGAAGAAAATTTTGTTTGGTCCTCTGCAAGGGATTCTGAGGGACACATTACCTCCTTGTTTTTTACTCACCCCCTGGCCATAAAACTTCTTCATGGCTTTCCTCATGTCATTCTTATGGATTGTACTTATAAAACCAATAAGTACAAAATGCCCCTTTTTCATATTGCTGGATTCAGCTCAACAAATAAGACCTTTTCTGAGGCTTTTTGTTTGATGAAAAATGAAAATGAAACTTCATATACTTGGGCATTAAATCAATACATTGAAAAGGTCCTCAACAACACCAATCTTGTTCCCCCTCCAGCTATTGTTATTGACAGGGATCTGGCCTTGAAAAACTCTATTAAGAAGCTCTTCACAGACTCCAAAGTCATGCTATGAATTTGGCACATCAGCAAGGATGTATCTGCTCATTGCATGAAGAAAATTGGTCATGGAACTGATTTTGAAAATTTTATGGGCCTTTGGAATCAAGTAATGTACTTCTTCACTTTATTTCACTTTATTTCATTTTATTTCACTTTTTTTCTTATTATTGTCTTTATTAATGACTTTGGGATTCTTTTCTCAGCTTATGTATTCACCCACTGAAAGGTCTTTCAAAGACAACTGGAAGAAGCTTCAAAAGCAAGTTAAAAATGCTGAGGTCTTGCAGTATTTGGAAAATACCTGGCTTCCTCTAAAGGAGTATTATGTGCCAGCCTGGACCAACCACCATTGCCACCTGGGTGTGGGATCCACCTCCAGAGTTGAAGGTGCCCATGCCATGGTTAAACTTTGGCTACAAAATTCCACTGGTACTCTCCTGGAGGTAGTCAGGGCACTCCACATGGCATTCAGAAAACAATTTATTGAAATTATCAACAGAATCTCCTAAGAAATGATTGTCCATGTCAAGAATTTTCCTCCACACATCTGTGCCCTCAATGGCAAGGTGTCTCATTATGCTCTTCAGATTGCCTTTGAAAATTTCAAAACAAAATTTCCTCCAAATGAAAAATGCACCAACAAATACAACAATTATAAAGGCATTCCTTGCAAGCATAAGACCCAAAAGGCATTTGCCAAGCGCCAAAGGCTTGAATTATCAGACTTCCATCCTCAATGGCATTTGAATTTGCCTGTGAGGGTTTTTTAATTTCTTCTTATTATTTTTTTTCTTATTAACTGATTTTATTTGTCATATTCTTCTCAGACTGGTTTTCAAGGTGATGATCAAAGTGTTGAAAAAGAAAGAAAGAATGAAGCCAAGAAAATATTTGAAGACATTGGGGAAGACCTGTTCCAAAGGCCAATGGCAGAAATCACTCCAATACTACAACATTTTCAAGATGTTTTGACTTAAAAAGTCCCATTTGCTCAAATTCCCAAGAGTCAAGAGGATGATAAATATTATGAAGACCCTCTAGAATGCAAGAATATCCATGGAAGACCCCAAGGAGCCAAGAATAAAAACAAAAGAGAACCTTCAAGATTTGAAATTATTGAAAGTCAATCCAAGAGAAGAGGAAGACCCCCATCAAAAGTGACCAGCACAACAACTTCAAGATCCCAGTCAAATGTCCCCTCTCCAATTATGGAAGTGGACTCATCTGAAGATTCTGAAGATTCTGAGGACTCATTATCTAAATCCATCAGTTCATCAGATTCACTACCCTCAGCAACTGAATTAAATAAATCAAAAGTAAGCCTTAGAAGGTCAAGAAGATTGGCAATTGGAAGCAAAACATCACAAAGAAAATCAAACAAGCCTGCCACCAGTTTGAATATCTATGATGCAATTGACTTGACCTGTGAGCATTGTAAAAGCAACTATCACACAAGTGATGAATGCTCCAAGCTGTTTGTGAGTTTCTGATTCTTTTTAATGTAATTTTATGTTGTTTATTTTGATATTTATTCATTTTTTGGACTTATTTTATCAGATAACTGGCTCAGAAGACTTGCCCAAGTTTATATTGAAATACACCTTCAAGGCCATCAATGTCCAGGGTGATGGAAACTGTGGCTACAGAACAGTATCCCACTTCATTTACAAGACTCAAGATCAATGGCCTGATATCAGAGATGACTTTGCTGAAGAAATTCAACAAAATCAAGACCTTTATGAGCCCATGAATAACTTAATTCCCTCAGTATCCTCTTATTTGGAAAGAATTGAATGGTATGAAGATGTTGGCCAGGCTCCAAAAAGCAAGTGGATGTCCATGCCTGACATGGGGGATCCAATTGCAAATAAGTATAAAAGACCAGTTTTCTTTTATTCCACAGCCCAATCTTTTTTTTGCCCTTATTTCTGTCCTCCAAATGATAATCCCCCCATTTTCATCTGCTTCTTGAATAGTTGTGCTCATTTTGTTCCTTTGGACATCATCATTTCTAAAGTTTATCCAGTCCCCCCCAATACTGTGAACTGGGAGATTCATGCCCAACCACAAGCCCTGGGGTGGGCTGATAAATCTAAGAAACACAGAATGTTGTATTTGTCCAATATTCCTCCCCCCTCTCAGAAAAAACCCACTATTGTGGAGGTTGATTCTGATTGAATGATTTTTGTGTATACAATTTATGCCAATTATCCCCCTCCTCAGTCATATTTATTGCTTAAATCCCACCTCAGTCTCATTTTTTATCAAAAATGTGGAGCTTTTGTACTTGAAAATAGTCATATTACACACAAGAGAAAAAACAGTTAAAAAAAACACTCATTGCGCCTTCACTTGTTGTCCCACCCAAATATTTTTCCCAATTCATGAGCTTCTGGTTCTTTATTGTCCAGATTGAACCCATTGATTTTGAAAAAAATGGAAGAAATTCATAAGTGGGAAGTTATTAAATTCACTTTTTAAAAATAGGCATATTACAATGACGGGAAAAAACATTTGAAAAAAACCCCTTTTTGCACCTTCACTTGTCCCACCCAAAAAAAATCCCAAAATTATGGGATTCTGGTGCTTTATTCCTCACATTGAGCCCTTCATTTCAAAAAAATTAAGTAAATTCATAAGTGGGAAGATTTTAAATGAATTTTAGAAAAAAATATGCCATTTTGGCATATTGGCCAAATTTGTGAAATTTGGCAAAAAAAAAAAATTTTGAAAAAATTTGTGCTTATTGACATGCCAAGTCGGGAAAAATATGGCAAAAAAAAATTAAAAAAATCCTCAAAACTGAGCCTGAGGAATTTCTTTTGAAAATTAAGGTCACTTATGTGTTTTTACTAAAAGCTTACATGTGTTTACCAACACCCTAAATTTAATTATTATTATAAAAAATATAATAATAAATAATAATAATAATAATTATAATAAATTATAATTATTCTATTATTGTTATAGTCACTGACAGTTATAACAATAAGAATTGTAAAGCTCTTAATGAGACAATTACACATGGAAATATGAATATTGACCACTTATAAATAATATAAATATTATTTATAAAATAATTATAACACACACTGTGCAGAAATAATTCTTATAGAATAAAATTCTATATAAAAAAACTAATACTAGATAAAAAAAATATAGAACTTTAGAGAAAACTTACTTATAATATTTATTTAATACAACAAGTTAAACAACAACAGTTATTATATTAAATAATGATTATAAGTTAAAAACACGCCTAAAATCAATAATTTCAAAGATAAAACAACTTTTTATGATAAAATTTAAGATTAAAGAGTTTTTAAGAGGAATTTGTGGATTTTAAAAGATATTTAAGATGATAATTTTATAATATAAAATATATTATTGATGATTACAACAATAATCTGAATTCTATGACTTCAATTCTTTAATTTACAATTAATAAAGAATAAAAGAACTTGAGAATTAATTTGATAAAAAGATTTTATAAATAATAAAACTTTACCTGTTTAAATGTCTAATATGATTGGATTGATAATGAATGATGGACAAAAACAGTGATGAAAAGACTCTTTTTATGTCTTCAGAGCAGCACTCATGATTCATAATGAATATAGAGGGCGTGCTCAGGTCAAAACTGAAAAACCATACTTAAAAACAAAGTTCTTAACTTAAGGCAACCTGTTTTTAATTCCAATTTAAAGTTGCCAGTGTTATTCTTAACTCCATGTAGCTTTAATCCTCATTTAAACTAATTATATTAAGTTTTTAATATAAATAAACTTATTTATACTAAAGTTCATCACATGAGCAGCTTAAAAATAGAGTTTCAAGCAGAAATCTCTTAAACTCAATTTTTAATTAATTTTTAAAGAAATCATAATTTTCTTTGAGCTTAATTAAGAGAGTAAATTTCCAGGCTAATTACCCAGGAATTTTATTTTTAAAAGATACTTAAAATTTAATTTATATATAGATAATTTTAAATTCTAAGCTGTGTGAAATTTTCAAGCAAATCCATTCAGATTTGGATTTTTAATGAATTTTTGAAGTTATTACTATTTTTCCGCGTAAAATAGCAATACACACCAAACCTTAGCTTTTGATAAGGTTTTGATGCTTGTAACTTTAAAGTTTTAAGCTTATTTAAGGTTTTGAAGCCTGATTAAGCTTTGACAGTTCTTAAAACCTTGATTTCAAGCCTGCATATTGGGATTTACCCTTTGGCAGCTTGAAATTCCTGTCCAAATTGGGATAAAACCAGTTTAAACCTTAAGGTTGGATCAAAGTCTAATCTTAAAGTTTAAATAAGGTTGAAAATCCTCCAATACAGGTGGATAACCTTAATTGAATCATTGCAGATCCAAAAAGTTGGGTACCCCAGCTCTATTTGGTCTTTTTCCTTTGTCCCACCTTTTTGCGTAGATTTTTCCCTTTTATTTATTTAAAGCCATACCATGGCTTTGAACCCTTTTAAATTGAGCTCACGCAGGATTTACATTCTGTATGGCAAATCCTTAGCCAATTCAGTAAATATACACCCCACCTCAATTTTAACTAAAACTTTGGTAAGTTTGCATTAACCTTATGCAACCTTAAATTTAAGCCTATTTAAGCTTAAATTTAACAATTTTAAAAAATTGTTAAAAAAGTTACATTAGTACTGTGAGATTCTCAAATCTTCTAATAACACAAGAAATAATTGTTTTTGGGTATAACACCTTATGGATGTACCCTAGGTTATTTTTGGTGTAGAATCCGAAAATGACATAATATTTATAACTTTGTTTATCCAAGATAAAGCTATACTTATTTTCTGTTATTTTTTATTTTAATTTCAACTAAAAAGTCTGTTTAAGACAAAATTAGCTGTTTATAAAATCATTTGTGGACTTATGGGTATGCTATACATACCTCACAGGCTCACATTCCCTACCACCAAAAACAAAATCGTACCACAATTTTTCTTTTGTAGTTTACCCACAAGTTATTTGGGGGGGGTATAATCCACTGTCCAACCTCTCTACTTCTACTTTTAAGTATGTTAAGCACACAATTCAAACTTCTTATTGAGCAATTGGTCTTCTCTCATGTCTGAATCTTCTGAGAAACGTTTGGGAATCAGGTATTTTGCTTTCTACAGTCCACTCATCTTCATGTTGTGGATTTTTATACCTGACTAAGTATTCTATTTCATTTTTTCCCCTAAGTCTTCTTTCTTTCAAGACTTTTAGTACCTTTTTCTCCTCACTTATATCTAGTGGGGGTACTTATAAGGGTGTTTCATTTCTTAAAGGAAATAATTCCTTGTCACTTGAAGTGTAATGCTTTACTAGACTGACAGGGAATGTTGAATGTTTATTTTCCAGTTCTCCTGACAGTTCTACTTGTACTGCATTTGTCCCATGAAGGGCTTTAATAATAAATGGTCCTGCAAAGGAATCTTTCAATTTCTTTGGGCCTTTAATATTATTAAAGTTCAAGGTTGAAACTAGTATTAAGTCCCCTACTTTGAATTTTTTATCCCATTTCTGCTTAGCATACTCAAAGGCATCAATCATGCTTTGATTTGCATGATGTCTCACTTTATCAAGCAATAGCTTAAAGCTTGAAGCAGTTGGATGAATGTCAACCAGATCTTTCTTCAAAGTATCAATTGGAAGTTTGGGGTTCCATCCTTTTTCCAACATTGCAGGGGTCTTGCCTGTTGAAGCATGGATGGAGGTCTTGTAGGCTAATTCCAATGCTGGTATAAGGGTACACCAATCATGGGTAAAGCCATCAGAATCTTTAAGCTCCAGGCCATAAGCACAAAATCTTCTGATCATGTCCTCAAGGGTTTGAATCATTCTTTCTGCTAACCCATCTGTTTGTGGATGGTATGCTGTTGAGAATGATAATTTTGTACCCAAAACCTTATGTAAATTAGTCCATAAGGCTGATGTAAATTTTGGGTCTCTGTCACTAATGATATTTTTAAAGAGACCAGTATGGGATATTACTCTATTCCAGATCAGAAGAGCTGTATCCATAGCTGTGTCATCTTTGTGACATGGTAAAAAGATTGGTGTTTTGCTATATCTGTCTACAATAACAAGACATGCATTGTAACTTTTATCACCTCCAGGTGGTAGTGCGGTTACCCAATCCATGTGAACCACTTCCCATGGGGTACTTGGTTCTTAGATATGGATCATCAGACCAAATCTTTTACCAGTAGCTTTATTGGCTTTCTGGCATCTATCACAACTATGACAGTACTCAATGACATCTTTTCTCCAAGATGGCCACCAGGCACATGTCTTAATTCTTTCCATTGTTCTGGCTTCAGACAGATGTCCAGAATGAATGTTATCATGGCATTCTAGTAGTATTGTGTTAATCAACATTCTACTACATAGGACCATGACACATGTGTGTTTAGATCTATGATATAGTATACCATCAAACAAATGGAATCTTCCATTATCATAAGATGTTTTCCAAATATCATCCAGAGAATTAGCCAATGCTGCATCTTTGCAATCTTTGTCAAGTAGAGCAGTAAGTATATGGCAATTTTTATCTTGCTTATAGCTTTCTCTAACTTCCTCAAAGAATTCTGTTCCTACATCTGTGATGTTAATTCCTTCAATTGGGATTTGAGGTTCTGCACTTGTAGGAACATCGGACGGACTTCCAGGTGTTGTAATCCCCATCTACTTAAGCCATCAGCATTCCTGTGAATATTTCCAGCTTTATGTACTATGGTCATATCGCCTCTATACTCCTGTATAGCAATCTGCCATCTTAACATGTGTCTGTTTGGAGTTTTCATGTTAAGAAGTGACTTTACTGTGTTACAATCAGTAATTACTTCAAACACACTACCATCAAGATAGTAATGAAGTTTTTCCAGAGCCCAAACAAGGCAAAGGCACTCCATTTGGCTAGCTCCATATCTGGCCTCAGTAGGTTTAATTTGTCTTGAAATAAAACAAATTGGACCTTCATAAGGCTTGTCATTGACAATTTGAACTTGATGAAGAGCAGCTCCTAGACCTTCACCACATGCATCAATATACAGTTTGAAAGGAAGTTTCCAGTCTGGCAGCAGTAATAATGGTGCATTGGTCAAGGCATACTTGATTTTATCATATGCTTGAATTCTTTCCTGAGTCGTTTCAAAAACAGTTTGTTGATCACAAATTCTGTATAATGATATGGCATGGATTGCAAAATCTTTGAGGTGTTTCCTGTAATAAATGGCAAAACCTAAGAAAGACATCATTTATTTTTTGCTCTGGGGCATCTGTTTCAGTAAAACTGCAGCCACTTTGTTCTTATCAACACCAAGGCTCAGTCCTGAGACTACATGTTCTAGAGCTTTTAACTCATGAAACCCAAAATTACATTTTTTAAGAGAAATTTTCATGTTCACTTGTAGAACTTTCTTAAGTACTAATGAAAGTCTCTCTAAATGTAATTACCAGGTTTCTGAACAAATGATAATGTCATCAATATAAATGATTAACCATCCCTCTGATAGTTCATGTGGGAAGATAGTATTCATCATTCTTTGGTAATGAGAGGGTGCATTCTTAATACCAAAAGGCATCCTCAAATATTCATAAATACCACAATGAGCAATTATTCTCAATAATTTCCTAGCATGAGGTGTCAAAACATTCTGGTGAAAGCCTTTTAGAGCATCCATAGAAGTGATGAATCTTGCTTTGGATAATTGAGTCAAAGTCTCATGAATTCTAGGGATTGGATACCTGTCTGGGATAGTGTAGGCATTCAGTTCTCTAAAATCACCAACCATCCTTGATTTATCATTATTCCAAGTAATGATTACTGGGGTTATGACTTCCACTTCCTCATTGTGTCCAACTTTTCTAAGAACTCCCAGTTTCATCAGTTCATTAATATGATTTTCTAATGCTTCTCTAGCCCTAGGGCTATCTGGGTAAGCTGGTCTTCTTAATAGTGGCAGATAAGGCCTTTCCACATTAAGCATAATGTCCACCGCATGGCCTTTTATAGCCCCAAGTGGTTCATTATCTGAAGCAAAGGCTTCCCTGTATTGAAATAAAATTTCAATAAGCTCTTCCTTCATTTCTAGTGCTAACTAAGGACTAATTTGTGCTTCAATTAATTGATTTAATACAAATTTTTCCTTATTAACATTTTTTACTTGTTTAATGACAGTAATTTCTCTTTTTTCTAGAGGAAAAGCAAATTTTTGTCTTTTATTTTCCCCTATAGTGAAATACCTGTCTTTATGATTATTAATATCAATACCATAAATATTGAGATAATCATTCCCAAGTATAAAGTGTTGTGAAGTACAATTATTCATAACAACAATTTCAACTTTCAGTCTTATACTTCCTCCAGGATGAGGAAATATGATTGCTGCTTCAAAGATACCCAATGGGTGCATATTTTGGCTAGCACTGCTGAATGTTATACCTTCAATTGGCGTTAATTTGTCTTGCCAATTGGAATTAAATTTGTCAAGATAATCTTTTCCAACACAAGTGCAAAAAGCACCTGAGTCAAGATGTATCTTGGCTTCTATGTTATTTATCACAATATTAGTGATACAAGATGCCCCAGCTGTATAACCTTTACCTCTGGCAGGTTTGGTTTTTTGCATCCTGGAATCTTGCACATGTATGAGATCCATACATTCATCACTATACTGTGGTAAGTGAGTATGTACCTCAGTGACCTCAAAAGAGACATTAATGTTCTCTATACCCAGTTCTTCTGATATTTCTTCTTCTTCTGAAGGTTCCAAATCACTGTCATGTAAAGATACATCAGTTTCTTTTGTGTCTTCCACTTTTTCAACATTTATCTCATTGACTCTTGTCTTTTTTGGACAAGTGTTTGCCAAATGAGATGTACTTTCACATTTATGACATTTCAAAGGAGGTCTGTCATGTGGTTTGTTTTGTCTTGAAATTGGTTTCCCACTAGTCTTATTGTCTATTGGGGGTTTGGACCAATTTCTTCCAATTTTTGTTCTAGTAGTGATGTCCTCCATAGCATTGACATAATCTTCTGTAGAGCAAGGCCCAATACATCTGCTTCTTATAGCATGCTCAAGGTCACCACCACATTTTCTCAATATCCTTTTATGTACCATTGTTTCAGACATATCAGGATGAAGGGCAGTTAACCTGTCCTTCTGTTTAAGAAACCAAGTCATGGGCCTGTCCCTCTCAATATTAAAAATGGCTCCTTCAAAAGAATTTTCCATTCTAAATCTCCAGGAATCATTTGCCCATTTGGAAACAATTTGTTCTTTCCACCAAGGCCAAGAATGTTTACCATGGTCTTGTCTCATTTTATAATACCATTTCTTTGCTGATTTGGTAAATAATGAGTGTAATCTGGCACTTATGTATTCATCTGGTATGTTAAAGTCTTCTTTAAACATATCAATTGTTTTCATAAATTCAATATGATTATATTCCCCTTCACCACTGAAGGTTGGCCATTCCTCTAATCTTGGAATGTCCTTATAATTGCAAGCGAGTTCCATGTCATGACTTGAAATTGTATGGTGTAATTCATTATTCAAGTTAAGTACATATCTGTCAAGAATTGGTGTGGATTGCCTTGGCAATTCATTTTTTAGTGATATATTGTTAATACTTGATTGAATATCTTCTTTCAATTCAAGTCTTGCTTTATAACTTTTTTCCAATTGTTCTTGAAAAAGAGCTGCATTGTGACCAGTTGAGTTTTCCAAGTTTCGCACTTGTATTTTCAATTCTTTTAACTGTCCAGTTATAAAAGAAATTGAATGTTCATCTGGTTGATTGAGTAAGGTAGCTTTAAACTCAAGTCTTTAACAAATTTGCGTCAAAGACAAAATATTTGCCTTATTAACATTTTCAAGGCCAATTATGGTCTTTTGTTGGTCTTTTACTTGTAATATTTCATTACCCAACTTCTGTTGGACATGATCAAATGCTTTAAATTTTGCCATAATTTCTTTATTACAAGATTCAAAGTAAGCTACAAGCTTTACAAGATCTACTTCTTTGGAAAGGATTGGTTCAATCTTTCCTCCTCCTTGTTTTTGAATTCCATCAAAGTTCTTGCCATATTGAACACATTGTCCATGGATGTTTTTTCCTTCTTTGGAATTCTGTATTCTGCGGGTAAGGCTTGTTCCACTTGGGCTTTGCCTTTCCCTTTGCCTTCTGCTTGCACTTCTGGTTGGTTTTTGGGGCTTGCTTGGGCTTGTTTGGCACTGGCTGAGGCGGATTTTTGCTGGTGGATGCTTGAGGAGCTTCCACTGGGCTGTTGTCCTTGCCTTGAGCCAATTTATTCTTCTGGTCCTCTGATAACATGCTTTGGTTTTTCAACCAAGCTTTTATCTGTTGGACTTGTCCTTTGACAGACATGGGTGTCCAACCCAACAGAAGATCTTCTGTCTTTTATGGCCCCATGAACTTCTTCACTTGAAGATAAGATTTCATGGTGCCTATCCAAAGACTTGGAAGGAGTTCCCACTCTTGTTGTTTTGACTCCAGGAACCAGTTTTTCCATTGGGATTGATAAATTTCCACAGCTGCCTGTTGGAAATGGTTCAGGTCTAACAGCAATAGCAGTTATGTCAGCTTCTGGACTCTCAAGAAGAGGTTCAAAGGTGCTGGCTAACCTTTGGGAACTGGTGGAAGTTCTGGCATCCTCCATTTGTGCCTCTCCTCTGGGAGGAAATTATTGCCTTTTGGATTTGTGGCTGGAATGTCCTGGTCCAGATCCATTTGATTGGATGGAGTAGTTACTTCCACTTCTAGTAGGAGTCATTTCACGTCAATTTTAATAAAAAATAGAGTAAAATTGAATTGAATTCACCTGCAGGACCTTTAAAGGGCTCTTTGGTTATCAAACCCCTTGGTGCTGGACTGGATTGAATTTCAATACTGGACTCTGAGGTTTCAGAGCATGAAGAATTTTCTCTGATGGAAGACACTAGAGAGAATTAAAAATATAAGTTATTTTATCAAATAATGAAAATAACTTATAAACTCAACTTATTAAATAAAGTTGTTTTAATGTAATTTTCTGGCAAATTACATCAAAAATAAAGAAATATGTCTAAGATAAAAGAAAAAAATGTTTTTAGTAAAGATTTTTATTTTGAAAGATTTTTTATTTGATTTATTATTTTCTTTAAAGAAATAATAATTATGCAATTAACAAGTTAATAAATCAAAATTGTATTATTACTCACTTTATATTAGAATAACTCAAAGAATAAATTTCAAGTCTGTGATGTGAAAAAGCCACTAGTTAGACAAAAGAAATTTATTCCAAATCACTCAATAGTATATTGTTTCAAACAATATTCTTAAGAAGAAATTGAATTTATTAATATTATAAAGATTATTTATAAGGGATACGTCCCCCCAAAAAAAAGGCAATATTAAGACAAATATGGCAATTTTACGTCAAAAAATAGTAAAATAAGGTCTAGAATATGATTTATGTCCCAAAAATTGGTTTAAAATCACGGCCAGACCCCCAAATGTAAGGTTTGTCTATGAAACTCTTGATAATAGTAGCAAAATCAAGAGTACTATGACTGTCCTCAATAGAAATATATAACATAATAAAATATTATAACCACAAATTTAAATATAATTATTAAAAATAATTATATAAAAAAATAAATTTAATTATTATTATAAAAAATATAATAATAAAAATAATAATAACAATTATAATAAATTATAATTATTCTATTATTGTTATAGTCACTGACAGTTATAACAATAAGAATTGTAAAGCTCTTAATGAGACAATTACACGTGGAAATATGAATATTGACCACTTATAAATAATATAAATATTATTTATAAAAGAATTATAACACACACTGTGCAGAAATAATTCTTATAGAATAAAATTCTATATAAAAAAACTAATACTAGATAAAAAAAATATAGAACTTTAGAAAAAACTTACTTATAATATTTATTTAATACAACAAGTTAAACAACAACAGTTATTATATTAAATAATGATTATAAGTTAAAAACACGCCTAAAATCAATAATTTCAAAGATAAAACAACTTTTTATGATAAAATTTAAGATTAAAGAGTTTTCAAGAGGAATTTGTGGATTTTAAAAGATCTTTAAGATGATAATTTTATAATATAAAATATATTATTGATGATTACAACAATAATCTGAATTCTACGACTTCAATTCTTGAATTTACAATTAATAAAGAATAAAATAACTTGAGAATTACTTTAATAATAAGATTTTATAAATAATAAAACTTTACCTGTTTAAATGTCTAATATGATTGGATTGATAATGAATGATGGACAAAAACAGTGATGAAAAGACTCTTTTTATGTCTTCAGAGCAGCACTCATGATTTATAATTAATATAGAGGGCGTGCTCAGGTCAAAACTGAAAAACCATACTTAAAAACAAAGTTCTTAACTTAAGGCAACCTGTTTTTAATTCCAATTTAAAGTTACCAGTGTTATTCTTAACTCCATGTAGCTTTAATCCTCATTTAAACTAATTATATTAAGTTTTTAATATAAATAAACTTATTTATATTAAAGTTCATCACATGAACAACTTAAAAATAGAGTTTCAAGCAGAAATCTCTTAAACTCAATTTTTAATTAATTTTTAAAGAAATCATAATTTTCTTTGAGCTTAATTAAAAGAGTACATTTCCAGGCTAATTACCCAGGAATTGTATTTATCAAACATACTTAAAATTTGATTTATATATAGATAATGTTAAATTCTAAGCTGTGTGAAACTTTCAAGCAAATCCATTAAGATTTGGATTTTTAATGAATTTTTGAAGTTATTACTATTTTTCCACGTAAAATAGCAATACACACAAAACCTTAGCTTTTGATAAGGTTTTGATGCTTTTAACTTTAAAGTTTTAAGCTCATTTAAGGTTTTTAAGCCTGATTAAGCTTTGAAAGTTCTTAAAACCTTGATTTCAAGCCTGCATATTGGTATTTACCCTTTGGCAGCTTGAAATTCCTGTCCAAATTGGGATAAAACCAGTTTAAACCTTAAGGTTGGATCAAAGTCTAATCTTAAAGTTTAAATAAGGTTGAAAATCCTCCGATACAGGTGGACAACCTTAATTGAATCATTGCAGATCCAAAAAGTTGGGTACCCCAGCTCTATTTGGTCTTTTTCCTTTGTCCCACCTTTTTGCGTGGATTTTACCCTTTTATTTATTTAAAGCCATACCATGGCTTTAAACCCTTTTAAATTGAGCTCACGCAGGATTTACATTCTGTATGGCAAATCCTTAGCCAATTCAGTAAATATACACCACACCTCAATTTTAACTAAGACTTTGGTAAGTTTGCATTAACCTTACGCAACTTTAAATTTAAGCTTATTTAAGCTTAAATTTAACAATTTTAAAAAAATGTTAAAAAATTTACATTAGTACTGTGAGATTCTTAAATCTTCTAATAACACAAGAAATAAGTGTTTTTGGGTATAACATCTTATGGATGTACCCTAGGTTATTTTTGGTGTAGAATCCAAAAATGACATAATATTTATAACTTTGTTTATCCAAAATAAAGTTATACTTATTTTTTGTTATTTTTTATTTTAATTTCAACTAAAAAGTCTGTTTAAGACAAAATTAGCTGTTTATAAAATCATTTGTGGCCTTATGGGTATGTTATACATACCTCACAGGCTCACAGATACCTTAGCAAGCTAAAAAACATTAAATTGATTTATTTTCTATAATAAGCTACTTGGCTATCATAATAGTCTTAAGAGAAAAAACTCCATTCAATATGCTACAAAATACTTGTCATGAAGCAAATATGAAATATTTGTTAGAATCTAAGAATATTCCCCCTGAAGTTTGTCATATCAAGGAGCTCATAAATAAATCAACTATGAAGTATTACGTAGATAAAGATACTCAGCTTAAATATGATTAATATGAGACCCTCCTTAACCTTTTCCAAACAAATTATCCCTCAGTGAAATATGTGGCTTCATACCACTATAGCTTACATAAGCACCCATCAACGGTAATTTTACCATTTTACAAGAAACATTTGAAATTAATGTGGGATGGAAATATAATTATAATTGAGATGAAGAATGGTGAAACTAGTCAAATAAATCATTATATAAGTGATAAGCAGAATTTTGGAAAAGTAAATTCAATTTCTTTGGGAGATCCTCATGCTTCAAATGAGAAATACTGTATTACAGTGAATGATATTGAGTTGGATGATTGATTTTTGAAAAATTGTCCTGAACTTATAATTTATAAATTAATAAATACAAAGAATAATTATATAATTGAGACATAGAAAATTCTATAAAAATTGGGGCCTATTCAATATGAACATATTAACTCTATAAAAGACTTAAATACTCTAATAATATATGCTAATCAGTATGTATTGAATTTGATAGTTATAGAAGAGAATATAACACAGAAAATCTATTTTTCTAAAAGAAGGGATCCAAGAAAGAAACTAATTTCTATGTTTAGTTGATATCACAGAGGACTGATAATTGCTTCCATACTTTTCCTAGTGGAACTGCCTCCACTGGGTAATTTTTCCTTGGAAAATGCAAGGGCAAAGCCATATTAAAATGAATTTGAATAATTGGATATTGAATTTTCAAATTACCATGTCAAAACCATAACATTCTCCTCATTATGAATACCTTTAAAAGGAGGTGAATGGAGGATTCATTAGGGATATCAAGAGTGAGCTACAAATTAGTAAGGTTAATTAATTTTGATTTTCAAAGTATAAAAAAGAACACACAGACAATAGTTCAGTAAATCAGAAATAGTTACAATATAATTATCAAATATAACCCAATCTAAAATTGGTGATATTCCCTCACTGGTCAGCTAGTGACATGAAGATTGACGCAGTCCAAGTAAATAGCACAGTGACAGCTTTTTACATGAGGTAATTCCATGGATATTAGTACCAAAAGGGATTTAACCAATCTTTCCAAATTTATTCATGCAAAATTATTGATATTGGACACAGCAGTCATGATTTCTCATTACCTTCTTGTAATGTTAAAGTAACAGATTATTTTCTATTTTCTCCTGATTTAATTAGAGTTGGCTGAAGTAATAAGGTTTCTAAAAGCATTTAGTTGAATAATTTATCAATCTCAGACATTGATAAATAATTTATAGCTTTCTATGCCTCAGGTTCCTCATAAATTGGGGTACCCTGGATCTCTTTGATGTCTTTTGTCCCCCAAGCTATTGTCATGTTGAATAAAGCAATTCAAGTTTAAAGACTAATATCCACTATGGATGTAACAAAGCTGAATGTAAAAATACAATAATTCTAAGTTCAATAAACATTAATGACACTAATCTTAGTCTATATTTGGAATTTGAACTATAAGAATACCATTGTTTTGGCATAAAAACTGAAAGAACAATAGTATCCAAAATTCATGTATATGTTATTGATGATAGGGTTTGGAAATATTTTCCATATTACCACCTCATACAGTTAATTGAAACTTGACCCATCTATGGTTCCAACCCAGGAAAATGTATGTTTAGAATCCAAATCTGGTCTTCAAAACATTAATTCACTTACTCAAAAAGGATCTTTTAATATCATTCTGTATGAAAAATACTGCATTTTAGATATACACAGGACTTATGTGTTTGGTTTATTCCTAAAGTTATTTTTTTCTGTTACTCTCTGCCTCTTGGGGTATTGAAGATATACCTCAAGGCTTAAAGCTACCTTCCCAATGAGGTATGACTTGTTACTGTTCATTGGAAAATTTCCAAATAATGGGGAGAGAGGCCCTCTGTTCATACCTTTTGGGAGGCAAGGGGGCCCTCCATTGAATCTTTTTTAGCACTTTAATTTCTCTTCATTTGATCGTATGACTTTTTAGGTGAGGGTGTTTCTTTCATGTGTGAAGTGATTCATGTTTTAGTAATAACTTTCCGTCTTCACAGCCTCCATTTTGTCACTGGATCCTCTTTTGGTGGGATTTTCATTAAATGAGCTTCTTGAATATTCCTTGCATGAATGAGGTGATCCAATTTTCTCTGGGGGTTTCCTTTTTCACAGCCCCTTTTCTGTCACATGAGATGATTTTGTTTGGTCCAATATCAAATGATTAATTTGGATCTCACTGGCAAATGTCATATTCTAGGAGTTTTGGAAGTAGCTGTGTAATTGATGCAAGTTTAATACTGTGGTTCTTCTTTTTGAAATTTAAAATTAGGTCAGGTAATAATTTCCTGTTGTGCAGAGCTGGTGTGATTTTTAATTTTGTCACATGCTGTGAATAGGCATGTGGTTGATATTCTTGCATAATTTTTTGTGGATTTATAAAGAATGTGTCTGAGATTGAAATGAAGGTATTTATCTAACTCAAATCGTTTCTTTTGACTTGCATTGCTGTGGCCTTCCATACCAGTTCTCTCAAGGCTCAAATACACAATGTCAAAGCTAAATCTTTAATAATAATAATAACAATAATAATATATATATATATAAGAAGAAAATAAAGATAAAAAGTGAAATATAAAAGTAAAGAATTTCAAGCAAAAGAAAGAGAATTATATTAAAATAACAGAAATAAGTATTCCACTGGAATCTACATCAAATTTTACGTATAGTAAGATATTTCCTCAACCCCATAATATCAATAATTCTCTAGATATAATGGATTAAAGAAGAGAAATGATACTATACACTCTAAACTAGGTACAAGAATATGCTTAAAAATAATTCAGCTTGTTTAAATATTAAATATGAACAAACATGTGTAATATTGCATAAGTGAGGCTATTACTCTTACAAAATCATGTGTTACATGTCTTGACATAAAAAAAACACTTACATATAAGTTAACATAGTGTTACATTACTCAATCCCCACTCAAACTCCCGTGACCAAAGATTACAGATATTATTTACAAATTAAATCTTACATAGAAAAATACTCAACTGAATGCAGATCAAGGCTGTGACTAAGAAAAATAAGGTAGTAGAGGTAAGAATACAGTCTTAAAAAATGGTGCAATCAACCAAACATATGGTGAAATATCTGTATCAAATGACACCATTCCAAATTTAACCACCAGAAAAAGTGTCTCAAGGCTGTGAAGAAGAAAAATAAGGTTAGTAGAGATAAGAATAAAGCTTTAAGAAATGGTGCAATCAACCAAACATATGGTGCAATATCTGTATCAAATGACACCATTCCAAATTTAACCACTAGAAAAAATGTCTGAAGGCTGTGCATAATAAGAATAAAGTTTAGTTAAAATATCAGTATAATTCAAAAGGTATGGTGCAATCATCCAAACATATGGTGCAATTTCCTTAACAAATGACACCAATCCAAATTTAACAACTAGAAAAACTGTCTCAAGGCTGTGCACTGAAAATAATAAGGTTCAGAATGGTGCAATCAACCAAACATATGGTGCAATATCTTGGTCAAATGACACCATTTTTTTCAATTTACCCAACAGCAAACATTTCTCAAGGTGGAATTTTTTCTAAGTCCCTTTTTTGAAAGGCTCTATTGAGGGCCCAAAAGATATAAATAAAGGGCCTCTCTCCCTGTTTTTCCCCCATGCTTCTGATTCAGACAATAATCTTGAGGATCAATCCATCCCTTCTCTAGTAGGATAATCTAGTATTATATTGAAAAAGATCAATAGCAAGGCTCAGTATCTTATGGTATTATTTATGATTAACTAATGAAAGATATTTAGAGTATTAATGAGAGAGCTCAAAATTGATTGATAGTCTTACCATTATAGTAGTAGTGTTGAATTAGTGTTTGATGATATTATAATTAGTGATCTTATCTAATTTATCAATAACCCTTATTTGTAGAAGGGATATCATCTTACCCTTATACCTTATATCATAAACCTTTTAGGTATATTGGATCATATTTATATTGATCCTAATAGTATTATATTACTATTATATTATTTATATCTTATCCTTATATTAAACAAAACCACCATTATACAAGTATCTTACCCCTGAATTATCATAGCTATAGTGATAGTATTATTAAATCAGCTTTAAAAATATTAAGTAGCTATAAATACTATTATTGATATTGATAGTGATCTTAAACAATATTTTTTAAATATCTCAGGTATTGAAAGAAGTAATCTTAAAATAATTAATTAAAAAGAATTATAATAAATAACAGGAATTTAAGCAAACCTCAATTATTAAACAAATATTGACTACTACCATTACTATAATAGTTTTCTTTTATTGAAAGACTGATAGAGACTGCTGAAGAAAATTCTCTGATTGAAGGCCACAAAACTAAATAATTGATTTTTGATCTCATCAAAAAGGGTATCTTTTTCAGTATATCTAGAGGGGCAGCTAATACACCTTAGCACCCATGGTTATTGGCTACTTCTGAAATTCAAAACATACTCACCAAGAATTTCTCCCTCAAGGTACTGCCTTATTTCATACCACACCAAAAGGAGTTCCCACATTGCATGATGAGTGAAATAAAGAATTTTTACTCCATTTATTTTGTGCCAAATGAGGTGGTTAATTAAATCTCATCATCTTCTATGGCTGGGTCCTACCAAATTTCCATGCTGTTTAAAAGCTCCTGGTGGGGATACTGTGGATATGTAATGGGTTCTTCCTGTAGCTGTGCTTGAGATTTCTTTCAGGAATTTTGGTGGGTTGAAAATTTGTGTCATGTAAATCTCTTTTGTCTGAATGCAATGTGCTTTTGTAATTCATGCAGGTGTAATTTTCTTTCTTCATGAGTAAAGTGGCTAAATAAAGGGTGTTTAATCTGAAAGGTGGTACCATTCTTTTTGTAACCATTTTTCTATATGTATCTTGATTTTGAAATATTAATAATTGAATCAAACAGTTTTCTCAGAAATTACAATGCCCCTTGGTGCCTGTGCTATGGGATTATGCCTAAAATAAAACTTAATCATTCAAATTTTACATTTCAGTGTAAAAATTGAATGTAAGTCTGCATTTAGATGTGATTTATTGCTGTTGTGGGGTGCTATCAGCTTGAGCCTGGTGAAAAAATAGTATGGAACACCATGATAGGTCTATAATCAACATGGGGAAAGGTAGCTGAGAGGTGAAGAATATCATAATTTTCTTCATTCTTTTAAAGGGTATTGCAATGGTAACATCTGATCTAGTGAGGCTAAACTATTAAAAATAGTGCCATAGGATGGTCATTGTTGATAAACTTATTAAGAAGTACCACATTATTTTTCTATGATCTAAACTAAGTATTTTGGATGAGAGATTAAGATAATTTTTAATTATAATCAAGATCATGAAGCCTCAAAAGCTTAGCTAATTCCTTTTCCTTCATGATAACAATGATATTTATCAAAGTGTAATATTATTATTTCAGATAAGAAAATGTAGATACCGCCCTTATTAAGTCTTCATTCTGGTTTTTTGGCCTTTTTATAACCTTATTTGGTTTTAAAAGGGTCAAGATATATATTCCAGTCTTTGCAGTCCATACCATATTTTATTTAACTTGGGTGTCATTAATTTTCTCTGGATTTGAGTCACATTCTGACAGCCCCTCCCTCCAAAAAGTCTCATTATTAATGAGTCTCTTCTGTCCTCCTGAGGTAAATTTATCAATGAGGGATGGTTCATTCTAAGAGAAATTTGCCTTTGTCTGCTTCTTGGCTCTCAAAGATCACAATTTACTTTCCATGGTACTTCCCAATCATCTTAATCTTCCTGAATTTAAGTATTTTCTTCACTGTTACAGTTGAACCTTCTTCTACTACCTTCTCTTGTGAAGGTTCTACCCTCCTTGGAGGAAATATGCATTGATCTTTTTTAATATAGGGAATGCCAAATCTTACTAGAAATACATTATGTTTCTTGGATAATTCTCAAATAAGTTTCACTTCTACTGCATTTTCCCCCACCAGATTGAATATAATGAAAGTTTCTCTGTAAAAATCCCTTCTTTTATGGGTTATTTCAAGCTTTTTATAGCTAAGCTTTGATACCAGCACTATGTCTCCTTTATTTCAATTTTAGGCTCTTTGTGCAAATTTTTTGATATCCTTTTTTATGTATGCTTTGGATTCTGTGATTCATCTTGCTTTATTTCCACAAGCCCCATTACACATAGTGTAGAAGTTTGTTTCTGTCAGGTGAGCATTCAGGTTCTCTTTTCTCAAGTATTCTATCAAGAGAAGGAGGTTGTATTTTTTCCCAAGTGCATGAGGGGTTTTTACTCTTACTATGTGCTCGCCTTTATTGTATAACAGCTGAAATGAAGGGATAAATTGAACAATTAATGGGTGTATCCATATTTTTCTTGATATTCCAATCCATACACACAGAAACTTCTGATTTGATCCCCAACTTCTACAATGATTTTTTTTACTAGGAAATATTTTTGTATATTTTAGTCTGTAGCAAAGGCATATCTGGTCCCTAAAATATTGAGAATATTGGTCCAAAAACTCAGAGGTGTGTTGAGGGTCTCTATCACTTATTGTGATCCTTGGTACTCAATAGTCTGCTCTTATATTATTCCAAAATAATATTTCCTCTTTGGTAGCTGTGTATTACCTGGGACATCGAAATCAACTGAAAACTCGATACGAATTTCTACTATCCACATTAATTTCTTTAAGCTGTGTTTCTCTCCTGGGATAGGTCCTATCAACAAGTAAATTTTTACAATTACCCATGGATGTTTCCATTCTTTTAGGTGTTGGAGAAGCCTATTTTGTTTTAAACTTTTTTTGTTTTCCTTATGAAATCTTTCATAGCTCCTTTTTTATTCACTCAAATCTTCTTCCCACTTGGTCCACCATGATTTTCTAGACACAATCCCTCTGTTCCTATCCTCAATAGTATGTCCTATTTTGATGCAGCTACAGAATTTATTCAAGACCATTTATATGTGGTCCCTGTCTACAATAACTAAGGCGCTATTGTTTTTCTCCCTGTGATATGAAAGCTCATCATTTAAGAAGTATTTTTTATCTTCAAAATAGCTATTTTTAAGATCTGCACATGAAACTCCTGATAATTGTACTATTAATCAAAACTATTATAGCTGCTCTTATGAAATATAATAAATAAAGCTATAATAACCACCAAAAAAAATTTATTGCTCTATAATTTCTTTTACTTTTTATACACCAGCAGTGATTATAAAAGTAAGAAGTAACCTCTACTAGACTCAACTACAAGAAGTACTAAAAATATAACTTCTTACTAAATTAATATGAAGTTATTTTAATTAAGAATTATTTTTTGCAAGAACAATTATGATAAGTTCTTGAAGAAAATACAAGACTTGGGGGAAAACCTGAAGAATATTATAAAACACTCATTAATTCTCAAAGAATACATTTGAAGAAGTGGTCGAGTGATTTGATGGATCATTTGTGGATTTAAGTTTTCAATAATTGGTTTATAACAGCATTACAAAAGTCAATAGTTGCATACTTCTGGAAATAGTATCATGTTTTGATTTAAAATCTTTTTTATTGATTTATAAAATTTAAAATTATTGAGAGAGATAATTTAACTAATAACTACTTGTTGGTATTCACGTTGAAACTGAATAACTGAATGATATTGGGAAAAATAGCAAGAATAGGCCTCTTTTAAGTCTAATAAATCTCACAGAAGAATTTCATGGAGCAAACTGAAAAATGTGTGAGTGAGAAACCTTTAAGACTGTTTTTTATTATTTAATCACCTTTAGTCATGTGCAATTATCATAATTATTAATTAAGTCATTTTATGTAACTACCAGCCCATTTATAGTTAATAAAAAAAAGAAATAACAACTGAAAATATTATTTTATTTCAAAACAAAAAATCTATTATCAATTTTATCAATTTTATTGGAAATCTAGTTTCAGGTTGTATTTTGTGTTAATTTTGGAAGATTCAGTGTTTCATGTGAAATCATCAAAAATTTACTATATGTAAAGCATTTAGTTTGAATTATGGAGTCATACTTCTTTTTGGGTTGAGCTTTTATTATACTTTTCCATTTTTCCTAAACTCTTAAAAATTCTCGATTAAGAATTGTATTTTGAATGAATTATTGAAGTTTTTTCTCCATTTCTATGTAGAAAGGCAAATAGAATAGTGACAGCTAGTTTCCATGAGGTAACCTTGTGGATACTAGTAAAAAAAGGTACTCATTTAATCTTTTTGGATTTTTCCATGTAAAATGCAGAATAATGGACATGGTTACAGCAGTTGGAGTTGCTCATTACCACCTTGTCATGTCAAAATAGCAGCTTATTTGCTATTCTTTCATGATTTAAAGGTATTTTAACTTGGTGACCAGGTTCCAAAAAAGTTCTAGTGGACAAATTAAGCCAAGTTCAACCATGGACCCAAGCTTTGGAGATTACCAGGTCTCAGGGGCCTCATAAGCTGGGAACTCTGTCTCCCTTTGATTTCTTTTGCCCCCTTAGCTGTTTTCAAATCAAAAATAGTAATTCAGGCTTCAAGAGTGATATCCACTATGGGTGCACAAAAGCTTTATTCAAAAATACAGTTATTTTAATTTCCACAAGTGTGAATAACACTATTCTTAGGGTATTTGTAAAATGGGGTTTCTCACAATACCATTATTTTGGTGTGAAAGTGAGAAAACCAAAAAAAATCACAATTCTTCTATGTGGTATTGAATTATTTTCCATATTACCACCTCATATAGTTAGTTAGGCTTATTCAGTCTATGTAGTTACACTAGGTGAATATTTTTGTAGAAGCTAAATCTGGTCTTAAATCCATGGATTCACTTCCAAACAAAAAAGTTCTTCATTTTTTTAAATAAAAAATGATGAATTTTGGGGACATGCATGACTTATGGGTTATGCATAGCCCAGAAGTCAGGTTTATAATCATTTTTGCCTATTTGTGTTTTTAAAATATACCTTAAGTCTCACACTATCCCAGGGCCATCTAATTGGCTTTCCCTTCCCGGGATCCTATACTTTCCATGGAGTATGTGTACTAGTATTCTGCATTTTTCATTCTTTAGATAAGTCTCTTGAATTACTGGAAAAGACTTTATGCAGTTCTGATGCACATATACCTATGATATGTGTTTTAGAATCTGAGTATACTTCTTTTGGTGTTCTGGTCTCATCATTCTCTAAGATGCACTTTAAGATTTTGAAGTGTGTACTTCTGTCAATCTCCATATACTGTATGAGGATTTTTGATTCTGAGTCTGGGTTCTACAGAAAAATCTTCCAATTTTTATTCAGTGGCAATCTGCTATAAACATCTGAATTAGTTTGGCTTTTACCCCCTTTTTTACATTATTTTCATGTTTCCTCAGTACTCTTTTTTGGATATTTTCCATCTCAACATGTTTCTGTAAGTTTTATTTATGCTGAGTATTTATTTGAGTAAATTAAAGTACGTTTAGAATTAAAATACCGACCCTTCTAGGTAATTATGATATTTTTCTAGTTCCCATACTAAAAAGAGACTATCCTTCTTTTATAAAACCATACCTATCTTCTAAGTAATTCATTTGCCTATAAGTATAGTATATAGCTCTCTGTTTGGGTTGAAAATAAACTATTTGTCTCTGTTGGAGGGGTTTTTCTATTCCTTTAATTCATGATTAAGTAATTAACATCCTTAATTGTAGTTAAGAATTTGGAACCCCAAGGACTGGTGCGTTTGTGAGCTTATGAGTTAGTTTTCATATGCATTCTCCCTTCCTTTGGTAATCTTAGAAATTACATATCTTGAACACACTTATTGAATACTACTTGATATATGAGGAAGATATTTGATATGGTTCCTTTAGTGGCTGGAAAGTCTCAAAAATGATGGCAGTTTTCTGATAAGCTTAGTAATATTTCCTGCAGTACCACTGCTAATTTTCTTTTGTCTATGGCTAGTCTTAGTACTGAGACTTTTTTTCCTACTGCAAGTAGACCCTGCTGATCCAAATAGCCATTTTTTGGTTAAATTTTCAATTTATTTTAGAGGAATTTTCCCAAACCTCTTTCTATACATTTAAAATGCTCTTTGAATGTTTCTGAGTATTCAATAATATAATACATATACAAAACCTTCCCTCCCTTTAATATCTCTTACTGGAAGATACTTCCCATCCTTATTTCAAAGTGGGTAAAGGAATTATTGTGTAAAAATATTCCCCAGCTTAGCATATAACTCCAAGAAATTCAATAGAGTTGAACTTCACACTATTCTTGTGAAAGCCTTTCATTAAATTTATCTTTGTGATAAACTTGTATTTTGCCAGCTTGTTTGGGGAATTGGGTATCCTAGGGATAGAGTACCTTTCTTCCTTCATGTAGATTGAAAGTCATTTTAAATGGTTACAGAGTCTTTAGTTTGGATCATATCATGATATCCAGACTGTTGTAGCGACTTCTTCTATCTGATTAGGAGCTATTTTAATAATCAACTCCATTTTGAGTAACTGATGGATTTTCTTATTGATTTCTTTCCTGGATTCCAGGTTTTCTGGGTAGGGTTCCCTTCTACTTTCTTTGGGTAAGGTCTTAAATATTTCTTATAGGTTCATCAAAAACTTAACATGAAGTTCTACATAATTGAATCCTTACAGAGATCTAAGTATTTGCTTTTTCTTATTTTGGTGTCAGCATAGTTCTGAATTCACCATGGAAAAAGGCCTGTCCTTCCAGAAAGGATGGAAGATCCAACCTTGGTTCCTACCTTGAAAGGTATTCTCAGATTCTTTCAGCCACATGTTTGGTCATTAAGAGCTTTTATGAATAAAAATAAAATATTCTGGATTTCCTGTGATTTTCATAGGTTCAATCTTGCATGAGATGTACCCTAGAGACTAATATGAAAATTTATTGAAAAAATAAAATACATTCTTAACAGGTACAAACACTCCTTTCAAATAGATATCACAAATAATTTCACCATGATTCCATTTCCTATCAAAATTGAAGTAGTTCAGCTCTTTCACATGCTTTCACCCCTGACAATACTCTATATAAAACTCTTTTCTGAGACAAAACTTCACTAAATAGAAAATGATCTATACAGAAAGAGAAATATCTTCCAGCGGAACCATAAACCACATGGTTTGTTTTTCTCTCTTCTGTAATATCTTATGTCCTTCCAATGAGGGATTTCCATATTTTAAAATCAATTTATGATTAATGAATGGGATTTTTCATTAATTATATCTAAAATTCATTGGGAATATATTATTTTCACAATCTGTTGGAGCTTGAAGCTGAACTATGAATTTACACACCTCATAGAGGATATTGTTTTTCCATCATTTGTCATATTATCTTCATTTTAAAACATATTCATCAGAGATAAACATTTTTATCACTTCCATAGGCTATTGTAGATCTATCCTTTTGCTTCAATTTTATGAACAAGGTTCATTTCTAAAGGTCCTTGTTAAATTATATTTCCTTTCCTATGGACTTTTCTAGCCGTTCCAATGACATAATCTTGATCTTACAAAGGTTCTCTTACATTTTTTGAGTTGTTTCAATGTATGAAGGAATTATCTTCTTTCAATCTCAAAGATATTGAAGTGGTCTATTTTGAAAGCCTCTATATCTTGGTTTGACCTCCATCATTTTTTGGTTGAGCTACATATATACCAAAATTTTGATTTTTCTTTTTCCATTTTTGTGTAATTTAGAATTTTAGAAAGTATTGAAAAATGAATTGATGAAACACAAAAAATAATTAGAAAATATTTCAATTCAAAACATATATATGTTTTTGTGATCTTGAAATTTTACCTTTTTTGCATTTGAGATGCTTTTTCTGATTCTTTTGATTCTTTTGTTTTCTTTTTCACATATCTTTTTTATCTTTTTTAATTTTTTTTAATTTTTCAATGTATGTTTTTCTTTGTTTGGACTTTTGTGATTTTTTTGCATTATTTTTTGATGATTTTTGTTTGTTTTTTCTTGGAGTGTGTTCAGGTCGAGATACACTTGAATTTTTCTTGCTCCTACCAATTCCAGAATATTTCTACCCAAAACACTCCTGAAAAATGATCTCAATACACAAAGTTGAGAAAAAAGGTTATCCAAAAGCCTCAAAAAAACAAAATTAAATCAAAGAAGAAAAGAAATCAAAGTTAAATTACTACAAAATCAAGATAAAATCAAAACAAAATTAAAAAAAAATAGATAAAAATACAAAAATTATGATTAAATTCAAACTAAATTGAAATGCAATCAAAATAAGAATGGACCCAAATTAAAAATTCAACATGACAAAAAGCAAAAATTAAAAGAAACTAAAAATCAAAATAAATGAGGAGTTTCAAAATATAATATTGTCAATGAAAAAAAAAATTAAGAAGAAATAAAAAAAAGAATATAAAATATAAAAAATATTCAAACTATTAAAAATCAAACACTCATTAAATGGGAAAATAAAAAAAATAAAACAAGAGATAGGATTGGAATAAATATCAATAAAATATAAAAACTTAAACATAAAATATTCAACAAAAAGAAAAAATAAAGAAGTAAGACATTACACCACCTAAAGAGAAGACTTCTCATGAGCACCATGCAGGTGTGGGAAAACATTTTGTTTCAGAAATGGGTACATATCGAAGACACCATCAATTTTGGTGTAACAAGTCTCTCTGGATCTAAAACTCCTGAAGTCAAAATTGATTTCTAATTTCTGGCCATTTCTTAATCTATTTGAACAAACCATGTAGAATTTTTGAGGCCCCAATAAACCATTATTTTAACAAAAAATTTCAACTTATGGGGGACATTTATGTTAAACTATACAATAAATATCATTTTTTATACTTGAAATATATTTTACATACTGAAATAGGCCAAAGTTAATGCTAAGATACCTTTTGTAATACGAAAAATCCATAATTAATGTGCATATTCAAAACTCATCATTTCCAATGGTGAAAAATATGAATATATTTCTTGTGAGCCTGTAAATTCATGTATTCAGAACAAAATCTGGATCCTTTACAAAAAACAACCAGGGTAGCTCAAAAGGTTGAATAAGAATAAATTAGCTCTATAAGGTGATAATTTGTGAAATAATTCAATGCCTAATAATGAATACCACATAAATATATGTGTAACTGTTTGTTTTTTAATTGTAAAGTTAGGAATTACTCTATTTCTAAAGAGAGTTCTGAAGCAGCCATAGTGGATGTTAGTCTCAAGATATGCATTACTATTTTTCATGTGGAAATAGCTTAAGGAGACAAATGACATCCAACACAGCCAGTGTATCCCAATTTATGAAGCCTCTCAGGCAGAGAAGGACTAAGGAACTTATCAAATGGAATATCATTATCTAAATATTCAATTAAGAAATTTTAGGGACCTTGTTTCCAAGGCTAGGTCCATTTAAATCATGGGAAAATAGAAAATAAGCTGCTATTTTTATGTTACAAAGGGTTTATGGGAAGCTCTGAATCCTGAAAGTGTTTCCATTATTAATTATTCTCCATTTATAAACAAAGGGACAGTAACTGAAGACTTTTTGGCACTGGTAAACATGGATATACCCCATGGCAACCAGCTTTCATTATACTATTTACTTGCATACAATAGAAAATAAGGTACAAATCAAAAAATTCATTCGGAATACATTTCTCAATTAATCTCTCTGAAGGCTTTGAACCAATTTAGAAATGGATATTCCAAACTATAGCCAAAAAGAACCATGACCACATAAGTCAAATTGAAAATTTTCTTTGCAGTATATTCTTGATGATTCCATATGAAACACCAAATATTTAAAAGCTCAAAGAAGATTAATCTGTGATGCAGCTTTTAATATCAATGATACTCTTTCCACAAAAATTTCTATTATGAAATATAATAAGATTTACCGAGGTAACTTCATCATTTTTTGACCATAAATGTGTTGGTATGCATGTAAAATCACTTAATGAGGTAATCATTCAACATTTTCATCACAAAAGATGATTTATTAGTTCATCCAAGTACATTGTTGGTTTTTTCACTCATTATTTCCTCGTTTAGCTTAAGGGAGCCCCTCTTTGTGCTGTTTTAGAATTGAAAGAAGCCTATGATTGATGTTTTTCCCAACACTAATAATTATAGTTCAGTTAAATCTTTGAATATTAAATACAAGAAGCATCAGTTATCAAAATAATCTTTAATGTGTGTTTTATCTTTTGAAATAGTCAAGAAGTACACGAAATCACAAAATATTACTATTTAAAATATTATCTTCTTTAAAACAGATTTATTACTGTGTTCTATCAACTTTTTCTTCCTCAAATTCACACATAGTCCATAAGATCACATTTAAAAATCCTATTAAGATCTGTTTGAAGTACTTGTGAGTCAACTGTTGAGCTCTTAGGCTTTTTTCTCTAGTTTCTGTAGCTTTCCTCCAGAACTAATAGTCATTACTCTTGCAAAAGATATTTCTTAATCAAAATAATTAAGTTTTATTTTAACAGAAATATTCATTATCACACCTTTTTTAATTGTTTCTAGTAGATAACTACTTCTTACAGCTATAGTCATTTTTGGTCTGTAACAAGTAAAATAACTAACTTCCAAATCATTTCCCATTTGTAGCTTTTCATAAAGTTATTGAATCTTATGTAATAAAAAAAGTCATACTACTCTTAGTGTGAGCCTTGAGGTATATTTTACATACCCAAATAGGACACAATTATCTTAAAAATAAATTTTGAATTATGCATAACTCATAAGTCATGCATATATCCAAAATCAATCATTTTTGATTTCAGGAAAGATGAATAACTTTTTATTGAGTAAGTAAATCCATGAATTTAAGGCCAGATTTGGATTATACACAAAAATTCACCTAGGGTAGCTCCGTAGAGTGAATAAGCTCAAATTAACTCCTTGAGGTGGTAATATGGAAAATACTTTGATAGCACATCATCAATACCACATAAAATGTGAAAAATCCCACGTTACATATACACTAAGAATAGTGTTATGCATGCTTTGAGCACTTAAAATCATGGTATTTTTACATAGACTCTTGGTACACCCATAGTGGATATCTCACTTGAAGCTTAAATTTCTATTTTGACGTGAAAAATAAGCAAGGGGGACAAAAGACATCAAAGAGAGCCAGGGTACCCAACTTCTGAGGCCTCAGAGGCATGGAAAGCTCCAAAGGTTGGATACATGGCTTATCCTGGCCCAATTAGTAAACTAAAACACTTGAGGAACTTGGTTACCATGTTACAACTACAGTAAATCTTAAGAAAATGGCAAATAACCTGCTATTTTGACGTGCCAAGGCAGTAAAAAGCTACTTAGACTCCTGTAACCATGTCAATTCTCAATGATTTTCCATGGATAAACACCAAAAGAGTAATTAAAACCCTTTTTGGACTTGTATCCATTGATTTAGCTCATAGCAATTAGTTAAACACTTATATTTGCGATTCTATGTAGAAATGAGGTAAAAACTTCAAAAATTCATTAAAAATACAATTATTAATGAATATTTTTGCACCTTTCAGGACCAATGGAGAACTGTATTATCTATGGTAAAACCAAAAAGAATTACAGCTTTACTACTAAAATTCAAAGGTTTACTCACAGTCCATTTTTGACTATTCTATGTCAAACACTGTACCTTCAAAAATTCACAGGAATTACAACCTGTGATGAAACTACCAATAAAATTAATAGCTTTGAGAAATCAATGCTTCATTTAGGATAAAAGAAGATTTACAGATGTTACTGACTTTATTCTTAACCATATTGGGGTTGGTAGTCACATAAAAGCATCAATTAAGTAATTATGATAATCTTACTTGACAACAGATGATGCAATCAATAATCCAAAAGGGTTTATTGTTTTCTCACTCACTGATTTTTTAGTTTGCTCCATGGCATGCCTCTGTGAGCTGTTGTTTACTTAAAAGAGGTCTCCTCTTTCTGTTTTTTCCAAATCATCATGTTATTCTCATTCATAACATTGTTACCAACAAGTAAGTATTAGTTAAAGCTATTCTTAAGTGTTTTAATTACTTCAGAATCAATCATAAAGACGTGAAATCATAGAATAAAACTATAAACTGTTGTAATACTCTTATAAATTCATTTTGATCCTTTAAATCCAAAATTCTACGTCAAATCTATCTATCTTTTCTTTCAATAAGTCCTTTGGAATATTAGTGAGTGATTTATTTTTAATTCTTAAAGTTTTTCTCCAAAATTAGTTTTCTTCAAGAATTACCATTATAATTATTCTTGCAAAAGATAATTATATATTCAAATAATTTTATTTTAATAAAAAGAAGTTTTATTATTAAAATCTTCTTGTAATTGATTCTTGTAGACATTTACTTGCTCACTGTTAAAATCACTAGTAGTGTTTAACACGTGAAAGAAATAATTCTTTAATTGATTCATTGTGGCTATAATAACACCTTGTTATTATATTTCATAAGAACAGTCATAGTACTGTTGATCAATAGTAATATTATCATCAGTTTCATAGACACATCTTATACTTGGGGGCCTGGCTGTGTTTTTTGAACCTTGTACCCTTAATTAATATATTTTCAAGTTCTAAAATATATTAATTTAATAATTTTTTCTTTCATTTTGAAGTTGAAATAATTCTTCTTTTTGAAATTGTTTTGGAAATCTTTTTCATTGAGGAATTGGGTCTAATTTTATACTGTTTTTACACATGGCTTTTTCACATCCAAAAACTTATAAAATTATTCTTTGAGTTAACCTGAATTAATTTTCATTCAAAATGTTAAGTTTTAATTTGTTTTCTTTGAAAAGAATAATTATTTTAATATTAAAAATATAAAACTTATAAAAATTCTTAAGAAATATTTTAAAAAGTATAAAAAATAATTTTTTCTTGTGTCTTTAATCAAATACTGTGCAGCTGGCAAAAGACTCAGTGAAAGATATATCACTCGTCCAGAATCTTCAGAGGCAGAATCTGAAGACAGTATTGAGGTGCAAATTGCTAAAAGAGGCACCTTATTTAACTCAGAAAAGAATAAAATACCACCAAAAGGTGTGTGTTTATCTTATATTTTCACCTTTTTATCTTTGAATTGACATGAAAATGGTGAATACCAGAAATGGAAGCAACTATTCAGTCCAACCAGATGGATGTGGACAAGGAAGAGGCAAGACCAAATCCAGAAGTGCCAAGTCTTCCTCAAGAAAGACACATTTGGAGGATGCCAGAGTTGCCCCCCATTCCCCAAGGTCTGTACCCACAGACGTTGACGTGAATTCTGAGCCTGAACTGATTCATAATAATATTTCCAGGGCTGAACCATTTTCAAGTGGCAGCAATAGAAATATATCAATTCCAATACAAAAATTGGTTCAGAGCAGCCAAAGAAGAGGAGTGGGAAATATGCCCAAGCCTTTGGCAGGGGGCCATGAGCTCCTACTTACACATCAAGAGCTTTCTGGGTCAGGAGAAGACAATAGAACTCTTAGAAGGGTGGAGCTCCCTGTGTTGCAAAGACAAGGTCAAAAAGATAAAGAACTGGTTGAAGAACCAAAGTCTTTTATCCATAGACCAGAAGAAGGAGCTGGAAATGACTCCAGCTTTGGAGACAGAGGCCCCAGTGGCGTCTACTGTAAGGTTTGACTATGAAACAATAAGTAAAAATTACTAATTTATTACTTATTGTACTCTGAATGTCCTTATGAAGTGAATAAATAAGATTAAGAAATATAATAATAATAAATAATTATTATTATTATGGCGTAAAATAATTATATTATTAAATAAATATAATAATATAATTTATATTATGAAAATATAATATAATAAATAAATATATTAATATAAAATAATTAATATATTTAAAAAAGCTCTTTATTATTGTTACCAACAAATAATAAAGGCGTAAAAAATTGTTTTTTATTAATAAAAAACAATTAATAACAATAATATTACTAATATTAAAGTTATGAATTAATATAAATACTATTTATATTAATTAAAGAATTATTAAGAGAGTAATAATAGAGAAATTATTATAATAAGAGAAAATAACCTACTTTTAACACTTAATATAATAATTTTGAAGTATTTTACGCCAAAAAATATAAATACAACCTTTTCAAATTGTATTTACAATAAAAATAAAGAAAATTACAAATTATTCTGGATTTTTACGTGGAAATGAGTTATTAGAGAGATTTTTTAACAAAAACAATTAAATAAATGATTTAATCACGTCAAAATAGATGATTATAGCAAGGTGGTCTTTGGTCTTTAATAATATAAGAGTTTTATATATAAAGAATAAAGAAATTACCTTTGATTTAATTGATTTAATGTTTTTGATGCGTCTGAGGGGAAAATAGAGTAAAAAGAGCTCTATTTATAGTAAATACCTCCCTCCTAGAGTCCAACAGGCTTCTAGTAGACGTGTACTGATCATATCCACTGGAATTGATCAATATTTTAAGGTTTGAGGGTGATTACATCATGATCAAACCATATTGCATCATTATTACACCATTATTTAGAGTTATCACTGTAACTCTAAGTTTGATGACATCAGAGGCTTGGCAGAACCCCAAATTTCGTGGATTTTATTAGTTTTAATCATAAACTAATAGTATTCGCCAATTTTATCACTCTTAAGACTGTTAAACTTAATTTAAGGTTACAGTATGTGATCATAACAGCTCAATTTAAGCTCAAACTTTGATCCTCAATAACTTTTAAGGCTTTCACGCTACAGAAATTCAGAGAGTGAATTCTGATAGCCTGACATAACCTTATTATGCTGCCAAGAGCTTTTCATTACATCATCAAAACTCTAATTTTGATGATTTTTCTTGTAACTCATCTTTTCTGTCAAAATTCAATATTTTAAACTTCAAACCTTGATTTCAGGGGGTTATACCCTGAATTTAATAATAAAAATGACGTCATTCTTCTCGAATAAACTAGTAGAATCCAACTGTATACTTTTTTTTAAGTTTGGACTACTTTCACAACAAAGTGGTCAACAGCTCTGTTGATTTTTATCAATATTTCCTCATAAGTCTTAACCTTGTTTATAATTTGCAAAATAAAGTTCTTATCTGTGTTCCTACAGTAATTACGTGGTAACTTTATTTTTGGTTCATCATTCTAGCATGTATAGTTTAGAAGATATTAGCTATGATCCCTGAATATATGCGTTGACCAAAAAAGTGCATATATTCAGGATAATTCCTTAAGTATTGATTTTGAGAATTAGCTTATTAATTGTTTTATATGTGGATTTTTGTGGGGAATCCACTGGTACAATTTATTTCACATGTTGTTTCATTAGTTTCTGAGATAAATAAGTTTTTATGGTTTTTATAAGGTATTATACCTTATAATTCCTTAAATATTGACTTTACAGATATGCCATAAAAATGGTATATGTGTATTTTTCCATGGGGAATCCAATGGTATCATTTGTTTTACATGTTGATTCATTGGTTTTTAAGTTAAACCAATTTTAGTACCAATTTATGGTATTTTTTGTATATTTGAGTAATTATTTTTAGTGTATAATTATTCTAATTAATTTTAATATAATTATATTAAAGGTATAATTATTCTGAGTCTTTTTTGTGACCTTATTGGGTATGTGGTCATATCTCAAAGGCTCACATTTCCTACCACCAAAAAAGATTGTTACACAATCTGATATATGTGATTAGGGTATCATCCACTGTCCTACCTCTTCAATAGACTTTGTTAGTCTTGAAGCTCAATAATGCTTAACTTTTTTATTTTTCAGGTTTTCTTTCATGTCTGAACCTTCTTAGTAATTTATCAGCATTTGTTATATCTTTCTCAAGTAGCCATTCATCTTCTTGAGTTGAATTTCTATACCTTACAAGGTATTCCCTTTCTTTTTTGTTTCTTGTCCTTCTTTCTTTAAGGACTTTTACTATTTTCTTTTCTTCTCCTTCTTCCAAGGGGGGAATTTCAAGTGGGGGTTGATTTCTTAGTGGAAATAACTCCTTGTCACTTGAACTGTAAGGTTTTATCAGACTTACAGGGAAAGCTGGGTGTTTGTTCATTAGTTCACCTGTGAGTTCTAATTGCACAGCATTGGGTCCATGGAGTGCTTTTATCATAAATGGTCCTGCAAAGGAATCTTTCAATTTCTTTGGGCCTTTTATGTTATTGAAATTAAGGGTTGATACTAAAACCAAGTCTCCTATTTTGAAATCAGGTGGTTTATGACTTTTATCCCATCTTTCTTTTGCATATTTAAAAGAATCTTGCATGAATCTGTTTGCATGGTGTCTTGCTTTGTCAAGCATTATCTTGAAACTGCTTGCTGTTGGATGTATATCCACTAAGTCCTTTTTGAGGGTATCATAAGGAAGTCTTGGATTCCAACCTTTCTCTAGCATTGCTGGTGTTTTGCCAGTAGAAGAATGGATTGATGTCTTATATGCCAGTTCTAGTGCTGGTATTAGTGTACACCAATCATGGGTAAAACCATCAGAATCTTTGAATTCTAGCCCATAAGCACAGAATCTTCTGATCATGTCCTCTAGGGTCTGTATCATTCTTTCTGCTAGACCATCAGTTTGAGGATGATAAGCTGTTGAGAATGATAATTTTGTCCCAAACAAGTTATGGAGATTTGTCCACAATGCTGAAGTGAACTTTGGGTCTCTGTCACTTATAATATTTTGGAATAAGCCTGTGTGGCTAATAACTTTATTCCATATCATGATGGCTGTATCCATAACTGTGTCATCTTTATGACATGGTAGGAACATGGGGGTTTTACTGTACCTGTCAACTAAGACTAGGCATGCATTATAACTCCTGTCTCCTCCTGGAGGTAAGGCTGTTACCCAATCCATATGAGCTATTTCCCATGGGGATTTTGGTTCTTGGATTTGGATCATCATTCCAAATTTCTTTCCTGTGGCTCTGTTGGCTTTTTGACATCTGTCACAGGTTTGGCAGTACTCTGCAACATCTTTCTTCCAATTTGGCCACCAAGAGCAGGTTTTCACCCTCTCTAGTGTCCTATCTTCTGAGAGATGTCCAGATGCAACACTATCATGACACTCATGTAAAATAGTGTTTATTAGTGTTCTGTCTGTTAAGGCCATAACACATGTGTGTTTTGTTCTATGGTAAAGGATTCCATCAAGGAGGTGAAATCTTCCTTCATCATATGCCTTTTCCATATTTCATCTAGTTTTGATGAAAGTGATGGATCTTTGCAGTCTTTCATTAGAAGTTGGCTTAAGATATGGCAATTTTTGTCTGTCTTATAGCTTTCTTTAACTTGGTTAAAGAATTCTGTGCCAATGTCTGTAACACATATTCCTTCTATATGGTGCTCCTCTTGTGGTACCCATGCTGGATTGTCAGGGGTATTTGCTAGAGCCCATCTACTAAGACCATCTGCATTTTTATGAATATTCCCAGATTTATGAACAATAGTCATATTTCCTCTATATTCTTGGATAGCAATTTGCCATCTCAGCATATGTCTATTTGGAGTCTTCATATTTAATAGTGATTTCACAGCATTACAGTCTGTGATTACATCAAATACTGTGCCATCCAAATAATAATGCAGTTTTTCTAAAGCCCATACTAGGCATAAGCATTCCATTTGGCTTGCTCCATACCTTGCTTCTGTTGGCTTTATCTGCCTTGAAATGAAACAAATTGGTCCTTCCACTGGTTTGTCATTGATAATTTGTGTTTGGTGGAGTGCAGCACCTACTCCTTCTCCACAAGCATCAATGTACAGTTTGAAGGGTAGTTTCCAATCTGGCATCAGAAGAAATGGGGCATTTGTTAAGGAATTTTTCAATTCTTCATATGCCTTGACTCTTTCTTCTGTCATCTCATAGACTGTTTGTTGGTCACATAGCTTATACAAGGATTTAGAAATCTTTGCAAAGTCCTTTATATGCTGTCTATAGTAACCAGCAAATCCTAGAAATGATTGCATTTCTTTTTTGGTTTGAGGCATTGGCTTAAGTAGTACTGCTGCTACTTTATTTTTGTCTATGCCTAGACTAAGGCCAGATACTACATGTCCTAGTGCCTTTAATTCACTGTATGCAAAATGACATTTTTTCAAGGAAATTTTCATATTTACTTGGACTATTTTCTGTAATACCCTTTCTAGTCTTGTAAGGTGATTTTCCCAAGTTTCTGAGCAAACTATGATATAATCAATACAGATAATCAACCATCCTTCTGATAATTCTTCAGGGAATATTGTATTCATCATTCTTTGATAATGGGAAGGTGCATTTTTTATTCCAAATGGCATTCTTAAGTATTCAAAAATTCCACAATGGACTATTATTCTTAGTAATTTCTTGGCATTGTCTGTTAAGACATTTTGATGAAAACCCTTCAGAGCATCCATAGCTGTGATGAACTTAGCTTGTGACAATTGGGTTAATGTCTCATGGATTCTGGGTATTGGATATCTGTCTGGAATGGTATAGGTATTCAGGGCTCTGAAGTCTCCTACCATCCTTGATTTTCCATTATGCCAAGTTATAATGACAGGTGTAGTAACTTCTACTTGTTCATTATCTCCAACCTTTCTTAATACTCCAAGGTCCATTAATTCTTTAATGTGCACTTCTAAGGCTTCTCTAGCTCTTGGACTGGCTGGATAAGCAGGTCTTCTTAATAAAGGTGGGTAAGGTTTTTCTACATTAAGAATTATATCCACTTCATGTCCAATTATGGCACCTAGTGGCTCTTTGTCAGTTGCAAAGGCATTTTTATACTTAAATAAGAGATCAATCAATTTTTCTTTCATTTTTTCTGTTAATTCTTGATTGAATTCTGCCTCTATGAGTTGTTCAGATATAAAAAGTTCCTTTTCTGGAATTTTTTCTTCATTCTTAATAACTGTGATTTGTTTTTTGTTATTTAAGAATCCAAAATTTTGTCTTTTGTTATCTCCTATGGTAAAATATCTATCCTTTTGGTTGGAGATATCTATACCATAGATTGATAAGTAGTCATTCCCAAGTATGAAATGATTACTAGTACAGTTGTCCATTACTACAAACTCTACTTTAATTCTGACACATTGTGAGGGATGAGGAAAAATTAGTGTTAAATCAATTATTCCAAGGGGCTTCATGCTCTCACTTGCACTACTAAATTTGACACCTTGTATTGGCATAAGTTTTTCTTGCCAGTCTGGGACAATGGTTTTTAAATAACTTTTGCCAACACAAGTGCAATATGCACCTGTATCCAAGTTAACCTTTCCTTCTTGGTTATCAACCATAACAATACTAATACTTGATTTTCCAGCTGTATATCCCATTCCTCTTGCAGGTTTGGTTCTATACATTTTGGCATCTTGTATGTTTGTCAGATTTGTGTCAGATGTTCCAACTTGTGGCAAGTTTGAGTTAACATCCAGTACTTCATAAATTATATCAATATTATTAATTTGTGCATTAATTATATTGATTTCATCACTTTCAGAGCTTTCTGACTCTTCTGTCTCTTTTTCAGAGTCTGATTCCTCTTCTTTGTCATTGTGGTTTTCTGTTTCCACAATTTCATTAATCTTTGCTTTTTTAAGGCAATTATTGGCTAAGTGTCCAATGACTCCACATTTATGGCATTTTCTTTGCTCATTATTGTTGGATGTATTGTGCTTAAAGGATTCTTTTGATTTATCTTTTTTGATAAATGGTTTATTTGGGCTTTTAATGTCCAATTTTTTCCAAGTCCTGCCAATTTTTGTTCTTGTCACTATATCTTCTAGTGCATTTATATACTCTTCTGTGGAGCATGGCTCTATGCACCTGCTTCTTAGGGCATGTTCTAGTTCCCCTCCACATTTTTTAAGTATTTTCATATGCACCATCTTCTGTGACATTTCTGGGTACAGTGCATTAAGCCTTTCAACTTGTTTTAAGAACCAAGTTAAAGGTTTATCTTTCTCAGGGTCAAAGAAAGAGTTTTCAAATGCATTCTCTATCTTATACCTCCAGGCATCATTTGCCCACTTGGTGATTATTTCTTGTTTCCACCAAGACCAGGTATTTTTACCATTTGTTTGTCTTATGCCATAATACCATCTTGTTGCAGATTTCTCAAACAATGAATGTAATCTTGCAGTGATTAATTCATCTGGTATGGCATAGTCTTCTTGTAACATGTCAATTGTTTTAATAAATGACATGTGGTCATATTCACCTTCTCCTGTGAATGTTGGCCATTCCTTCAATTGAGGTGCTTCCTTCATTAAGACTTGGTTATTGTCTTGGTGACTCAAGTCTGTTATGAAAGGATTTGACAATTCCTCTTTTGTTTTAACAGGGCTTCTTATATGAGAAAATGGTGTTGATAACTTTGGCATATTTAAATTAGCCTCATTAATTTTATCCATTTTTTCTGTAATAAGCCTTATTTCACTTTGAATATCATCTTTCAGATGCATTCTTGCTTCATCACTTTTTTCCACATGGTCCAAAAGTAATTTTTGGTGTGATGAAGTCTTTTCTTCAAATTTTTCTACAGAAATACTTAATTTATTTAATTTTTCTGTAAGATTGTCAATACTCACATCATAATTGATTGTCAAAGTCTTGTCTTTGATATCTTTTATGTATTTATACAATTCTTGTTGTCCTTGTATTAATTTTTGAGTATTGTCAATTAAATTCTTTGGTTTATTATTTTCAACAATAAACTTAATGTTGTCAATTTCTTTTTTGTTTTGCACAACAATTTTTGTTAAAGAAGATAAATTGTTATTTATTTCTTGTAGTGATAATAAACTATTTTTAATTTCTTTTAGAGGTAATATACTATTTTTAATTTCTGTTAAAGTATTTACAACATCTTTGGACAAGGTTATTTCTTTGGGAAATGAGGTTGTCTCATTCTTTGCTCTTCCTTGTCCTTGAATTCCATCAAGGTTCTGGCCATGTTGAAAACATTGTCCATGGCATCCTTTTGGATTCTTGGGATTCTGTAGCTTGGGGAATATGGTTTCCTCCAATGTTTTTTCTTGTTCTTCTTCCCTTCTTGGGGAAGTGGGTTGGCTTGAGGCTTGCTGGTAGAAGCTACTGGGGCTTCTTCCTTGGTTGCCTCCCTCTTTTTGGCATGATAATCCTTGATTTTTTTTGATTTGAGGTTTGGATGACAGTGGATTCCATCCATTGGAGTATTTCACTATCTCCTCCTCTTTGAGGAACTTTTTCAGGATGTGCCAGGAGTTCATCACTCCTTGGTGTATTTGAGGCAGCATTTCCCAGTCTTTGTCCTTGTACACTGTGCAATACTGCTTGTACTGGCTCATGTAGATGTCTATTTGAGCCCTCTGAATTTGATTTGTACCTGTTTGAGTTACTCATACTTAATTCCAATTCAGGCTCAGATATCATGGGCATTTCTGGGACTTGCCTTTGGGATAAGGCACTTCCCCGTGTGGATTCTGTTCCACTGGGGATATTGCCCTTTCTTTTCTCTTTTGAGGGATCAATTCTACCTCTGAGTCTAGCTCCATCTGATTGGATGGAGTATTGGGAACCTCTTCTGGTAGTCATAATTAAAGAATAAGAAAAAATAAAAGTATTTTAGAATAAAATTCTTTTATGGCAATTTAAAAAGAGGTGCTCACCTTCAGAATCTTGAATGGTGGGCCCTGGAAAGTCTAATTTCTTAGCTTTCTTTCTTTTGGTGATAACTGGTGTTGGAGAACTTTGACAAGTTTCTTCCACCAATCTCTCAACAGTAGCTTGGTTGTCTTCTGTTGGGTTATCTTCAAACACTAAAAAAGACAAATAAATATAAGTCTTTTTTATAATAAGTGTTATTTTTGGCAAGATATGGCAACTTTACACGTAGAAATTGTTTTTATATCTTTGAAAAATTGAAATAAATAAAGAAATGAATAAAAATGAATAAAAATAACTTTTTTATTGGGTTTTAATATTTTTTTAATATTTTTATATATTTTTTTATTTTTATTTTTTAAAGAATAAAATAGAAAATGAATATGATTCTTATAAAATTAAATTATAATAAAAATTATTTTTAATTTATAAAATATCTCTTTTAATCACTAGAGTCACTCAAAGAAAGTTCTTGCAAGTCTAAGGATGTGAAAAACCACGTGTAAGACAGTACAATTGCTTTCCAAATGCCTCAATAGCTTTTAAAATCAATAAAATATAAAATTATTATATAATTTTTATGATTATAAATATAATTTATTAATGGATAAACCCAAATAGAATCTTTTTAAAGGTCTTTTAAGTAAATATCACGGTCAGGCCCCCAAATGTAAGGTTTGACTATGAAACAATAAGTAAAAATTACTAATTTATTACTTATTGTACTCTGAATGTCCTTATGAAGTGAATAAATAAGATTAAGAAATATAATAATAATAAATAATTATTATTATTATGGCGTAAAATAATTATATTATTAAATAAATATAATAATATAATTTATATTATGAAAATATAATATAATAAATAAATATATTAATATAAAATAATTAATATATTTAAAAAAGCTCTTTATTATTGTTACCAAGAAATAATAAAGGCGTAAAAAATTGTTTTTTATTAATAAAAAACAATTAATAACAATAATATTACTAATATTAAAGTTATGAATTAATATAAATACTATTTATATTAATTAAAGAATTATTAAGAGAGTAATAATAGAGAAATTATTATAATAAGAGAAAATAACCTACTTTTAACACTTAATATAATAATTTTGAAGTATTTTACGCCAAAAAATATAAATACAACCTTTTCAAATTGTATTTACAATAAAAATAAAGAAAATTACAAATTATTCTGGATTTTTACGTGGAAATGAGTTATTAGAGAGATTTTTTAACAAAAACAATTAAATAAATGATTTAATCACGTCAAAATAGATGATTATAGCAAGGTGGTCTTTGGTCTTTAATAATATAAGAGTTTTATATATAAAGAATAAAGAAATTACCTTTGATTTAATTGATTTAATGTTTTTGATGCGTCTGAGGGGAAAATAGAGTAAAAAGAGCTCTATTTATAGTAAATACCTCCCTCCTAGAGTCCAACAGGCTTCTAGTAGACGTGTACTGATCATATCCACTGGAATTGATCAATATTTTAAGGTTTGAGGGTGATTACATCATGATCAAACCATATTGCATCATTATTACACCATTATTTAGAGTTATCACTGTAACTCTAAGTTTGATGACATCAGAGGCTTGGCAGAACCCCAAATTTCGTGGATTTTATTAGTTTTAATCATAAACTAATAGTATTCGCCAATTTTATCACTCTTAAGACTGTTAAACTTAATTTAAGGTTACAGTATGTGATCATAACAGCTCAATTTAAGCTCAAACTTTGATCCTCAATAACTTTTAAGGCTTTCACGCTACAGAAATTCAGAGAGTGAATTCTGATAGCCTGACATAACCTTATTATGCTGCCAAGAGCTTTTCATTACATCATCAAAACTCTAATTTTGATGATTTTTCTTGTAACTCATCTTTTCTGTCAAAATTCAATATTTTAAACTTCAAACCTTGATTTCAGGGGGTTATACCCTGAATTTAATAATAAAAATGACGTCATTCTTCTCGAATAAACTAGTAGAATCCAACTGTATACTTTTTTTTAAGTTTGGACTACTTTCACAACAAAGTGGTCAACAGCTCTGTTGATTTTTATCAATATTTCCTCATAAGTCTTAACCTTGTTTATAATTTGCAAAATAAAGTTCAGTGTTCTTACAGTAATTACGTGGTAACTTTATTTTTGGTTCATCATTCTAGCATGTATAGTTTAGAAGATATTAGCTATGATCCCTGAATATATGCGTTGACCAAAAAAGTGCATATATTCAGGATAATTCCTTAAGTATTGATTTTGGGAATTAGCTTATTAATTGTTTTATATGTGGATTTTTGTGGGGAATCCACTGGTACAATTTATTTCACATGTTGTTTCATTAGCTTCTGAGATAAATAAGTTTTTATGGTTTTTATAAGGTATTATACCTTATAATTCCTTAAATATTGACTTTACAGATATGCCATAAAAATGGTATATGTGTATTTTTCCATGGGGAATCCAATGGTATAATTTGTTTTACATGTTGATTCATTGGTTTTTAAGTTAAACCAATTTTAGTACCAATTTATGGTATTTTTTGTATATTTGAGTAATTATTTTTAGTGTATAATTATTCTAATTAATTTTAATATAATTATATTAAAGGTATAATTATTCTGAGTCTTTTTTGTGACCTTATTGGGTATGTGGTCATATCTCAAAGGCTCACATCTACCAGCTCCAAAACAGCTCCAGAAATGTACAAAGACAAGCCCAAAGGACCTCAGAAGAAACAGAGAGGTCCCAAGAACCATCGAGGCAAGGGCAAAGGCAAAGCCAATTGGCACAGACCTTACCCACAGGGGTACAGGATCCCCAAATTGGAGCCTTCAGGCGTGGGAAGTGTGTTCAACATGGCCAGAACTCTAATGGAATTCACAGCCAAGAAGCAGGAGAGAATGAACAGGACCTTTCCACGCAAATAATTCATGTAAAAAGAAGTATTAATGTAGAAATTGGTAAACTTGATTCAAAGTTAAATAAAATAACACTGGATATCAGTGATCTGAAAAGACATGACAAGAAATATACTGAATGGTATGAATTGACAAATGCGAAATTGGATTCAATTATTAATACATGTAGCAGAATTGAGGGTACATGTCAAGTTCAGAATGATGAAATGGAAGATCTTTCTATTTTTAAAATGAATGATCAAGTCAAAATTCTACAAGATCATGTCTTAAAGATAGTTGAAAATACCAATCAGTTTGCTACACATCTAGCAAAAAGTGACAGTGAAAGGCAGAAGTTAAAAAATGAAATCATTGCAAATGTAGAACAAATTCACAAGAATTATGAACCACATATTCCAAGACATTCTACACCTTTGACTGAAGAAAAACGTTCTGTTAAAGGAAGTTTTACACCACTTCTAGGAGAAAATGTTACCTCTATTAAAGATATTCCCAAATTGGAAGAATGGCCAACATTCTCTGGAGATGGAGAATATAACCATATTGAGTTCATCAGGACTATTGATATGTTGCGAGAAGACTTTCATATACCTGATGAAATCATAGTGGGAAAATTACACTCTCTGTTTACCAGAACTGCAAAGAAGTTGTATTACAAGATGAGGATGGATCATGGAAAACATGATTGGTCTTGGTGGAGATCTGAAGTGATTACCAAATGGGCAAGTAATTCTTGGAGGTTTAAAATGGAAAATGCTTTTGAAAGTGCCATTTTTAACTCAGAAAAAGATAAACCACTTACTTGGTTCTTCAAACAAAAAGACAGATTATCTGCTTTACACCCAGATATGTCTGACACTATTATTAATACGAAGATATTAAAAAAATGTGGAGGAGAACTGGAACATGCTATCAAGAGCAGATGTGTATAACCCTGTTCAACAGAGGTCTACATTGATGCAATGGAAGATATCATTACCAGAACAAGAATTGGTAAAACTTGGAGTAGAATCCCTATGGAATCCAAAATGGTCCCAACGATTCACAGAGAGGATAAAAGACCAGAAAGACCTGGCTTGAAGTGTCATAAATGTGGAATTACTTCACATTTAGCTAACACTTTCACCAAAAAGGCAAAAATCAATGAAGTTCAGTTCATTGAAGGAATTCAGTGTACTGAAGAGAAAGAAGAATCTGATCAACATTCTGCAGTCTCTGAGGATACACCAGTGGAGGACTATCCCATTGAAACAATTACAGCTTTCTTTGAGGTCACAGAAGTCCATACCCACTTGCCAAAGTACAGTGAAGATTGCTGCAACCTGATCAATATCCAAGATGCCAGAATGTGTAAAACAAAACCTGCTAGAGGTAAAGGTTACACTACTTGAGTATCCTGTATCACATCAGTTTTGATTAGTGATATTGAAGCCAAAGAAAATTTGGATACAGGGGCATTTTGAAATTGTTTGGGCAAAGATTATCTCCAAATTATACTTCCTGAATGGAAAAACCATTTATTACCAATAGAAGGTGTGCAATTTGGTAGTTCCAGTAACAATATGTACCCCTTGGGTATATTAGACAATAATCTTGTATTTCCACACCCAACAGGAAGTGTAAGGATGAAAACTGAGATTGTGGTAATGGATAATTGCACATCTCAGCACATCATTCTTGGAAATGATTACTTAAATATTTATGGTATTGACATAAATAACCATAAAGACAGATATTTCACAATTGGAGATAACAAAAGACAAAAATTTGCTTTTTACAATATGCCAAAACAAATATCTGTGGTATCTTCTGTAAAGGATACTTATAAAGATGAATTTGTGTCTAATCAACTTGTTAAAGAACAGATTAATCCATCATTGTCACCAAAAATGAGGAATGAACTCGTTGATGTGTTATACACATACAATAATGCATTTGCCTCTGATAATGAACCATTAAGTGCTATAAGAGGACATGAATTTGATATTACTCTTAATATTGACAGACCATATCCTCCAGTACTTAGAAGACCAGCTTATCCAGCCAGTCCCAGAGCTAGAGAATCCTTGGAGAAACATATCCAAGAGTTAATCCAACTTGGTGTACTAAGGGAAGTAGGCCATAATGAGGAGGTTGAAGTGAAAACACCTGTTATTATTGCTTGGCATAATGATAAGTAAAGAATGGTTGGAGATTTCAGAGCATTGAATACCTACACAGATCCAAATAGGTATCCAATCCCTAGAATTCAAGAAACCTTGACTCAACTGTCTAAAGCCAAGTATATAACATCAATGGATGCATTGAAAGGCTTTAATCAAAAATTTTTGATGCCTAAAGCTAAGAAATTACTTAGAATTATCACTCACTGTGGTATTTATGAGTATCTTAGAATGCCATTTGGCATTAAAAATTCTCCATCCCATTATCAAAGAATGATGAATACCATTTTTCCAACAGAATTATCTTAAGGATGGCTTATGATTTATATTGATGATATTATCATATGTTCTGATTCTTGGTCCTTACACCTTGAAAGACTTGCAAGGGTACTTCACAAAGTTGCAGAAGTTAACATGAAAAGTTTGCTTAAGAAATGCAATTTTGGTTTTGAAGAACTCAAAGCATTAGTACATGTTGTTTCTGGTTTAAGTTTGGGTATTAACAAAAACAAAGTAGCAGCAGTGTTACTTAAGCCAATACCCCAGAATAAAAAAGAAATGATGTCTTTTCTTTGGTTTGCCAGTTATTATAGGCAACACTTGAAAGACTTTGCAATTCTAGCCAAGCCACTATATAGAATCTGTGATCAACAGACTGTATTTGAGATGACACAGGAGAGAATTAAAGTTTATGAGAAGATAAAGAAAGCTCTTACAGAAGAACCTTTACTCCTCATGCCTGACTGGAATATTTGTTTTAAATTGTACATTGATGCATGTGGAGATGGATTGGGGGCAGTCCTACATCAAGTCCAAATTATTGATGACAAACCTACAGAAGGACAAGTTTGTTATATCTCAAGACAAATCAAACCAACAGAGGCCAGATATGGTGCAAGCCAAATGGAGTGCTTATGTTTGGTATGGGCACTTGAGAAATTACACTATTATATTTATGGCAGTGTTTTTGAAGTGATAACTGACTGTAATTCAGTAAAATGACTTCTTAACATTAAAGCTCCCAACAGACATATGTTGAGATGGCAAATAGACATTCAGGAATATAGAGGAAACATGACCATAGTTCACAAAAAAGGAAACATTCACAATAACTCTGATGGACTTAGCAGGTGGCCATTAGCCAACACTCCTGATATCCCAGCTTATGTACCTTTGGAAGCTGAACCACAGATTCCAATTGAAGGAATTAACATAACTGATATTGGGACTGAATTCTTTGAAGAGGTAAGAGAATCTTATAAGCAAGACAATGATTGCCATATCTTGACTTCTTTATTAGATAAATACTGCAAAGATACATCTTTGGTCAATGCACTAGATGAAGTTTGGAGAAATTACTATTCTGAGGGAAGATTTCACTTTTTTGATGGGATTATTTACCACAGAACCAGACATTCTTGTGTAATGACATTATGTAGCAGATTGCTTATTAATACCATTCTTCATTAATGCCATGATAGCATCTACTCTGGAAACCTGTAACAAGACAGAACACTTGAAAAAGTAAAGAACTGTGCATTGTGGACATCTTGGAGAAAAGAAACCATTGAATATTGCCATACCTGTGACAGATGCCAAAAAGAAAACAGGAGTACAGGAAAGAAATTTGGACTTATGATCCATATTCAAGAACCAAAATCCCCTTGGGAAGTTGTTCACATGTATTGGGTCACAGCACTTCCTCCAAGTGGTGACAAAAGTTATAATGCTTGTCTAATCATTGTAGACAAATATAGCAAGACTCCCATATTCTTACCATGTCATAAAGATGACACTGCTATGGATACATTTTAGGAATATCATAAGTGACAGAGATCCCAAGTTCACATCTGCACTTTGGACTAATCTTCATAGATTGTTTGGGACTAAGCTATCATTCTCTACAGCATACCACCCTCAAGCAGATGGCCTAGCAGAGAGGATGATTCAAACTTTAGAAGACATGATCAGGAGATTTTGTGCTTATGGGTCAGAGCTCATAGGCTCAGATGGCTTTACCCATGACTGGTGCACTCTCATACCTGCATTAGAATTGGAATACAAGACATCAGTCCATTCTTTAACAGGACAAACTCCTGCTATGTTAGAAAAAGGATGGAATCCAAGACTCCCAGCAGACACACTGAGGAAAGACTTGATTGACATTCATCCTACAGCTTACAGATATAAGATAATGCTTGATAAAGTAAAACATCATGCAAAATAAAGTATGAATGATGCTTTTGATTATGAAAAACAGAAGTGGGAAAAGAGTCATAAAGTACCAGACTTAAAAGTAGGGGACTTAGTTCTAGTTTCAACCTTGAATTTCAATAATATTAAAGGCCCAAAGAAACTTAAAGATTCTTATGAAGGACCCTTTGTTATTGTTGCCTTACATGGAACCAATGCGGTTCAAGTGGAATTAAGTGGTGAATTGGAAAATAAACATACCACTTTTCCAGTCAGCTTGATAAAGCCTTATGCACCAGCTGACAAAGAATTGTTTCCTTTAAGAAACCCAACTCCTTCAACTGTGCCACCAGTGGAACAGAATGAAGACAAAAAGATCAAGAAAGCCATTACAGAAAGGAGAATTAGGGGTAAACATCATAGAGAATATCTTGTCAGATATAGAAATACAGTACATGAAGATGAATGGCTGGCAGAATCAGATACCTGACTCAGATAAGCTCTTGAGAAGATTTAGACATGAAAGAAGGCCACAAGCCTGAATATTTCTATAAATGTGCTTTAAATTACTTGATCTGAGTAATGTAAAGAGGTTGGACAGTTGAAATTAACCCCCTTTGGGGCTTTTATTACTTATACCATTGATAAAATTGTAGTACAATTTTATTTTTTGTGGGAGGGAATGTGAGCCTTGAGGTATATTTTACATACCCAAATAGGCCACAATTATCTTAAAAATAAATCTTGAATTATGCAAAACTCATAAGTCATGCATATATCCAAAATTCATCATTTTTGATTTCAGAAAAGATGAAGAAATTTTTATTGAGTAAGTAAATCCATGGATTTAAAGCCAGATATGGATTCTACACAAATATTCACCTAGGTTAGCTCCATAGAGTGAATAAGCTCAAATTAACTCCTTGAGGTGGTGTTATGGAAAATACTTCAATACCACATAAAAGATCCGTGAAAATTTTTGTTTTTCTTAATTTCACACCAAAATAATGGGAATGTGAGAAATCCCATGTTACATATAAACTAAGTATAGTGTTATTCATGTTTTGAGAACTTAAAATCATGGTATTCTTACATAGACCTTTGGTACACCCATAGTGGATATCTCACTTTAAGCTTAAACTTCTATTTTGACATGAAGAATAAGCAAGGGGGACAAAAGACATCAAATAGAGCCAGGGTACCCAACTTCTGAGGCCTCAGAGGCATGGACATCTCCAAAGCTTGGATACATGGCTGATATTGGCTCAATTATTGAACTAAAACACTTTAGGAAATTGCTTACCGTGTTACAACTACAGTAAATCTTAAGAAAATAGCAAATAACCTGCTATTTTGACGTGCCAAGGAGGTAAAAAGCTACTTAGACTCCTGTAACCATGTCAATTCTTAATGATTTTCTATGAATAAACCCTGAAAGAGTAATTAAAACCCTTTTTTGGACTTGTATCCATTGATTTACCTCATAGCAACCAGTTAAACACTGATATTTGCAATTCTACATAGAAATGAGGTAAAAACTTCAAAAATTCATTAAAAATACAATTATTAATGAATCTTTCTTAACCTTTCAGGACCAATGGAGAACTGTATTATCTATGGTAAAACCAAAAAGAATTACAGTTTTACTAGTAAAATTCAAAGGTTTACTTACAGTCCATTTTTGACTATTCTACATGAAACACTGAATCTTCAAAAATTCACAGTAATTACAACCTGTGATGAAATTCCCAATAGCATTAATAGCTTTGAGAAATCAATGCTTCTTTTAGAATAAAAGAAGATTTACAGATGTTACTCCTTTTATTCTTCACCATATTGGGGTTGGTAGTCACGTAAAAGCATCAATTAAGTAATTATGATAATCTTACGTGACAACAGATGATGCAATCAATAATCCAAAAGGGTTTATTGTTTTCTCACTCACTGACTTTTCAGTTTGCTCCATGGCACGCCTCTGTGAGCTTTTGTTGACTTAAAAGAGGCCTCCTCTTGCTGTTTTTTCCAAATCATCATCTTATTACCATTTATAACATTGTTACCAACAAGTAAGTATTAGTTAAAGCTATTATTAAGTGTTTTAATTATTTCAGAATCAATCAGAAAGACGTGAAATCATAGAATCCAACTATAAACTGTTGTAATACTCTTATAAATTCATTTTGATCCTTTAAATCCACAATTCTACGTCAAATCTCTCTATTTTATCTTTCAATAAGCTCTTTGGAATATTGGTGAGTGATTTATCTTTAATTCTTAAAGTTTCTCCAAAATTAGTTTTCTTCAAGAATTACCATTATAATTATTCTTGCAAAAGATAATTATATATCAAAATAATTCTATTATTTTAATAAAAAGAAGTTTTATTATTAAAATCTTCTTGTAATTGATTCTGGTAGACAATTACTTGCTCACTGTTAGAAGCATTAGTAGTGTTTAACACGTGAAAGAAACAATTCTTTAATTATTTAATTGTGGCTATAATAAAACCTTGTTATTATATTTCATAAGAACAGTCATAGTACTGTTGATTAATAGTAATATTATCATCAGTTTCATAGACACCTCTTACACTTAGTTGATAGTATTATCATAAATTTTCTCAAAAGAAAATCTCAAATTATGTTCAAATCATTCAAATAAATAGCTCAAAAGATAATTAAAGCTATTCAAAAATTGATTATTGCAGAATATGACTAGATTCTCAAATTTCAACTTATCCAATGTTTCACCTACTTTATTCTCACAAAGGTCCAGCCTAACCAGTGGTGTCTGTTGGAAGAAGGTTTGAGAATATCTTAAATTAATTTGAACCCAATTTTGATACAATGATCAAAGGAAACGTCAAAATCTCTAAACAGTATTCATGAACATTTTTTAGCTTTGGTTATATAGAAGAAGGGAAGTAATAGAATCTAAATACACAGGGTAATCAATTTTGAAATGGGTTTTGCAAAGAGGTAAACTAGTTTAAAGTTTTTATAAATGAATTTATAATAGCTGAACAAATGGTTCTTTAATGATAAAGATCCACTGATATTGAATATTGATTAATCTCTAAGCACTTTAGTACCTCTGGGATTATCTACTGGGAAATAAAATAACACTATGCTATACTGGACTAGCCCCCAGGTGAGGTATAAGTTAATTACACTTTTGGGAATGTAATGTGAGCTCATGAGTGGTGTCTTGAAATTAGGAAGATAGGCCTTCCATTAATACCTTTTAGAATCTCAAGAAGACCTCCATGGCAGCTGTCCTTTGCAGCTTTGATGACTCTTTCATCCATCATGTGACACTGATTTTTATAAGGATTTCCCTTGCATTTGTCAGGCTATTTATGTTATTGTCGGGATTATACTTCTTCAAAGGATATATATTGCCACATGATCCTGTTTTGGTAAGTATTTAATCACACAATAACTTTTATTTTCCTTGAAGATGTCAGATCTTAGGCTTTGTGGAAGAGGCTGTATAATTTATGCAGGTGTTATGGCTGTTTTCATTCTTTTTAAAATTCAAATTAAGCTCAGTAAAGGCTTTTTTTCAGTTATTAATTTCTTTCAATGAATAGGTTCAAATTATTGTATGCCTTTACACATCCTTTTCTTAGTAATATAGTTTATCTCCTTCCATATCCTGATAATTATGCATATTTATGCAGGTGTTTTCATTTTAATTTCATGAACTGGGTTCTTTATGTGTTATTGATTATGAAGAATATACTTTCCTTAATGAAGTGGTGTACTATAGCATATGCATGAAGTCAAGCTGCACTTGGGTAATCCTGAAGGAATCCAAGTGGATTTAAGTTTTTGTTATAAATTTTATATGTGCTGCAGAATTTCTTTATATGTTGCACTGAGTCTATGATAAAGTGATAAAAGAGATATATAAAGCTTTAACTATGACTGTGACATGGATAAAAGTATTTAAAAAGGTTTGGTTTTAAAGATATTAAGGGCTTTACTAATAATAATTAGTGGTGGTGAGTGCTGCTGAAAGCCCTGTATGCAGGTTTATCTGCTGGGTTACAATAATAAAGACTACAATACTCAAGTTTCAAAGTATACCTGACTTTCCTTCCAATATTATAACTGTTTTAGACAGTTGTACTATGTAAGAATTTAAGAACAGGATGAGGAAACCTTTTCTGATGGAGAAAAGGCCCCTTTTTATCCTGAAATTGGGTGAAAAGCCTGCTAGACCTTTCCACATAGTGGAAGTAAGAATTTTTCACTTCCAGGGACTAGCTTGTGGCTTTCACAATGCCTGTATAGCCTGTATTGGGCTCAGATGTGGTTTTGAAACCAGATCTGGGCAGTTTTCACCAATACAGGGTGAAGAGCTTCATCTGGGGACCACACAGCCCTCTTCTGACGTGTATTATGCATAGATTTCTGTACAGATCCTGTATGGGACCCCATTATTGACAAAACTATGAGGTATTGAAGTATAAACAAGATTTCTTATCTGTTTGCACCTCACAATAAGAGTTGTGGGATACTATCCTACAGAAAAGGTGTATTGGCCCAATTGTGGGATTTTAACCTTAAAAATGCTATAATTCAATCAGTTTTTGAGATATAAAGCTCAAAGTTGGTTCCTTGTATAGCCCTGGCTGCTCTCTACACAATGATACTTTACTTGACATGGTCATCAATAAATATGGCAAAGTTATTCCATGTACAAGACTTTTTGTACATATATGATTTTTCTCAAAACTGTATGGAGCTTGTTTGCCCCATAACGTTTGTTCCAAGTGAGATATGGGAAAATGAATAGCACCATAAGATAGAACTGATTGTTCTCTTTCCAAAAAGACTACACTTTAAGTATACCACACTAACAATGTAGAAGTCAGATGAGAGGTGAATATTTTATTCACCCGTATTTGGCCTTTTTTGGGCATAACTTCTGTATTTCTGGCATTAGCTCAATTCAGCTACTACTGATGGATAGCTCTACCTTAGGGCTTCATTTTGAATACCCATTTAATGGGGTTAAGCCTCTTCCTCTTGATTTCAGATGAGAGGTGAAAATTAAGGTTTATGCTCAGCAACAACTTTGGGCAGGAATAACTTTGCTATTCTTTGTCCTATAATGATGGGACTTGTATATTTGGAAAGAGGCAAGTTTTCTCTTTATTTTGATACTTTTTGAGCTGGTTTTACTCAGATACATTTTTTGGTGGTATCTTGGCTTTACCATTGGTTCATGGTATTTCGCTGTCATGCTTGTGATCTGGTTTTGAGTCACAGGCTGATATTATGCAGCTGAGGATTTATTTCAGGTTGAGCTTTCCATTCATATTCCTTGTATTCATTTAATGAGATATATTTTTTTAAATTGTTTTGATAATTATTCTACACATGTAGCTTTAGAATTTTGTTTAATCCTTGTTTTAATTGACTTTTTATATGTAATTTTGACTTTATATACACATTATGGGAGAATGCTTCCTTTTGTAGCACATAGGCCTTCTTGGCCTGAGGGGTATGGGTTTATGAGTGGGGTTTGAAATAATTGCATAAAAATTTGGTCCTGTGGTAGGTTCAAGTTCAGTTCCAACTATGACCAAAATTTATTTCTTATTTTGAATTCTTGTGACCTTGAGTCTGGCCACATAATGGTGTGTAATTTAATAATGGCTAAGGACTTCCATAAGATAAACTTTCTGGTATTTCTTTTCCAATGCAAATCCCATAATCTCTGCATTTTCAGGCACAAAAAAGCTCTTATTCAAGTCTAAAATTCTCCTTTTTTGTTGGTTATGATTGCTTGATTTGAAATTGTTCAAAGTGAGTGAATTTTCCCTGAGGAACTTGTAAGGCTCTTGGCTCCAGTAAATAGTAATTTTGTGTCCCACTGGGGAATTCCTTCATCCAGATATCCTCTGAAAAATACAGACAAGCTTGCCCCTGTATTGATCATTAGCTTGTGTCTGCTAACATAATGATATAATTAATACTGCTATTTAGCTCCATGGATGTATCCCATCCCTTAATTATATTGAGCTAGAGCTCCATTTTTATTACTGGAATGACTACCTGTAAGGATGAGTCTATGTAGAATCTATAAGACTGAAAATACAAGCTGTGAATATGAATTTAAAATTTAAAAATAGTACAGTAATTTAATAGAAGAGTTCTACAATTTGAGAATAGTTGTTATGATTCTGTTGAAAGCCGTGGTTTCAATTATTATGATTTGGGTTATTACAGTGAGAACTACAATAATCATTATTATGATTATATACCTTCATTATTATAAGGTGTAAGTATTTTTAAGACAGTTAAGCCATTTAGGAACAGGTTTATAAGATGATGGGGGGTATTTCCTGGGGGAAAGCCTCATTTTATCTCAAATAAAGGTGAAAAGAGGTAGAGCAACTATTTCTATATTTATTAAGTGAATTTTTTTCACTAATGTGTTTTGATTTTGTCTTTAAAGAATCAAAGAAGCCCTTATTGCAGCCCAGATGTGGTTTTGAGACTACATCTCTTTAAGATGTGTCTATCAAACTGCTGATAATATTACTATATATCAACAGCACTATGACTATGCTTATGAAATATAATAAGAAATAAATTATAACAACAATTAAATAATTAATTAATTAATTATTTCTTTTACTTGTTATACACTACTAGTTATTATAACAGTAAGCAGTAATTGTCTACAAGAATCACTTACAAGAAGTATTTAATTAATAAAACTTCTTTATTAAGATAATAAAATTATTTGAATATATAATTATCTTATGACTGAATAATTATAATTATAATTCTTGAAGAAAACAAATGCTAGAGAAAAAAATTCAAGAATTACTGATAAATCACTCACTAATATTCAGCAAACCTTAGAAAGAATATGTTAGAGAGATTTGGCCAATAATTGTGGCTTTTAAGGGATCAAAATTGATTTATAAAAATATTACAACAGTATATAGTTTATTTTCTAGGATTTAACTTCCTTATTATTTATACTTGAAGATTTAAAACACTCTAAGAAAATTTGTAACTAATACGTACTTGTTGGTAATAATGGTATAATTGGATAATAAGATGATTTGGACAAAAAAGCAAGAGGAGGCCTCTTTTGAGTCAAAGACAGCTCACAGAGGCATACCATAGAGTAAACTGTAAACCAGTGAGCTATAAAACAATGAAAACTTTTGGATTATTGATTGCATCATTTGTTATCACATAACATTATCCTAATTACTTAATTAATGCTTTTACATGACTACCAACCCATTTATGGTTAAGAATAACAGGAGTAACAACTTTAAATATTCTTTTATTTCAAAATACAAATTAATTTCTCAAAGCCATCAAAGTTATTGGAAATTTCATAACAGGTTATATTTTCTGTGAATTTTTGAAGATTCAGTATTTCACATGGCATCATCAAAAATGGACTGTAATTAAAATGTATAATTTTACCTATGAAACCATGATTATTTTTGGTTTATTCATGAGTCATACCATTCTCAATTGGTCGTGAAAGCTTGAGAAATATCTATTAAGAATTTTATTTTGAATGAATTTTTGAATTTTTCACCTCATTTCTATGTAGAATCACAAATATCACAGTTTGACAGGTTTCTATGAGGTTACTCAATGGATACTAGTCCAAAAAGGGTTTTAATTACTCTTTTAAGGTTTATCCATTGGAAAAAATTAACAATTTGCATGGTTACAGGAGCCTAATTTGCTCTTTATCTCCTTGTCATGTCAAATTAGCAGCTTATTTGCAATTTTCTTATGATTTAATGAGATTTTAACTTGGTAAATAGGTTCCCAAAAAGATTTTAGTATGATATTTGGGCCTTGATCAGCCATGGATCCAAGATTTAGAGATATTCACACCTCAGAGGCCCCAGAAGTTGGGCACCCTGGCTCTCTTTGATATCTTTTGTCCCCCTTAGCTATTTTTATGTCAAAAATAAAAATTCAGTCTTCAAGACTGATATCCACTATGGGTGTATCAAAAGTGTATGTAAGAATACTATGATATTAAGTGCCAAAAACAAGCATAGCACTATTCCTAGCGTATATGTAACATGGGATTTCTCACATTACCATTATTTTGGTGTGAACTTAAGAAAAACAAACATTTTCAAAATTCTTTTATGTGTTATTGAAGTATTTTTGATATTACCACCTCATAGAGATAATTTAAGCTTATTCACCCTGTGGAGCTACCCTAGGTTAGATTTTGTTTAGAATCCAAATCTGGCCTTAAATCCATGGATTTAACTACTCACAAAAAAGCTATTCATATTTTCTGAAATAAAAAAGGATGAATTTTGAATATATGCATGACTTATGGGTTATGCATAGTTTAAAAAGTATTCTTAAAGATAATTGTGGCCTATTTGGGTATGTAAAATATATCTCAAGGCTCACAATATCAACCTTTGATGCCCATAGGAGGTGAAGGTTTTCAGAAATGGAAGGATCAGCAATGATTTGAAATCCAGGATTAATCCGATGAGGTAAAAAAAGATCCAAGGAACCCAGATTAGTCATGTGGCAGTAATAAAAGTATAAACACCATGTCAATAGCTTTTACTCCTCACAGCTCAATTATACGATAAAGTAGCCCAGAGTACCTTCATTTATAAGAAGGTTTGGGAATTTGATATCCAATTAATTTGTAATAAGTGCATATACTGCCTTTTGAAAGGCTTCACACCTCATAATTCAACTATATGTGATATCATCCCACTATATCAATATGTGTAGGATCATTCCCTTAGAATCTTGATACCTTTCTCATTTGTCAGGATAGATCACTTTGAAGTAGAACATATTTTAGCCACAAGTGAGATATGAAATATTTCTACACTATTTACTGACTTTGACTAAAAGCTAAAAAGGATCAAAGTAACTTCCTTGCTTCAAGATGAAAGTGTCCATACATTTTTATCTGTGTAAAATATGGGTATTGAAATTATATTTTAATTTATCTCTTGATTAGACATTTTATGAATTATGATACTTGATGGGTGTTTCTAAAAACTGTAAAATATAGCTGAGAGGGGGAAAAATAGTATAATTTTCCCTGGTTGTTTTAAGCTTTCTTGTATGTCATCTTTTGATCCAGTGGAGCTACAGTCTCAAAACTAGTACCATTGGAATACCTTCATTAAGATATTCAATAAAATACTTCATTTGATGGGTCTCTTATTCAAGATTCAGACCCTATATTAGAGTTCAAGAATAAGGCTTCTCATCGGAAGGCTTTTGAATAATTCATAACTTTGTTGATCCTTATTGGTTGGTTATAATAATGATATTTTCTGAAAGGTAATAGTTTCCTCTTTCAGATTTTTACATGTAAAATATTTTTTGTTAAGTCCTGTTGTGGTGTTCAATACCACTTTTTCACCCTCCTCAAGCTCATAGTAACAACACAAAAGCAAGAAATATCACCCACAGGAAGACTTACACTTGGCTTTGACACCCCAATTTTAATTTCAAATGAATAATTTGAATTTTCTTCACAATCCCTAGCCAAAGGCACCAAGGAAAGTGTATTTATTGAAAAAATATGTCAATTTTGCTATTTATGTTTAAAAAATCAATTTGCATGTAGCAAACCTATTACAAAAAGAAAGTTACCACCCTGTCAATTACACACTTCTTATAGCCACTATACTCATTCATAAATCAAAAAGAAAGCTGAATGAACCACACAACCACCCTGAATTCAGGAACATGAAAGTCACATGATAAAATATTCAACCCACTTGGATTACTGAAAGTAATATCCAGCACAGCCACAATGCTATCCCATCATATATTCACAGTAAGCCCACTTGGAACTTGAATAGAGCTCAAAATAGGCTCAAAAACAGCCATCAAAGCTTATTCAGGAAATGCATAATCTTTTTTGGCACATAATTAATTAACCTCAAAATGCATTACACAGCTCATCACCTCATGCAATTGAAAAACAAGATGCATGAAATACACAGCCAAAAGTAATGAAGAAATATTAACCAAATTCACACTCACAGATTATTTCAAACTGCAAAATAACACCACCTCCTGCACAGAATTAAGTACATCAGTACAGGAAGTCATCACATGACCTAAATCTAAATTTAAAAAGAAGAAAGATGGCCATCACACCTGAATAAATTACACATCCTCTATACCAACCCAAAAAATCTGAAATATGTAAGGAAAGCACAAACTCATAATGTCACCTTGACACCACCAAAATCCTATGAGGTGCCACAAAATAGTATTTCAAAGATAAAAATACCCAGAAAAAATGAAATCACCTCATGAATGAAAATTAAATGCAAGAAGATAATGTCATAACCAGCTCACCAAAGGAGAATAATGTGAAAAATGGAGGCTTTGAAGAAGAAAAATCATCACTAAACCTCAAATAACCTCATATATTCAAGGAAGATCCAAGAATACAATTTCATAAAGAGCTTGGAAAAGAAGGTGAGTAATATAGCTTAATGGAGGCTTGTTAGAGTAAGAATTCTTAATGAACCTCAAATCATGTCACACATTCAATAAAAGTCCTTACCAAAGACAAACCCACATGATGAAATCATGAATTATAGTGGGGAAATACAGCTATCATGGAGGGTCCCAGGGATTTCAGAATCTATAAAGAAGATATGTTCTTCCCCAAAATACCAAAAAAAGGCCCCATACAAATTATATCCTAAGAATAGAAATAATTTCTCCCCTACCTGGAAATTACTCCAGTACATCATATTGAATGCACTTTTCCAGAAGCCAGTCTCAGTTGAAATGTGGTGTTGAGAATTTACCAGTAGCAAATCTTAGCTGAATGTTAATATTCTATATTTACCCAGTATTCAAGATTAGGAGTACTTCTCCATCAAAGATATCGTATCCAGTTAGAATAACACCATTCACCAATACTTTGAATTAACTTACCAACTTTTAACACCCAATATTAAACAGTATTACCTTTCAAATCTAACAAATAATATTTTCTTTTCTTTTTCACAGACTCTAAGTAGAATATTAAGCCTTCAAAAAAGATATTATTACTCTATTATTACTTTAACTTAACAAAATTACTCTTATCAACACTCATCAAATTTTGCAGATCATCCCAAATAGCCCTTATTACCAATATTGTATCACCAAGAGGAAACTACCCACCCTAAGTCCACTAGGAATGAAAATTATAAATAAACTTTTTCTACCTCAGAGACCTTGGCTTCCAAAGGAACCAGCCAGAGGATAGAGGAGGATTGTCCAGAACCAGAAGACCTGAAAGAGGACACCCTGGACACAGTGGTGGATGGCAAAACAATGAGGGAGATAATATCAACATTGCCATTCACACTCCAATTCAACAGAAACCTCAAACCAGAGGACTGGAAGGATATAGATCAAGTTCTTCAGATCCACCAACTCCTCAAAGATTTATTTCAATGGAGCATGGACAACAAGAGGTTCAACCTAGCAACTCACTGGGCAGAACTGGGATCAAGTTGACAGAAGATCTGTCTCAAAGAGATAGACTTCAAAGACCTTATGGTAATCACCAAGGGTTGGAATCCTACCAGGCAGCACAGACTCCTGGAGGCAAGGGCACAGAGGATAAGGGAGAATCAAGCCACTATCCTAGCTGTAGAAGAACAGTTGACCCAGACAGGGCCTACTCAGATTCCTTCAGGTTCACAAGGAGCAGGCCAAATCAACTCTCCAGTGGCTTCACACCATTCAGAAACCAGCAGATCAGTGGCCAAGAGTCACCATTCTTCACAATTCCAGGAAGTTTCCAGGAGAAGACAAGGAAACAAGGGCAAGAACAAAACCTCCTTCAACCAGAGGAGGAAAGAGTCAGACCCCATGATCCAGAAGCTGTTGGATTTGGTAAAGGAAGTACACAAGAACAAGAAGGAGTTGTAAACCACTCTAGAATCAGTAGTCCTAGTAATAGAAACATTACCCCCACTCAGACTGAAAATAACATTGTCACATCTGAGAGTAACATCAACAGTGATACACTGTGGTTACAAGTGTCCCAATATGCTGAACAATCTGCAAAGCAATTTGCAGAAATTAAAGCCAGCCAAGAGAGGATGAGACAAACTCAAGCCTCCTTGGAACAAATAGTTAAGAATCTTCAAGAAGGATATGCTCAACTGAGCAAAGCTTCTGAAGAATCCAACAAAAGACTGAACCAAGTCTTTGAAGAACAACACCACAGCACAAGGGACAGGGAGTGTCTGGATCAGTACATTAACCAATTGTTTAATTCCTATCATAGCTTAAAGCCCCAACCACAAGGCCAAGCTATGGAGAATCCATATGAACCAGATGACATCAAACCAGATGCCATTATGTTGAATAAGGCAAGATCTCCATCACAATACCAGGATGGAGATGGCATGTCTTATTCAGAGAAGGAAGCCTTGAAACAGCTTCCTGAGGCCTCAAACTGGCCCAAATTCTCTGGATCAGGAGAATATGATCATATGGAACTCATAGATTATATTGATGGACTCTTCATTGATGTACCCAGAATACCAGATTACTGGATTACTGCTAGACTGAATACTGCATTTAAAGGTCATGAAAGTATATGGTACACAGAAATGAAAGAAATCCATGGCAGAAGAAACTGGCCATGATGGAAGAGTCAAATAATCCAAAAGTACAGTAATGGAACTTGGATATGGCAAAAGACCATGTCATTTGAAAACAACAAATACACTGTGGACAAAGATCTATATGAGTGGTGTCTCAGACAGTCTAAAAGAATTAAAGCCATTGATCCTCAGATGAACATCCAGATGAGGAATCACAAACTTCTGACACAACTGCCAGGAGAATTAGTGAATTCAGTGAAATGCAGATGCCACCAAAATTGCACTCTAGATGAAATAGCCAATACCTTACAAGACATAAGGAAAAGGACAAATATAGGGAAATTCACCCCATATAAGAGCAGTGGTTTCAAAGAGAAACAAACTTTCAGGGTGGAGTTTAAAGACAAACCCAGAGAAAGAGTGGCAGAAGTGGCAAGGAAAAAGAATTCTTGTCACAATTGTGGTTCAACAGACCACTATGCCAACAACTGTCCAAAAGCAAAGAAAAAAGTCTATGCTATAGAAAAAGTCCCTGAAGAAGAACCTCCAACAGAGGATTCTGAATCAGACTCTATGGGAGATGCCATCAGAGAACCATCTGATGATGATCAAGACCCAAGAGAGGAATTTCTAGTGGAATACCAAGAGGAAACCCCATTGGAAATCCAAGATATACAGTTGGAAGCAGGCATGCCACAGGAAACTGCCAACAAGAACTTGTGCAAACACACACAAGATGCAAAAACATTCCTGGTTACACCAACCAAAGTAATGGCTTATATACATGGAACAGCTGCAAAAATGACTGTATGTATTGACAATGCTCAGCACCCACTGATCATTGACAGTGGAGCACATTGCTCCATAGTGGCCAAATATTATCTGGATAACCACTTCCCAAACTGGGAAAAACAGCTCTTGCCCACTAAGGCAAAGAGCTTTAAAAGTGCATCAGGGAAGATGACTTCCATTGGGACAATTATCAAAGAGATAATTATACCCCAAAGGAAGGGTAATATCACGCTCAACCCAGAGTTTGTAGTGCTTGAAGATGCCCACATCCAAGGGTTTTTACTGGGAACAGATTACCAGAGGATGTATGGCATAGATATTTACAACAGTAAAAACAGGCACATCACCATTGGTACCAACAAGGAAAAGAAATTTTCACTTGATATATACCACATATCTTCACAAGATCCACTAGAAGAACTCTTGAAGGAATTCAAGGAGGGACAGTTTAGCACTACCCTCACCAACAAACAAAAACTAAGTTTACTGAAGATGCTGAGGAAGAACAGACCAGCATTTGCCATTGGTGAAGAACCACTAGGCAAGATTAAAGGCCATGATATAGAACTATATCTGGATGTGGAAAGACCTTATCCACCCATGCTGAGGAGACCTCCTTATCCAGCAAGTCTGGAAACCAGGAAAGAAATTGAAAAACACATCAATGAACTCCTGGACATGGATGTCATCAGGAAGATTGGACATAATGAAATAGTGGAAATCACCACTCCTGTCCTGATCACCTGGCATGATGGCAAGTCTAGATTGTGTGGAGACTTCAGAGCCCTGAATAAATACACAAAAGCAGACAGGTACCCTATACCAAGGATACCTCATGCCTTGGATAAGCTGGCAAAAGCCAAATACATAACCAAGATGGATTGTATGAAAGACTTCCACCAAAATGGAGTTAAACCAAACTCTATGAAGTTGCTCAGAATAATATGCCATATGGGCATATATGAGTACACCAGGATGCCATTTGGCATCAAGAATGCACCAGCCCACTTCCAAAGGATGATGGACACCATATTCCAACAAGAAATAATGGAAGGCTGGATTGTAGTATATATTGGTGATATCATTATATACTCAGAGACATGGGAAGACCATGTACAATACATAGACAGAGTGCTAAGTAAATGTACACCCATCAATCTGAAAATTTCACTTAAAAAGTGTAATTTTGGCCAACAAGAGCTACTAGCTCTAGGACACAAAGTCTCAGGCCTTAGTCTGGCGATTGACCAGAACAAAGTAGCAGCGTACTGCAAAAGCCAGTAGCAAAGAACATCAAAGAGATGCAATCTTTCCTTGGATTTGCTAGCTACTATAGAAACCACATCAAACATTTTGCCCACATAACTAGTAGTTTATACAGGTTATGCTCAAAGGATGTAGTTTTTGAAATAACCAAGGAAAGGATGGATGCATATGAGAGGATCAAATATGAACTCGCAAATGCACCTGTGCGCATCTTGCCTGACTTTGAACTACCATTCAAGTTATATATAGACGCAGCATTCAGCCAAGGCTTGGGAGCAGCCCTTCACCAAAAACAAATTGTGGATGGTGAACCAAGAGAAGGTGTAATATGTTACATCTCCAGGCAGCTGAAAGATTCAGAAGCCAGGTATGGGGCCACCCAGACAGGATGTCTATGTCTAGTCTGGGCTCTAGAAAAACTCCATTATTATTTGGAGGGTGCAGTCTTTGAAGTCTACACAGACTGCACAGCCTTGAAGTCTTTACTAAACATGAAGACTACTAATAGACACATGCTGAGATGGCAAATAGCCATCCAGGAGTATAGAGGGAACATGACCATCATATACAAAGAAGGTAAAAGCCATACCAATGCAGATGGCCTTAGCAGATGGCCACTGGACAATGTCAAAATCAATCCAGCTTATGACCCTGAAGTTTCTGCAAAAATTCCTATCCATTGTATGGAAATAAATAGGAAGAAGAACTTCAGATTCTCTGAATGGGCACCAGGGAGTGGTACCCTTGACAGTGGAAACACTGATTCAGAAGGGACAGAAACCCCCATACTGGGAATAAGTTCCTCAGAACTGCACAATGAAATTTTCAATGCAGTACTGAGATCATATGCTAAACACAAACAGTGTAGCATACTACTCCAACTCCTTCAACAAAAATACAGGAGCCCAGAACTGGAAACCCAGCTGGAGGAACCCTGGTTGAGGGCCTATAAGGACAATAAATTCTTCCTTATAGATGGCCTGATTTGTCACAGAGAAAAGCACACCAGTGCACTCACAGTGATAGACAGAGACCACATCTCTTTAATCCTGCAGGAATGCCACGACTGCCCCTACATGGGACACATGAGTGAGGACAGGACTAAAGAGAGGGTAGCAAGCACAGCTTGGTGGCCCAAGTGGGAGCAAGAGTTGAGTGAATACATCAACACTTGTGAAAGATTCCAAAAGGCAAATAGAAAACATGGGAAGAAATATGGGTTGCTTCAACATATAGAAGAACCCAAACACCCATGGGAAACCATCAACATGGACTGGGTCACAGGACTTGTCCCAGGAGGCAAAAAAACTACAATGTCTGCTTAATCATAGTTGATAGGTTCAGCAAGAGCATGAGATTTCTACCATGCCATAAAGAGGACACAGCCATGGACACTGCTCTGTTATTTTGGAATAACATCATATCCACCTGTGGAGTCCCTAAGATCATAATCAGTGACAGGGACCCAAAATTCAAATCTGAATTTTGGACCAATTTATATGACATGCTTGGCACCAAGCTTGCTTTTTCCACAGCTTACCATCCACAAACAGATGGCCTAGCTGAGAGGATGATCCAAACAATGGAGGACATCCTCAGGAGGTTCTGTGCCTATTGCATGGAATACAAGGACCATGAGGGATACACCCATCATTGGGTCACCCTCTTACCAGCAGTCCAACTGGCTTATAATACAAGCCAGCACTCTACCACAGGAAAAACACCTGCACTGGTAGAGAAAGGGTGGAATCCCCTGTTACCTGTGGATCACTTGAAGAAAAATCTTCTGACCATCCACCCCACAGCCAAAGACTTCCATGATATGTGGAAGAAAGCCTGTGATACTGCTGCTAAATGCATAGCTGAGGCCAAAGAGTATAACAAGCAGAGGTGGGAAAAATCACATATGGAACCTGACTTCAAGGAAGGGGACCAGGTGTTAGTGTCTACACTGAACTTTAACAATCTCAAAGGACCCAAGAAGATGAGAGACTCATTTTTAGGGCCCTTCACTATCATTAAGTTGATAGGGAACAATGCAGTAGAGGTCAAGCTCACTGAGGAGTTTTCTAGGAAACACCCAGTCTTTCCAGTGAGCCTGGTCAAACCATACTTCCAAACAGAGGAGGATAAATTCCCCTCCAGGAAGAAAAACATCACTCCACCAGAAATAGTGGAAGTAGAAGACTCTCCTGTACCTGTGAGTAAAATCATAAGGGCCAGAAAAATCAGACTTAATGGGAAGGATCAGAGACAATATCTAGTCAGATTCAAAAACCAGACAGCTGACCACGACAATTGGTTGGCAGAGGATGCCATACCAGATGGGAACCTTCATCTGAGGAGATTCAGAGCCTCTAGGAGGACTGAACAGTCTCATCAATGATGAGCCTTTTTTAGAGGGAGGGTATGTCAGCCTGTGACTCAAAACCAGAGCACAAGCATGATAGCCAAAATACTATAAACCAATGGTATAGCCAAGATACCACCAAAACATGGAGCTGAGCCAAATTAGCTCAAAAGGTATCAAAAGAAAGAGGAAACTAACCTCTGTCTGAAAATATAAGTCCCATCACCATAGGACAAGAAATAACAAAGCTATTCCTGCTCAAAGTTATTGCTGAGCATAAACCTTAATTTTCACCTCTCATCTAAAATCTAGAAGGAGAGGCTTAACCCCATCAAATGGGTATTCAAAATGAAGCTCTAAGCCAGGGCTATATAATGGTGCTAGCCAAACGGAGCTAGCACCAGTATTACTTGAGTTATGGTCAAATTCAGACCTAATAAGGGTGAACAAAACATTCACCTCTCATCTAACTTTTACAGTTTTAGTGTGAGATACCTAAAGTGGGGTCTTTTTGTAAAGAGCACAATGAGGGCTATCTGATGGTGCCATCAATTTCCTCATAGGTCAACTACAACAGAATTTATTGGCCAAACAAGCTTAATACAGCTTTTGCCCAGACCACGCCAATGTACAAAAATACTTGTACATGGGATAACTTTGTCATATGTAATGATAACCATGTCAAGTTGGGTACAATTGTGTAGAGCACATACAGAGCTATTCAATGAACCAACTTTGAGCTTGATATCTCAAAAACTGACAGAGTTATGACCATTTTAAGGTCAAAATCCCACCTGCTGTCAGATACAGCCTTACCATGGGATAATATCCCATAACCATGAATATGAGGTGTCAAATAGACGAAGAAGCATGTTTTTACTTCAATACCTCATATTTCAGTCAATATTGGGGTCCCATACAGTTTCTGTACAGCATTCTACGCGTCATACACGTCAGAATCAGGCTGTGAGGTACCTAGATGAAAATTTTCACCCTGTATTGGTGAAATCCGCCCAGATGTGGTTTCAAAACCACATCTGAGCCCAATACAGAGTATACAGGCTGTTTGCAAACCACAAGCCTGTCATAGAGAGTGAAAAAGCTTCACTTCCTCTACGTGGAAAGGTCTAGCAGCCTTTCCACCTCAATTTCAGGATAAAAGGAGGGCTTTTCACAGCCAAAAGCCTTTCCTCATCCTGCTCTTGAATAACCTACGTAGTAAACTGTCAAAAACAGTTTTACTCTTGGTTAATAATCAGGTATAATTATAAGCTTAATTATTGTAGTCTTTATTATTGTAACCCAACAGATAAAACTGCACCCAGGGCTTTCAGCAGCGCTCACCACCACTATATTTCCCCAGTAAAGCCCTTAAAATCTCAATTCAATCATCTTTTATCAACCTTTTATTGTTAAGAATCTATTTTTTACCGTGTCACAGTCATAGTTTTAGTTGTAAATAGCCTTATTACCTCTTCAACATAGACTCAGCCTGACAATTTTTTTAACAAATTGCTGGAATTGTATTTCTCTTATTATATATTGAATAGCTCTTATGTAAGGTGTGGATATGAAACTTTGATTAAAAATCAAGTACTTTTCCTGTCCTCAAAATTTGTATAAGGTAAAATTCAGTTAAAAATAGTATGAAATATTATTTTTAAGAGAAAACACGCCAATTTTATTGTTTATAACTTTATTAGTATAAAACAATAATATTATAAAAATTTATTGTTTTACCAACAATAAAAATTTATCCAAAAAATACTCTACAAGAGATATTTTAAGGTTACAAAAGAAATTTCTTCAAGAGCAATTTCAATTGGAATTAATTGAGCAAAGAACTGCAAGCAATTAATTAAAGAACAAAGTCTTTAAAAAGAATATTAAAGAGAAAACACGCCCAAAAGTGACCAGAGTGAATTTGGAAACAAAGTGACAAAGTTAACAGTGATGAAAGATGCTTTAATTCACTTTTGGGGTGGTTCAGGGGTAAAAATGATTATAAGAGTTACAAACAATGATTATAATGATTTTTTCACGTGGTTAAAAGGATTAAAATGATTTAAAAGTGGTGGTTGGAATCTTTGATTGATTGGTTTAACAGTTTTAAACTAATTAATAAAAGGAAAAGATTCTAACATGAAGAGAAAAGTGGGGCAAAGAAGACATTCTTTTATAGCCATCAATTCTCTTACTCCAAAAGTAAAATTTACTCTTGTCAGTCGTGAAAAACAGTCTGACAACAGAAAAGCCAATTATGGCATCATTGAACCCTGGTTTAGACCAAAAAGGGCTGGTTTAAGCCATTTTTAGCCATTTTAGACCCTTAAATCAGCCATTACTATAGCAATACCAGGCCTAGAGCCTTCAAAACACGTCAGAATGTGTGTCAGAGTCGTAGAAACCAGTTAAAACTGTTTTTACTCTGATGGTTTTATCTTAAGGGTAGTTTTACCCTCTTGGCAACAGCTAAAACTACCCCAGTTGGTATCAAAACCTCATCATCAATTGAGTCCACAGACCCTGTAACTCAATTCCAGGCCAAAAGTGATGAACTTTTGCGTGAATTTTGACATCCCACGCCTGTCAGCAAGGATTTTGGGGGTCTAGCTCCCCCTTAGAGCTGGAGTTCCTTTTCCCCCCCAAATTTAATCTTTCCAATTTATTTTTCCTTTAATTCCTCATCATGTATTATACTTATAATTTACACATGTAATTCAATTCAATTGTACAGTACAATACAGTAATAATTGACACCTCATATGTAAATCAAAGTTCACCTATGTAATACACGCGCACATTTTGACATTTCAATTGAATTCAATTGAAAATACTTTAATTCCTCATAACTTCTAAACTAAACACAACACCTCAATTTTAACACAAAAATTGATGGTTAACACCACATTTGGTGTGAATTAAATTAAGGTTTTGAGGATTTTCAACTTTTGTATTGAAAATACTAAAAACTTAATTTAAGCTTATTTAGAGTTGAGTTACAAAAATTTCACTCAGAGGTGACCCCACCTGATTTTTTATGAGGAATCCAATGGTGAAATAAAATTTATATGTTTATTTATTGGATAAAAAGTTATAATAAATTTTATTTAACTTTTTTCCAAATTTATTTATTTTTTCACAATTTTGTTAAAATTTCATTTTTACTTAAATTTTTCAAGTATAAATGTAATTTTATATTTACAAAATTTAAAGTAATTTTATTTTGAAATTATAATTAATTTTTTATTTTTAATATAATTTTATATTTATATTTTTTATTTTTATTTTAATAATATAAATAAATTTATTTTATTTATATTAATATGTTATTTTTTATATTTGTGGTCTTTTGGGTATATGAAATTACCTCTAAGGCTCACATTCCCTCCCCCTAAAAAAGAATATTACTTTGTAATATTGGTGTTTCTAGTGTGTCTGAATCTCCTCAGGAGTTTGGTGGCTTCTGGTATATCTTTCTCTTCTAACCATTCATCCTCACAAGTTGGGTCACTGTACCTAACAAGGTATTCCCTTACTTTCTTGGTTCTTAATTTCCTTTCTTTAAGAACTTTGGTTATTTTCTTAGTACCAGATGTCTCAATAGGAGGTATAACTTGGGGAATCTTATTCCTCAAGGGAAATTTCTCAGCATCACTAGATTTGTATGGCTTTATCAAGCTTACTGGAAATGTAGGGTGCTTATTGCTAAGTTCTTCAGATAACTCTACTTCAACAGCATTTTCTCCATGAAGGGCCTTAATCACAAAAGGTCCTGCAAAGGAGTCTTTTAACTTTTTACATCCTTTGATGTTATTGAAGTTAGTAGTGGATACAAGAACTAGGTCCCCCACTTTGAAATCTGGAGTTGCATGAGATTTATCCCATTTGTCTTTAGCATATGCAAAAGAGTCCTCCATGCATCTCACTGCATGCTTTCTAGCTTTGTCTAGCATTCCTTTGAAGCTAGCAGCTGTGGGATGTATTTCAATTAAGTCTTTCCTCAAGGAATCTTGGGGTAACTTGGGGTTCCATCCTTTTTCTAGAATAGCAGGAGTCTGATTGGTACTGGAATGGATTGATGTTTTATATGCTAATTCCAGTGCTGGTAACAGAGTACACCAATCATGGGTAAATCCATCACAATCTTTGAATTCAAGGCCATATGCACAAAATCTTCTCACCATGTCCTCTAAGGTTTGGATCATTCTTTCAGCCAGACCATCAGTTTGTGGGTGGTAGGCTGTAGAGAAAGACAGTTTTGTGCCAAATAATTGGTGAAGATTTGTCCATAGAGCTGAAGTGAATTTGGGATCTCTATCACTGATGATATTTGTAAATATCCCAGTCCATGACACTACTCTATTCCATATCAGAAGAGCTGTATCCATGGCTGTATCATCTTTATGACATGGTAAAAAGATTGGAGTTTTACTGAATCTGTCCACAATTACTAGGCAAGCATTATAGCTCCTGTCACCTCCTGGTGGTAGGCCAGTTACCCAATCCATATGGACAATTTCCCAAGGTCTGTTTGGTTCTTGGATTTTCATCATATTTCCAAGTCTTTTGCCAGTGGATTTATTTGCCTTTTGGCATCTGTCACAGGTTTTGCAATATTCTGCAACATCTTTTTGCCACATTGGCCACCATATGCAGGTCTTTACTTTCTCTCTTGTTCTGTCCTCAGAAAGATGTCCTGAAAAGGGACTATCATGGCATTCTTTCAGTACAAGATTGATTAATGACCTGTCTACAACTGTCATGACACATGTGTGCTTGGTTCTGTGGTAAATTATACCATCCAGTAGGTGAAATCTCCCTTCATTATAGGATTTTCTCCATACTTCATCCAAGGCATGTATTAGAGAGTTGTCTTTACAGTCTTTGTTAAGTAATTGGCATAAGATGCTACAATTCTTATCTTGAGTGTAACTATTTCTGACTTCTTCAAAGAAGGTGGTGTTCAAGTCTGTAACACTTATTCCTTCTATTGGAATTTGTGGTGAAGCTTCTTCTGGAACATAAGCAGGATTATCAATGTTATTTGGTAATGGCCATCTGCTTAGTCCATCTGCATTCTTATGAATATTCCCATCCTTATGAACAATAGTCATATTGCCTCTGTATTCTTGTATGGCTATTTGCCATCTGAGCATGTGTCTGTTAGGTGTTTTCATGTTCAAAAGTGATTTCACAGCTGTACAATCTGTTATTACTTCAAAAACACATCCCTCTAAGAAATAGTTCAATTTCTCTAAGGCCCAGACAAGGCATAGACATTCCATTTGACTTGCTCCATATCTGGCTTCAGTTGGTTTGATTTGCCTGGATATGAAACATATTGGTCCTTCTACAGGTTTGTCATTTATGATCTGAACTTGGTGAAGTGCAGCACCTAGTCCATCCCCTGATGCATCAATATACAGTTTGAAAGGCAATTTAAAGTCTGGCATCAGTAAGAGTGGAGCAGTGGTCAATGCTTCTCTTAGAGACTCAAAAGCTTTGACTCTGTCAACAGTCATCTCAAATACTGTGTCTTTGTCACACAACTTATAAAGTGGTCTTGCTATGGATGCAAAGTCTTTAATGTGTTGCCTGTAATATCCTGCAAAACCTAAGAATGACTGAATTTCCTTCTTATTCTGAGGCATGGGTTTTAACAATACTGCTGCAACTTTGTTTTTATCAATTCCAAGGGACAAACCAGATACAACATGTCCTAGTGCCTTAAGTTCTTTAAATCCAAAATGACATTTCTTCAAGGAGATTTTCATGTTTACTGATTGGATTTTTGTCAAAACTCTTGATAATCTGTACATGTGCTCCTCCCAAGTCTTTGAACAGATAATAATGTCATCAATGTAAATGATTAACCATCCTTCTGAGAGTTCTTCAGGGAAGATTTCATTCATCATTCTTTGGAAGTGTGAAGGTGCATTTTTGATACCAAAGGGCATCCTTAAGTATTCATACACTCCACAATGAACAATAATTCTCAAATATTTTCTTGCTCTTGGTGTTACTACATTTTGATGGAATCCTTTAAGGGCATCCATAGTGGTTATATACACTGCTTGAGATATTTGAGTAAGGGCAATTTGGATTTTTGGTATTGGGTATCTGTCTGGAACAGTGTAAGTGTTCAGAGCTCTAAAGTCCCCAACCATTCTGGATTTTCCATTATGCCACGCCACTATGACTGGTGTAGTTATTTCTACTTCCTCATTGTGGCCTACTTTTCTTATTACACCAAGGTCTAGAAGTTCTTTGATATGAATTTCTAGAGCTTCTCTTGATTTTGGACTTGCTGGATAAGCAGGTCTTCTTAAGAGTGGTGGATAAGGTCTCTCAATGTTAAGAATGATGTCAACTTCATGACCAATAATTGCTCCCAGGGGTTCTTTGTCTGTAGCAAATGCTCCTCTGTGGTCATACAAAAGGGAAGAAAGTTCATTTTCTTGCTTATCAGTCAGATGAAGGCTTATTTCAGCCTCACTTAACTGTTCAGACTTGAATTTCTCTAACTCTAAGTTGACTGGTGATACTTTGTTTACTGTAATTTGTCTTTTAAAGGGTAAAAAGGCAAATTTCTGGCGCTTATTGTCTCCAATTGTAAAGTATCTGTCTTTGTTATTATGTAAATCTATCCCATACATGATTAAATAGTCATTTCCCAATATAAAATGGGTACTAGAGCAATTTTCCATAACAACAAATTCAACTGTGATCCTTAAATTCCCATTTATGTGTGGGAATATGACATTGGTCTCAAAGATTCCTAATGCTTTCATTGGGTTACTTGCACTGTTGAATTTTATACCATCAATTGGTAACAATTGGTCTTCAAAATTTGGTACACAAGTCTTAAGAAAAGATTTTCCAACACAAGAGCAGAAGGCTCCTGGGTCAAGCAAAAGTTTGGTGGGTTTGTTATCAATCACCACTTCTGTTATACAGGAGTTACCAGCTGTATAACCTTTTCCTCTGTTTGGTTTTGTCTTCATAAGTTGTGCATCTTGAACTTTTGATAAATCAACTTGACCATTGCTCAATTGTGGTAAGTGGGAATAAGATTCCATGATGTCAAAAGTGGCATTGATATTTTCTATATCTTTTGAAGATTCAGAGAATATGGATGACTTATCATCTGAATTGTCTTCAATTATGTCTTCTTTTTCAACATCTGGTTCTTTTTCAATGTCAATTTCATTGATTTTCCCCCTTTTTGGACATGTATTGGCTAAATGGGTGGTGCTTTGGCAAATATGGCATTTTCTGACTGTATCTGCAGATTTATATTTAATATTACTAGAATTTTCTTTGGGGTTTTTGTCCACAGAATCTTTCCAAGGTGTATTAAACCTTGTTTTAAGATTAACCCTACTAGAACCAATTTTGGTTCTGGTGGTTACTTCTTCTAGTATATTGATAATATCCTCTGCTGAAGATTGTTCAGTAGTCCTGCTTTTGACAGCATGCTCTAAGTCACCTCCACATTGTCTCAGAATTTTTCTATGGATCATAAATTCTGACATGTCAGGATATAATGCTGTTAATCTGTCCTTTTGTTGGCAAAACCATGGTAAAGCTTTGTCTTTATCAGCATTAAATTTGGCAGATTCAAAGGCTGTTTCAACTTTAAACCTCCACGCATCATTTGCCCATTTGTTGATGATTTGGGTTTTCCACCAAGTCCAACTCTGGTGTCCATGTGCTTGTCTTATTTTGATGTACCATCTGTGAGCTGATCTGGTAAACAAGGTGTTAAACCTGGCTGTTACCAATCTGTCTGGTAATTCAAAATCCTCTTTGATCATGTCAATACCTCTAATGAATTCCATATGGTCATACTCTCCTTCACCACTGAAGTGAGGCCATTCTTTAAGTTTTGGAACTTCTTTCAAGAGTGCTTGGCCCATTGATGGTTCCAAGTTATGAAAAGAAGTGGATAATTCATTTTTTAATTGTGAATTATCAGGATCCAATACTTGTGGATTTGAAATTCTTGTGCCCTCATTTTGATTTAGAGGTGTAGACATTCTTGGTAAGGTGTTCAGTAATTGTTCAATGTCATTCATTTTACTGTTGCTACACGTTTGGGAATTTCTGTATTCATGTTGGAAGCTTTGTATTAAATTTATTACTTCAATTTTATACATGTCTTCTTTATGTGTAAGTTCTTGCCATAACTCTGTCTGTCTTGTATTATCAGCAGTGACTTGATTCAATTTCATTGATAATTTTGATACTTCTTCTTGTGAAGCATCAAAACACTTTTTCAAGGCAATGGTATATGTCTTTACTTCAGTAAATGAATTTGAAATGTCATCAAGGACTTTCTTGTTATCTGTCTTGATAATATTTATGGCTTGTTTAATTCTTGTTTCAATCATGTCATCAATATTGAATTTAGAATATTTATCTGTTAATTCTTTAATAATGGCAGATTGTTCATTTATTTTAATGTTAGAAGAATTGTCATTATTAGAATTTTTAATTGTTCTTAAAACTTTTTCAAAACACATAAGTGTTTCATTAATTTGGCACAGACTCAGGTTGTTTGTTTTAATGTTGTTATAAATGGATTCATTTTTATCAGAAAGATGTTTTTTCACGTCATTTATAGCATCATACAACTCTGGGATGGAATCAAATATATCAGAAATCATTTCTGGAACTTTAGTCTGGCTTCCTCCTTCTTTTGTAATTCCATCATGGTTCTGGCCATCTGAAATACATTTTCCATGGCATCCTGTTGAATCTTTGGAATCCTGTAGCCCTGGCTGTAAGGTTTTGGAGCTTGTGCCTTCCCTTTGCCCTTGTTTGGAGGTTGTGGCTGCTTTTTCACGTTGGAATTGCTGCTGCTGGCCACTGGGGCTGTTTTTGGCACTGGTTTTGGTGGTGGAGGGTTGTTTTTCCTCCATTCCAGTGTCAAAAGCATCATGTTTTTCTTCTCCATCAATGGATGCCATCCATTGAGCAATTTGCAAGTGTTGGGATGGCCCAAGAATTTTCTTACAGTTAGGTATGAATTCATGCAGTTTCTCCACAGATCTGCAAGGATCTGGTATTCTTTGTACTGAAGTGCATTGTTGTAAGCCTTCTGGCTGGCTTTGTAAATGTCCACTGAGGCTTCTTGTGGCGGTGTCAGCTCTTTTTGAAGGTAAAATAGTGTCATCAGCTTCAGAATTGGACAATTTATTGTTGTGGAAGTCTTTTACTGACCCTTGTCCTTCTGTATCTGATTGGCTTCTGCCATAATCACGTCTATGACCTTTTTGGGAGCTGCTTGAGGGTTTATAGCTTGCTCCTGATCTAGTTGAAGGCATATTTATGATTAGAAAGGTTAAAAATAGTAGTTTTACGTCAAAAAACTCACTATTTGTCAAATTTTTAGCTCTCTGAAGGGTATTACTTATATCCAAGTTAATTAATTCAGAGGTTATTGGCTCAGGTTGGTTATTTTGAGTCACAATAACAGTGCTATTATGGTCTGAAATCACAGTGCTTGCAGGAATAATACTGGTAACTGTTGAGGCTGTTTCAATGTTTTCTTGTCTTACCACGTTGTCAGACACTAAAATTAATGAAAAAGCCAATTAATTAAGTAAAAAAAAGGTTATTTCAAAAAAGAAATAAAAATATAAGCCTCACTTATAATATGAAAAAATTATTTTTTAAGGATTTTTTTGGATTATAAGTATTTTTTATATGTTTTTAAATTTTTCAATATAAGAAAAAAGATTTAAAAAGAGTAAAAAAATATGTCACAGGTAAAATATCACGGCTGGGCCCCCAAATGTAAGGTGTGGATATGAAACTTTGATTAAAAATCAAGTACTTTTCCTGTCCTCAAAATTTGTATAAGGTAAAATTCAGTTAAAAATAGTATGAAATATTATTTTTAAGAGAAAACACGCCAATTTTATTGTTTATAACTTTATTAGTATAAAACAATAATATTATAAAAATTTATTGTTTTACCAACAATAAAAATTTATCCAAAAAATACTCTACAAGAGATATTTTAAGGCTACAAAAGAAATTTCTTCAAGAGCAATTTCAATTGGAATTAATTGAGCAAAGAACTGCAAGCAATTAATTAAAGAACAAAGTCTTTAAAAAGAATATTAAAGAGAAAACACGCCCAAAAGTGACCAGAGTGAATTTGGAAACAAAGTGACAAAGTTAACAGTGATGAAAGATGCTTTAATTCACTTTTGGGGTGGTTCAGGGGTAAAAATGATTATAAGAGTTACAAACAATGATTATAATGATTTTTTCACGTGGTTAAAAGGATTAAAATGATTTAAAAGTGGTGGTTGGAATCTTTGATTGATTGGTTTAACAGTTTTAAACTAATTAATAAAAGGAAAAGATTCTAACATGAAGAGAAAAGTGGGGCAAAGAAGACATTCTTTTATAGCCATCAATTCTCTTACTCCAAAAGTAAAATTTACTCTTGTCAGTCGTGAAAAACAGTCTGACAACAGAAAAGCCAATTATGGCATCATTGAACCCTGGTTTAGACCAAAAAGGGCTGGTTTAAGCCATTTTTAGCCATTTTAGACCCTTAAATCAGCCATTACTATAGCAATACCAGGCCTAGAGCCTTCAAAACACGTCAGAATGTGTGTCAGAGTCGTAGAAACCAGTTAAAACTGTTTTTACTCTGATGGTTTTATCTTAAGGGTAGTTTTACCCTCTTGGCAACAGCTAAAACTACCCCAGTTGGTATCAAAACCTCATCATCAATTGAGTCCACAGACCCTGTAACTCAATTCCAGGCCAAAAGTGATGAACTTTTGCGTGAATTTTGACATCCCACGCCTGTCAGCAAGGATTTTGGGGGTCTAGCTCCCCCTTAGAGCTGGAGTTCCTTTTCCCCCCCAAATTTAATCTTTCCAATTTATTTTTCCTTTAATTCCTCATCATGTATTATACTTATAATTTACACATGTAATTCAATTCAATTGTACAGTACAATACAGTAATAATTGACACCTCATATGTAAATCAAAGTTCACCTATGTAATACACGCGCACATTTTGACATTTCAATTGAATTCAATTGAAAATACTTTAATTCCTCATAACTTCTAAACTAAACACAACACCTCAATTTTAACACAAAAATTGATGGTTAACACCACATGTGGTGTGAATTAAATTAAGGTTTTGAGGATTTTCAACTTTTGTATTGAAAATACTAAAAACTTAATTTAAGCTTATTTAGAGTTGAGTTACAAAAATTTCACTCAGAGGTGACCCCACCTGATTTTTTATGAGGAATCCAATGGTGAAATAAAATTTATATGTTTATTTATTGGATAAAAAGTTATAATAAATTTTATTTAACTTTTTTCCAAATTTATTTATTTTTTCACAATTTTGTTAAAATTTCATTTTTACTTAAATTTTTCAAGTATAAATGTAATTTTATATTTACAAAATTTAAAGTAATTTTATTTTTAAATTATAATTAATTTTTTATTTTTAATATAATTTTATATTTATATTTTTTATTTTTATTTTAATAATATAAATAAATTTATTTTATTTATATTAATATGTTATTTTTTATATTTGTGGTCTTTTGGGTATATGAAATTACCTCTAAGGCTCACATCTTATCTGAGACGAATTAATTGTGTATTCTGCTGTTTTAAATCCACTGAATTCTTTTATTTTTGTTTATGAGCTCCAAAGAATATATTCTTCAGTATTTGAGGAGGATAAGGCAATACACCCTGGTCCCCCTTTATTACATGATTTATTAGCAAACCAAAATTAGTTAACTGCAATTTCCCCCTCTATGTAATTCCTTATTTTAATCCAACACAAAGGGAGTTCCCACAATTTATTTGTTTTCTGGCCTTGTTGTGCCTTTATTGGGTTTAATAACGGCTCAATATGTGAATTTTTTTCTTTTCTTGGGTACCATGTCTATGGTACTCTTGGGTGTAACTCTTGTGCTCTGTCTTTGAGTAATAGGCTTGCACTAATGACTGTTCTATAAGTAATTGTAGGCAATACTTTTTGAAAACTCTATATCCTGTATATCTAAGGAGTTTTTTTTCATAATCAACAAAATGATATCATAAATATTCATAATCAGTACATTATTAATCCCTCTGGCCACTCCCCAATCTTACAAAGTCATGTCTCTCTTTGTCTTCTGAACCTTCTTCAGCTATTGCAGAAATCTTCCTCTTGGCTTTAGCTACATTATTTTAATAGTCTTCTGGTGGTCCAAGAATTTCTGTGTCTGACTCAAAAGCAGATCACCAAAGTGAAATACAAAATTATGATTGAAATGGTATACAATGAAAGATTCAAATATAAACCTTTAATATTTATTAAGCTAAATAAAGGTACAATAAGGCTAAAAACACAAAACATGGGACCTATGGAAGTTACTTTGTGAATTTTAGACTCCGAGAGAGGAAATATTTCTTTCAGAAAATGTTATTCTTATTACAAACCAATAATAATTACTCAAGTTATTAAGGTTTTAAATTCTGGCTGAGCCTAAACCTTAATATTTACCTCTCATTAAGAATAGAAAGCTTATATCACAGACCAGCCAAGTGGGGTATTCTATTAAGTCTCTGGAGGAGGGCTATCAAATAGTACAAGCTTCAACACTGAAGAAAAAATATCTCAAATTTTACCATAAGAATACTATTAAAAAACCTAGAAAATAATGCTACTTTTTCACTTCTCATCTAAGATTCACAATTCTGATAGGATAATAAGGAATTGATACATTTTCTGAAAAGTCTAAAGCAGAGATACATAATAATTGAATCCTTTCTACTATTTATTAAACAGATAAAAAGGTTTGGCATTACTCTATCATATAGTTCATAAACGCTTATAACTATGAGTGTGACATGGTAAAATATTTTCAAATATTTAGGGAATGTTTTTACTATGAAATAGTGATGGTGAATGCTTCTAAAGCCCCTTTTTTAAGTAGCCATCAATTTATTGACTATAATGAAAGACCATAATACTTAAGCTTTAATTATAACTTGATTATTTTCCAAGAGGACTATTGTGGTTAATGCTATTACTATTTAGGAGCTTAAGAGAAGGGTGGGTATTCCTCCAGTGGTAGGAGGAATTTCTCTTTTGATTCTCAAAAGGGGTAGATGGGTTTCTGCTCCTTTCCATATCTACTGAGTGAAGAATGTTTCACTCCAGAGGGTCATATTTTGATTTCCAAAGTGCTGTATAACCCCTATTGGCCTCAGATGTGGTTTTACATGGTGAGGATGTTTATCTGGTGTACTAACAGGCAAGTTATGACATTTCAGATGCATATAATATGTCAATCATGTGTCAAGGTACCACATTTTAGTCATACTATGAGCTATTTAAGTAAAACACACTTCGGGGTGGTATTTAAACCTTTCTTTAATACTATGAGAGAATATCCTACAGTATTGGGTTCTTTACAGTTGTGTGGAATTTTGACCTTTAATTTTACATAGCTTGTCAGTTTTGAAACTAGAGAGCTCAAAAGTGGCTTTTTTTGTAGCTATTAATCAGCTCTATAGAATTATTACTCACTTTGTATGTACAAGATGCATTATGGAAGAGCTATGATGGCTTTAAGCTTCATTGAAATAATATGTATTTTGCATGAATCCCTACTAATCCAACTTCCTTAAAAATGTTTTTCTCTACATAAGATCAAGGGCTAAAGTAACTATCATCAGAAAGCTCTTTTTATTATCCACTTAAAGCTTCCCTGCTTCAGGTCTCACACACTAACACTGTAGAAGCTATATGAGAGGGGAATACCTCATTCACTATTATTTGGCCTATGGTTGGCTCTAAACTTTGTAACTTTGATCCTATCCCAATTTGGGTAGTACCATTGGGTAGCCCTCATTGAGAGAGTCAATTTGAAAATGCATTTGATAGAGTTCTGCCGTCTTCTCTTTTTTTATTAGAGGCAAAAATTAAATTTTCTGCTCAGTTCTGGCTTTGAGCTAGAATAACTTTGTTATTAGTTGTGCTATGGCTATTGGAGTTGTATATCTATAATGAGGTTAATTTTATTTTCTCTTCCCGTTTGATTCCATCGAGAGATTTATCTTCCCAGGTAGTCTTTTAATGGGAATTTTTCTCCATCATTGGCTTATAGTATTTTGGTTCCATGCTTGTGCTATGGGTTCTAGTCACAGGGTGACAAAGGGCTATGAGTACCTTTCTCTCAAAACAGGAAAAATGTTTTTTTAAAGAAAATTTAAGAATACTTTAAGCATGTATAGCTTTGCAATACTTAGGCCAAAATTGGTTGGAAGTGTAACTACATTTTATAGCACACTTGGTGCTGAACCATGAGCCACTTTTGATCCCTTCATCTTAAACCCTGACAAAGCTTTTAATTATTTCAGGATATAGTCCCACATCAGATGGTATTGGGAAATTCTATCCCATATAATTGAATCATGAGGCCTCAAAGCTGTCAAAAGTATTTTTTCATTCATTTCTCATAAAATTAGATGATAAATTACCACAAATTTTCATACAGGGTGGTACTGTGGGACATCCAGCAATATAATTGAATTGTGAGGTTTCAAACCCTTCAAATTACCTTTTTTATGTCTATTAATAATACATTTACTAGTCAGAGTGACCCAGATGTCATTCTTACATCATCAGATGCCTCTTGGCTTTTGAAAAATTCCTTAACATTCTATTGATGAAAACCTTCACCTCATATGGATATAAAAGGTTCATATGTGGTCTGAAAAGCATATCTGGGCACCAATACACGTCTTTCTGGTTTTTTAAGCCAAAAACCAACCCAAGTAAAAAACTTCATTATATCAACATTTAAAAGTTTTATCCCCCTTGTTTCATCCTGTAATTATATAAAAGGAGGCTTTCCCCTATGGAAAAATCCCCATCATCTTCTCAAGTTTTCCTTATCTGGTTAAGCTTTATGGCACGTAATTAACCCTTAGACTATTGGATATATACCTATAAATGCAATTATTTTAAGTGCTGTTTATCTTAATCCAATTAATAATTATTGCAAACAGGGCTTTCAACAGACATATCACCACTATTGCTGGGTATTATATCTCTTTTCTTTCACTATTATGCCACTTTTATGTGTCACAGTAGTATTCAAAGCTTGTAATTAATTTTTCATAGCTTCTATATTCACTCATCCTGGAAGAGGCTGTGACAGAAAGTCCTCTTCTTTTGCGCTTCATTTACTTTCTCTTGAGGTTGATATTTTGGCTCTGGTAGAAACTTAATAATTTCTTTAAGGGGTATTCACTTTTTAAGATGGGTATCTCCCAATGGGAATCCTCTTCCTGATCTTTTTTAGGGTGTTCAATATTTTGTTTAGGTTTCACACCTTTTTGTACCTTGATTTGACTGCATTTTCTATGTCCCCTCGCTATTTGGAAAGTGACTGACTTGTGGTGACTTAATCTATGTTGCGATACAAGAATATATTACCTATTGGAATTTTTAGTCTCCATTCAACTGGATCTTTCCCTAAGCTATATTTGTAATTATCAAGTAAAATACCCTTCTTTCATACCAAGGCCCAGGTACCATTCCTGCGCCTTTTGATCATTTTGATTTTCCATCAAGAGAAAGGCTTACTCCTATGGATTCCTATCATTTCAATATACCATATCTTGAAACTATTTTTGATGGATTTTTGTGCTTATCAGCAATCAAATAAGCAGGTATTATCAATACATCAATCAATATACCATAAATTTAGTTAATGAGATCCATGTGATTATATTATCCTTTACGTGAGAATTTGGGAAAGTTCCAACCTTAGGGATCTGTTTTAGGTTTTCTCTTTCACAGTATCTTCTCATCTCCCCTTCTTGATATAGGAAGATTTGTTTATGATCATATTAATAGAAACTATCAGTTCTTTCCTCCTGGTTAGGCTCAACAGGGCTCTGGTATTTGTTATTCCCGAAAGCATAGCTTTCAGTTTATTGTTTGGCTCATTGAGATCGATTTACAATGTTTTGGATAGAATATTTGTCAGTATAATTCATTTTTTTCTGAATTTCTCTTATTTCCCTGTTTGTTTGGTGTTTTTCCTCAAAGTTTCAGTCAATTTTATTGTTGTCTATCTCAAACTATGACCATATCCCGTCTATGTTCATCCACATGGTTTTTGATTCTTTGGCTCCAAGATAATTTTCCTCTTCCAGCTCTTTCACAATTTTCCTTTTTATTTCCATGCTTCTATATGAAAATTCGATAAAGCTACCCATCTTGAGCCATGATTTGCTACTTAATATCTTAATCCTGGCTGATTTTTGCAGATTTTACTCTTAGGGCTTTTCTCATTACAATTAATTAAAAAGTGGTCAATATTATCTCTACTTTCTACAGAGTTTATCAGTACAATCCATTCCCTCTCTTGGATAGCTCTTGCTAAGTTGCTCTACTTCCTTATTCCTTTGGCTGAAGGGAGTATTGCTCTTTTCCTACTCCCCTTGTCTCTTTCTAGAAACCACCTGGCATCAGTAATAATGGTGCATTTTTGGAGAACTGGTCACTGTATTGTAGTTTCCCAATTGAGGAAAGGCTTGGGATTTTTGGTGTCCTTTTTCCCAAAGAGTACCTTTCTGTATCATAATTGTATATTTTTACTTTTGAATTATTTCTTAGATGGTTTCCAGATTCTGTTGAGTTCTGGCTTCCCTATCCTTCAACAGTTTCTATTGTCTTCTGGGGTTTCATGAATCCATTTTCTGTATCAATTAAACCTAGGACATGTCCCTGATGCAGATCTTTTTGGAAGTGATTCTAACTTCATCCAGTTTATTTTCAATGTGGGAACATATCCTCTCACTACTGCATTGTGAGATTATCTTTGGAAATTGTTTAATTCAAAGAAATTGGTCCAGTTATTTCCAATCTTGTTAAAAGTGAGGTGAAATGAGATAGCTGGAAAAATTTCTCTCAGGTTTTTCCATCTTTGATCACTGTTTCCATTCCTGTTTCTTCTTCCTCTTACAGCTTTTAGTCTCTTTTATGGATGTTTCCTCGATAATATGAGGTCTTTAAGGTGGGAAGGGACATATCGTCACCTATCAAAGGAAGTAAAACAAGCTTTGTTTTCAAAGCTATCAGATATTTTAGTTCTTTTCGAAATAGTTTTTCCCTATTGCTTTGGAAAATTTTTCCTTAAAGCTTACAACAGGGTCAATAATAGTTATATTTCCTTTATAAATGGCCGGATTTAGTTTTCCCATTTAGCAGTTGAGTTTCTGGGTATTCCTTCTCTTTAGGTGGCTATGTTGATCCACTTTTTTGTTTTTTTAGGGATTCACTTTTCCTATTTCCTTTCTTTTTCCTAAAATGTTCTATGACGTCATAAGGGGTCAGAGAGGGTTTCATCTGTGAATATCTTTTCAATTGGAGTCCAATTATCTACCACTTCACAGAAAAATGCATTGTGTACAGTCAGTCTCCTCACTTTATTTTTATGCTGCAGAAAGAATAAAGGGCGCTTATAAAGGTTTCCTCTTATGATCTATAGCTTAAGAGATTTATTCGTGAGGTATAATTTCAGCCAATAATACCCAAGGAGTTGAATTAAATAAGTTGAAATTCTCAATTTGTATTTCCAAAGGTCAAAAAATATATTTTTTGGTATTATTTATAGCTTTTTTTTTCGAATACATTCTTTACTTCAAAAAGAATTCCTTTTGAAGTTTAAAGGACTCAAGAAATTGGTCACACCAGTTTTTATGTTATAGACTGGTAGAAGTTATTTTTAAGCTATTACTTATTACTTTAGAGAATTTCATGATAAATAATAATACTTTGGGAACTCAAAAAGAATGATTAAATAAAAAATTATCAATTTAAATTTCAACTAAGACACAAAAAAATCAATCTATTACTTGTAAAGACAAAATACTTTATATAAAATGGATATTTTTGTAACTAAAAAAGTTGATAAAATATGAAGGCGACAATATAATTGAATTTATTTTCATTTCAAAGAAATGGGTAAAGAAATTCAAGGTACTTTTTTTAACACAAAATATATATGAAGGAAATATTTTCAAAAGATCAAGAATACTCAAAAAGTTGAAATTTCAAATTTCCATGTCAAAAAATGAAATTTGTTATTACTTATAGAAAGTAAATTTATATATAGTGAAAATTAAGCTTAATATACAGACAGCACTCATAAAATGCAAATATTTTGCTTTCATGTCAAAATATAAGAAATAATTCATGCTTCATTACTTATAACAGAATCTTTATATAATAGAAACAAATCCTATGATACATAATGTTTTGAGTATTGTAATATTCCATTTTTACATCAAAAGATCAAATTTGAAATAGTAATATGAGCTTCTTATTACAAAAAGTAATCTTATTGATTCATATAATATTATTTACTTGATGAAATTCAAACAAATAATCATAATAAGAAAAAAATATATATTTAAAGAGCTCACTTTTGTGCTTTATGACACACGGAAAATCTCCAGAAGAATTTCTTTACTTCAGAAATAAGATCCACTAACTAGCCAATAATTGCCTCAAGAATAGGTCAAGAACCATGAAAAGAACCCTAAATTATCAGATAGAGTCTATTAAGTAGATAAAATATGAAACATTACCTTTTACAAAGTCAAATAGCTCAAATTTGTATTGAAAGGGCTCTCCTATGGGAAAATATTGGTGATGAGTCTACCTAAGTTCCTGGTTTCAATAAATACAAATTGAGTTCCTTTAGAAATCAAAACAATTAACTCGATTGAAAATTTTCACTCTAGTGGTTGAATTTTTGTTCATCATAACCACCATCCCCAGTGTTGGTTTCCAAATGGTATTTTTCAAGACCCCATCTTATGCTTTTTACCCATACATGGGGGAACCCTTCACCACAGGACTATTTAGGAATTCAATTTGGTACATAACACATCTGGATGACTATTATTGGTAAGATAATGAGTAATAAAAACACAAACATCCTTTCAATTTCTTTTAACGCACTTATTAAATTATATGGGAGAGTATCCCACAGTACCACCCTGTATATACAGGTTTACAGTTATGGCTTCAAAATTATGATTAAAAATTGATAAATAACCTTTTGATTACTTTGAAACTTCATGATTCAATTATCTTGGAAAATAGCACTCAATATCACTGGTTGTGGAATTTTTATCTTAAAGACTTGTTAAATTTTTACTTTCAAGATAAATTGATCAAACATTCCTCAAATTGTATCCACAAGTGACTTCTAAAAGAGGATTACACATTTGGCCTACCTTGGATGCAATTTTTCAAGGGTATACAGGCTCAAAGGGTATTTTACATTTTTCAAAATAGTATCCTCCTTGTTTCAAGAGAAATTTGCTGATGGGTACTTATCTGTACATGTCACATGGTGGAATGTAATCTACAACTTGCCAGTATTAACTGTTCTTTCAACCTGATTAATAGCCTTTTCAGAAAGAGTTCCCTGTGTTGAGGTCTGGCAGACAGCATTGTGATAGTACAAGATACAGGGCTAGAAATGAGATAATTGTGTAGCCTTAAACTGTCTATTTAATATAATTTTCTATTGATAGGTTTCATATACAAACTATACAGCTTAGATAAGAGGTTAAAAATCACGGAATGTTCTCTTTTCCAGTGAGGCTATAGTCCTCAATATATAATTTCTTTATTGTCCTGTTTGAGAGCTATAATAGTGATACTAAGCTATCAGTCTGTAATTGGAATTCTATATATTAGCTGAGGGGTGAAGATCAGTTTTTATTCTCTGGAATAATTCATAACCTCAATTTCTTAGTTCACTCATATTGCTTAGTGAATAGAGGATAATTTCCCGAAAGGGAAATATTTAATATTCTATATTTCAAAATCTACAAAATTCATTTGTTCATTCGTCTTTCTGATTTTTTTGAATGTGATAGATATTATGTTTTCATACCCATGTAAAAAAGAGATATCCTTGAAGAATATTCAGGATTAATACCCTGGGGTCTAGGAATCCCCATGCCAAAGTCATTTGTGGAAGCTATTCCATTCCTATTTGGACTTGAATCTCAATATTCAGGAAATAGTTCCTTAATTTTGGAAATAATAAGAACTCCTACTATCATTTCTTTTCAGCAATTTTGTAAGATTTTCTCATGAAAATATTGATATTGTTTTATTTTATTAAGTGTAATATGACTGTCTTTATTAGATATATTGAAGTAAATATATTATAACCACAAATAAAGAACTAATTGTTTATTTTTTTCCCTACTTGATATGCACTACTAGTGACTATAATAGTAAGAAGTTAGTATCTTGTAGAATTGATTAGAATGAAAATTGATAATAAGACTTCTTATTGAAGCTATATGTAATTATTTTAGCTAAGAAATATTATGAATTCTTGAAGAAAAATACAAAATTGAGAAAGAAAACTTTGAGAGTATAATAAATAACTGACTGGTACTCCAAAAATACCTGTAAGATATTTGGAAAGGTGAACTTATGAGTAATTTTTAAGATTTTTTGATTAAACTCTTGATCATCTTACTTTTAATGAAGAGCATGATGACTGTTCTTATTGAGTATAATCAGTTGAGTTTATTATGGCCGAAAATGTATAGTTAATTTCTCCCTTTTGTTTACTTGTTATACACTAAAAGAAATTATAATAGTAATACATATCTTTCAACTAGAGAAAAATGAAAAAACATTTAATGATAAACTTCTTCTTGGAACAAAAAGAAAGTTATTTTAAATAATAATTTATTTTTTCAAGATCAATATTTACAACTTCTTCAAAAAGACTAAATGTCTCAGAGAAAAGACTTCAAGAGCTCAATAAATCACTCACTTTTTCTCCAAAAAGACCTTAAGAAGATCTGAAATTGTGATTATACAGACTATTTATAGATACAAAGAATTAAAATGCTGATACAAAGAAGTCATACAGCAATTATAGCTAATAATACTATTGTTGATAGTAATATTTTTGAATTTTAAATCTTTGTGGCCGATTTGAAAAGATAATGGTACTTAATAATCAGGTAATAACCAATACTTACTGATTTTATTAATTAATCAATGACTTAACTGAATGATGATTTTGAATATTGGAAAAACAGAAATAGTGGGTCATTTTTAATTCCAAAGCAGCCCAAAGAGGGTTTCAATCCAAGAGCTTTATTTTTCTCAATTATTAAATCGATTGTTGTTAGTTAAAATTATCATAATTAACTAAGTGATTATATGTGGATGCCAACCCCTTTATAGCTAAGAAACAATGACTTAACCTCAGAAAATATTCCTTTATTTAAAGTAAAGATTTCTTGCTCAAAGTGATTAATTTATTTGTAAATTTGATCACAGGTCCTCTGTTCTGTGAATATTTGCAGATTCAGTTTTTTACATGAAACTATCAAGAATGTACTATATTCAAAACATTGAATGATAATGATGGCTACAGGAATAAAAGTTTCTCATAGCCTCCTTGTAATGTCAAGATAGCAGCTTATCTTATATTTTCTCATGAATTTATGGGACTTACCTTAGCAACCAGGTTCCAAAAATTTCTCAATTAATTTTCTAGGTAATTAAAAGCCATTAATCAAAGTTTTAAGACATACTAAACCTCAGAGGCCTCCAAAATGGGTGTTCCCTGTCTCCTTGTGATCTCATTTATCTTCTGTAGCTGTTTCTGCATAAAAAATAGTAATTCATACTTAAGATCTACTGTGGGATCCAAGAAAGCTGTATGTATAAATACAGTAATTATAAGTTAAGGAAAAATGAAATAATTTAATTTAAATGTATATTTAACATGAGAATTTCCAGAAGCCCATTCTTTTGGGATGAAAATGAATAAAAAAATTGCAGGAATGTTTTATGAAACACTTCATGATATTACTATCAATAAAGAGTAGTATTTTATAGCCACAATTAAATATTTGATTACTTGATTATTTCTTTTACTTTCTATACACTACTAGTTATTATATTAGTAAGTGGTAATTGCCTACTAGAACTAATTACAAGAATTATTAATGATAAAACTGATTATTGAAATAATATAAAATTATTTTTATGCATAATTATCTTTTTCCAGAATAATTCTAAAGATAATTCTTGAACAAAACTATAAATAGATAGAAACTTTAGAAATTAAGTCAGAACACTCACTAATACTCCAATAATAGCTGAAGAGAATTGGTAGAGTTATTCAATGGATTAATTGTGGATTTCAAGGATCAAAAAATTGAGTTATAAGAGTGATACAACAATATAACAGTTAGAAACCATTTAAGCAGCTCTTCTCTATGATTCCACATCTTTCATGTTTGATTTGAAAGATTCAGAATACTTAAGAAAAGATTTTAACTAATACTTAATTGTTGCTACTAATGATATGATTGAATAATACGATTATTTGGATGAACAGAAAGAGGAGGCCTATTTTGAGTAAATAACAGCTCACAGAGGCATTCCATGGATGATTATGAAATCTCAACAAGCAAGAAACCAGTCATCTTGTATGGATCACTGATTAAATCACCTTTTGTCATGTGATATTATCATAATTACTTAATTAAGTCATTTTAGGTGACTACCAACCCATTCATGGTTAAGAAATAAAGGAGTAACATCTTTCAATCTTATTTTATTCAAAAACAAACATTAATTTCCAAAATCTATCAATTTTATGGGAAATTTCATTACAGGTTGTATTTTTTGTGAAATTTTGAAGATTCAGTGTTTCACATAGAATTATCTAGAATGGACTGTTGATAAAACATTTAATATTAATTATTAATTCATGATTATTTTTGTTTTTATATGTATCATTCCTTTCTCCATTTTTTCTGAAAGCTTTATACAGATTAATTGAGAATTTTATTTTTCATGAACTTACAAAGTTTTTACCTTATTTCTACATAGAAAAGCAAATAGCACAGTAATAGCTGGTTTCCATGAGGTAAAAGGATATATAATAGTCAAAAAGGTTTTGAATTACTATTTTAAGGTTTATACATGGAAAATAATTAATAATTGGCATGGTTACAAGAGTCAGAGTTTCTCATTACCTCATTCTCATGGAAAGATAGCAGTGTATTTGCTATTTTCTCATGATTTAATGGGACTTTAGCTTGGCAACCAGGTTCTCAAAAGTTTTTAGCAAACTAATTGGCCCATTATCAGCAATTTATCCAAGCTTTAGAGTTATCCATACCTCAGAGGCCTTAGAATTTTGGTACCCTGGCTTTCTTTGATGTCTTTTGTCCCCATTACCTATTTTCATGTCAAAAATAGTAATTAAGGCTTCAAGACTGATATAAACTATGGGTGTATCAAAACTTTATTAAAAAATACTTTAATACTAAGTGGCACAAACATGAATAAGATTATTCTTAGTGTATATGTAATATGGGATTTCTCACATTCTTACTATTTTGGGATGAAATTGAGGAAACAAAATTTTTCACAATGCTCTAATGTGGTATTTAAATATTTCCCTTATTACCACCTCATGGATTTAATGAAAGATTATTCAATCTATGGAATCTCCCTAGGTGAATCCTTATGTGGAATCGAATCCTGGGCTTACATCCATGTATTTACTTACTCACAAAAAGGTTTTTAGCTTTTCTTAAATGAAAAGTCAAAAATCTCAAATATATTAATGACTTATGGTTTATGCATAGTTCAAAATTTATTTTTATATTAACTGTGACCTATTTTGGTATGTAAGATATAGCTCAAGGCTCACATTCCCTCCCTCCAAAAATAAAATTGTACTACAATTTTATCAATGATTTTAAGAATAAAAAGGCCCCAAAGGGGGTTAATTTCCCTTTCCAAACTTTTTATATTACTCAGATAAAGTAATTAAAGCACATTTATAAGCACCTTCAGGCTTGTGGCCTTCTTTCATGCCTAAATCTTGTCAAAAGCTTAGCTGAGTGAGGTATTTCTAATTTTTTCAGCCATTCATCTTCATGTACTGGATTTCTACATCTGACAAGATATTTACTTTAATTTTTGTCGCTAAGTCTCCTCTCTTTATTGTTTTGTTTTCATTTGGTTACACTCGTGGTACATTTTAAGGAGCTGGGTTCCTTCAAGAAAAAAATTATTTATTGGCTGGTTTATAATGTTTAATCAGGCTTACTGGAAATATGAGGTTTTTGTTTTCCAATTCACCACTCAATTCCACTTGAACTTAATTTATCCCATGTAAGGAAATAATAACAAAAGGTCCTACATAAGAATATCTGAGCTTCTTTCGGCATTTCATATTATCAAAATTCAGGGTTGAAACCAGAACTAAGTCCCCTACCATGAGGTCTGGTACTTTCTTATTCTTTTCTGACTTCTGTTTTGCATGGTCCTAAGGTTCATTCATGCTTTTTTGCATGGTGTTTTACTTTATCAAGCATAATATTTAATCTGGAAGCTGTAGAATGGATGGAAATCAAGTCTTCTCTCAATGTTTCTGCTGGGAGTCTTGGATTCCATCCTTTTTATAACATAGAAGTATTTTTACCTGTGGAAGAATGAACTGATTTGTTATATGCCAGCTTTGATGCAGGTATTAGATTGCACCAGTTATGGATGAAGCCATCTGAGTATTTTAGTTGTAAGACATATTTGTGTAATCTTCTGATAATTTCTTCTAAATTCTGAATCATTCTCTCTTCTAGTCCATCAGTTTGAGGATGGTATGCTGTAGAAAATGATTACTTGGCCCCCAAAAATCTATGAAGATCTATCCAAAGTGCAGATTTGAATTTAGGTTCCCTGTCACCTATTATATTCTTAAATAATCCTTTATTAGAAATAACTCTATTCCATAACAAAAGAGCTGTATACATAGCAGTGTCATCTTTATGACATGGTAAGAATATGTGAGTTTTTCTGTATCATTTTCAATTGACTAAGCAAGAATTATAACTCTTGTCACTACTTGGAGGAAGTGCTGTGACCCAATCAATCTGAAAAACTCCCCAAGGGTATGTTGGTTCTTGAATGTGGATCATAAGTCTGAATTCCTTGGCTGTACTCCTGGTTTCTTTTTGAAATACATTGCAAGTATGCCAATACTCAATGGTCTCCTTTCTCCAAGATGGCCACAATGCACATTTATTTACTTTCTCAATTTTCCTGTCTTCTTATAGGTGTCCAGGACATATTCTATCATGACATTCATGAAGAATTTTAAACCTACTGCATAATGTCATTACACAAGAATTTTCAGATTGGTGGTAGATTATGCCATCAAACAAGTTAAATTTCACTTCAGAATGATAGGTTTTCCATATTTCATTGAGTGAATTAATCAAAGCTGTGTATTCAAAGTCTTTATCCAGTAAGCATGTAAAAATATGGCAACTCTTTTCTTATTTATATGACTCTCTTACTTCTTCAAAGAATCCAGTACTAGTTTCAGTTATGTTAATTCCTTCAATTGGGATCTGTGATTCTGCTTCTAAGAGTACATAATATGGGCCATCAGGTGTATTTACTTATTCCCACCTGCTAATTACATCAGAATTTTCATGTAGATTTCCTTCCTTATGAGCTATAATCATATTTCCTCTATATTATTTAATGGCTGATTACCATATCAACATGTGTCTGTTTTGTGGTTTTATTTTCAAGTGATTTTACTGCATCAAACTCAGTTATCACTTCAACAACACTTCCATCAAGATAATAGTGGAGCTTCACAAGTTCCCATACTAAACATAAACATTCCATTTGGCTTTCATCATATCTGGATTCTGTTGGTATGATCTGTTTTGAGATATAGAAAACTGGTACTTCTGTTGGTTTCTCATCAATAATTTGGACTTTATCTAGGGATTCCCCTAATCCATATCCACATGCAACAATGCAAAACTTGAAAGGTATATTCCAGTCAGGCATGAGAATTAAGGGCACTTTTGTGGGGGCTTTCTTTATCTTCCCATATTATCGAATTCTTTCTTCTGTCATCTAAAATACTGTCTGTTGATCACAGATTCTGTATAGTGAACTGGCTGGAATTCAAAAATCTTTTGAATGTTGTCAATAGTAGCTGACAAATCCAAGAAAGGATATAATTTGATTTTCAATTTGGGTTATAGGCTGAAGTATTACTGCTGCTACTTTATTCTTTTCAATACCCAAGCTTGATCCTGAGGGTGCATGTCAGCCTGTGACTCAAAACCAGCGCACATGCATGACATCCAAAATACCATAAATCAATGGTATAGCCAAGATACCACCAAAACATGGAGCTGAGCCAAATTAGCTCAAAATGTATTGAATGAAAGAGGAAACTCACCTCCTTCTGAAAATGTAAGTCCCATCATCATAGGAAAAAGAATAACAAAGTTATTCATGCTCAAAGTTATTGCTGAGCATAAACGTTAGTTTTCACCTCTCATTGGAGATACAGAGTAAGAGGCTTAACCCCATCAAATGTGTATTCAAAATGAAGCTCTAAGTCAGGTCTATCCAATGGTACCAGCCAAACTGAGCTAGCACCAGTATTACAGAAGTTATGGTCAAATTCAGGCCAAATACAGGTGAAAAAAACATTCACCTCTCATCTAACTTCTACAGTTTTAGTGTGAGATACATAAAGTGGGGTGTTTTTGGAAAGCACACAATCAGGGCTATCTGATGGTGTCATCCACTTCCTCATATCTCAACTATAGCAGAAGTTATGGGGCAAACAAGCCCAATACATCTTTTTGCCTAAACCACACATGTGTATAGAAATCTTGTACATGACATAACTTTGCCATATTTAATTATAACCATATCAAGTAAGGTACCATTGTGTAGAGCACATACAGGGCTACATACCGGTCCAGCGTTTAGGTTGACATCTCAAGAGCTGACAAAGTTATAGGTGTTTTAAGGTCAAAATCTCACATTCTGACCAATACAGCTTTACCCTGGGATAATATCCCTTAACCATGATTATGAGGTGTCAAACTGACAAAGAAGCATTTTTATACTTCAATACCTCATAAGTCAGTCAATACTGGGGTTCCATAGAGTTTCTGTACAGCATTCTATGCGACATACACGTCAGAAGAGGGATATGTGGTCCCCAGGTGAAACCCTTCACCCTGTATTGGTAAAAACTGCCCAGATGTGGCTTCAAAGCCACATCTGAGCCCAATGCAGGCTAAAAAGGTCCTTGAAAGCCACAAGCCTGTCTCACAGAGTGAAAAATGTTCACTCCCTCTATGTGGAAAGGTCTAACAGCCCTTCCACCCCATTTCAGGATTAGAAGGAGGCTTTTCACAGCCAGAAATTCTTTCCTCATCCTTTCAAATACCCTAAGTAGTAAACTTTCAAAAACAGTTTTACTCTGAGGTCATAATTAGGTATAATTATAATTTTAATTATTGTAGTCTTTATTATTGTAACCCAACAGGTAAAGCTGCACCCAGGGCTTTCAACAGCGCTCACCACCACTATATTTCATATAGTAAAGCCCTTTTATTCTCAAATTAAAACATCTTTAACTCTTATAACTCTTTGTAAATCCCTTTTTACCATGTCACAGTCATAGTTAAAAGTTTTAAATACATTTTAATACTTTTATCATAGACTCAGCCTCACATTTTGGGGGCCTGGCCGTATTTTTTGACCTTTTTTGCACCTTATAAGTATGTTTTTCACTTATTTATCACTTTCTGACTATTGTTTTGCGTTTTTTAGGCATATTTTTCTTTAAAAAATATGCATTATATATATATAATCACCTAATTGGTCTATGTACCACCTTTTACTCGTATTTTAAGACTATCTGTCATGTGGTTAATACCAACAAGACCTTTATTTTTGGCATGTTTTACATATAAAACACATAAGCCATCAATAAGTGCTGTATTTTTGATTAAATAAGGACACCTCTGACTGTAAAACCAACATTTGAGGCGTGGTTAAGTGTATTGTTGACTCAATTACACTTATACGGATCAAACTTGAAAACCACAAGTGAATCTGTGGGATACTGGTACACAAACAAGTGTAACAGGGTACCAAAAGCTGTGATTCTGACGTGGAATTGTTAATTCAAGTACACTGTCCTTATACAGGGCATATTGTAGTAATATACAAGCCCAGAGGCCATTCTTAGACGTGCAAACAGAATTTTAAGAAGTCTTAACTGACATAAGCCCTCTTTTTCCTACTTTGGTTCAGTGGAAGAGAATTATATCCCACTTGAGACCCAGTCACAGGCCAACACACCAGTGACACACTCAGAACCAGAGGGCAGCAAGGGCAAAGGAAAGAGGCACAGTGAAGGCCTGATTACAGCAAAGAAGTGGACACCAATAGCCACCTGGAGAATTAGAAAACCACAGAACTCTGAATGAATACAAGCTAAACCAACCTTAACAACTTGTATAGGGAAGATTACTAGAATTAACCCAATTGTAACCTCTAAAGGTAAATTTCCCAAATCAGCAGACAACAAATTTGTACAAGGCAAAGTCAAAGGTAAATACCCTAAGAACATAAAGTTTTTGACTTCTTGCAAACACTGATATGTCACCTTTATACCTCAGATACCTTGGCTTCCAGAGGAACTAGCCAGAGGACAGAGAAGGCCTGTCCAGAACCAGAAGACCTGGAAGAGGAAACCTTGGACACAGTGGTGGATGGCAAAACAATGAGGGAGATAACATCAACCCTGCCATTCACACTCCAATTTAACAAAAACCTCAAACCAGATGATTTGAAGGATATGGCTCAAGTTCTTCAGCTCCACCAACTCCTCAAAGATTTATTTTAATGGAGCATGGACAACAAGAGGTTCAACCTGGCATCTCACTGGGCAGAACTTGAAGCCAGTTGCCAGAAGATCTCTCTCAAAGAGATAGACTTCAAATACCTTATGATAATCACCAAAGGTTGGAATCCTACCAGGCAGTTCAGACTCCTGGAGGCAAGGGCACAGAGGATAAGGGAGAATCAAGCCACTATCCAAGCTATAGAAGAACAGTTAACCCAGACAGGGCCTACTAAGATTCCTTCAGGCTAACAAGGAGCAGGCCAAATCAGCTCTCCAGTGGTCTCACACAATTCAGACACCAACAAATCAATGACCAGGAGTCACCACTCTTCACAATTCCAGGAGGTTTTCAGGGGAAGAAAAGGATACAAGGGGAAAAACAAGACCTCTTTCAGCCAAAGGCAGAGAGAGTCGGACCCCATGATCCAGAAGTTGTTGGATTTTGTGAAAGAAGTGCATAGGAACCAGAAGTAGCTGTAAACCACTCTATCTCTATAATCAGTAGTCCTAGTAATAGAAACATTACCCCCACTCAGATTGAACATAATATTGTCACACCTGAGAGTAATGTAAACAGTGATGCACTGTGGTTACAAATGTCCCAATATGCTGAGAAAACTCAAAATCAGTTTGCAGAACTTGAAGGAAGCCATGAGAGGATGAAAAATTAACAGCCTCCATGGATAAAATTGTCAAACCTCTTCAAGAAGGACATGCTCAATTGAGCAAAGCCTCTGAAGAGACCAACAAAAGACTGAATCTAGTCTTTGAAGAACAACACCACAGCAAAAGGGACAGGGACTGTCTGGATCAGGACATAAACAAATTGTTTAATGTCTACCATAACCTGAAGCCCTAACCACAAGGCCAAGTTATGGATAATCCATATCAACCAGATGCCATGTTGATGAATAAGGCAAGATCTCCTTCAAAATACCAGGATGGAGATGGCATGTCTTATTCAGAGAAGGAAACCTTGAAACAGCTTCCTGAGGCCTCAAGCTGGCCCCAATTCTCTGGAACAGGAGAATATGATCATATGGAACTCATAGATTATATTTATGGACTCTTCATTGATGTACCAAGCATACCGGATTACTGGATTACCGCTAGACTAAATACAGAATTGAAAGGTCATGCTAGTATATGGTACACAGAAATGAAAGATATCCATGGTGGAAGAGCCAAATCATACAAAAGTACAGTAATAGAACTTGGATATGGCAAGAGACCATGTCATTTGACAGTGACAAATACTCTGTGGACAAAGATCCATATGAGTGGTGTCTTAGACAGTCTAAAAGACTTGAAGCCATTGATCCGCAGATGAACATCAAAATGAGGAATCACAAGCTTCTGACACAACTGCCAGGAGAACTAGAGCATGCAGTAAAATGCAGATGCAACCAAAATTGCACTCTACATGACATTGCTAATACCTTACAAGATATAAGGAAAAGGACTAATACACGGAAATTCAGCTTATATAGGGGCAGTAGTTTCAAAGAGAAACAACCTCTCAGGGTGGAGTTTCAAGACAAACCCAAAGAAAGAGTGGCAGAAGTGGCAAAGAAGAGGAATTCTTGTCACAATTGTGGTTCAACAGACCACTATGCCAACAACTGTCCAAAGGTAAAGAGAAAAGTCTACGCCATTGAGAAAGTCCCAGAGGAGGAATCCCCAACAGAGGATTCTTAATCAGACTTCATGGATGATGCCATCAGAGAACAATCTGATGATCATTAAGACCCAAGAGAAGAATTTCTGGTGGATTACCAAGAGGAAACCACACTTGAAATTCAGGACATACAGTTGGAAGCAGGCATGCCACAGGATACTTCAAAAAAAAACTTGTGCAAACATACACAAGATGAACAAACATTCCTGGTTACATCAACCAAAGGGATGGCATATATACATGAAACAGCTACAAAAGTGACCGTCTGTATTTACAATGCTCAGCATCCACTGATCATTAACAGTGGAGCACACTCCTCCATAGTGGCCAGAAAATATCTCGACAACCACTCTCCAAATTCGGAAGAGCCGCTCTTGCCCACCAAGGCAAAGAACTTTAAAAGTGCATCAGGGAAGATGAACTCCATTGGGACAATTATCAAAGAGATAATCATACCCTATAGGAAAGGTAATATCAGACTCAAACCAGAGTTTGTAGTGCTTGATTATGCCCACATCCAGGGGTTCTTGCTGGGAACAGATTACCAAAGCATTTATGGCATAGATATTTACAATAGTAAAAACAGGCATATTACCATTGGTACTAACAAGGAGAAGAAATTTTCACTTGATATATACCAAATCTGTACCCATGACCCACTGGAGGAGCTACTCAATGAATTCAGGGAGGGACAGTTTAGCACTACCCTCACCAGTGAACAAAAACTAAGTTTACTGAAGATGCTGAGGAAAAACAGACCAGCATTAGCCATTGGTGAAGAACCATTAGGCAATATCAGAGGCCATGATATAGAGCTATATCTGGATGTCGAAAGACCTACTCCACCCATGCTTAGGAGACCTCCTTATCCAAAAAGCCTGGAAACCAGGAAAGAATTTGAAAAATACATCAATGAACTTCTGGAAAGGGATGTTGTCATGAAGATTGGACATAATGAAATAGTGGAAATCACCACTCCTGTCCTAATCACCTGGCATGATGGAATGTAAGGTTTGACTATGAAACAATAAGTGAAAATTACTAATTTTTTACTTATTGTACTCTGAATGTCCTTATAATTGAAATAAATAAGATTAAAATAATAATAATAATAAAGAAATATTATTATTATGGCGTAAAAATATTATATTATTAAATAAATATAATAATATAATTAATATTATATGAAATTATAATATTATAAATAATATATTAATATAAAATAATTAATATATTATAAAGCTCTTTATTATTGTTACCAGCAAATAATAAAGGCGTAAAAAACTGTTTTTCATAAATAAAAAACAATTAAAACAATAATATTACTAATATTAAAGCTATATATTAATATAAATACTATTTATATTAAATAAGAATTATTAAGAGTAATAATAAGAGAGAAATTATTATAATAAGATGAAATAACCTACTTTTAACACTTAAAATAATAATTTTGAGATATTTTACGCCAAAAGAATATAATACAACTTTTTCAAATTGTATTAACAATAAAAAATAAAGAAAATTACTAAAATTCTTGATTTTACGTGGAAATGAGTTTACAGAGAGATTTATGACAAAACAATTAAAGAACTGATTTAATCACGTAAAAATAGTGATTAATATTAAGATGGTCTTTGGTCTTTAATAATATAAGAGTTTTATATATAAAGAATAAAGAGATTACCTTTTATTTAATTGATTTAATGTTTTTGATGCGTCTGAGGGGTAAATAGAGTAAAAAGAGCTCTATTTATAGTAAATACCTCCCTCCTAGAGTCCAACAGGCTTCTAGTAGACGTGTACTGATCATATCCACTGGAATTGATAAATAGTTTAAGGTTTGAGGGTGATTACATCATGATCAAACCATATTACATCATTATTACACCATTATTTAGAGTTATCACTATAACTCTAAGTTTGATGACATCAGAGGCTTGGCAGAACCCCAAATTTCGTGGATTTTATTAGTTTTAATCATAAGCTAATAGTATTCACCAATTTTATAACTCTTAAGACTGTTAAACTTAAATTAAGGTTACAGTATGTGATCATAACAGCTCAAATTAAGCTCAAACTTTGATCCTCAATAACCTTTAGGATTTACACGCTACAGCAATTCAGAGAGTGAATTCTGATAGCCTGGCATAACCTTATTATGCTGCCAAGAGCTTTTCATTACATCATCAAAACTCTAATTTTGATGATTTTCCTTGTAACTCATCTTTTCTGTTGAAATTCAATATTTTAAACTTCAAACCTTGATTTCAGGGGGTTATACCCTGAATTTAATAATAAAAATTACATCATTCTTCACGAATGAACTAGGAGAATCCAACTGTGTACTTTTTTTAAGTTTGGAACACTTTCACAACAAAGTGGTCAACAGCTCTGTTGATTTTTATCAATAATTCATCATAGGTTTTAACCTTGTTTATAATTTGTAAAATAAAGTTCATATCTGTGTTCTTACAGTAATTACGTGGTAACTTTATTTTTGGTTCATCATTCTATCATGTATAGTTTAGAAGATATTAGCTATGATCCTTGAATATATGCGGTGACCAAAAAAGTGCATATATTCAGGATAATTCCTTAAGTATTAACATTGAAAATTAGCTTATTAATTTTTTTATGTGTGGATTTTCATGGGGAATCCACTGGTACAATTTATTTCACATGTTGTTTTCATTAGTTCTTGAGATAAATAAGGTTTTATGATTTTTATAAGGTATTATACCTTATAATTCCTTAAATATTGACTTTACAGATATGCCATAAAAATGGTATATGTGTATTTTTCCATGGGGAATCCAATGGTATAATTTATTTTACAAGTTGATTCATTGGTTTTTAAGTTAAACCAATTTTTGTACCAATTTATGGTATTTTTTGTATATTTAAGTAATTATTCTTAATGTATAATTATTCTAAGTAATTTTAATATAATTATATTAAAGGTATAATTGTTCTGAGTCTTTTTGTGACCTTATTGGGTATGTGGTCATATCTCAAAGGCTCACATTCCCTACCACCAAAAAAGATTGTACCACAATCTGATATTTGTGATTAGGGTATCATCCACTGTCCTACCTCTTCATTAGACTTTGTTAGTCTTGAAGCTCAATAATGCTTAACTTTTCTATTTTTCAGGCTTTCTTTCATGTCTGAACCTTCTTAGTAGTTTATCAGCATTTATTATATCTTTCTCAAGTATCCATTCATCTTCTTGAGTTGAATTTCTATACCTTACAAGGTATTCCCTTTCTTTTTTGTTTCTTGTCCTTCTTTCCTTAAGGACTTTTACTATTTTCTTTTCTTCTCCTTCTTCCAAGGGTGGAATTTCAAGTGGGGGTTTATTTCTTAGTGGAAATAACTCCTTGTCACTTGAACTGTAAGGTTTTATCAGACTTACAGGGAAAGCTGGGTGTTTGTTCATTAGTTCACCTGTGAGTTCTAATTGCACAGCATTGGGTCCATGGAGTGCTTTTATCATAAATCGTCCTGCAAAGGAATCTTTCAATTTCTTTGGGCCTTTAATGTTATTGAAATTAAGGGTTGATACTAAAACCAAGTCTCGTATTTTGAAATCAGGTGGCTTATGACTTTTATCCCATCTTTCTTTTGCATATTCAAAAGAATCTTGCATGCATCTGTTTGCATGGTGTCTTGCTTTGTCAAGCATTATTTTGAAACTGCTTGCTGTTGGATGTATATCCACTAAGTCCTTTTTGAGGGTGTCATAAGGAAGTCTTGGATTCCAACCTTTCTCTAGCATTGCTGGTGTTTTGCCAGTAGAAGAATGGATTGATGTCTTATATGCCAGTTCAAGTTCTGGTATTAGTGTACACCAATCATGGGTAAAACCATCAGAATCCTTGAATTCTAGCCCATAAGCACAGAATCTTCTGATCATGTCCTCTAAGGTCTGTATCATTCTTTCTGCTAAACCATCAGTTTGGGGATGGTAAGCTGTTGAGAATGATAACTTTGTCCCAAACAAGTTATGGAGATTTGTCCATAATGCTGAAGTGAACTTTGGGTCTCTGTCACTTATAATATTTTGGAATAAGCCTGTGTGGCTAATGACTTTATTCCATATCATTATGGCTGTATCCATAGCTGTGTCATCTTTATGACATGGTAAGAACATTGGAGTTTTACTGTACCTGTCCACTAACACTAGGCATGCATTATAACTCCTGTCTCCTCCTGGAGGTAAGGCTGTTACCCAATCCATATGGACTATTTCCCATGGGGATTTTGGTTCTTGGATTTGGATCATCATTCCAAATTTCTTTCCTGTGGCTCTGTTGGCTTTTTGACATCTGTCACAGGTTTGGCAGTATTCTGCAACATCTTTCTTCCAATTTGGCCACCAAGAGCAGGTTTTCACCCTCTCTAGTGTCCTATCTTCTGAGAGATGTCCAGATGCAACACTATCATGACACTCATATAAAATAGTGTTTATTAGTGTTCTATCTGTTAAGGCCATAACACATGTTTGTTTTGTTCTATGGTAAAGGATTCCATCAAGGAGGTGAAATCTTCCTTCATCATATGCCTTTTTCCATATTTCATCTAGTTTTGATGAAAGTGATGGATCTTTGCAGTCTTTCATTAGAAGTTGACTTAAGATATGGCAATTTTTGTCTGTCTTATAGCTTTCTTTAACTTGGTTAAAGAATTCTGTGCCAATGTCTGTAACACATATTCCTTCTATATGGTGCTCCTCTTGTGGTACCCATGCTGGATTGTCAGGGGTATTTGCTAGAGCCCATCTGCTAAGACCATCTGCATTTTTATGAATATTCCCAGATTTATGAACAATAGTCATATTTCCTCTATATTCTTGGATAGCAATTTGCCATCTCAGCATATGTCTATTTGGAGTCTTCATATTTAATAGTGATTTCACAGCATTACAGTCTGTGATTACATCAAATACTGTGCCATCCAAATAATAATGCAGTTTTTCTAAAGCCCATACTAGGCATAAGCATTCCATTTGGCTTGCTCCATACCTTGCTTCTGTTGGCTTTATCTGCCTTGAAATGAAACAAATTGGTCCTTCCACTGGTTTATCATTGATACTTTGTGTTTGGTGAAGTGCAGCACCTAGTCCTTCTCCACAAGCATCAATGTACAGTTTGAAGGGTAGTTTCCAATCTGGCATCAGAAGAAATGGGGCATTTGTTAAGGAATTTTTCAATTCTTCATATGCCTTGACTCTTTCTTCTGTCATCTCATAGACTGTTTGTTGGTCACATAGCTTATACAAGGATTTAGCAATCTTTGCAAAGTCCTTTATATGCTGTCTATAGTAACCAGCAAATCCTAGAAATGATTGCATTTCTTTTTTGGTTTGAGGCATTGGTTTAAGTAGTACTGCTGCTACTTTATTTTTGTCTATGCCTAGACTAAGGCCAGATACTACATGTCCTAGTGCCTTTAATTCACTGTATGCAAAATGACATTTTTTCAAGGAAATTTTCATATTTACTTGGACTATTTTCTGTAGTACCCTTTCTAGTCTTGTAAGGTGATTTTCCCAAGTTTCTGAGCAAACTATGATATCATCAATATAGATAATCAACCATCCTTCTGATAATTCTTCAGGGAATATGGTATTCATCATTCTTTGATAATGGGAAGGTGCATTTTTTATTCCAAATGGCATTCTTAAGTATTCAAAAATTCCACAATGGACTATTATTCTTAGTAGTTTCTTGGCATTGTCTGTTAAGACATTTTGATGAAAACCCTTAAGAGCATCCATAGCTGTGATGAACTTAGCTTGTGACAATTGGGTCAATGTCTCATGGATTCTGGGTATTGGATATCTGTCTGGAATGGTATAGGTATTCAGGGCTCTGAAGTCTCCTACCATCCTTGATTTTCCATTATGTCAAGTTATAATGACAGGTGTAGTAACTTCTACTTGTTCATTATGTCCAACCTTTCTTAATACTCCAAGGTCCATTAATTCTTTAATGTGCACCTCTAAGGCTTCTCTAGCTCTTGGACTGGCTGGATAAGCAGGTCTTCTTAATAAAGGTGGGTAAGGTTTTTCTACATTAAGAATTATATCCACTTCATGTCCAATTATGGCACCTAGTGGCTCTTTGTCAGTTGCAAAGGCATTTTTATACTTAAATAAGAGGTCGATCAATTTTTCTTTCATTTTTTCTGTTAATTCTTGATTGAATTCTGCCTCTTTGAGTTGTTCAGATATAAAAAGTTCCTTTTCTGGAATTTTTTCTTCATTCTTAATAACTGTGATTTGTTTTTTGTTATTTAAGAATCCAAACTTTTGTCTTTTGTTATCTCCTATGGTAAAATATCTATCCTTTTGGTTGGAGATATCTATACCATAGATTGATAAGTAGTCATTCCCAAGTATGAAATGATTACTAGTACAGTTGTCCATTACTACAAACTCTACTTTAATTCTGACACATTGTGAGGGATGAGGAAAAATTAGTGTTAAATCAATTATTCCAAGGGGCTTCATGCTCTCACTTGCACTACTAAATTTGACACCTTGTATTGGCATAAGTTTTTCTTGCCAGTCTGGGACAATGGTTTTTAAATAACTTTTGCCAACACAAGTGCAATATGCTCCTGTATCCAAGTTAACCTTTCCTTCTTGGTTATTAACCATAACAATACTTATACTTGATTTTCCAGCTGTATATCCCATTCCTTTTGCAGGTTTGGTTCTATACATTTTGGCATCTTGTATGTTTGTCAGATTTGTGTCAGATGTTCCAACTTGTGGCAAGTTTGAATTAACATCCAGTACTTCATAAATTATATCAATATTATTAATTTGTGCATTAATTATATTGATTTCATCACTTTCAGAGCTTTCTGACTCTTCTGTCTCTTTTTCAGAGTCAGATTCCTCTTCTTTGTCATTGTGGTTTTCTGTTTCCACAATTTCATTAATCTTTGCTTTTTTAAGGCAATTATTGGCTAAGTGTCCAATACCTCCACATTTATGGCATTTTCTTTGCTCATTATTGTTGGATGTATTGGGCTTAAAAGATTCTTTTGATTTATCTTTTTTGATAAATGGTTTATTTGGGCTTTTAATGTCCAATTTTTTCCAAGTCCTGCCAATTTTTGTTCTTGTCACTATATCTTCTAGTGCATTTATATACTCTTCTGTGGAGCATGGTTCTATGCACCTGCTTCTTAGGGCATGTTCTAGTTCCCCTCCACATTTTTTAAGTATTTTCATATGCACCATCTTCTGTTACATTTCTGGGTACAGTGCATTAAGCCTTTCAACTTGTTTTAAGAACCAAGTTAAAGGTTTATCTTTCTCTGGGTCAAAGAAAGAGTTTTCAAATGCATTTTCTATCTTATACCTCCAGGCATCATTTGCCCACTTGGTGATTATTTCTTGTTTCCACCAAGACCAGGTATTTTTACCATTTGTCTGTCTTATGCCATAATACCATCTTTTTGCAGATTTCTCAAATAATGAATGTAATCTTGCAGTGATCAATTCATCTGGTATGGCATAGTCTTCTTGTAACATGTCAATTGTTTTAATAAATGACATGTGGTCATATTCACCTTCTCCTGTGAATGTTGGCCATTCCTTCAATTGAGGTGCTTCTTTCATTAAGACTTGGTTATTGTCTTGGTGACTCAAGTCTTTTATGAAAGGATTTGACAATTCCTCTTTTGTTTTAACAGGGCTTCTTATATGAGAAAATGGTGTTGATAACTTCGGCATATTTAAATTAGCCTCATTAATTTTATCCATTTTTTCTGTAATAAGCCTTATTTCACTTTGAATATCATCTTTCAGATGCATTCTTGCTTCATCACTTTTTTCCACATGGTCCAAAAGTAATTTTTGGTGTGATGAAGTCTTTTCTTCAAATTTTTCTACAGAAATACTTAATTTATTTAATTTTTCTGTAAGATTGTCAATACTCACATCATAATTGATTGTCAAAGTCTTGTCTTTGATATCTTTTATGTATTTATACAATTCTTGTTGTCCTTGTATTAATTTTTGAGTATTGTCAATCAAATTCTTTGGTTTATTATATTCAACAATAAACTTAATGTTGTCAATTTCTTTTTTGTTTTGCACAACAATTTTTGTTAAAGAAGATAAATTGTTATTTATTTCTTGTAGTGATAATAAACTATTTTTAATTTCTTTTAGAGGTAATATACTATTTTTAATTTCTGTTAAAGTATTTACAACATCTTTGGACAAGGTTATTTCTTTGGGAAATGAGGTTGTCTCATTCTTTGCTCTTCCTTGTCCTTGAATTCCATCAAGGTTCTGGCCATGTTGAAAACATTGTCCATGGCATCCTTTTGGATTCTTGGGATTCTGTAACTTGGGGAATATGGTTTCCTCCAATGCTTTTTCTTGTTCTTCTTCCCTTCTTGGGGAAGTGGGTTGACTTGAGGCTTGCTGGTAGAGGCTACTGGGGCTTCTTCCTTGGTTGCCTCCCTCTTTTTGGCATGATAATCCTTGATTTTTTTGATTTGCGGTTTGGATGACAGTGGATTCCATCCATTGGAGTATTTCACTATCTCCTCCTCTTTGAGGAACTTTTTCAGGATGTGCCAGGAGTTCATCACTCCTTGGTGTATTTGAGGCAGCATTTCCCAGTCTTTGTCCTTGTATACTGTGTAATACTGCTTGTACTGGCTCATGTAGATGTCTATTTGAGCCCTCTGAATGTGATTTGTACCTATTTGAGTTACTCATACTTAGTTCCAATTCAGGCTCAGATATCATGGGCATTTCTGGGACTTGCCTTTGGGATAAGGCACTTCCTTGTGTGGATTCGGTTCCACCGGGAATATTGCCCTTCCTTTTCCCTTTTGAGGGATCAATTCTACCTCTGAGTCCAGCTCCATCTGATTGGATGGAGTATTGGGAACCTCTTCTGGTAGTCATAATTTTAAGAAAAAAATAAAAGTATTTTAGAATAAAATTCTTTTATGGCAATTTAAAAAGAGGTGCTCACCTTCAGAGTCTTGAATGGTGGGCCCTGGAAAGTCTAATTTCTTAGCTTTCTTTCTTTTGGTTATAACTGGTGTTGGAGAACTTTGACAAGTTTCTTCCACCAATCTCTCAACAGTAGCTTGGTTGTCTTCTGTTGGGTTATCTTCAAACACTAAAAATGACAAATAAATATAAGTCTTTTTATAAGAAGTGTTATTTTTGGCAAGATATGGCAATTTTCCACGTAGAAATTGCTTTTATATCTTTGAAAAATTGAAATGAATAAAAATGAATAAAAATAACTTTTTTATTTGTTTTTAATATTTTTTAATATTTATTTTTATATTTTTTATTTTTAAAGAATAAGATAAAAAATGAATATGATTCTTATAAAATTAAATTATAATAAAAATTATTTTTAATTTATAAAATATCTCTTTTAATCACTAGAGTCACTCAAAGAAAGTTCTTGCAAGTCTAAGGATGTGAAAAACCACGTGTAAGACAGTACAATTGCTTTCCAAATGCCTCAATAGTTTTTAAAATCAATAAAATATAAAATTATTATATAATTTTATGATTATAAATATAATTTATTATTGGATAAACCCAAATAGAATCTTTTTAAAGGTCTTTTAAGTAAATATCACGGCCAGGCCCCCAAATGTAAGGTTTGACTATGAAACAATAAGTAAAAATTACTAATTTTTTACTTATTGTACTCTGAATGTCCTTATAATTGAAATAAATAAGATTAAAATAATAATAATAATAAAGAAATATTATTATTATGGCGTAAAAATATTATATTATTAAATAAATATAATAATATAATTAATATTATATGAAATTATAATATTATAAATAATATATTAATATAAAATAATTAATATATTATAAAGCTCTTTATTATTGTTACCAACAAATAATAAAGGCGTAAAAAACTTTTTTTTTATAAATAAAAAACAATTAATAACAATAATATTACTAATATTAAAGTTATATATTAATATAAATACTATTTATATTAAATAAGAATTATTAAGAGTAATAATAAGAGAGAAATTATTATAATAAGATGAAATAACCTACTTTTAACACTTAAAATAATAATTTTGAGATATTTTACGCCAAAAGAATATAATACAACTTTTTCAAATTGTATTTACAATAAAAAATAAAGAAAATTACTAAAATTCTTGATTTTACGTGGAAATGAGTTTACAGAGAGATTTATGACAAAAACAATTAAAGAATTGATTTAATCACGTAAAAATACTGATTAATATTAAGATGGTCTTTGGTCTTTAATAATATAAGAGTTTTATATATAAAGAATAAAGAAATTACCTTTTATTTAATTGATTTAATGTTTTTGATGCGTCTGAGGGGTAAATAGAGTAAAAAGAGCTCTATTTATAGTAAATACCTCCCTCCTAGAGTCCAACAGGCTTCTAGTAGACGTGTACTGATCATATCCACTGGAATTGATCAATATTTTAAGGTTTGAGGGTGATTACATCATGATCAAACCATATTGCATCATTATTACACCATTATTTAGAGTTATCACTATAACTCTACATTTGATGACATCAGAGGCTTGGCAGAGCCCCAAATTTCGTGGATTTTATTAGTTTTAATCATAAACTAATAGTATTCACCAATTTTATCACTCTTAAGACTGTTAAACTTAAATTAAGGTTACAGTATGTGATCATAACAGCTCAAATTAAGCTCAAGCTTTGATCCTCAATAACTTTTAAGATTTACACGCTACAGCAATTCAGAGAGTGAATTCTGATAGCCTGGCATAACCTCATCATGCTGCCAAGAGCTTTTCATTACATCATCAAAACTCTAATTTTGATGATTTTCCTTGTAACTCATCTTTTCTGTTGAAATTCAATATTTTAAACTTCAAACCTTGATTTCAGGGGGTTATACCCTGAATTTAATAATAAACATTAAATCATTCTTCACGAATGAACTAGGAGAATCCAACTGTGTACTTTTTTTAAGTTTGGAACACTTTCACAACAAAGTGGTCAACAGCTCTGTTGATTTTTATCAATAATTCATCATAGGTTTTAACCTTGTTTAGAATTTGTAAAATAAAGCTCATATCTGTGTTCTTACAGTAGTTACGTCGTAACTTTATTTTTGGTTCATCATTCTATCATGTATAGTTTAGAAGATATTAGCTATGATCCTTGAATATATGCATTGACCAAAAAAGTGCATATATTCAGGATAATTCCTTAAGTATTAACATCGGAAATTAGCTTATTAATTGTTTTATGTGTGGATTTTCATGGGAAATCCACTGGTTCAATTTATTTCACATGTTGTTTCATTAGTTCTTGAGATAAATAAGGTTTTATGATTTTTATAAGGTATTATACCTTATATTTCCTTAAATATTGACTTTACAGATATGCCATAAAAATGGTATATGTGTATTTTTCCATGGGGAATCCAATGGTATAATTTATTTTACAAGTTGATTCATTGGTTTTTAAGTTAAACCAATTTTTGTACCAATTTATGGTATTTTTTGTATATTTAAGTAATTATTCTTAATTTATAATTATTCTAAGTAATTTTAATATAATTATATTAAAGGTATAATTGTTTTGAGTCTTTTTGTGACCTTATTGGGTATGTGGTCATATCTCAAAGGCTCACATGGAAAGTCTAGACTGTGTGGAGACTTCAGAGCTCTAAATAACTACAAAAAAGCGGACAGGTACCCTATACCCAGGATACCTCATGCCTTGGATAGTTTAGCTAAATCCAAATACATAACCAAAATGGATTGTATCAAAGGTTTCCACCAAAATGGATTCAAACCAAACTCCATGAAATTGCTCAGAATAATATGCCATATGGGCATATATGAGTACACTAGGATGCAATTCGCATCAAGAATGCACCAGCCCACTTCCAAAGGGTGATGGACAGAATATTTCAAGAACAAATATTGGAAGGCTGGATGGTGGTATATATTGATGATATCATCATATACTCAGAGACATGGGAAGTACATCTACAATACATAGACAGAGTGCTAAGTAAATGTACACCCATAAATCTGAAGATTTCACTGAAAAAGTGTAATTTTGGCCAACAAGAGCTACTAGCTCTAGGACATAAATTCTCAGGTCTTAGTCTGGAAATTGACCAGAGCAAAGTAGCAGCAGTTTTTCAAAAGCCAGTACCAAAGAGCATCAAAGAGATTCAATCTTTCCTTGGGTTTGCTAGCTACTACAGAAACGAAATCAAGAATTTTGCCCACATAACTAGTAGTTTATACAAGTTATGTTCCAAAGATGTAGGTTTTGAACTTACCAAGGAAAGAAGGGATGCATATGAGAGGATCAACCATGAACTCACAAATGCACCTGTACTCATCTTGCCTGACTTTGAACTACCATTCAAGCTATATATAAATGAAGCATGTAGCCAAGGCTTAGGAGCAGCCCTTCACCAAAGACAAATTGTGGATGGTGAACCAAGAGAGGGAGTAATAAGTTACATCTCTAGGCAACTGAAAGATTCAGAAGCCAGGTATGGGGCCACCCAGAATGAATGTCTATGTCTAGTCTGGGCTCTGGAAAAACTCAATTATTATCTGGAGGGTGCAGTCTTTGAAGTCTACACAGACTGCACAGCCTTGAAGTCTTTACTAAACATGAAGACCAGAAATAGACACATGCTGAGATGGAAAATAGCCATCCAGAAGTATAGGGGATCATGACCATCATATACAAAGAAGGTAAAAGTCATACCAATGCAGATGGCCTTAGCAGATGGCCACGGGATAATGTCAAGAGCAATCCAGCTTATGACCCTGAAGCTTCAGCCAAGATCCCTATCCACTTCATGGAAATAGATAGGAGGAGGAACTTCAGATTCTCTGAATGGGCACCAGGAAGTGGTACCCTTGACAGTGGGAACACTGATTCAGAAGGAATAGAAGCCCCCATACTGGGAATAAGTTCCTCAGAACTGCACAATGAATTTTTCAGTGCAGTACTGAAGTCTTATGCCAAACACAAACAGTGTGGAATATCTCTACAACTCCTTCAACAAAAGTACAGGAGTCCAGAACTGGAATCCCAGCTGGAAGAACCCTGGTTGAGGGCCTACAAGGATAACAAGTTCTTCCTTGCGGGTGGCCTGCTTTACCACAGAGAGAAACACACAAGTGCACTCACAGTGGTAGACAGAGACCACATCTATCTGATCCTACAGGAATGTCATGAATGCCCCTATATGGGACACATGAGTGAAGACAGGACCAGAGAGAGGGTAGCAAGCACAGCTCGGTGGCCCAAGTGGGGACAAGAGTTTAGTGAATACATCAACACTTGTGAAAGATGCCAAAAGGCAAAAAGGAAACATGGGAAGAAGTATGGGTTACTTCAGCATATAGAAGAACCCAAACACCCATGGGAAACCATCAACATGGACTGGGTCACAGGACTTGTCCCAGGAGGCAAAGAAAACTACAATGCCTGCTTAATCATAGTTGATAGGTTCAGCAAGAGCATGAGATGTCTACCATGCCACAAAGAGGACACAGCCATGGACACTGCTCTGTTATTTTGGAATAACATCATATCCACCTGTGGAGTCTCTAAGATCATAATCAGTGACAGGGACCCAAAATTCACATCTGAATTTTGGACCAATTTATATGACATGCTTGGCACCAAGCTTGAATTTTCCACAGCTTACCATCCACAAACAGATGGCCTAGCTGAGAGGATGATCCAGACAATGGAGGACATCCTTAGAAGGCTCTATGACTATGGCATGGAATACAAGGACCATGAGGGATACACCCATGACTAGGTTACCCTTCTACCAGCTGTCCAACTGGCTTTTAATACAAGTCAGCACTCTACCACAGGAAAAACACCTGCAGTGGTAGAGAAAGGGTGGAATCCCCTGCTTCCTGTGGATCACTTGAAGAAGAATCACCTAGCCACTCACCCCACAGCCAAAGACTTCCATGATATGTGGAAGAGGGCTTGTGATACAGCTGCCAAATGCATAGCTGAGGCAATAGAATAGAAAAAGCAGAGGTTGGACAAGACACACATGTAACCTGACTTTAAGGAATGGGACCAGGTGCTAGTGTCTACACTGAACTTTAATAATCTTAAAGGACCTAAGAAAATGAGACACTCATTTGTAGGGCCCTTCACTATCATTAAATTGATAGGGAAGAATGCAGTGGAAGTCAAAATTACAGAGGAATTTTCCAGGACGCACCCAGTCATTCCAGTAAGGTTAGTCAAGCCATACTTCCAAACAGAGGAGGACAAACTCCCCTCCAGGAAGAAGAACCCCACACCACCTGTGTCAGGATGAAACTATGACAAATAGGTAAGTAAGCTAATTACAGCTTTGACTATGTTTGTGACATGGTAAAAAATGATTTTAAAAGGATTTATAAAGTTTCAATATGGTTTAAAATGAAATTAAAGGGCTTTAGTATACTGGGTATAGTGGTGGTGAGTGCTATTGAAAGCCCTGGGTGCAGCTTTATCTGTTGGGTTAAAAAAATAAAAGACTACAATAATTAAAGATTCTAATTATACCTCATTATTTAACCAAGAGTAAGACTGTTTTTGACAGTTTACTACGTAGGTTATTTAAGAGCAGGATTAGGAGACAATTCTGGCTGTGAAAAAGCCTCCTTTTTATCCTGAAATGGGGTGGAAAGGGTGCTAGACCTTTCCACGTAGAGGAAGTGAAGATTTTTCACTCTCTAGGACTGGCTTGTGGTTTGCAAACAGCCTTTATAGCCTGCATTGGGCCCAGATGTGGTTTTGAAACCACATCTGCGCAGTTTTCACCAATACAGGGTGAAAATTTTCATCTGGGGACCTCACAGCCTGATTCTGACGTGTATGACGCGTAGAATGCTGTACAGAAAGTGTATGGGACCCCAGTATTGACTGACTTATGAGGTATTGAAGTATTAACATGCTTCTTCGTCTGTTTGACACCTCATAATCAGAGTACAACTGTATCCTGTCATAATACAGCTGTATTGGTCATATTGTGGGATTATAACTTTCAAATGGCCATAACTCTGTCAGCTTTTGAGATATCATGCGCAAACTTGGTTTATTGGATAGCCCTGTATGGTCTCTACACAGCAATACCGAATCTGGTATGGTTATCATTAAATATGACAGAGGTATCCCATGTACAAGGTTTTTTGTACATAGGCGTGGTTTGGAAAAAAGCTGTATTGAGCTTGTTTGCCTCATAACTTCTGTTATAGTTGAGATATAAAGAAGTGGATGGCACCATCACATAGCCCTGATTGTGCGCTTTCCAAAAAGACCCCACTTCAAGTATCCCACACTAAAACTGTAGAAGTTAGATGAGAGGTGCATGTTTTGTTCACCCTTATTTGGCCTGAAATTGACCATAACTCCAGTAATATTGGTGCTAGCTCAGTTTGGCTGGTACCATTGGATAGCCCTGGATTATAGCTTAATTTTGAGTACCCATTTGATGGGGTTAAGCCTCTCCTTCTAGATTTTAGATGAGAGGTGAAAATTAAGGTTTATGCTCAGCAATAACTTTGAGCAGGAATAACTTTGTTATTTCTTGTCCTATGGTTATGGGATTTATATTTTCAGAAAGAGGTGATTTTCCTATTTCTTTTGATACCTTTTGAGCTGATTTGGCTCAGCTCCATGTTTTGGTGGTATCTTGGCTATACCATTGGTTTATGGTATTTTGGCTGTCATGCTTGTGCTCTGGTTTTGAGTCACAGGCTGACATACCCTCCCTCTCAAAAAGGCTCATCGTTGACAAGACTGTTCAGTCCTCCTAGAGGCCCTGAAACTTCTTAGATGAAGGTTCCCATCTGGTATGGCATCTTCGGCCAACCATTTGTCTTTATTAGCTGTTTGGTGTTTGAATCTTACTAAGTATTGTCTTTGATCCTTTCCATTAAGTCTGATCTTTCTGGCCGTGATGATTTTACTCACAGGTCCTGGGGAATCCTCCACTTCCACTATATTAGGTGGTGTGGGGTTCTTTTTTCCTGGTGTGGAATTTATCCTCCTCTGTTTGGAAGTATGGTTTGACTAAAATCACTGGGAAGACTGAGTGCTTCCTGGAAAATTCCTTTGTAAGTTTGACGTCCACTGCATTCTTTCCTATCAACTTAATGATAGTGAAAGGCCCTACAAATGAGTCCCTCATCTTCTTGGGTCCTTTAAGATTATTAAATTTCAGTGTAGACACTTGCACCTGGTCCCCTTCCCTAAAGTCAGGTTCCATGTGTGTCTTGTCACACCTCTGCTTATTATAATCTTTTGCTTCAGCTATGCATTTAGCAGCTGTATCACAAGCCCTCTTCCACATATCATGGAAGTCTTTGGCTGTGGGATGAATGGTTAGAAGATTCTTCTTCAAATGATCCACTGGCAACAAGGGATTCCACCCTTTCTCTACCAGTGCAGGTGTTTTTCCTGTGGTAGAGTGCTGACTTGTATTATAAGCCAGCTGAACAGCTGGTAGAAGGGTAACCCAGTCATGTGTATATCCCTCATGGTCCTTATATTCCATGGTATAGGCACAAAACCTTCTAAGGACGTCTTCCATAGTCTGGATCATCCTCTCAGCTAGGCCATCTGTTTGGGGATGGTAAGCTGTGGAAAAGGCAAGCTTGGTGGCAAAAATGTCATACAAGTTGGTCCGAAATACAGATGTGAATTTTGGGTCCCTATCACTAATGATGATTTTAGGGACTCCACAGGTAGATATGATGTTATTCCAAAATAACAGAGCAGTATCCATGGCTGTGTCCTCTTTGTGGCATGGTAGACACCTCATGCTCTTGCTGAATCTATCAACTATGATCAATCAGGCATTGTAGTTTTCTTTGCCTCCCGGGACAAGTCCTGTAACGCAGTCCATGTTGATGGTCTCCCATGGGTGTTTGGCTTCTTCTATATGCTGAAGTAACCCATACTTCTTCCCATGTTTCCTTTTTGCCTTTTGGCACCTTTCACAAGTGTTGATGTATTTTCCCAACTCTTGTTCCCACTTGGGCCACCAATCTGTGCTTGCTACCCTCTCCTTGGTCCTGTCTTCACTCATGTGTCCCATATAGGGGCAGTCATGGAATTCCTGCAGGATCAGGGAGATGTGGTCCCTATCTACCACTGTGAGTTCACTTGTGTGTTTTTCTCTGTGGCAGAGGAGGCCATCTATAAGGAAAAACTTGTTGTCCTTATAGGCCCACAACCGGGGTTCTTCCAGCTGGGATTCCAGTTCTGGACTCCTTTACTTTTTTTGAAGGAGTTGTAGTAATATGCCACACTGTTTGTGCTTGGAATAAGACTTCAGTACTGCACTGAAAAATTCATTGTGAAATTCTGAGGAACTTATTCCCAGTATGGGAGTTTCTGTTCCTTCTGAATCAGTGTTCCCACTGTGAAGGGTACCACTTTCTGGTGCCCATTCACAAAATCTGAATTTCTTCTTTCTATTCACTTCCATGAAATGGATCTTGGCTGCAACTTCAGGGTCATAAGCTGGATTGCTTTTGACATTGTCCAGTGGCCATCTGCTAAGGCCATCTGCATTGGTATGACCTTTATCTTCTTTGTATATGATGGTAATGTTCCCTCTATACTCCTGGATGGCTATTTGCCATCTCAGCATGTGGCTATTTGTAGTCTTCATGTTCAGTAAAGACTTCAAGGCTGTGCAGTCTGTGTAGACTTCAAAGACTGCACCCTCCAAATAATAATGGAGTTTCTCTAGAGCCCAGACTAGACATAGGCACTCAGTCTGGGTGGCCCCATACCTGGCTTCTGAATCTTTCAGCTGCCTTGAGATGTAGAAAATTACTCCTTCTCTTGGTTCACCATCCACAATTGGTCTTTGGTGAAGGGCTGCTCCTAGGCCTTGACTGCATGCTGCATCTATATATAACTTGAATGGTAGTTCAAAGTCAGGTAAGAAGAGCACAGGTGCATTTGTGAGTCCATATTTGATCCTCTCATATGCATCCCTCCTTTCCTTGGTTATTTAAAAAACTACATCTTTTGAGCATAACTTGTATAAGCTACTAGTTAGGTGTGCAAAGTTTTTGATGTGGTTTCTATAGTAGCTAGCAAACCCAAGGAAAGATTGCATCTCTTTGATGCTTTTTGGTACTGGCTTTTGCAGTACTGCTGCTACTTTATTCTGGTCAATTGCCAGACTAAGACCTGAGACTTTATGTCCTAGAGCCAGTAACTCTTGTTGGCCAAAGTTGCACTTTTTAAGTGAAATTTTGAGATTTATGGGTGTGCATTTACTTAGTACTCTGTCTATGTATTGCGAATGGTCTTTCCATGTCTCTGAGTATATGATGATATCATCAATATATACCACCATCCAGCCTTCCAGTATTTCTTCTTGGAATATTGTGTCCATCATCCTTTGGAAATGGGCTGGTGCATTTTTGATGCCAAATGGCATCCTGGTATACTCATATATGCCCATATGGCATATTATTCTGAGTAGTTTCATGGAGTTTGGTTTAACTCCATTTTGGTGGAAGCCTTTCATACAATCCATTTTGGTTATGTATTTAGCTTTTGCCAGTTTATCCAAGGCATTAGGTATCCTGGGTATGGGGTACCTGTCTGCCTTTGTGTAGTTTTTCAGAGCTCTGAAGTCTCCACACAGTCTAGAATTGCCATCATGCCAGGTGATTAGGACTGGGGTGGTGATTTCCACTATTTCATTATGTCCAATCTTCCAGATGACATCCATGTCCAAGATTTCATTGTTATGTTTCTCAATTTCTTTCCTGGTTTCCAGCCTTTCTGGATAAGGAGGTCTCCTAAGCATGGGTGGATAAGGCCTTTCCACATCCAGATAAAGCTCTATATCATGGCCTTTGATCTTGCCTAATGCTTCTTCACCAATGGCAAATGCTGGTCTGTTCTTTCCCACCATCTTCAGTAAACTTAGTTTTTGTTTATTGGTGAGGGTAGTGCTAAACTGTCCCTCTCTGATACCTTCAGAAGTTCTTCTAGTGGATCCTGAGAAGATACCTGGTATATATCAAGTGAAAATTTCTTTTCCTTGTTAGTACCAATTGTGATGTGCCTATTTTTACTGTTGTAAATGTCTATGCCATACATCCTCTGGTAATCTGTTCCCAGTAAAAACCCTTTTATGTGGGCATCATTAAGCACTACAAACTCTGGGTTGAGTCTGATATTACCCTTCCTGTGGGGTATAATTATCTCTTTGATGATTGTCCCAATGGAAGTCATCTTCCCTGATGCACTTTTAAAGTTCTTTGCCTTAGTGGGCAAGAGTTGTTTTTCCCAGTTTGGGAAGTAGGTATCCAGATAGTTTCTGGCCACTATGGAGCAGTGTGCCCCACTAACAATGATCAGTGGATGCTGTGCATGGTCAATGCAAACAGTCATTTTTGTGGCTGTCCCATGTATATATGCCATTCCTTTTGCTGGTGTAACCAGGAATGTATGTGCATCTTGTGTGTGTTTTCACACGTTTTTATTAGCATTGTCCTGTGGCATGCCTGCTTCCAACTGTATGTCCTGAATTTCTAGTGGGGTTTCCTCTTGGTATTCCACTAGAAATTCCTCTCTTGGGTCTTGATCATCATCAGATGGTTCTCTGATGGCATCACCCATGGAGTCTGATTCAGAATCCTCTGTTGGAGGTTCTTCCTCAGGGACTTTCTCTATGGCATAGACTTTCTTCTTTGCCTTTGGACAGTTGTTGGCATAGTGGTGTGCTGAACCACAATTGTGACAAGAATTGCTCTTCTTTGCCACTTCTGCCACTCTTTCTTTGGGTTTGTCTTTAAACTCTACCCTGAAAGGTTGTTTCTCTTTGAAACTACTGCTCTTATATGGGGTGAATTTCCCATATATTAGTCCTTTTCCTTATTTCTTGTAAGGTGTTGGAAATGTCATCTAGAGTGCAATTTTGGTTGCATATGCATTTTACTGCATGCTCTAGTTCTCCTGGCAATTGTGTCAGAAGTTTGTGATTCCTCATTTGGATGTTCATCTGAGGATCAATGGCTGTAAGTCTTTTAGACTGTCTAAGACACCACTCATATGGATCTTTGTCCACAGAGTATTTGTCATTTTCAAATGACACGGTCTTTTGCCATATCCAAGTTCCATTACTGTACTTTTGGATGATTTGACTCTTCCACCATGGCCAGCTTCTTCTGCCATGTATTTCTTTCATTTCTGTGTACCATATACTGGCATGACCTTTGAATGCAGTATTCAATCTAGCAGTGATCCAGTAGTTTGGTATGCTTGGTACATCAATGAAGAGTCCATCAATATAATATATGAGCTCCATATGATCATATTCTCCTGATACAGAGAATTTGGGCCAGCTTGAGGCCTCAGGAAGCTGTTTCAAGGCTTCCTTCTCTGAATAAGACATTCCATCTCCATCCTCGTATTGTGATGGAGATCTTGCCTTATTCATCAACATCGCATCTGGTTTGATGTCATCTGGTTGATATGGATTCTCCATAACTTGGCCTTGTGGTTGGGGCTTCAAGTTATGGTATACATTCAACAATTTTTTTACGTCTTGGTCCAGACAATCCCTGTCCCTTTTGCTGTGGTGTTGTTCTTCAAAGACTGTATTCAGTCTTTTGTTGGTTTCTTCAGAGGCTTTGCTCAGTTGATCATATCCTTCTTGAAGATTCTTAACTATCTGTTCCAAGGAGGCTTGAATTTTTCTCATCCTCTCTTGGCCAGCTTCAATTTCTGCAAACTGCTTTGCAGCTTGCTCAGCATATTGGGACATTTTTAACCACAGTGTTTCACTGTTGATGTTACTCTCAGATGTGATAATGTTATGTTCAGTCTGAGTGGGGGTAATGTTTCTATTACTAGGACTACTGATTCTAGAGTGGTTTACAACTAATTCTGGTTCTTGTGCACTTCTTTTACCAAATCCAACAGCTTCTGAATCATAGGGTCTGACTCTTTCCTCCTCTGGTTGAAGAAGGTTTTGTTCTTGCCCTTGTTTCCTTGTCTTCTCCTGGAAACTTCCTGGAATTGAGAAGAATGGTGACTCTTTGCCACTGACCTGCTGGTTTCTGAATGGTGTGAAGCCACTGGAGAGCTGATTTGGCCTGCTCCTTGTGATCCTGAAGGAATCTTAGTAGGCCCTGTCTGGGTTAACTGTTCTTCTATAGCTTGGATAGTGGCTTGATTCTCCCTTATCCTCTGTGCCCTTGCCTCCAGGAGTCTGAACTGCCTGGTAGGATTCCAAACTTTGGTGATTACCATCAGGTCTTTGATGTCTATCTATTTGAGACAGATCTTCTGGCAACTTGCTCCAAGTTCTGCCCATTGACTTGCCAGGTTGAACCTTTTGTTGTCCACGCTCCATTGAACTAAATCTTTGAGGAGTTGGTGGAGCTGAAGAACTTGATCCATATCCTTCCAGTCCTCTGGTTTGAGGTTCCTGTTGAATTGGAGTGTGAATGGCAAGGTTGATATTATCTCCCTCATTGTTTTGCCATCCACCACTGTGTCCAAGGTGTCCTCTTCCAGGTCTTCTGGCTCTAGAAAAGCCTTCTCTGTCCCCTGGCTGGTTCGTTTGGAAGCCAAGGTGTCTGAGGTATGCAGGAGACATATCAGTGTTTGCAAGTAGTCAAAAGCTTTATGTTCTTAGGGTATTTACCTTTGACTGTGCCTTGTACAAATTTGTTATCTGCTGATTTGGGCAGTTTGCCTTTGGAGGTTACAACTGGGTTAATAATTGTAATTTTTCCTGTAAAAGTGGTGAAGGTTGGTTTACCTTGTATTGAAGCAGAGTTTTGTGGTTTTCTACTCCTTTGAGTGGCTATTGGTGTCCACCTTTTGGCTGTAATGAGGCATTCACCAAGTCTTTTTCCTTTTCCCTTGCTTCCCTCTGGTTCTGAGGGTTTCACTGGTGAGTTGGCCTGTGACTGGGTCTCAAGTGGTATGAAATTTTCTTCCACTGAATCAAACAGCAAAAGAGGGCTTATGTCAGTTAAGACTTCTTAAAAGGCTGGTTTTGCACGTCTAAGAATGGCCTCTGGGCTTGTATATTACTACAATATGCCCTTGTATGATGACAGTGTAATTGAATTAACAATTCCCTGTCAAAAATACAGCTTATTGATATGTGGTATACTGTTTGAATACCAATATCTTACAGAATACTTGTAGTTAGCAAGTATAATCTGTCAAAGATGGTGTATTGTAGGGCAATTGAGTTAACAATCTGCCCAAACACACCTCAACTGTTGGTTTATCAGTATGAGCTGTCTTGATTCAATTAAGAATTAAGACTGTATTAGTGGCTTAAAAGTGTTTTTATATAAAAAACACGCCAAAAATACTGGTTTTGTGGTTATTAGCCATGTGACAGATACCCTTATGAAAATATGATTATTTTAAATAAAAGATAAAAAAAATAGAAAATATATTTTTATGAAGAAATGACGCCTAAAAAGGTAAAACAAGTGGCAATAAATGATAAAAAGAGAAAAACTTACTTGTAATGAGTCCAACAAGGTTTTAAAACACGGCCAGGACCCCAAAATGTCAGGATGAAACTATGACAAAGATGTAAGTAGGCTAATTAAAACTTTGACTGTGTTTGTGACATGGTAAAAATGATTTTAAAAGGATGTATAAGGTTTTAAGATGGTTTAAAATGAAATTAAAGGGCCTTACTATACTGGGTATAGTAGTGGTGAGTGCTATTGAAAGCCCTGGTTGCAGCTTCATCTGTTGGGTTACAATAATTAAAGATTACAATTATACCTGATTATTTAACCAAGAGTAAAACTGTTTTTGACAGTTTACTATGTAGTTTATTTAAGAGCAGGATGAGGAGACAATTATGGCTGTGAAAAAGCCTCCTTTTTATCCTGAAATGGGGTGGAAAGGGTGCTAGACCTTTCCACGTAGAGGAAGTGAAGATTTTTCACTCTATAGGACTGGCTTGTGGCTTGAAAACAGCCTGTATAGCCTGTATTGGGCCCAGATGTGGTTTCAAAACCACATCTGGGCAGCTTTCACCAATACAGGGTGAACATTTTCATCTGGGGACCTCACAGCCTGATTCTGACGTGTATGACACATAGAATGCTGTACAGAGACTGTATAGGACCCCGGTATTGACTGACTTATGAGTTATTGAATTATTAACATGCTTCTTTGTCTGTTTGACACCTCATAATCAGAGTACAACTGTATCCTGTCATAATACAGCTGTATTGGTCATATTGTGGGATTATAACTTTCAAATAGCCATACCTCTGTCTGTTCTTGGGATATCATGCTCAATGTTGGTTCATTGGATAGCTCTGTATGGGCTCTACACAATGATACCCAATTTGGTATGGCTATCATTAAATATGACAAAGGTATCCCATGTACAAGGTTTTTTGTACGTAGGCGTGGTTTGGGCAAAAAGCTGTATTGAGCTTGTTTGCCTCATAACTTCCGTTATAGTTGAGATATGGAAAAGTGAATGGAACCATTAGATAGCCCTGATTGTGCGCTTTTCAAAAAGACCCCACTTCAAGTATCCCACACTAAAACTGTAGAAGTTGGATGAGAGGTGAATGTTTTGTTCACCCTTATTTGGCCTGAAATTGACCATAACTCCAGTAATATTGGTGCTAGCTCAGTTTGGCTGGTACCATTGGATATCCCTGGCTTAGAGCTTCATTTTGAGTACCCATTTGATGGGTTAAGCCTCTCCTTCTAGATTTTAGTTCAGAGGTGAAAATTAAGGTTTATGCTCAGCAATAACTTTGAGCAGGAATAACTCTGTTATTTCTTGTCCTATGGTGATGGGAGTTATATTTTCAGAAAGAGGTGAGTATCCTCTTTCCTTTGATAGCTTTTGAGCTGATTTGGCTCAGTTCCGTGTTTTGGTGGTATCTTGGCTATACCATTGGTTTATGGTATTTTGGCTGTCATGCTTGTGCTCTGGGTTTGAGTCACAGGCTGACAACCTGAAATAGTTGAAGTGGAGGGCTCCCCTGGACCTGTGAGTAAAATCATCAGGGAAAGGAAGATCAGACTTAATGGGAACAATCAGAGACAATCCTTAGTCAGATTCAAGAACCAAACAGCTGATAGAGACAAATCGCTGGCAGAAGATGCCATACCAGATGGGAATGTTCATTTAAGGAGATTCAGGGCCTCTAGGAGGACTGAAAAGTCTCATCAATGATGAGACTTTTTTAGAGGGAGGGTATGTCAGCCTGTGACTCAAAACCAGAGCACAAGCATGATAGCCAAAATATTATAAATTAATGGTATAGCCAAGCTACCACCAAAACATGGAGCTGAGCCAAATTAGCTCAAATGGTATCAAAAGAAAAAGGAACCTCACCTCTTTCTGAAAATGTAAGTCTGATAATCATAGGACAAAGAATAACAAATTTATTCATGCTCAAAGCTATTAGCATAAACCTTAATTTTCACCTCTCATCTGAAATACAGAGTAAGAGGCTTAACTCCATCAAATGGGTATGCAAAATGAAGCTTTAAGTCAGGGCTATCCAATGGCTCCAGCCAAACAGAGCTAGCACCAGTATTACAGAAGTTATGAAAATATTTGTACATGGCATAGCTTTGCCATATTTAATGATAACCATATCAAATAAGGTACCATTGTGTAGAACACATACAGGGCTAAACACCGGTTCAGCTTTGAGGTTGATATCTCAAGAACTGACAAAGGTATTGCTGTTTTAAGGTCAAAATCCCACATTCTGACAAATACAGCTTTACCCTGGGATAATATCCCTTAACCATGATTATGAGGTGTCAAACTGACAAAGAAGCGTGTTTATACTTCAATACCTCATAAGTCAGTCAATACTGGGGTCCCATTCAGTTTCTGTACAGTATTCTACGTGTCATACACTTCAGAAGAGGGCTATGTGGTCCCCAGGTGAAATCTTTCACCCTGTATTGGTGAAAACTGCCCAGATGTGGTTTCAAAACCACATCTTAGCCCAATAAAGGCTATACAGGTCCTTGCAAACCACAAGGCTGTCTCAGAGAGTGAAAAATCTTCACTTCCTCTATGTGGAAAGGTCTTACAGCCCTTCCACCCCATTTCAGGATAAAAAGGAGGCTTTTCACAGCCAGAAATGCTTTCCTCATCCTGCTCTTGAATACCCTATGTAGTAAACTGTCAAAAACAGTTTTACTCCTGGGTAATAAACACGTAGAATTATAATTTCAATTATTGTAACCCAACAGGTAATTCTGCACCCAGGGCTTTCAACAGTGCTCACCACCACTATATTTCATATAGTAAAGCCCTTTTATTCTTAAATTAAAACATCTCTTACTCTTATAACTCTTTATAAATCCTTTTTTACCATGTCACAGTCATGGTTAAAAGTTGTAAATACATATTAATACTTTCATCATAGACTCAGCCTGAAAGTACATTTCCAAGTGCTTTGAGTTCTTGAAGTCCAAAATTTCATTCATTGAGTGAAATTTTAATATTCACTTTTTCATAAGTTTTTTTAGTACTCTTTCAAGTCTTTCAAGGTGCAAAGATCATGAGTCCAAACATATAATTATATCATCAGTTCAATTATGAGCCATTCTTCAGACAATTCTGTGGGGAAGATGGTGTTCATCATTCTGTGATAATTAGATGGAGCATTTTTAATCCCAAGTGGTATTCACAGATACTCATCAATTTCAAAATTAGTGATAGCTCTAAGTAATTTCTTGGCTTTAGGAATTAAGACATTCTGATAAAAGCCTTTCAATGAATTAATTGAAGCTATATACTTGGCTTTAGCTAATTGGGTCAAGGATTCTTTAACTCTGGAAATTGGATACCTATCTGGAACTGTATAGGTATTCAACTCCCTATAATTTCCAACCATCCTAGATTCATAATATGCCAAGAAATACTTACAGAATTGATAACTTCAACTTCTCAATTATTACCTTCTCTCCTCAGTAAACCAAGCTTTATTAACTCTTGGATATTTTTTTACAAGGCTTCTATAACTCTGGGGCTTTCTATGTAAGGTGGTCTTCCAAGTACTGGAGGGTATGGTCTGTCAGCATTTGGAGTAATATCAACTTCATGCCCTCTGATAGCACATAATGGATCATTATATTAAACAGATTAATTCTTATATGTTTATAGCACATTAACAAGTTCTTGCCTCATTTTTTATGATAATTCAGGATTAATTTGTGCTTCAATAAGTCAATTTGACACAAATTCCCCCTTAAGTGTATCTTTATTTGAAGATACTATTGATATTTGTTTGTGAATATTGTCAAAAGCAAATTTTTCTCTCTTTTTTCTCTCCAGCTGTAAAATATCTGTCTTTATGGTTCTTGATGTTAATACCATAACTTTTCAAGTGGTTATTTCCAATAATTATATGCTGAGAAGTAAAGCTTTACATTACTACTATCTCTGTTTTCATTCTTAAATGTCCTGAAGTGTGTGGAAATATAAGGTTACTGTCTAATATGCCCAAGGGGTACATATTATTACTGGAACTACTGAATTGCACACCTTCTATTGGTAATAGATGGTTTTCCCATTGGGTAAGTATGAATCTAATTTAGTATTTTCCTACAAAAGTGCAAAATGCTCCTGTTGCCAAGTTGACCTTGACTTCAATATAATTCATTTTGATGTAATAAAAGATTCTCCAGAAGTGAAAGATTTTCCTCTAGAAGGTTTAGCCTTACACATTCTGGCATCCTGGATACTTATCAGGTTACAGAAATCTGCACTATATTGTGGGAAGTTAGTATGGACTTCAGTGACTTCAAAGAATGCTGTGATATTATCCATAGGATAGTCCTCTTCTGGTTTGTCCTCAGGTATTAAAGAATCTTGGTCAGATTCTTCTTTCTCTCCATAACCCTGAACCTCTTCAATGACTTGAAGTTCATTTATTTTAGTCTTTTTGGTACAAGTGCTGGCTGAATGTGAGGTTCTCCCACATTTATAGCACTTTACAACATTTCTTTAATGTCTTCTATCCTCTTTACAAGCCTTTAGGAAAATCTTTGACTCCATAGTGTTTCTAGTACAGGTGTAAGGTGTGGATATGAAACTTTGACAAAATAACAAGTACTTTTCCTGTCCTCAAAATTTGTATAAGGTGAAGTTCTTTAAAAATAGTAAGGAATAGTCTTTTTAAAGAGAAAAAACACCAATTTTCTTGTTTTTGACTTTGTATGTATAAAATAATAATATAATAAAAATTTCTTGTTTTACCAGAAATGAAGATTTATTCAAAAATACTTTACAAGAGATATTTAAGGCTACAAAAGAAATTTCTTCAAGAGCAATTTTAATTGGAATTAATTGAGCAAAGAACTGCAAGCAATTAATCAAAGAAAAAATTCTTTAAAAAGATATTTAAAGAGGAACCACACCAAAAAAATTGACCAGAGTGAATTTGGAAACAAAGTGACAAAGTTAACAGTGATGGAAGATGCTTTAATTCACTTTTGGGGTGGTTCAGGGGTAAAAATGATTATAAGAGTTACAAACAATGATTATAATAATTTTTAACGTGGTTAAAAGGTTTAAAATGATATGAAAAGGGCGGTTGAAATCTTTTATTGATTGGTTTAACAGTGTTTTGAACTAATTATAAAAGAAAAAGATGTTAACATGAAGAGAAAAGTGGGGTGAAGAAGACATTCTTTTATAGCCATCAGTTTTCTTACTCCAAAAGGAAAGCCTTCCTCTTGTCAGTCGTGGAAAACACTCTGACAACATAAAAGCCAATTATGGCATCATTGAACCCTGGTTTAGACCAAAAAAGGGCTGGTTTTAGCCATTTTAGACCCTTAAGTCAGCCATTATTATAGTAATACCTAGCCTGGAGCCTTCAAAACACGTCAGAATGAGTGTAAGAGATGTAGAAGCCAGTCAAAACTGTTTTTACTAAGATTGTTTTATATTAAGGGTAGTTTTGCCCTCTTGGCAACAGTTAAAACTGCCCTGGTTGGTATCAAAACCACATCAGCAATTGAGTCACAGACCTTGTGACGCAATTCCAGGCCAAATGTGATGAACGTTTGTGTGTATTTTGACATCTCATGCCTGTCAGCAAGGACTTTGGGGGTCTGGCTCCCTCTTAGAGCTAGAGTTCCTTCCTCCCCAAATTTAATCTTTCCAATTTATTTTTTCCTTTAATTCCTCATCATGTATTATACTTACAATCTACATATGTAATTGAATTGAGTTCTACAGTACACTGCTGTAATAGTTGACACCTCATATGTAAATCAAAGTTCACTTATGTAATACATGCGCACATTTTGACATTTAAATTGAAAATACTCCAATTCCTCATAACTTGTAAGATATACACAACACCTCAATTTTAAAACAAAAAATTGATGATTAGCAGTACATGTGATGTGAATTGAATTAAGGTTTTGAGGATTTTCAACTTTTATACAGAAAATACAGAAAACTTCATTTAAGCTTATTTAGAGTTGAGTTACAAAGATTTCACTCTGAGGTGACCCCACCTTACTTTAAATAAGGAATCAAATGGTGAAATAAGTTTTATATGTTTATCTGTTAGATAAAAAGTTATGATAAGATTTATTTAACTTTTCTCTAAAATTATTTTATTTTGTTTAATTTTGTTAAAAATTCATTTTTACTTAATTTTTTCAAGTAAAAATGTGTTTTTACAATTTTCCAATTTAATGTATTTTTATTTTTAAATTATAATTAAAGTTCTTGATTATTTATATAAATGAATATTTATATTTTAATTTTTATTTTAATAATGTAAATAAATCTCTTTTATTTATGTTTGTATATTAATTTTTTGTTTGTGGTCTTTTGGGTATATGAAAATACCTCTAAGGCTCACATTCCCTCCCCCTAAGAAAAGAATATTACTTTGTAATATTGTTATTTCTAGTATATCTGAATCTTCTGAGAAGCTTGGTAGCTTCAGGTATGTCCTTTTCTTCTAACCATTCATCTTCACAAGTTGGGTCACTGTACCTAACAAGGTATTCCTTTAATTTTTTGGTTCTTAATTTTCTTGCTTCAAGAACTTTAATAATCTTCTTAATACCAGATGTCTTCATAGGAGGTATAACCTGAGGAACTTTATTCCTCAAGGGAAACCTTTCAGCATCACTAGATTTATATGGCTTTATCAAGCCCACTGGAAATGTAGGATGCTTATTACTAAGTTCTTCAGATAATTCTACTTCAACAGAATTTTCTCCATGGAGTGTTTTAATAACAAAAGGTCCTGAAAAGGAGTCTTTGAGCTTTTTACATCCTTTGATGTTATTGAATTTCGTGGTGGATACTAGTACTAAATCCCCCAGTTTGAAGTCTGGAGTGGCATGTGATTTGTCCCATTTATCTTTAGCATATTCAAATGAGTCTTCCATGAATCTTACTGCATGCTTTCTAGCTCTGTCTAGCATTCCTTTGAAGCTTGTGGCTGTAGAATGTATTTCAACCAAATCGTTTCTTAAGGAATCTTGGGGTAACTTGGGGTTCCATCCTTTTTCTAGAATAGCAGGAGCTTGTTGGTACTGGAATGAATTGATGTCTTATATGCCAATTCTAATGCTGGTAGAAGAGTACAACAATCATGAGTGAATCCATCACAATCTTTTAATTCAAGGCCATATGCACAAACCCGTCTCACCATGTCTTCTAAGGTTTGTATCATCCTTTCGGCTAAACCATCAGTGTGTGGGTGGTAGGCTGTAGAGAAAGACAATATAGTGCCAAATAATTGGTGAAGATTTGTCCACAGTGCCGAAGTGAATTTGGGATCCCTGTCACTAATGATATTTGTGAATATTCCAGTCCATGACACTACTCTATTCCATATTAGAAGAGCTGTATCCATCGCTGTATCATCTTTGTGACATGGTAAAAAGATTGGAGTTTTACTTAATCTGTCTACAATCACTAGGAAAGCATAATTACTTCTGTCACCTCCTGGTTGTAGGCCAGTTATCCAATCCATATGGACAATTTCCGAAGGTCTTATGGGTTCTTTGATTTTGATCATATTTCCAAGTCTTTTTCCTGTGGATTTATTTGCCTTTTGACATCTGTCAGAGGTTTTGCAATACTCTGTAACATCTTTCTGCCACATTGGCTACCATATGCAGTTCTTTCCTTTTTCTCTTGTTCTGTCTTCAGACAAATGTCCTGAAAAAAGGCTGTCATGGCATTCTTTCAGTACAAGATTGATTAATGACCTATCCACAACTGTCATGACACATGTGTGCCTGGTCCTGTGGTAAATTATACCATCCAGTAGGTGAAATCTTCCTTAATCATAAGATTTCTTCCATACCTCATCCAAGGCATGTATTAGAGAGTTGTCTTTACAGCCTTTGTTTAGTAATTGGCATAAGATGCTACAATACTTATCTTGAGTGTAACTGTTTCTTACTTCTTCAAAGAAGGTGGTGTTCAATTCTGTAACACTTATTCCTTCTATTGGGTTCTGTGGGGAAGCTTCTGCTGGCACATAAGCAGGATTATAAATATCATTTGGTAATGCCCATTTGCTCAGTCCATCTTCATTTTTATGAATATTCACATCTTTATGAACAATAGTCATATTACCCCAATACTCTTGTATGGCTATTTTACATCTTAGCATATGTCTGTTGGGTGTTTTCATGTTCAAAAGTGACTTAACAGTGGTACAATCTGTTATCACTTCAAAAGACCCATCCCTCTAGAAAGTGGTTGAGTTTTTCCAAAGCCCAAAAAAGGCATAAACACTCCATTTGAATTTCTCTATATCTGGCTTCAGTTGGTTTGATTTGCCTGGATATAAAACATATGGGTCCTTCCATAGGTTTATTATTTATAATATGGACTTGATGGAGTGCAGCACCCAGCCCAGCGCTTGATGCATCAATATATAGCTTAAAATGCAGTTTAAAGCCAGGCATCAGTAAGAGTGGAGCAGTGGTCAAGGCTTTGACTCTGTCAAAAGTCATTTCAAATACTGTGTCTTTGTCACATAATTTATAAAGAGGTCTTGCTATAGATACAAAATCTGTAATATGTTGTCTGTAATATCCTGCAAACCTAAAAATGACGAAATTTCTTTCTTATTCTGAGGCATAGGTTTCAGCAATACTGCTGCAACTTTGTTGTTGTCAATTCCAAGGGATAAACCAGATACTACATGTCCTAGTGCATTAAGCCCTTTAAATCCAAAATGGCATTTATTTAAAGAAATTTTCATGTTGACAGATTGGATTTTTGTCAAAACTCTGGATAATCTGTACATATGTTCTTCCGAAGGTTTGGAACAGCCAATAATGTCATCAATTTAAATGATTAACCATCCTTCTGAAATCTGTTCAGGGAAAATTTCATTCATCATTCTTTGGAAGTGTGAATGTGCATTTTTGATTCCAAAAGGCAGCCTCGAATATTCATAAACTCCACAATGAACAATAATTCTTAAGTATTTCCTTGCTCTTTGTGTCACTACATTTTGATGAAATCTTTTAAGGGAATCCATAGTGGTTATATACACTTCTTGAGATATCTGGGTAAGGGCAATTTGGATTTTGGGTATTGGGTATCTGTCTGGAACAGTGTAAGTGTTCAGAGATCTAAAGTCCCCAACCATTCTAGATTTTCCATTATGCCATGCCACTATGACTGGTGTAGTTATTTCTACTTCTTCATTATGGCCAACCTTTCTTATTAAAAAAAGATCTAAGAGTTCTTTAGTATGGATTTCTAGAGCTTCTCTTGATTTAAGGCTTGCTGGATATGCAGGTCTTCTTAAGAGTTGTGCATAAGGTCTCTCAATATCAAGGATATGTCAGCTTCATGACCAATAATTGCTCCCAAAGGTTCTTTGTCTGATGCAAATGCTCCTCTGCGGTCATATAAAAGGGAAGAAAGTTCATTTTCCTGATTATCAGTGAGATGAAGGCTTATTTCAGCTTCATTTAACTGTTCAGATTTGAATCTTTACAACTCCAAGTTGACTGCTGCTATTTTACTTCCTGTAATGTCTTTTCAATGGTAAAAAGGCAAATTCTCGATGCTTATTGTTTCCAATAGTTAAGTATCTATATTTGTTGTGTAAGTATATTCCATACATGATCACATAGTCATTTCCCAATATAAAATGGGTACTAGAGCAATTTTCCATACCAAATTCAACAGTGATTCTTAAATTTCCATTAATATGTGGGAATATGATATTGGTCTCAAAGATTCCCGATGTTTTCATTGGATTACTTGCACTATTGAATTTTATGTCATCAATTGGTAACAAGTGGTCTTCAAAATTTGGTACACAAGTCTTAAGAAATGATTTGCCAACACAAGAGCAGAAGGCTCCTGGGTCAAGTAGAAGTTTAGTGTGTTTGTTATTAATTCCCACTTCTGTTATACAGGAGTTACCAGCTGTATAGCATTTTGCCCTGTTTGGTTTGGTTTTCATAAGTTGTGCATCTTGAATTTTTGACAAATCAAGTTGACCATTGCTCAATTGTGGCCAGTGGGAATAGGTTTCCATGATTTCAAAAGGTGGCATTGATATTTTCTATATCCTTTGAATATTCAGAAAATATTGATGACTTATCATCTGAATTTTCTTCAATATTATTGTCTTTTTCAACATCAGGTTCTTTTTCAATGTCAATTTCATTGATTTTTCCCCTTTTTGGACATGTATTGGCTAAGTGGGTGGTGCTTTGGCAAATATGGCACTTTCTGATTATATCTTCAGGCTTATATTTAACATTATTAGAATTTTCTTTGGGATTTTGGTCCACAGAATGTTTGCAAGGTGTATTAAACCTTGCTTTGAGATTCACCCTACTAGAACCAATCTTGGTTCTGGTGGTTACTTCTTCTAATATATTCATAATATCTTCTGCTGAAGATTGTTCAGTAGTCCTGCTTTTGACAGAATTCTCTAAGTCACCTTCACGTTGTCTCAGAATATTTCTGTGGATCATAAACTCTGACATGTCAGGATACAATGCTGTTAATCTGTCTTTTTGTTGGCAAAACCATGGTAAAGCTTTGTCTTTATCAGCATTAAATTTGGCATATTCAAAGGCTGTTTCTACTTTAAGTCTCCAAGCATTGTTGGCCCATTTGTTGATAATTTGGGTTTTGCACCAAGTCCAACTTTGGTGTCCATGTGCTTGTCTTAATTTGATATACCATCTGTGAGCTGATCTGGTAAACAAGGTGTTAAATCTTGCTGTTACCAATATGTCTGGTAATTCATAATCTTCTTTGATCATGTCAATTCCTCTGATGAATTCCATATGGTCATATTCTCCTTCATCACTGAAGTAAGGCCATTCTTTAAGTTTTGGTACTTCTTTCAAAAGTTCTTGGCCCATTGATGATTCCATGTTATGAAAAGAAGTGGACAATTAATTTTTTAACTTTTTATTATCAGAATCCAATACTTGTGGATTAGGAATTCTCGTGCCCTCATTTTGATTCAGAGGTGTAGACATTGTTGGTAAGGTGTTCAGTATTTGTTCAATATCATTCATTTTACTGTTGCTACACCTTTGGGAATTTCTGTATTCATGTTGGAAGGCTTGTATTAAATTTATTACTTAAATTTTATACATGTCTTATTTATGTGTCAGTTCTTGCCATACCTCTGTCTGTCTTGTATTATCAGAAGTGACTTGATTCAATTTGATTGATAAACTTGATACTTCTTCTTGTGAAGCATCAAAACACTTTTTCAAGGCAATGGTATATGTCTTTACTTCAGTAAATGAATTTGAAATGTCATCAAGGACTTTCTTGTTATCTTTCTTGATAATATTTATGCCTTGCTTAATTCTTGTTTCAATTATGTTATCAATATTGAATTCACAATATTTGTCTGTTAATTCTTTAATAATAGCAGATTGTTCATTTATCTTATTTCCAAAAGAATTATTATTATTGTATGTTTTAATTGTTCTGAAAACCTTTTCAAAACACCTAAGTGTTTCATTGATTTGTCTCAGACTCAAGTTATTTGTTTTAATATTGTGACAAATTGATGAATTTCTATCAGAAATATGACTTTTTATGTCAGTTATAGCTTCATAAAATTCTGGAATAGAATCAAAAATATCAGAAATCATTTCTGATATTTTAATCTTGCTTCCTCCTTCTTTTGTAATTCCATCATTGTTCTGGCCATCTGAAAAACATTTTACATGGCATCCTGTTGAATCTTTGAAATCCTGTAGCCCTGGCTGTAAGGTTTTTTGGCGGATGCCTTTCCTTTGCCCTTGTTCTGAGCTTGTGGCTGCTTTTTCACGTTGGAATTGCTGCTTCTGCCCACTGGGGCTGTTTTTGGCACTTGTTTGGGTGGTTGAGGGTTGTTTTTCCTCCATTCTTCTGTTAAGAGCATCATGTTCTTCTTTTCCATCAATGGATGCCATCCATTGAGTAACTTTCAAGTGTTGGGATGGCCCACAAACTTTCTCACATTCAGGTAAGAATTCATTCAGTTTTTCCACAGATCTGCAAGGATCTGGTACTCTTTGTGCTGAAGTTCATTGTTGTAAGCCTTCTGGCTGGCTTTGTATATGTCTACTGAGGCTTCTTGTGGTGGTGTCAGCTCTGTTTGAAGGTAAAAAATTATTATCAGCTTCAGAATGACATAATTTATTAATTTGGAAGTCATAAACTGACCCTTGTCCTTCTGTAACTGATTGGCTTCTGCCATAATCACGTCTATGACCTTTTTGGGAGCTGCTTGAGGGGTTATAGCTTGCTCCTGATCTGGTTGAAGGCATATTTTATGGTTAAAAAGCTTTAAAATAGTGATTTTATGTCAAAAACTTACTATTGGCCAAATCCTTTGCTTTCTGAAGAGTATTACTTATATTCAATTTGATCAATTCAGAAGAAATTGGTTCAGGTTGATTATTCTGAGTCACAATAACAGTACTATTATGGTCAGAATGAACAGTACTGGCAGGAATAATGCTGGTAACTGTTGAGGCTGTTTCATTGTTTTCTTGTCTTATCACATTTTCAGACCTTAAAATCAAAGAAAAAGTCAATTAACTTAAGTAAAAAAAGGGTATTTCAAAAAAAGAAATAAAAAATTTAAGCCTCACTTATAATATGAAAAAACTTTATTTTTTATAGATTTTTTGAATTATAAGTATTTTTTTTATGTATTTTAAATTTTTCAATATAAGAAAAATGATTAAAAAAGAGTAAAAAAATATTTCACAGGTAAAATATCATGGCTGGGCCCCCAAATGTAAGGTGTTGATATGAAACTTTGATAAAATATCAAGTATTTTTCCTGTCCTCAAAATTTGTATAAGGTAAAATTATTTAAAAATAGTAAGAAATAGTATTTTTAAAGAGAAAACACACCAATTTTATTATTTTTAACTTTGTAAGTATAAAACAATAATATCATAAAAATTCACTTTTTTACCAACAATAAAGATTTATCCAAAAATACTCTATAAGAGATATTTAAGGCTACGAAATAAATTTCTTCAAGAGCAATTTCAATTGGAAGTAATTCAGAAAAGAACTGCACGCAAATAATCAAAGAAAAAAGTCTTTAAAAAGATATTTGAAGAGAAAACATGCCCAACAGTGACCAGAGTAAATTTGAAACAAAGTGACAAAGTTGACAGTGATGAAAGCTGCTTTAATTCCTTTTGGGGTGGTTCAGGGGCAAAAATGATTATAAGAGTTACAAACAATGATTATAATGATTTTTCATGTGGTTAAAAGGTTTAAAATGATATGAAAAGGGTAGTTGGAATCTCTTATTGATTGATTTAACAGTGTTTTAAGCTAATTATAAAAGGAAAAGATTCTAGCATGAAGAGAAAAGTGGGGCAAAGAAGACATTCTTTTATAGCCATAGATTTTCTTACTCCAAAAGGAAAAAATTTCTCATGTCAGTCGTGGAAAACACTCTGACAACAGAAAAGCCGATTATGGCATCATTGAACCCTGGTTTAGACCAAAAAAGGGCTGGTTTTAGCCATTTGAGACCCTTAAATCAGACATTACAATAGTAATACCTGGCCTAGAGCCTTCAACACATGTCAGAATGGGTGTAAGAGACGTAGAAACCAGTCAAAACTGCTGTTAACAATATTGTTTTATCTTAAGGGTAGTTTTACCCTCTTGCCAACAGTTAAAACTGCCCTGATTGGTATACAAACCACATCATCAATTGAGTCACAGACCCTGTGACTCAATTCCAGGCCAAAAGTTATGAACCTTTGCGTGGATTTTGACATCTCATGCCTGTCAGAAAGAATTTTGGGGGTCTGGCTCCCCCTTAACGCTAGAGTTCCTTTCCCCCCCAAATTTAATCTTTCCAATTTATTTTTTCCTTTAATTCCTCATCATGTCTTATACTTACAATTTACATATGTAATTGAATTGAGTTTTACAGTACACTACGGTAATAATTGACACCTCATATGTAAATTAAAGTTCACTTATGTAATACACATGCACATTTTGACAATTTGATTGAATTCAATTGAAAATACTTCAATTCCTCATAACTTCTAAGATATACACAACACCTCTATTTTGACACACAAATTGATGATTAACACTACATGCAATTTGAATTAAATTAAGGTTTTGAGGATTTTTAACTTTCATACAGAATATACAAAAAACTTAATTGAAGGTTATTTAGAGTTGAGTTACAAAACGTTTCACTCAGAGGTGACCCCACCTAATTTTTTATAAGGAATCCAACGGTGAAATAAATTTTATATGTTTATTTGTTAGATAAAAAGCTATGATAAATTTTTTTTAACTTTTCTCTAAAATTATTTTATTTTGGTTAATTTTGTTAAAAATTCATTTTTACTTAATTTTTTCAAGTAAAAATGTGTTTTTACAATTTTCAAATTTAATGTATTTTTATTTTTGCATTGAAATTAAATGTTTTGGTTATGTATATAAACTCATATTTTTCTTTTAATAATGTAAATAAATTTATTTTATTTATTTTTGTATATTAATTTTTTGTTTGTGGTCTTTTGGGTATATGAAAATACCTCTAAGGCTCATACCAGGCTTTACTAATTCTTGTCCTAGTAATTATATATTCCATTGCATTAATATAATCCTCTTTTGAATAGGGTCCTACAAATATGAACTTGATAGCATTTTCTAGTTCTCCATAACTTCTCAATATTTTCATATTGATTGTTGTGTCAGACATATCTGGGTATAAAGCAGATAATTTATTTTTTTTGAGGAAACAAATAAGTGGTTTTTCTTTTTCTGAGTTGAAAATGGCACTCTCAAAGGCATTATCCAATTAAAATCTTCAGAAATGTTTGACCCACTTGTTGATTATCTCAGATTTCCACCAAATCCAATCATGTTTCCCATGTTCTTGTCTCATCTTGTAATACCATTTCCTTGCAGTTCTGGTAAAAAAAGAGTGCAATTTACCCACTATAGCTTCATCAGCTATATGAAAGTCTTCCTACAACATATCAATTGCTCTAATCAATTAGATATGTTTATATTCCCCTTCACCAGATAATCATGACCATTCTTTCAATTTAGGAGTATCTCTTTCAGAAATTGCATTTTCTCCTAGAAATGGAGTCAGACATCCTTTCACAGAATGCTCTTCTTCTGTCAAAGGTGTGAAATTTCTGACCATATGTGAATCAGGATCATAATTATTATGAACTTGGGTCACTTGCACAACTATTTTTTCCTTTAACTTCTGTCTTTCATTTTCACTTATCTGAAATTGTGTTGCAAAAATATTTGTGTTCTGAACTATGTCTAAAACATTTACATTCAAGTGCATGAGCTGGTAATTGATTTTATTAATGTAAAAATTATCCAGTTCATTATTTTGTTCCTGGAATTTACTCTCAATTTTGATACATGTATTGGAAATTGAATCAAGTCTTGCATCTGTTACTTTACACTATTCAGTAAAAGCTCTGTCATTCTTTCTGAAGTAACTAATATTTGACGTTAATTTCTTCAATTCTTTATCAAATTTTCCATGTTTAACATTAATAATCAATTAAATATTCTTAATTTAATCCATAAATTGCATCAAAAAGTACTTTTCATCCTTTCCTGATCCTTGGCTGTGAGCTCCATAGGGGTTCTGGCCAAATTGAACACACTGTCCATGGTTTAAGGTTCCAATTTGGGAATTATGTACCCTTGTGGGTAAGTTCTGTCCCAATTGGATTTGTCTTTTCCCTTGCCTTGACTGTTCTTAGGAACTCTCTGTTTCTTCTCAGGTCCTTTGAGCTTGTATTTGGATTTCTCTGGAGCTGGTTGATGCTACTGGCCCGCCTTTCTCCAAATATGGGGTCATTTCAAGCTCCTTCTTTTGATCTATGGATAAAAGACTTTGGGTCTTCAACCAATTATTTATCTTTTTGACCTTGTCTTTGCAACACAATGGACTCTATCCTTCCAAGAGATCTATTCTATTCTTCTTACCCAGAAAGCTCTTGATGTGTAAGTAGGAGCTAATGGCACCCTGACAAAGGGTTGGACAAATCTCCCATTCTTCTTCCTTGGCTGCTCTGTCCCAGAATTTGTACTGGTACTGATATATTTCCATGGACTCCACTTGGAAATGGTTCAACTCATAAGAAATTACCTTGAATCAGTTCAGGCTTAGATTTAATGTGAAAGGCTTATGGTAAAGACCTCAGGGAATGGGGGAGACTCTGGAATCCTCCAAATATGCTTTCTTGAAGAATGACCTGCCAGGTCCAGCCCTGATCTTGCCTCTTCCTTGTTCAGATCTATCTGGTTGGACTGAATAGTTGTTTCCATTTCTGTTATTCAGAATTTCTACATCAATTAAAGATAAAATTGAGATTAAAGACATTGATTCTCCACCTTTTGGAGGCTGTTGGGATAACGCTGTCTTAAATTAAGTGCCTCTTTTAGAAATTTTCACCTCCATTCTCTCTTCAGATTCTGCCTATACATATTCTGGAACTGTATTATATCTCTTACTGAGGTCATTACCAGCTGCAACATATTTTATTAAAGACACTAGAGAAAAATTGATAAAATAAAATTATATTTTACAATCTTTCATAAGTTTTTTATTCTTATTTTTTATATGTTAAAAAAGATTATTCTTTTTAAAGAAAAAAACTGAAATGTAAGATTTTGAATAGAAAGTTCATTCAGAGTAACTCAAAGAATAATTTTGGGAGTTTTTGGATGTCGAAAAGCCCCATGTAAAACAATATAAAATTAATCCAAATTCCTCAATGAAAATAGTTCTAAGACAATTACAAAAATAAAAATAATTTCAACTTCAAAATGAAAGAAAAAAATTATTAAATTAATATCTTTTAAAGGTTAAAAATGCATTTATTAAGGTTTCAAGGTTCAAAAAAAATGCTAGGCCTCTCAATCTAAGATTTGTCTATGAAAGGCTTGACAATGTTACAATTAATCAAGGGTACTATTACTGTTCTTAGAAAATATAAGAAAAACATTATTATAGCCACAATTTAATGATGAATTACTCAATTATTTCTTTAACTTGCTATAAAATACTAGTGATTATAAAATTAAGCTTTAATTGACTACTAAGAGCAATTACAAGAAGTATTAATGATAAAACTTCTTGTTATAATAATATAAAATTATTTTAATGTATAATTATCTTTTGCAAGAATTATTGTAAATATAATTCTTTCAAAAAACTATCACTAGAGAAAAGCTTTAATAATTAAGTAAAAACACTCACTAATACTCCAAGAATACCTGAAAAGAATTGATAGAGTTATTTGAGGTATCAATTGTGTATTTAAAGGATTAAAGAAGTCGGTTAGAGAAGTGATAAAGTATTATAGCATTTAAACACTATTCAAATGGTCATTTCCTATTATTTTACATCTCTCTTGTTTGATTTGAAGTATTTGAAGTTCTTCAGAAAATAATTTAACTAATACTTACTTGTTGGTACTAATAATATGATTGAATAATAAGATGATTTGGAAAAAAACAGTAAGAGGAGGCCTCTTGTAAGTCAATAACAGCTCACAGAGGAATTAAATGAAGAAAACTGAAAAACCAATGAGTGATAAACCAGTCATCCTGTTTGGATCACTGATTACATCACCTGTTGTCATGTAAGATTATCATAATTACTTAATTAACTTGTTTTAGGTGACTAACAACCCATTTATGTTTAAGACAGTCTTCTTTTATTTGAAAATAAACATTAATTTCTCAAATTTACCAATTATATTTGAAATTGACTCACAGATTGTATATTTTGTGAGCTTTTGAAGATTCAGTGTTTCACATGGGATTATCAAAATTGGACTATTAGTAAAAGCTTTAATTTTGACTATTAAGTCATAATTATTTTTAGCTTTTATATGTATTATCAATTTATCAATCCTTCCTGAAATATTAAGAAAGATTCTTTAAGAATCCAATTTTTAATGAATCTTTGAAGATTTTACCTTATTTCTAGGTAGAAAAGCAAATAGAACAGTAATAGCTGGTTGCCATAAGGTAAAAGCATGGATACTAGTCAAAAAGATTTTGAGTTACTCTTCTAAGGTTTGTCCATGGAAAATAATTGATAATTTACATGTTTACTGGAGGAATAGTTGCTCATTACCTCCTTGTCCCCTCAAAATAGCAGCTTATTTGCTATTTTTTCATGATTTCATGGGACTCTAACTTGGTAGCTAGGTTCCCAAAAGGTTTTAGCAGACTAATTGTGCCATGATCAGCCATGGATCCAAGCTTTATAGTTATTCACACCTCAGGGGCTTAAGAAGGTGTGTACCCTGGCTGTCTTTGATGTCTTTTGTCCCCCTCAGCTTTTTTCATGTCAAAAATAGTGATTCAGTCTTCAAGATTGATATCCACTATGGGTATATCAAAACTTTATGTAAGAATACTGTAATACTAAGTTTCAAAAACATTCATATTATTATTCTTAGTGTATATGTAACATGGGATTTCTCACATTCTCACTATTTTGGAATGAAATTGAGAAAAACAAAAAATTTCACAATTTTTTTATGTGGTATTGAAGTGTTTTCCATATTACCACCTCATAGAGTTGATTTGAGTTTATTAGCTCCATGGAGTTACCATAAGGGAACTTTTGTGTAGAATCCAAATTTGGGCTTAAATATATGGATTTATTTCCTCACAAAAAATGTGGTCATCTTTTCTTTAATGAAAAATGATGAATTTTGGATATATGCATGGCTTATGGGTTATGCATAGTTCAAAAGGTATTTTGATAATTATTGTGTCCTTTTGGGTATGTAAAATGTATCTCAAGGATCACAAAATCTTACCCAAGTCTTCCATTTTGTATTGATGATGAGGTTTCAAAGTAGTTTCAATAGTATCATTACAAAAACCTAAATTAAGCTCATACACCCTCTTAAGGTAATCTATGTGAGCCTTTGTGTAGAATCTAAATTAGGTCTGAAGCCAATGGATTTAATTTTTCAAGCAAATGATTCAATACTTTCCTCAAGAAAACTGATGTATTCAAATATTTACATGAATTATTATTTTTTCATATTAAAAATATCATTTGTCCTTCTTTGTGGCCTTCTTGGGTATATAAAGCTTACCTTAAGGCTCAAAAATCCTGTTCTATAGATGTGATTTTTATTTACTATTTTTGTCTCATTCTCAAATACCTTTTTCCAAATATTTTATCTTAAGTCACAATATCTTGATATAAAGATAATTCAATCTTAGCCATTCCATAGGATTTCCATATTGTGAACTCATTTTAATTGCATGAGTGCATAGAAAACTCATCATTTGTGGTTTTTTGAAGGATCAGTTCCAAACCTATACTTTATTTAATTGAAAATTCAGTTCATTTCTATTTGGTCTATAAAATCAATCTTTCAAAATATCAAACCCAGGTCACTACTTTTTATCATTAACAAAAACCACCAGCCATAGAAAATCAGTCACATTATACACCATGAGAAAAATGGCTACACCTGACAGCAGGTGTTGCATTTGGAAATGAGCTTGGACCCATCCAAGAATGAGTATGAACCCCTCCTGTGAACTGGGTAGAAACTAGCATTTGAATATTTAGTAGTATTACAAGTTGTTCTAAACCACCAGAATATTACAGAATTTAAAAGATTTTCTTCCCTTTTCAATGGGATGGACTAAGTATATAGTACATTATGGAAGAGTGTTTTCCATTCATATCTTAGTCTTAAGGAGAATATTCTTTTTAACAGGGATATTCAAGCTAAGAATATACTTTCAATTGAATTAATTACATTTTTGTGAAGTTCAAGAGGTTTTATAGCAAGCTTTACAAATAAAAAAATCTTTTTTCTTCATAGCATGATGACTTATTATTCCTTTATAACAAAATAAATTCTTACTTCTCTTTTGGAAAATAGCCTTTAAATATTAAAATAATATGCTTTCAATTGTATCATCTTTCAAAGAAACTGGATTGTTAAATATTCTTGTTTCACATAGGGCTGAATTCCTAGAACCTCAGAAGTAAAAGATGATTTACTTAAGACTTCTTTGAATAAATTTATTTCCAAAAAATATATAGAATATATTTATTTTTTATTTTTTGAGTTCAATTTCTGGAATTGAAGTTTCATTTTCTGATTCTTTTGTAACCTCAATTAATTTCATCCATTTTCATTATTAATGCCAAAAATTCTCTTTTTCAAAGACAAAATTCCTTACTATTGCTTTTTTTTGGAGAGGATTTTTTCTTCCTTTAAAAGAGAAGTGCCGGGCTTTATGAATTACAGCCTCTGAAACTGGAAGGAATTGAAGAAATTCAAAGAAAGTTACAGTACAGGGCCTGTAATGTCTGCTACTGTAAATTTGTTGACGATTGTCGACAAATTTACAGTAGGGCCCATTAAAGCACCCATACTGTAAAAAAGTAGACATTTGTTAATAATGATACAGTGGCAGGCCTTAAAGATCCTGCTACTATAATTTCAATTGAAAAAAAAACAAAATTGGAATTAAAATAAATAAAAAATATAAAAAAAGGAACCCAGGAAAGTTTAAGAAAGAAAACATGAAAAAACAAAAAGGTTGTAAAATAATCACAATAAACATAACCAGAAAAAATTGGTAAAAGAACTCAAAAAAGTAAAAACATATCTAAAAAAAATAGTTAGACTAGAATAAAGATAAGAATTCCTATTTCCTATATTCAGAATATATAGAAAAAAAGCTTGGTTGTAATGATAATAATAACAAATTCAGAACACATTTTATAAAACTTTTCAGCCTTCATTTTTGAGGATGTTTGGTCATTTTATTTTAATTATTTTCTAAAAAAACATTTTTTGAGTGATTCTTTGTGGGTTTTTTATTGCTTTTTTTCTTTCAAAAATCCAATTCAAGAGCATTTATGTTATAAAAAAAGGTTTACAAGACAAATAAGACTTTCTGCATTTAAAATCATTCTGATGAAACTGATCAAAAATTAGAATTATTCAAATTCTTTCAAGAATGAAGGGCCATTACACTTTTTTTCTGGCATATTTCTCCCTCAATAGCATAGTAATATGTACAAAAGGATTTGTCACAACCATGGCAATTCACTTCCTTGGATCCCCATATGGCATATCAAGCCACAGTTCTTTTATGGCCAATTGGCCATATCCATCACCAATGGCCAATATGGCCACGTCATCATCTTATGGACCATTTATGGCCATTTGTGTTTTGGGGCCTTCATGGCCCTTCACCTCAATCCAGCACCCATAGCGGCAATTTATGCCCAAATGGGTATTTCTGGTCATTTCCCTCGAAACCAGGGGAAATGGCCCAAATGGCTGTTTTTGGCCATTTGGGCTCATAATGCGCATTTGCGCACTTTGACGCAAAGTGTCCAAAAGACACTTTCCCGCCTTTTGGGCCAGTTTTTGCCTCAGAACCCAAAATTGGCCAAAAACCCCAAAAGGCCCAGAAACACCTTTCCAAGCTCTGAAGCCATCACATCCATCATTTTCCCCTCTGCCTTTCCACCTCAAGACCTTTGGACGTAATCTTCTTGCCAATCAACCAATATGCCATAAATGATGTTATACATCATTGTGCATCATTTTTCAACAGCAATTCAATGGTGGCAATATCAAATAGTCTTTTTAACATTCTAACATCTCATCACGTCATCAAGGCACCCAATCATTCAGAGGAATCATCAAGGCTCAAGAGCAAGTGTTTCAGCGTCAAAGACCAATGACGCCATCAAGCAGTCATTGGTTATTCTCACTCCAAGTATTCCTTCCAAGGGAATACTGTCAATTCATTCTCAAGTGTATTCAAGAGGCAGTGCCAAAAAGAAGTGGTCAAGTGTCAAAGCTCCACTCAATCCATCTTGGCAACCATATTCATTTTGATATAGTCTGGATCCATCAAGAACTGTATTTCATTTTCAATCATGGGAAATTCATTCAACCCAATTCAATTTCAATATTAGCCAGCTGTATCAATTCCCAAAACAATCAATACAGCCTCAAGGATCAATACAGATCAGTTTTCAGCCTGAAGAACTCAAGCTCCCAACTTTTCACATATACCGGCTACCCTTTCCACCCTGGGGGGTTTTCCCCAGTTAATTAATATATTTTGATTTTATTTTATCTTTATTTTCTTTTCATTTTAGTGAAGCAAATACTGATATTATTAAGTCAGTCATTTAGCACTTTTCTCTTTCTCTTTCTTCGCCTGTCAATGGATATTTGGTTGTCATATCCTTACTAATTCCATTATTCATTTTTGGCAGGTTGAAACAGTGATTAAGGACTTACTTGGTTGGCTCTTTGGCCATTTGGCTTCCCTTTCCTCTTTTGCATCTCATCTTGTACCTGCATATCTGTTAGAGGAATTTATTCTTTATTTTTATTTCTTTATTCTTTGGAGTCTTCCAAGTGAGTTCCCTCATTGCTGAGTGCCAGGCCACTCTTGTATTTCTGTCCAAGAGCCCCTGTGACAGGATTATGAAAGCCTGATTTCCCTGTAATCCTGTTCAAATATTGTCAAGATCCAGATAAATCATATTGCTTTAATTCTGAGACTCTCAGGGTATTTATACCTGAATTTCAAAAAGATATATTTTCATATCTTTTTCCTATTTTCTTTTATCAAAGAATATGATTCATAATTTTTCTAATAATGAATCCATTCTTTGTAGAAAAAATTGAAATATAAATTTGAAAATTTCTGCAAAGACACTTTTCACAAGTTTCTATCAAAATATAAGCTGAACTGGGTGACATCCTGGAGAAAATGTTTATAATAAAGATTCAATACTTGAGATATTATTTAGACCAATGTTTTATTCTGATAGGAAATGGCTCTGAAATGATATTTTTGCCACTTCAAGCTCAATTACCCAAAGGATGCACCTTATTTCTGTGGACTCAACACTTGAAATATGAATTTAATAAGTACGTTGACCCTTTCTTTGATGATAAATACCAAAGGAAAACAAGAGATATTCTAAAATTGTCTTCTAAAATCCCTGGAAAGAGCTTCATTTATGATTTGTTTGTCTCCAGTTTATAAACGGCTTATTGTTCTCAATTTATCATTATTTTAGGCTTTATGAGCTTATTGACATGATTATCAATTCAAAAGCCTCACAGGAGATTTATAGATAGACTTTGATAAATATAATTGTGAAAAGAACCTATTTACACAAGTAATTTATACTTAATATTACTTAGGGGTTTTATCATCTTAAAGAATGCTAAATAATTTGTCTCAGCTAATCATAAATATTGTTTTTTCATTTTTTTCAGTGGCTATTTAATTCATATATCTGTCTGAAGTCATTGATTGGTAATAGAATAAACAGGTGACCTTCATAAGCTTAGGGAAACCTCAATCTAGAGATATCAAAAAACTCTTGTCTGAATTACTCCTTATAATCTGAATTTTTCATTATGTAGTATTTAAAAATTAAAAATGCTATTTAAAAATGATAAAACTTATCAAAATTTCAATTTCATATGAGATTTTAGATTTTTGCTTGCATCAAGGGCTCTTTTATATCGTAATCATTACAAATTAATTGAATATTAATTTTATTGAATTTAAAATTAAAAACGCTATAGAATACAGTGAACACAATCAAAAATATGATTTAGAAATATCTCTTGATAGACATTCTTTATAGAATTTAATGATTTATAATAAAAATGGTTGGCCATATTGACATATGAAGACTACCGTTCCTAAAATGTTTGAAAAAACTTACATTTTTCAGCTTCATTTGATTTCTTGATACATCTCTCATGCTAATTTCCTCAAAATGAAAATTCAAATGAAATGTGTTTTGCACATATTCTAGTAGCAAATTAGATCAAGATGATGATTTCATAATTCATTGTTTCTCCACAAAAATTTACAGACTGTAGCTAAATTGGTATTGAGAAAACAAAAATATAGTGCTTCACAAAGTTCAAAAATCTTATGGTTCTATCTTTATGAAGATTTAAAATAATGTTGTTAATCCATGTTTTTTATATTCTTATCAGATTATCCGTTATCCAAAGCCATGGAATATTATAATACAAAAGTCCCCAATTCTAAAACTAAAGCCCAATATTTCACTTTGAATATTTATTTCATCTGGCTATAAGTGGAAAAATATCCTTCACATCAGTTTATGGGCTAAAATAGGGGTGATATTATTTCAATGAATACTACATTTTAATTTTAATCTCCATTGAATGTCTTCTTACCATAAGAATGACAGATTTTTTTCAATTTTAATCTAAATCTTGATCTTCAAAGAAAGAGAAAAGAAGGTATATAATTTCTTGAAAAATACATCTTTTGCTAATGAAAAAAATTAATTTTCATGGTGTATTTTTCATGATATTTGAATGTTCAGAAATTCCAAAGTCCCCAACAATTTAATCATTGATGATAAAAAATCTTTAAAAGCTAAAGGGTTTCAATTTCAATATTTTTTATCAACAGGATCCCATAAGCTATATTGAAAGAAATTTCTTATTGAAAGTGTACCATATATGTAAAAATCTATGAGAAAGTTTCCAGAGATTGAATTTTTTGTAAATGATATTATAGAGCTTGATAAAAACTATTGTAACAAAGGGGATATAAATATAGTTCTGTTGATCATATATTGTTGAATTATTGAACTTTGACAAGCCTGACCAAACACTGATATTGAGGCAGATTAATTGAGAATTTGTGGCTTGCATATGTGGCTTGAATTTCTTCCAAAAATCCTATTCATAAATTGAGCTTCATTCCTATGTCCAACTTCAATCCAATCTAGCTCCCATGTCAAATTCCAAATTCAATACCTGCTGTCAGGTGAAGCCACTTTTTGCATGGTGATAGCATATGATATCAGTCTCTGCACAAGTCAAACAAAAACCAAATTAAAGTGATCATAAAAAAGTTAGGATGGAAACTCCATGGCCTTAATACATATAGTATCACTCATTGCAGAAGTAAAACAATATAAAATCTCTTTCAATTCAGTTCAAACATTTTTTCAAAAACCTAATATTCAAAAAATTCAAAAGAACTCTTTCATTTTATTTTTTACAAGTCAAATCCATATCCTGAACTACCAGAGTGACCTACAGTTTGATATCAATAATTCATCACTTCAACATCATCCAAATTAGTATTCTATTTGTCATCATACTCATTTTCCTTTTTTAATTTGAGAATTTAACCATATCAATTCTGGGATCAAATTAGATATGTTCAAATTCAGATCTTGATTTTTCATCCTCATCAGAAGCAATTTCATGAGATAAGTCATAGTTCTGGGTCACTTGATCCCAATAATTCACACTGAAGCTCTTGGTACTAAGCTTTTTTATCAGCTTTCTGCTTTACTTGAATGTACTGTGATTAATCAGGAAAGAAGAAGCACTCATGTTTCCCACATGGATGGTTCTTTGAGTAGGAGAGGGTTTTATTCGCAATTTTCAATCAAAAAAAGGCAATTAATAATTACTTTTTATGTTTTCAAAAACTGTGGGGGATTCAGTTTCACTTCTTATTAATTTGTTCTTCCGGGATTTCCCCCTTTTCTTCCTTGAAGATCTCTTATTCTATTAATAAGCCATACACATTAATGCGGTTTTATCTTTTAATTTTCTATTGTAAGTATTTTACGATTTAAACATTCAATTTTTTATAAATATTTTTGTTTCTATGGGAAATGATATCAGAAAAAATCTCAAGGTACCACTTAAGGAAATTATCAGCCTGTGACTCAAAACCATAGCATAGGTATGACAGCAAAGATACCATAGGCCAATAGTAGAAAAAAATACCACCAGAAACTGAAGTTATCCAAAATGGCTCATACATCTTATCAAAAGAAGGGGGATATTCACCTCTTTTCAAATCTAACACTCCCTTAAACATAAGACAAATAATAAAAAAGTTATTCCTTTTCAAGGTAAGAACTGAGAATAAAACTTAGTTTTCCCCTCTCATCTAAACTCCAGAAAAAGAGAAAGACCCCATCGAATTAGTGTTTAAATTTAAGCCCTCAGTCAGGGATATCCAATTGTAATAACCAAATTAAGCTAGCATCAAAACTGCAGAAGTTATGGCTGAAAATAAGCCAAATAAGGGTGAAAAAAATATTCACCTCCCATTTAACTTCCACAGTTTTAGTGTTAGATACATGAAGTGGTGTATTTCTGTAGATATCACAGTAAGGGATCTCTGATTCAGCCCTCAATTTCTTCATAGCTCATCTATAACACATGTTATTGAGCAAACAATCTCCATACAGGATTTGAGAAAACTCAATATCTGAGTAATGGAATTTAAAAGTGGAATAACTTTGACATATTGAATTCTGCCCATACCAAATGAGATACCACTTTGTAGTAATAATCCAGGCCTACATATTGAACCAAATTTGAGCTTTATATCTTCAAAAACAACAAAGGTATGGCAGCTTTAAGGTCAAAGTCCCATAGTACGGTCAAAAACTCAATACTGTCAGATACTATCCCTCAATATTGAATATGAGGTCTTGATTCTACAAAAGGACTTTTTTATCCTTCAATACCTCATACGTTTGCATGTATAGGGTCCCCATACAGGACCTGTACATCTTCCTACACATCATATACATCATAAGAGGGCTGTGTGGTCCCCAAATGAAAATTCTCACCCTGTATTGGTGAAAACTGCCCATATGTGGTTTAAAAACCACAGCTTAGCCCAATGAAGGTTTTACAGGCTTTTTTTAACCACAAGCCTTCCCTTATAAGTGAAAAAATCTTCATTCCTTCTATGTGGTAAGGATTAATGGTCTTTCCACCCAATTTCAGGATAAAAAGGGACCTTTCCCTACCCAAAAGAGGGATCCCTATCCTTCTCTTGAACTGCTATGTAGTAAATCTGTTTACCAGAAGCTATACTATTGGAAAATCACCAGGTATAATCATAATGTCAATTATTTTATCCTTTGTTATAATAACCCAATTGATAAAACTGCACCCAGGGCTCTCAGTAGTGCTCAACACTACTATTTTTCAATAATAAATTGTTAAATAAATACTTATAAACCCTTTTTTTAATTTACATCCATTTCACAGTCATATTAAAAGTCTTAATTACCTCTATTATGACTTCATAATAGACTCAGACTGACATAAATTTTCAGAAACTCAAAGCTTATGAAAAAAAAATCACACAAAGCTTAACAAACATGTTTTTCATAGGAAATAAGAAATACTAAAAAACTCCCAACCACTCAATGTTTGTCTCTTTTTTGCTATTTTTTTTAGATGGAACCTTCCTCCAATTACTTTTGTTAGCTCCCACTTTTTTCATTTATCTTGTGTGTATTTTAGCTTTCAATCAATTTAGAGGTTGATTTTGAGCTGTGTCAAGTACCATGAGTTTGTTTAAAAAAATAATTTTATTTTGTTTCATTGACAAGTACCACCAATGAAAACCTGTCTATAAGTCTTGATTTACCACCTTTGTAAAGCTTCATTTTGAAAGGTGTAAAATATTTCATCAAGAGAGGGATCTCCTCTCTAGATTGCAGCCTTTTCAAGTAGCTTTTTAGTATATAAGATGAAAGACTATTCAACATTCTCAGTTTCCTGTCCAAAATACTTTTTCCCTGCCTTAGTTCCTCTAAGATCAATAGATTCTGTTTTGGTATTAAAGTAATAGAATTTTTTCTATCTTTTAAGTATTTTATCTAATTGAAATAATAAAGCCAATACTTTAACTAATCAATACGAGAAGCATGAGGTTCAATTAGGAACAATTTTTTATAGATAAAGCCCTGTATAATTCTTATTTGTGCATGAGAAAAAAATTTCATGGGGAATGAAAATCAGAGAAATAATCTCTAAAGTCATATAAAATGTATACTCTTAATTCATTTTGTTTTTAAATAATTTTTTAAATATTAGGCTTATTATATCAGTTGATGATATGGCTTTGGATTGATTAATAATAAATGCTTATATTTAAATCATTGAATACCCGATGATTTTGAATTTAAAAGTATTTTATATAATATTTATATTCGGAAACAATTAGGGAGGGCTTTAAAAAAGGAGCTGTTATTCTACTATAATCATTTACAAATAGAAAAACAAATTACCATGGGAGACATCTCTCATGGCTTTGAATCATTGAAGTAAAGCAGGACAGGATTTTCAATCCATATTTTCAAAGGTAAAATAAATTTTTTATTAGGAATTGACCAAGAGATCTCCAGGAAAGAGGTTTCTGACCCAGTTAATGTAGGATATTTTCTGGTAGTGAGCTAATGAAAAAGCATTTTAATGGTTGGTCCCAAAATTATATTCTGTTCATAAAAATGCCTCTTCAAATCCTCTTAATTATATTCCACGTTATTTGTCCTATATTTTTTCTTCAAAATATGAATAGAATATTTTCTTTATTCACATTTGACAGATAAATTCAAATTTTATGGTTTTCTTGAAATCTCTAATCATAAGTCCATATTTATCCTTAAAATTCAGTTTCAGGTGTTTTACTAATTGATATGTGGGGTTGTTTAAATTATTGGGAATGGGTAAAATTAGGTATAGAAGAGACCTCTGAAAAAGGTATTTGGTACCCATATTAAAGACAAAAATGCCTTTTAAATAATAAATCTAAATATTCTTTGAATTAAGCTCCCAATTAGAGTATTCTCCATACCAAGTGAGTTTTGCTTCAAAATCTGGAATTATTTTTATAAAGTTTAGCTTCTCCGGTGCTTTAAAAGATACATGGAATGAAGATGAAGAAAAATCTGCTCCTATAACAGCTTTTTTGTAATTTAAGCTATTATTCTCAATGGAATTTAAAATTAATTGGATAACCAAAAGACCTTCAATTTGATAGCCTACAGTTAATAATAGTTTAATTGATAAGAAAATTCTCACATGGCCCCCTGAGGGGATGGAAATCTTTAGATGTCAAGTGTTAAACCTGAATAAATTTCTATATGAGAAAAAGAAATCCGCAAAATGTTGGCATTTACAGCTCAATTAAGCATAAATGTATATTGGATTTGGTTCAAAGCTTAATTATTCAAGGAATTAAACCTTCAAAAAAAGAAGTAATAAGGCTTTTTTGTAGCTATATGTTGATTATGGTTCCATCACTCAATCCCTTGAGGCTTTGTTTATTAATAAATTGAATGATCTGGATACCAAAAGTAATAATTAAATGGGATAAGGAAATAATTGGACTTTCTTTCCAAGTGATAAAATAAGGAATCTAAGGTTTTATCTTATAGCAACCTTGGTTCATATCCAAACTCAGGCTTTCAAATCATATCACAATAGTTACTACATCTCCTTGACCCAGTGATTATTCCCTGAAATCTTATCCTTCAATAGAAATGTATAATTATTATTTGATACATATTAAAGTAATTTAATATAAATCACAGGAATTGAGTCCTGATGTGAACTATGCAATACGTTACCTATCAATTCTTTAATTTTTTACTAGAAAACATAATTACTATTATATTGAATCCCTTATAGCATATCTTTTAAATACAAAATGAATGGGAATCTTGATCTCGAACTATGATTTATCACCTGAGCTCTAATTTTATATCTTCACCAATTGTGTAGGTGAAGAGAGTAATTTGACACAAGGATATAGTTTTATATATTGTAGGAATATATTCTATTCACAGTTGAAAAACCAAAACATTTCTTCTTCTTCTACTTCTCAGCTGAAATAAACTCCTTTTTTTATTTTTATCTAACAAATGTCTCTGGCTCTCAAAGAGATTTCATCAAATCCTTCGTTATCTTTCTCCAAACATTCTATTGGAAAATTAAAAAGCTATAGAAATTTCTCCTTATTCAATTAATAGAAAGCAAGCACAAAATACCATCCATAAGTTGAGTTCAATTAAGGAATTTATCAAAAAAACACTTAAATTTCAAAAGGATTTCAACGCAAAATCAATTAATTGAAATTATGTTAAAAGCTTTAAATTAAAATAAAACTGAAATATTGAGTTAAATGATTTATTATTAATGCATGTTCTCTGTAGGGTATTTTCATATTAATACATATTATGAAATTCATACATATTGATTATGCATAACACATTATCAACTCAGTTTCAAGTGAGTAAATAAAAAGAAAAATCTAACCTTCTCTGAGGTTTTTCTAATAGATTTTCTTTATTAATAGTTTCATTTCTATACTAGGGTGTTTCCATTTCATTTTAATTTATGAAATGGCCTTTAGGAAGCTGTTCCCCCACTGAAGTATTTTATTTATTTGGAATTTTTCAGTACTTCCTGATATGGACACCCAATACTGGACCTTTTGTTTTCCAAAAAATTATCCATAGCAGTCCAAAAACCAGGCCAAAAACTTCTGTTGTTATGCTTGAGGTAGGTTTTTTAGTATCATACATATTTACTAGTTAAAAAAGAACTATTTATTTAGAAATTAGGTACAGTAATTCCTGAAGCAGATATCACTCAAAAGTTTTCATCTAGAGATTATAATATCATCATATTGATAGGGGATTAGTCAAGCTACATACGCCCTTGTGCGTATTTACCAAAATAAGCCACATTTACATAATTCGTAGTAAATTCACATAAGTTAGGGATTTTTAAAAAGAAATTAGCACAGCTAAATGAAATGTAATTTTTGCCAAAAAAACCTCATTTAAGAATTATTTGGGTCACCCAGACTTGCCTTCAATTTTTTAATCTCCTTCTTTTGTGCCAAAAAATGTCTCAAGTTGACCAATTTGGCCGACTTAATTAATTTAAGGAAATAAATTTAAAAATTCAATTCACTTATTTCTTGAAGTTCCCTTTTGAAAGGATAAATTAATTTATATGGGAAAGAAACCCTTGAAAAATTATAATTTTGAAACTTTCTATCCGTTTATTCTTGGCTCCTCAAAAAGGGGTCTTTTTTGTATCAGGCCAAAATACAAGTTCTTGAAACAACTTTGGGAAAGATATTAGGAAGTTGAATATCTCATTTCTTCTGTTATAATTTTCTTTGAGCTTGTGGAAATCTCATTAGAGATCTTATCGCCAAATTCTTCGTAAACCTATTTGTGTAACTAAAGGAAGTTTTTTTGGGCCCAAAGCTTAATGCAGAGGAGGTACATTGATATAAGCTATCCCATCAGTTTTAATTTCTGTAATTAAATAATACTACCCCAAAAAATGAGCTATCTCTAAGAGTAAAATATTTCTATCAGTGGTAAAGCTTTCTTAAAATTATGAGAACTGGGGGTGCGGTTGAGGTGGGTCCTAAAGCAGAAAATTTTGACTTGTATCAATATTCAATTAGTTGTATTAATATTTAGTTAGTTGTTTTAGTATTAAAATACAAAAATTTAAGAATTCAAATAAAGAGGGAATAAAAGGCAAAAAATTGAAGTAATTTGAAAAAAACTGTTCAGATTTTTGGTCCACCCGCAAGGACAGAGACAGGATGAAATTCAAAACCCCCCACAGCCTTGAAGTGACACAAAAAGGATCCAGAAGCCACCATAAAGGTTTCTCAAAACAGGCTACATACCATTAAACAATTACCTACACCAAATCAAACAGAAAGACACCCCTGTTCCATAAATTACAAACAAGAGACACCCAATTTCTCAGACTTCAAGACTCAAGGAAATCCTTTATAGAAAATATTAAAAAACACTGCCTATTAGTGATCCCCAAAATCCTAAAATCAATACTAGACTCCTCCCAAGTATTTACCATTCTATCCTAATATATTGTCTGCACAGCCAGATTTTACCACTTCCGGAATGACCTTACTCCACTCAATAAACCTTCCTAATCCCCATTCAAATGAACAGAACCCAACCCCATCTCTACCACTAAATATCTCTTCTTTTCCCCTTTCCTTTTCCATTTATTTGTTATTATCTCCTTCTCTTTTCTGTAAGCTTTCTTGATTTATTTCCTTCTTCATTCTCTATTATTCATTTTTTCCCCAAGAATGATGTCCACTCAATTTTTACTGCTCTCTGCTATATCTGACATTTTGTTCATCTTATGTTTCTTCCCTAATCTGTAGTTTGATTCCCTTAGATGCCAAAAACAGAATTCTCCCAATAACCACTGACTTCTTGACCCTGAAAATTCAATTCATCAGGGCTATTCTCAAGAAGTCTGGTCAATAGGACCTGCGGCCTCAAGGCCTAGAAAAAAATAGCTTTTCCATAATTATTATTGGCTTGATCACCCAACCCATTCCTCACCAGATCCCACAGGGGATCATGTAACCTCAACTAACCCCAACTGTGAGGTGTGAACATGAAACTTTGGTTAAAAATCAAGTACTTTTCCTGTCCTGAAAATTTGTATAAGGTGAAAAATGATTAAAAATATTATGAAATAGTATTTTTAAGAGAAAAAACACTAGTTTCATTCTTTTCACTTCATAAGTAGAAAACAACTATATTATAAAGATCTATTGTTTTACCAAAAATAAACATTTATCCAAAAATACTCTACAAGAGATATTTAAGGCTACAAAAGAAATTTCTTCAAGAGCAATTTCAATTGGAATTAATTGAGCAAAGAACTTCAAGCAATTGATTGAATGACAAAGTATTTAAAAAGATATTCAAAGAGAAAACATTCCCAAAAGTGATCAGAGTGAATTTGGAAACAAAGTGACAAAGTTAACAGTGATGATAGATGATTTAATTCACTTATGGGGTGGTTCAACGGATAAAAATGATTATAAGAGTTACAAAAAAAGATTATAATGATTTTTCATGTGGTTTAAAGGTTAAAAATGACTTAAAAGGGTGTTTGGAATCTTTAATTTATTGGTTTAACAGTGTTTAAACTGATTATAAAAGGAAAAGATTCTAACATCAAGAGAAAAGTGGGGCAAAGAAGACATTCTTTTATAGCCATCAATTTTCTTACTCCAAAAGTGAAGTTTACTCTTGTCAGTCGTAGAAAACACTCTGAAAACAGAAAAGCCAATTTTGGCATCATTTAAACCTGGTTTAGACCAAAAAAGGGCTTGTTTTAGCCAATTTTGGCTATTTTTAGTCATTTTAGACACTTAAATAAGCCATTACTATAGTAATACCTGGTCTAGAGCCTTAAGGACATGTCATAATGTCTGTAAGAGAAGTAGAAACCAGTTAAAACTGTCTTTACTAAGATCCTTTCAACTTAAGGGTAGTTTTACCCTCTTGGCAACAGTTAAAACTTCCCTGGTTGGTATCAAAAGCTCATCATCAATTGAGACACTGACCCTGTGACTCAATTCCAGGCCAAAAGCAATGAACCTTTGCATGGATTTTGACATCCCAAGCCTCTCAGCAAGGAGTTTGGGGGTCTGGCTCCCCCTTAGAGCTAGAGTTCCTTTTCCCCCACAGAATTAATCTTTCCAATTTCTTTTTTCTTTAGTTCCTCATCATGTAATACACTTGGAATTTACTCATGAAATTAAATTGAGTTTCTTAAAGTGCAAAACTGTAATAATTGATACCACATATTTGAATCACAGTTCACTTATGTAATACACACACACATTTTGACATTTCAATTGAAAATACTTCAATTCCTCATAACTTCTAAACTACACACAACACCTCAATTTTAACACAAAAATTGATGGTCACACCACATGTGGTGTGAATTAAATTCAGGGTTTGAGGATTTTCAACTTTTGTACAGAAAATACCAAAAAGTTAATTTAGCCTTATTTAGAGTTGAGCTACAGAAATTTTATCCAGAGGTGACCCCAGCTTATTTTTTATGAAGAATCCAATGGTGATGTAATTGTCACAGGGGCTCTTATGGAAGCAAGAGTGGCCTGGCACTCAGGAATCAAGAGCTCACTTGGAGAGCTCCAAAAGATACAAGAAATAATAAAGATTGAATTTCTTTTAAAGAAGAATAAGGGAAAAGACAAGTATGCCAAAGATAAAAGAAAAAGATAAGAAGCCAAAGGCCAAAGATAATAAGGGAAGCCAAAGGCCAAGAATCAAACCAATTGAATCCTCAATTCACTGTTTTAACCTGCCAGAAAACGAAATGGAATTAGTAAAGGATATGACCACCAATATCCACTGACAGGCAAGGAAGAAAAGAGAAAAGGTGCTGAATGACTGACTTAAGATTATCAGTATTAACTTTAATAAAGTAAAATAAAAGAAAGATCAAAATAAATCCATTATATTAATTAACTGGGTAAAAGTCCCCAGGTGCTGAAGGTGGCCAGTATATGTGAAAAGTTGAAAGACTGATCCTGGAAGGTGAGTCACTGGATGTATTGTCTGAATTGGGTCAATACAGATCTGGCCATCTTGAAATTTGAACTTTGTGACTTAATTCCCACAGTGGAATATGAATTGGCCCGATTGGGCCAAGCACATACAGGTTGATTGATTGACGCCTGTATGGACCAATTGAGTTGTCCGAGGAGTATTGAAATACTTGATTCCATGACAACTTATTGAAATAATGTATAACCTCTGAGAATGGCCCTTGGTATAATCCTGAATGAAATTGCCAACCCAACTCCTGCAGGGCCAGGTGATTGGGATCCTTGAATAGTCTTCTGATTGCCGCCATGGATTGCCAGACTGATGAGTTAAGAAGTCCTCCTTCAAAATGGGCATTTGATTTTAGGGCCTTGATTTGGGAAAATGGAATTGGGTCCTGAAAACGTCACCATTGAATTTCTGAGAAAAAATGGTGCATAATGGTATATAATACCATATATGCACCACTCCTGCAACCTTGAGTACGGGGTGCATGGAGGAGTGAAAGAATTCCTCTTCAGGTGAGGGTAAATCTTGAACTGAGCTGATCTTGTGGCCTCTGGTGGTTACCAGAGGCCATGGGCTGAAAAGTGGTCCTTGGTGGTTATTGGCCAAAATTGGGTCCTGAGGGTCTTATGGCCATTTTGGGTTTGATGGGATTTGGGGCCAAAATTGTCACAGGTGGGCCCAATTGTGGTTTGGGACACACCTGGCCTTGGGTACTGATGGGTTTCCCCCTTTGACCCCTTTTGGCCTCATTGGATTAGGCCAAAAGGGGCCAAATTGGCCCACAGACTGCAGACCATGGCATATGGACCATGATTATGGCCCACAGACTGTAGAGGCCATAGGGGGCCTAAATGGCCCAAAAAGGCTATTTAGGCTCTAGAACCCCTAATCAAAAGGCCTGGTTCTGGCTAGAGGGCCTAGAACCCCCTAGGAGACAAAAGGACAACCCCGGGCCCAAAAACAAGGATAAAGACCTGGGGGTTGGGGATATGGAAGAATTGGCCAGGGAATAGTGATATGGTCAAAATGCCATAGAGCACCAGAAGGGGCCATATTGGCCAATCGGTCCCAGGTTGGAATTGCCGCAACACCAATGGAGGAGGGTCATGCTTCATGGTTGTGACAGTACCCCCCTACCTTGAATGGTGAGCTCCTGAGCACCAAGATAAGGTAGAAGCCTGTTGAGATGGATTGGACGTAGGGATTCCAGAGGTCTTTGAATCTTTACAAGAAAAATTTTGAACTGATAAAAGTTCTGGCATATGAATTGAGGTTGACTTGGTCTTTTCTTGACATTTGGCTTGAAAATGTTGAAGACATGATTTTGGCCTAAAATTTTTCCATTAAGAGTTATAAGAAAAGAGATTTAAGAAAATATAAGAATCAAAAAGTAAAAGCAACAAATATGAAGAAAGAAAAGAAAATAAAAAGGAAAATGAATTTTGAGAGAGAGTCCAATCTTCATCATGGATTTTGACAGTTGATTTGGAAAGTGGCCAAGAACCTGGATAAATGAATTGGATTCCAGGTGCTCACAGAGTGGCCAAGGTGATTTTTTGAGAGATTGTAGACCCCACAGGGAAGTGCACACCAGGAGAGGAACTTACTTTTGGTAGTTACCACTCCTGCCAGTGCCATAAATAAGAAAATTCTTGATAAATTAATGTTTTAAAAGGATAATATCTTGGGAAGGAAAATAAGAAAGGAATGGTCTATTTTTCCAAGTGTAAATGGACAAGAATTGGAATTTATGTTGAAAGCCAGGCCAGAAGATCTGTTTCCAAATTTCAAAGTGCTCACAGAGTGGCCAAGGTGATGCTTACAACAGAAAAGAGTACAATACCCCTAAAGGTGCATACCAGGAGTGGGACTTACCTTTGGTAATTCCTCTCCCCACCAAGCACCATAAAAAGTTCAAGCTTTGAAGAATTGGGTCCTGGCTTGTCAGGATACAAAGAATTAAAATCTTTGACGAGTTCAGGACAATTCTTGAGGTTTTCAGCTGGTTCCCATGTGGATCTTTCTGAGTCTTGACTGAAACCTTTCCATTCCACCAGATACCATAACTTTCTTCTCTTGAGCATTGAACCCAGTATTTGAGGGACTTCTCATTCCTCTTCTTCTTCAATGATGATTGGAGGAGGACGCTCTTGATGCTGATTCAGGATTGTGGATGTCTTGACTGGTTTCAAGAGTGAAATATGGAAGACTGGGTGGATGGATTTCCATTGAGATGGTAAGCATGAGTACTGACTTTCTTCAAGATTGGAAAAGGACCCAAACATCTTTAAGACAGTTTTTTGGTGGGTCTGGTTGATTCGATGTTCTTGGAAGAAAGAAATATCATGTCACAAGGATTGAAAACAGGTGGACTTGCTCTACTTTTATCTGCATACCTCTTAAACTGGTTTATGGCAATTTCAAGTTCTCTCTTGACATCTTGCTGTACTGATTGGATTTTTGTTGATAAATTTCCAGCAGGAGTATCTTGAGTGATGTGAACTGAGTCAAATTGTGGATCTCTTCCATAAACAGTGAAAACAGCAATTTCTTGGTTGAAGAGTGATCAGAATTATTGTAGGCAAATTCAGCCGGAGGGAGCCAGGTGTTCCAATCATCTTGATGATAACTGACATATATCCAAAGATACTGTTCTAGTATCTGATTTACCCTCTCTGTCTGTCCATCAGTTTCTGGATGGTAAGAAGCTGACAGATCTCTTGAGCTCTTGAGCTGCTGACAAAGATTGGTCCAAAACAAGAAACAAAAAGGAGACCTCTATCACTGACAATGCTTGAAGGAACGCCATGCTTTGAAAAGATATTCTTGATGAATAAATGGGCCAAATCTAGTGAAGTGATTGAAGACATTGTTGCAATGAAAACTGCCATTTTTGAGAATCTGTCCACTATGACAAGGATTGAGTCAAATGAATTGGACAGTGGCAGTTGAGTGATTAAATCCATTGAAAGACAAATCCAAGGACCATTTGGAATTGGAAGAGGTTTTAGGAGTCTAAACTTCTTATGATGGATATTCTTGTTTCTTGAACACTGTTGACAGGATGAGACATAATCCTTGATGAATTGAGTTATGCCGGACCAGTGGAAATCCCGCTTGACAAGTTTGAGAGTCTTCTCTTGGCCAGGGTTTCCAGCTAGAGGAGAGTTATTACGCTTTTGAAGAATGCTGAGCTGAATTGTGGGGCAATTTGGGACCACCACCCAATCTTTGAAGAGAAGAAGTTGGGAAGAGGAATCAAGAGAATAATACTGAATGGATTTACCTTTGCCCAATTTTTGAAGGATACTTTTGTACTGAGAATCTTTCCATAGAGCCTTCTGAATTTAATCAATCAAATTTGAAAAAGCTTCCACCTTGACTGCAAAATATCTTGAAGGTTGGACTTCATCCTGCTTTATGAGCTGTTGAAAGTTCATTGGATTCTTTCTGTTGAAATCCTCCCCCCTCTCTGGGTAAACATTGTCCTGATGTGATAAGGCATCCGGGAAAGTAGCTAGGCGGCCAGGGCAGTAAGTGATTGGGAAGTGAAATTCAGAGAGGAATCCAGCCCAGCGGGTTTGACGGCGAGTCAGGACTTTTGAAGACATGAAGTATTGAAGGGAAAAATAATCGGTGAGAACTTCAAAAGGGGAAGAGAGAGAAAGAAGAAAAGCCCTCCAGCGCTTGAGAGCCCAGACTATGCCAAGGAGTTCCTTGTCATGAATCTCATAGCTGAGCTCTGCTGGGATAATCTTGCAGCTGTTGAATGCAATTGGATGTTTTCCTGAGTCAAAGACCTGACTCAGTACAGCACCCAAGGCATAATCGGATGCATCGGTCTCTACAATGGTGGGTAGAGAAGGATTGGAGCAGTGGTGAAGGCCTCTTTGAGTTGGTGAAACTGACTAAGAGCTTCCTCATTGAGGGGGAACCTGGTGAGTGAACCAATCTTCTTTGAATAGTTCTTGATGAAGGAGGTAGAAGTTGGCAAAGCCAAGGAATGATTGAAGAGCCTTGAAGTTTCTTGAAGGTGGACAATTGAGAATCTGCTGGACTTTTGCTTGGTCCATCTTGAGGCCTTCAGAAGAAACAACATAACCAAGGTAATCTACACTAGAGACATGAAATAGGCACTTTGAAGCCTTAGCAAAAAGGTTATTGGCTCTGAGTCTGGAAAGAACAGTGGACACATGAGTGACATGTTCTTCCTCAGATTTGGAAAAGACCATAATGTCATCCAAATAAACAACAACATAAACATCAAGAAGATCTTGGAAAAAATCATTGACAAGATTCTGAAAGGAGGCAGGAGCATTGGTGAGCCCAAATGGCATAACCAAGTACTTATAACTGCCATATTTAGTTCTGAAGCATGTCAAATGTTCATCACCCTCCTTGATTCTGAGAAGGTTATATGAACCACACAAATCAATCTTGGAGAAGATAGAAGAACCATTAAAAACATTGAGAAGCTGATTCATAGGAGGAACAGGATACTTGTTCTTCCTAGTAACAGCATTGAGTTTGCGGTAATCAACACACAAACGGAGGCCACCATCTTTCTTTCTGACAAAGAGGACAGGTGCTCCTGTTGAAGAGTAGCTTGGCCAGATGAAACCTTTCTCTACATTCTCTGAAATGTAGGCTCTGAGTGTATCTGACTCTTGTTTGGATAAAGAGTAGATCACCCCAACTGGAGGTAGAGACCCCTCCAGCTCGATATGATGATCACAGGCGCAGTGAGGAGGAAGTTTCTCTGCTTTCACCTTGGAGAATACATCCAAATATCAGTGATAAGTAGAAGGAACAAAATTCATCACGGTTTCTATTTCTTCTGGCTCTTCCTCTTCATCTCACAACTCCTCCAGGGAGTCATGATAAGATGAAGGAGGAAGGTCCATATTCCCAAAGAAGAGATGAAGTGAAGATACAGAATTATCTTCTCCAACATATTGAATCTCTTTGAAGACTTCATCTCCAGATAATGGTAATTACTAAGGCGAATTCATGGAAAGAATATGGACAGAATATGGGAATGATGGTGTTCTAGAATCACCAACCAGAGCTGCACATGATTTTGCAGAAGAAAAATCATTATGGAAAGATTTATAAGGATCAGAATAGTCCTTATTATAAGCATTAAAGCTGATCGGCCATTGCCTCCAATCAATAGAAGAATTAAAATGATTTAAAAATTCAAATACCAATATGAGGTCTTCTCCCTTGGGGGTATCAATGACTAAAAAGTCCCATTCAAAGCTTGGGAAGGAAGGGAGCTCAACCATATATTTAGGATGGTGAGTCAAAAATAAGGAAGGGGACTCAGAGGAGTCCAAAATGATAAGAGGAATCTTCTCTGGAAGTTCTGACGTAGTCAATGAGTACTTGTGAACAAACTGCTTTGCAATAAATGAGTGTGTAGCACCAGAATCAATGAGAATACTGTAAAAAAACATCAGAAAGAGAAGAAAAAACAAAGAATTTGAGAGAATTCTTGACACCATTATTCATAATGCACAATTGTGCTCTGGATGGAAAACAGTGAAGACCATTGAACACAACATGATCTTCACTCAGGCTTTTTCCTGGCTGGGAGAACTGCCTGACAGTTGGGTAAGCTTGTTTTTAGGCCTTTTGAAACAAGACTCGAGACTATGCTTCCCACCACAATAAGTACACAAGCCCTCCTTGATTCTTCTTTCTTTTTCACAACCTTTCAACTTGGAGTCCTTATTCAACAAGGAAGAATGGGGCTTGTCCCACTTTTGAGAATGAAAATTCTTCTTCTTATGACCTGAGCTTGAAGAATTTTGATGATGAGAAGAGTTTGACTTTGAGGCTTCAGGCTTCTTCTCTTGATGATGATTCTTCTCCTTTTGCCTCTCATGGTACCTGGTATCAAGCTCCAGGCTGATGTCCATTAAGTCTTGAAAAGAATCAATATTTGAAGGATGGGAGGCCAATTGATCCAGAATCCTGGAGGCCAAACCCTTCCTGAAATGATGAATAAGAGCCCTTTCACCCTAATATCCAATTTTTGAAACCAAACTCCTGAAATCAGCGATGTATAAGGAAACATACCCACCTTCTTTCATTCTAAAGCCATCCAACTCTGCTTCAGCTTTTCTAACTTTGTTTGGGTCCCCAAATAAGGTGAAGAGTTGGGATTCAAACAATGGCCATGAATTGAGAAGATAACTTGAGTCTTGATTGGTGAGATTGGAAAGATAAGGCTCAATCCATTTTTCAGCCCTGCCAGCTAAAAATGAAGTGGCATAAAGAACTTTCTTTCTGTCTTGAGAGAAATTTGCCAGGTCATTGTGAAAGATAAGTTGACAATACTGAATGAAACTTCTGACTTTGAAGGGTTGAGTCCCATAAAAACATTCCAGCGCCTTCATAGATGGAATCTTGAAGGCTGGTGGTCTTGAAACTTCAGAAGATGCAGCAGCTTGAAGATTGGCCATAATTTGGGTCATTTGCTGCATGATTGCCAATCCAGATGGTTCAGTCTGGTGAGAGACAGGCTGATCAAACTGGGTTAGAGTTTGTCCTCTGGTGCCTTCAGATTCTCCCACAGGAGCAGGAGCAGCCTCAGTGTCATCAGACTCCTCCTCTTCACCATCTTCACCTGGACCTCTAAAAGTAGTCCTTGACATGCCTGGATAACCTCCAACTACTCCTGAAGAAGAATCGGATCTTCTTGGCACTCTTCCTTCCTTCCTGGATGGTGCTGCTCCATCCTTGATTGTTCCTCTGTCTAATTGGGCCTTCAGTGGTGGAACTGCTGGGGTCCCATCAAGAGGAGCTCTTGTAGTAGGAGTCAGAACAGCCTGAGCTCGGGCCTGAAATCTTGTCTGTCTTGCAGGAGGTGAATGTTGAAGTGGCATGATTGAATAAAATTGAAATTTAAATGAAAAGAATAAAAACTTGAATAAACAACTTGAGGCAAAACCAAAGTAGTCTTGAAGTTCAAATCAAAACTCAAATATTGAGGAAAAATCAATAAGCAATGAATCCAAAGGAATAAATCAATCAAAAACAAATGACAAATCAATTCAAAATCAAAATCCTGCAGAAAATCAATCAATCAACATGAATTTTTGAGGCAAATCAATTTATGTCAAAATTCTTGATGTGAACAATCAGCAAAATCAATAAAATCTTCAGGTCAATCAATTATCTTAAAGTTAATGTCAATTTATGTCAAATCAATCAGTCAAAATAAATATCAAGTGAAATCTTCTTGAAAAAATCAAAACTCTTGAAGAACAAATCAAATGTGAATCTTGATGTGAAGACATGTCTGAATGATAATAAAGATCAATTTGAATTTCAATAATGAGGGCCTGAATATGAAGGATTTGATCAATTGAATGAAGATGAAAATGAGATAAGATCTCAAAAAATAGAAACAAAAGATAAAATTGGGGTCAGCTTTCAATTTCAGAATGAAGAATGAATGAGAGAAAATTGAGAGGTGACAAATAAATCATAAGATCATGAAATGTTAAAGAGTCATAATTTTGATGAAGTGAAATGAATGAATTATAATATAAGAATGAATGAACAGAAGAAAAAATATTAGTTAATTAATATAATGTCACAGGGGCTCTTATGGAAGCAAGAGTGGCCTGGAACTCAGGAATCAAGAACTCACTTTGAGGGCTCCAAAAGATATAAGAAATAATAAAGATTGAATTTCTTTTAAAGAAGAATAAGGGAAAATACAAGTATGCCAAAGATAAAAGAAAAAGATAAGAAGCCAAAGGCCAAAGATAATAAGGGAAGCCAAAGGCCAAGAAGCGAACCAATTGAATCCTCAATTCACTGTTTTAACCTTCCAGAAAAGGAAATGGAATTAGTAAAGGATATGACCACCAATATCCACTGACAGGCAAGGAAGAAAAGAGAAAAGGTGCTGAATGACTGACTTAAGATTATCAGTATTAACTTCAATAAAGTAAAATAAAATAAAGATCAAAATAAATCCATTATATTAATTAACTTGGTAAAAGTCCCCAGGTGCTGAAGGTGGCCAGTATATGTGAAAAGTTGAAAGACTGATCCTGGAAGGTGAGTCACTGGCTGTATTGTCTGAATTGGGTCAATACAGATCCGGCCATCTTGAAATTTGAACTTGGTGACTTAATTCCCACAGTGGAATATGAATTGGCCTGATTGGGCCAAGCACATACAGGTTGATTGATTGACGCCTGTATGGACCAATTGAGTTGTCCGAGGAGTATTGAAATACTTGATTCCATGACAACTTATTGAAATAATGTATAACCTCTGAGAATGGCCCTTGGTATAATCCTGAATGAAATTGCCAACCCAACTCCTGCAGGGCCAGGTGATTGGGATCCTTGAATAGTCTTCTGATTGCCGCCATGGATTGCCAGACTGATGAGTTAAGAAGTCCTCCTTCAAAATGGGCATTTGATTTTGGGGCCTTGATTTGGGAAAATGGAATTAGGTCCTGAAAACGTCACCATTGAAGTGCTGAGCAAAAATGGTGCATAATGGTATATAATACCATATATGCACCACTCCTGCAATCTTGAGTACAGGGTGCATGGAGGAGTGAAAGAATTCCCCTTAAGGTGAGGGTAAATCTTGAACTGGGCTGATCTTGTGGCCTCTGGTGGCTACCAGAGGCAATGGGCTGAAAAGTGGTCCATGGTGGTTATTGGCCAAAATTGGGTCCTGAGGGTCTTATGGCCATTTTGGGTTTGATGGGATTTGGGGCCAAAATTGGCACAGGTGTGCCCAATTGCAGTTTGGGGGCTAATGGGCTGCCCCCTTTGGACCCTTTTTGCCTCATTGGATTAGGCCAAAAGGGGCCATGGAGGCCATAGGGGGCCTAAATGGCCCAAAAAGGCCATTTAGGCCCTAGACCCCCTAATGAAAAGGGGTGGCCCAGAAGGGATGGTTCTGGCTAGAGGGCCCAGATCCCCCTAGGAGACAAAGGGACAACCCCAGGCCCAAAAACAAGGATAAAGACCTGGGGGTTGGGGATATGGAAGAATTGGCCAGGGAGGCCAAGGATGGCAGGATATGGCCTGAGGCCATGAAAGGCCAGGGAATAGTGATATGGCCAAAATTCCATAGAGCACCAGAATGGGACAAACTGGCCATAAAGATAAGGTGTGGCCAATCGGTCCCAGGTTGGAATTGCCACAACACCAATGGAGGAGGGTCATTCTTTGTGGTTGTGACAGTAATTTTCTTATGTTTATCTATTGGATCAAAACCTATAATATATTTTATGTAACATTTTACCAAAAATATTTTAATTTTATTAATTTTATTAATATTTCATTTTTACTTAATTTTTTCAAGTAACAATGTATTTTCATAATTTTAAATTATAATTAAATTTTTATTGTTGCATATAATTTTGTATTCATATTTTTATTTCTATTTTTATAATATAAATAAATTTATTTTATTTATATTTGTATCTTATTTTGCTATTTGTGGTCTTTTTGGTATATGAAAATACCTCTAAGGCTCACATTCTCTCCCCCTAAAAAAAGAATATTACTGTATAATATTGTTATTTCTGGTGTTTCAGAACCTTCTGAGAAGCTTAGTAGCTTCAGGTATGTCCTCTTCTGCTAACTATTCATCTTCACAAGTTGGGTCACTGTACCTGACAAGGTATTCCCTTACTTTATTGGTTCTCAGCTTTCTGTCTTTGAGAACTTTAATCATTTTCTTAATACCAGATGATTCAATAGGAGGTATAACTTGGAAAATTTTATTCCTCAAAGGAAATTTTTAAGCACACTAGACTTATATGGCTTCATCAAGCTCACTGGAAATGTAGGATGCTTATGGCTAAGTTCTTCAGATAATTCTACTTCAACAGCATTTTCTCCATGGAGGGCTTTAATAACAAAAGGTCCTGAAAAAGAGTCTTTGAGAGTTTTACATCCTTTGATGTTATTGAGGTTAGTGGTGGATACAAGTACTATGTCCCCCACTTTGAAATCTGGAGTGGCATGTGATTTGTCCCATTTGTCCTTAGCATATGCAAAAGAGTCTTCCATGCACCTGACTTCATTCTTTCTTGTTTTTTCTAGAATTCCTTTGAAGCTGGCAGCTGTAGGATGTATCTAAACCAAATCTTTCCTCAAGGAATCTTGAGGTAATTTGGGATTCCATCTTCTTTCTATAATAGCAGGAGTTTGATTGGTACTGGCATGAATGGATGTCTTATATGCCAATTCCAGTGCTGGTAAAAGAGTACACCAATCATGGGTAAATCCATCACAATATTTAAATTAAAGGCCACATGCACAAAGCCTTCTTACCATATCTTGCAAGGTTTGGATCATCCTTTCAGCCAGACCATCAGTTTGTGGGTGGTAGGCTGTAGAGAAGGATAATTTTGTCCCAAATAGTTGTTGAAGATTTTTCCATAGTGCTGAGGTGAATTTGGGATCTCTGTCACTAATGATATTTGAGAATATGCCAGTCCATGAAACTACTCTATTCCATATTAGAAGAGCTGTATCCATGGCTGTATCATTGTTGTGACATGGTAAAAAGATTGGAGTTTTACTTAATCTGTCTACAACTACTAGGAAAGCATTATGACTTCTCTCACCTCCTGGTGGTAGGCCAGTTACCCAATCCGTATGGACAATTTCCCAAGGTCTGCTGGGTTCTTGGATCTTGATCATATTTCCAAGTCTTTTTCCAGTGGATTTATTTGCCTCTTGACATCTGTCATAGGTTGTGCAATACTCTGCAACATCTTTCTGCCACATTGGCCACCATATGCAAGATTTCAATTTTTCTCTTGTTCTGTCTTCAGACAGATGTCCTGAAAAAGGGCTTTCATGGCATTCTTCAAGTACAATATTCATTAAGGGCCTGTCCACAACTGTCATGACACATTTATGCTTAGTTCTGTGATAAATTATGCCATCCAGTAAGTGGAATATTCCTTCATCATATGATTTTTTCCATATCTCATTTAAGGCATTTACCAAATAATTATCTTTACAGTCCTTAGTAAGTAATTGGCATAAAGTGCTACAATTCTTATCCTAAGTATAACTGTTTCTCACCTCTTCAAAGAAAGTGGTGTTCAGGTCTGTAACACTGATTACTTCTATGAGGATCCATGGGGAATCTTCTTCTGGTACATAAGCAGGATTATAAATATTATTTGGTAGTGGCCATCTTCTCAGTCCATCTGCATTTTCATGAATATTCCCATCTTTGTGAACAATAGTCATATTGCCCCTATACCCTTGTATGGCTATTTGCCATCTGAGCGTATGCCTGTTAGGTGTCTTCATGTTTAAAAGTGATTTGACAGTGGTAAAATCAGTCATCACTTCAAAAACACATCCCTCCAAGAAGTAATTTAATTTTCCCAAGGCCCATACAAGGCATAAACACTCCATTTGACTTTCTCCATATCTGGATTCAGTGGGTTTTATTTGCCTGGTATGAAACATATGGGTCCTTCCATAGGTTTATCCTTTACAATCTGGACTTGATGGAGTGCAGCACCCAGCCCAGCGCCTGATTCATCAATATATAACTTAAAATGCAGTTTAAAGCCTGGCATCAGTAAGAGTGGAGCAGTTTTCAAGGCTTGTATCAGCCATTCAAAGGCTTTGACTCTGTCAACAGTCATTTCAAATACTGTGTCTTTGTCACATAATGTATAAAGAGGTCTTGCTATGGATTCACAATCTTGAATATGTTTCCTGTAATATCCTGAAACCCCCGAATATGACTGAATTTGTTTTTGTTTTGAGGCATGGGTTTCAGAAATACTTCTGCAACCTTGTTTTGGCCAATCCCAAGGGACAAACCATATGCTACATGTCCCAGTGCTTTAAGTTCTTTAAATACAAAATTGCATTTCTTCAAAGAAATTTTCATGTTCACAGATTGGATTTTTGTCAAAGCTCTGGATAATCTGTATATATGTTCTTCCCAAGTCTTGGAACAGACAATAATGTCATCAATGTAAATGATTTACTATCCTTCTGAAAGTTCTTCAGGGAAGATTTCATTTATCATTCTTTGGAAGTGTGAAGGTTCATTATTGATACCAAAAGTCATCCTTAAATATTCATATACTCCACAATGAACAATAATTCTCAAGTATTTTCTTGCTCTTGGCGTCACCACATTCTGATGAAATCCTTTAAGGGCATCCATAGTGGTTATATACACTTCTTGAGATATCTGGGTAAGGGCAATTTGGATTTTGGGTATTGGGTACCTGTCTGGAACAGTGTAAGTGTTCAGAGATCTAAAGTCCCCAACCATTCTAGATTTTCCATTATGCCATGCCACTATGACTGGTGTAGTTATTTCTACTTCCTCATTATGGCCAACCTTTCTTATTAAACCAAGGTCTAGAAGTTCTTTAATATGGATTTGCAGAGCTTTGCTTGATTTAGGACTTTCTGGATATGCAGCTATTCTCAAGAGTGGTGGATAAGGTCTCTCAACATTAACGATAATGTCAGCTTCATGACCAATAATTGCCACCAAGGCTCTTTGTCTGATTCAAATGCTTCTCTGTGGTCATATAAAAGGGAAGAAAGTTCATCTTCTTTTTCATCAGTCAGATGAAGGCTTATTTCAACTTCATTTAACTGTTCAGATTTGAATTTCTCCAACTCTAAGTTGACTGGTGCTACTTTGCTTACTTTAATTTGTCTTTTAAATGCTAAAAGGCAAATTTTTGACACTTATTATCTCCAATAGTAAATTATCTGTCCTTGTTGTTATGTAAGTCTATGACATACATGATTAAATACTCATTTCCCAATATAAAATGGGTACTAGAGCAGTTTCCCATAACAACAAAGTCAACAGTGATTCTTAAATTTCCATTCATATGTGGAAATATGACAGTGGTCTCATATATTCCCAATTCTTTCATTGGATTACTTGGACTATTGAATTTTATGCCATCAATTGGTAACAATTGGTCTTCAAAATTTGGTGCACAAGTCTTAAGAAATGATTTGCCAACACAAGAGCAGAAGGCTCCTGGGTCAAGTAAAATTTTAGTGGGTTTGTTTTCAATTACCACTTTGCTTATACAGGACTTACCAGCTGTATAACATTCTCCCCTGTTCAGTTTGGTCTTCATAAGTTGTGCATATTGAATTTATGACAGATCAAGTCGGCTTAATTGTGGCCAGTGGGAATAAGATTCCATCATTTCAGAGGTGACATTGATTTTTTCTATATCTTTTGAAGATTCAGAACATATTGATGACTTATCATCTGAATTTTCTTCAATTATATTATCATCTGTTTCAACATCAGGTTCTTTTTCAATGTCAATTTCATTTATTTTCCCCCTTTTTGGACATGAATTGGCTAAGTGGGTGGTGCTTTGGCAAACATGGCACTTTCTGATTATATCTGCAGATTTATATTTCATATTATTAGAATTTTCCTTGGGATTTTTTTCCACAGAATATTTTCAAGGTGTATTAAACCTTGTTTTGAGATTCACCCTACTAGAACCAATTCTGATTCTGGTGGTCACTTTTTCTAATATATTAATAATATCTTTGGCTGAAGATTGTTCAGTAGTCCTGATTTTGACAGAATGCTCTAAGTCACCTCCACATTGTCTCATAATTTTTCTGTGGATCATACATCCTGACATGTCAGGATACAATGCTGTTAATCTGTCTTTTTTTTTGGCAAAACCATGGTAAAGCCTTGTCTTTATCAGCATTAAATTTGGCAGATTCAAAGGCTGTTACCACTTTAAACCTCCAAGCATCATTGGCCCATTTGTTGATCATTTGGGTTTTCCACCAAGTCCAACTTTGGTGTCCATGTGCTTGTCTTAATTTGATATACCATCTGTGGGCTGATCTGGTAAACAAGGTGTTAAATCTTTCTTTTACCAATATTTATGGTAATTAAAAATATTCTTTAATCATGTCAATACCTCTGATGAATTCCATATGGTCATATTCTCCTTCACCACTGCAGTGAGGCCATTCTTGTAGTTTTGGTACTGGTTTCAAGCTATGAAAAGAAGTGTAAAATTCATTTTTTAACTGTGAATTTTCATCATCCAATACTTGTGGATTGGGAATTCCTGTACCCTCATTTTGATTCAGAGGTGTAGACATTATTGTTAAGGTGTTCAGTATCTGTTCAATATCATTAATTTACTGTTGCTACACCTTTGGGAATTTCTGAATTAAAGTCAGAAGGCTTGTATTACATTTATTACTTCAATTTTATACATGTCTTCTTTATGTTTCAACTCTTGCCATAACTCTGTTTGTCTTGTATTATCAGTAGTGACCTTATTCAATTTCATTGTTAATTTTGATACTTCTTCTTGTGAAGAATCAAAACACCTTTTCAAGGCAATTGTATATGTCTTTACTTCAGTAGATGAATTTTAAATGTCATAAATTACTTTCTTGTTATCTGTCTTGATAATATTTATGGCTTTTTCAATTATTTCATCAATATATAATTTGGAATATTTGTCTGTTAGTTCTTTGATAATGGCAGATTGTTAATTTATCTTATTGCAAAAATAATTGTCATTATTAGAAGTTTTAATTGTTCTTACAAACTTCTCAAAACACATAAGTGTTTCAGCTATTTGGCTCAGACTTAAGTTTTTTGTTTTAATATCTTTACAAATGGATGAATTTTTATCAGAAATATGACTTTTTATGTCATTTATAGCTTCATACAGCTCTGGAATAGCATCAAAAATGTCAGAAATCATTTCTGATATTTTAATCTGCCTTACTCCCTTTTCTGTAATTACAGCATTGTTCTGGCCATCTGAAATGAATTTTCCATGGCATCCTGCTGAATCCTTGGGATTCTGTAACGCTGGCTGTAAGGTTTTGTGGCTGGTGCCTTGCCTTTTCCCTTTTTCTGAGCTAGTGGCTGCTTTTTCACATTGGAATTGCTGCTGCTGGCTACTGTGGTTGTTTTTGGAACTTTCTTGGGTGGTGGAGGGTTGTTTTTCCTTCATTCTGCTGTTAAAAACATCATGTTCTTCTTTTCCATCAATGTATTCCATCCATTGAGTAACTTAAAAGTGTTTGGATGGCCCAGGAATTTTCTCACATTCAGGTAAGAATTCATGCAGTCTTTCCACAGATCTGCAAGGATCTGGTACCCCTTGTGCTGCAATTCATTGTTGTAAGCCTTCTGGCTGGCTTTGTATATGTCCACTGAGGCTTCTTGTGGGGGTTACAGCTCTATTTGAAGGTAAAACAGTATTATCAGCTTCAAAATGACATGACTCATTAATTTGGAAGTCATCAACTGACCCTTGTCCTTCTGCAGCTGATTGGCTTCTGCCATAATTACATCTATGACCTTTTTTGGAGTTGCTTGAGGGGTTATAGCTGGCTCCTGATCTAGTTGAAGGCATATTTCATGATCAAAAAGCTTAAAATAATAACTTTACATCAAAAAACTTACTATTTGCCAAATTCTTTGCCTTCTGGAGGGTATTACTTATATCCAAGTTAATTAATTCAGAAGAAATTGGTATTGGTTGGTTATTCTTAGTAATAATAATTGTACTATTATGATCAGAATTCACAGTACTTGCAGTAATAATGCTTGTTACTGTTGAGGCTGTTTCAATATTTTCTTGTCTTACCATGTTTTCAGACACTAAAATTAATGAAAAAGCAAATTTATCAAGTAAAAAAAGGATTCCTTTGAAAGGGAAATGAAAAAATAAAGCCTCACTTACAATATGAAAAAAAAATTTATGGATTTTTTGAATTATAAGTATTTTTTATATGTTTTTATATTTTTCAAAATAAGAAAGGAGATTTATAAGCAGTAAAAAATTATTTCACAATTAAAATATCATGGCTAGGCCCCCAAATGTAAGGTGTGGATATGAAACTTCAATTAAAAATCAAGTACTTTTCCTGTCCTCAAAATTTATATAAGGTGAAAAATGATTAAAAATAGTATGAAATAATATTTTTAAGAGAAAACACACCAATTCGATTTCTTTTAACTTTATAAGTATAAAACAACTATATTATAAAGATTTATTGTTTTACCAACAATAAAAATGTATCCAAAAATACTCTACAAGAGATATTTAAGGCTACAAAAGAAATTTCTTCAAGAGCAATTTCAATTGGAATTAATTGAGCAAAGAACTACAAGAAATTGGTTAAAGAAAAAAGTATTTAAAAGGATATTTAAAGAGAAAACATTCCCAAAAGTGACCAGAGTGACTTTGGAAACAAAGTGACAAAGTTAACAGTGATGAAAGATGCTTTAATTCACTTATGGGGTGGCTCAAGAGGTAAAAATGATTATCAGAGTTACAAAAAATGATTATAATAATTTTTCCCATGGTTAAAAAGTCAAAAATGATTTAAAAAGGGTGGTTGTAATCTTTAATTGATTGGTTTAACAGTGTTTAAACTAACTATAAAAGGAAAAGATTCTAACATCAAGAGAAAAGTGGGGCAAAGAAGACATTCTTTTATAGCCATCAATTTTCTTACTCCAAAAGTAAAATTTACTATTTTCAGTCGTGGAAAACACTTTGAAAAAATAAAAGCCCGTTATGGCATATTTTGAACCTGGTTTAGACCAAAAAAGGGCTTGTTTTAGCCAATTTTGGCTATTTTTAGCCATTTTAGACCCTTAAATCAGCCATTACTATAGTAATACCTGGTCTAGAGCCTTTAAAACACATCATAATGTGTATAAGAGGCTTAGAAACCATTTAAAACTGTTTCTACTAACATTGTTTTAACTTAAGGGTAGTTTTACCCTCTTGGCAGCAGTTAAAACTACCCTGGTTGGTATCAAAACCTCATCATTAATTGAGTCACAGACCCTGTGACTCAACTCCAGGCCAAAAGTAATGAAATTTTGCATGGATTTTGACATCTCACACTAGTCAGCAAGGATTTTGGGGGTCCAGCTCCCCCTCAGAGCTAGAGTGCCTTTCCCCCCCCCCAGAATTAATCTTTCCAATTTATTTTTTCTTTACTTCCTCATCATGTAATACACTTTTAATTTACACATGCAATTAAATTGAGTTTTTTACAGTACACAATTGTAATAATTGATACCTCATATTTAAATTACAGTTCACTCATGTAATACACACACACATTTTGACATTTCAATTGAAAATACTTCAATTCTCATACCTTCTAAATTACACACAACACCTCAATTTTAACACAAAAATTGATGGTCACACCACATGTGGTGTGAATTAACTTAAGGTTTTGAGGATCTTCAACTTTTTTACAGAAAATACTAAAAACTTAATTTAAGCTTATTTAGAGTTGAGTTACAGAAATTTTACCCAGAGGTGACCCCACCTTATTTTTTATGAGGAATCCAATGGTGAAGTAATTTTCTTAAGTTTATTTATTGGATAAAAAGTTATAATATATTTCATGCAAATTGTTACCAAAAATATTTTAATTTCATTAATTTTATTAAAATTTCATTTTTACTTAATTTTTTCAAGTAAAAATGTATTTTCATAATTTTAAAAGTTAATGTAATTTTTATTTTAAAATATAATTAAATTTTTCTTTTTGCATATAATTTTGTATTTATATTTTAATTTTTATTTTGATAATATAAATAAATTCATTTTATTTATATTGGTATCTTATCTTGTTATTTGTGGTCTTTTGGGTATATGGAAATACCTCTAAGGCTCACACCTGCCCACTATGACTGCCTGTGTGTGGCTTGACAACCCACACAGAGTGCACCAAGACAGCCTTAAATGGCTCACATCCTGCTGGCCGGACAGAAGAGAAAGTTGCACCAGACTCTCCAAAGGCACAGCCCTCACCAGACAACACCAGACATGCCACACTCAAAACTTGACTCTCACTATCAATTAGCATTCGAGGCCCTTAGATATAATGAGACACTATGATGTGGATAGTTGGTTTTGTTTAATTCCTCGTGTGCATAGCTTTGCAGCAGTCGAAGTCTTGACAGCCTGTTTTCAAGGACTTCGATCGCCGTGGACAACCATGGGTGATCAAGCCACCGGCCGGGCTTATGTAGCCTGGCCGAGGCGTGCCGCAGCGGGCCGTCAGATCCACTTTGGTCAAGAGCGCTCTTGGCCGCCGTGGCTGGGCTTAGTCAGCCACAACGTCTCGGAGGCCTGGGAGAATGTGCCATCACGCCACTTAGCCGGGTGTTTTTGAATTCGGCGGCTGCTCTTGGCTCATCCAGCACTCTTCTGGCGTCTCCTTTTACGCACTCGCCAACTCCATCATAGCAGTCTTCCGATACGACCATGGCTCACACTTACAAGATAACAACGCTGCCCGGCGATGGCATTGGTGAGCGTCCTAGAGGATGTCGCAGCATGTGAGGATAGGCCGCTGAAATTGCACTGGATCCTTCCCAACGAGCAGGTCCAGAAGTAGTCGAGGAAGCTACCCGGGTACTCAACGCCATCTCAGATTTCGGCGAGGTCAAATTTCAAGTCACGCCACATGACTTCGGGGGGATTGCCATCGACAAGCACGGGGTGCCCTTGCCGTCCTCTACCTTGGAAGCCTGCCAGTCTGCTGATGCCATCATTTTAGGTAATGCCTTGTTTGTGTAATCCGCCTTATCTCCATCGAGCTTGTTTTAACGAAATTTTACATGTACTTTAGGAGCCGTTGGTGGACCCAAGTGGGGCGTCGGCAAGGTTAGACCCGAGCAAGGCTTGCTTGAGCTGCGAAAGACTTTGGGGCTTTATGCCAACATCAGACCAGCGCTGTTTCCCTCCGAATCACTGGTTCAATTATCGCCGCTTAAAGATTCAATCGCGCTTGGTACCCAAATCATAGTTGTGCGAGAGCTAATTGGTGGTATTTATTTTGGCCAGAGAACTGAAGCTACCTCGTTTGACCCCCAAGGTGGCGAAGCTAGCATAGCTCGAGATGAGTGTAGCTACAGCGTGGCCGAGATTCAGAGGATCGCTCGAGCAGCCGCTTTTTTGGCCCTCACTGCTGATCCACCTATGCCTGTTCATTCAATCGATAAGGCAAATGTGCTAGCGACATCACGTTTATGGAGAAAAGTCGTCACTGATTTATTCGCCAAGGAATTTCCTCAGATCCCTCTCGATCATCATCTAGTCGATTCAGCTGCCATGCTGATTTGCTCTAATCCAAAAAAATTAAATGGAATAGTCTTGAGTAAGGCTTCAATCATTGAGTCAATCGATTCTTGACTGGCATAAGAAATGGCGTGGCTAACCGTTTTCATTGCAACACAAACATCTTTGTAGCTGAAAATTTGTTTGGAGATGTGCTCAGTGATGAAACATCTGTTATTCCTGGATCCCTAGGCCTTCTACCATCCGCCTCTTTAGCCGGAATCCCGGACCGAAAGTCCAAGTGTTTGGGTCTGTATGAGCCTATTCACGGTTCTGCGCCAGATATTGCTGGAAAAGGGATTGCCAATCCAGTTGGAACGATTCTTTCAGTCGCTTTGATGTTGCGATACTCATTGGGTCTTAATCGCGAGGCAGAATTTATTGAATTCGCTGTTCAAAAAGTATTGGATGACCATAGTGTTGGTGGACTTGGGCTGCGAACCGCCGACTTAAAAGGGCAAGTAACTACTAAGCAGCTTGGTGATGCGGTAGTCGATACGCTCAAAAAGATCTTATCATCCTCTTAAGACTCAGCAACCGCAAGCGTATGTTAAATAGTTTAATTCATGTCTATCATCTTGCTTGGAAATTAAGCAATCCGTCAAGCATTGCTCATACTTACAAAAAAACGCAATTTAACGCCTTTGAATAAATATGTCTTGAGCGAAATCCTTGGGTTTGCTCAATAACCATTCGCCCATTACCTAATGAGAAGCATCCCCAGTACTTGTAGAAGAGAAAATATGAGCACAGAGACCCTGCAATGGTCATGGGGCCAAGTTATGGCACTGTAAAGGTATTGGGTGTGTTAAGAATAAGGGTGAGAAGACGAGACCAACAGTCAACAATGTGGTAATATACATGGCAGTACTTACCGAAAAGAGTCTAATAACTTTTTTGCGAAGCCCATCCATGTTTAAATTGAGTGATTTTCAGGGATCACATAATCCTTTATGGCCCTCAAAATCAATATGTTACGCGTTTGCAGCATCTGTTCAACTTGTATTGCCCCAGCGCCCATGAAGCCCTTGCCCTTTTTTGGTAGTATTTTTTGGACTTGTGGAATTTAGCAGTCAATTTTTGGAGTAACTGCATTTTTTAGACTTGTTGAAAGGCTTTGAAGGAGTTGTCACAGCTCAACACTAGTCTTGTTCAGACAAAAATTTAGTTTTTTCCAATTGAAATCAAAGTGGAAGTCTTTCTATGGCTACTGAAACCATTGAAAATTTAATAATATACATATGTGTCAACAGACCAAAATGTGAATCAACTTGCTTGCTACCAAAATTGCAATACACACTCTGGTTATTTTTAAGGAAAGATTGTTTCAGAATATAATTATTAGCCTTAATTGAACATTATTGAAAAAAAACTAGGAGGTTTTGATTTGGTTAATGTCTTCAATTATATATCAATCATCAAATTAACAAAAAAAATCAAAAATATAAAATATAACATGATGAAGAGATACTCAAGTATACATATTTTCTGAGAAACCAAAAAAGTAAAAAAGTCTGCTGGCAAAAGCACACAAGCCCTTACATGTTTTTGCAATAAATTAGTAGAAACACCTAAGCAATTCCCAGGCCCCCTCTTCAATTAAAAAAAAACTGAAAAAAGCCTGTATTTCCGGAAAAACCTTCCAAAAATCCTCAAAAATGAAATTTTCCCACAAAAACAATGACCCATTTTTTTCAATTTTTTTTCACATCCCCACCCAAAAAAACAAACAGAAAAATGATCCCAAATATGTCCCTCCCTTAAACAAAATTCCTTTTTCCAATCCACCATTCCAAGCCCAATTTATCAAAGCTTTCCAAACAAATTTTCTTTATTTTTTACCCCAAAGAGCCCATTTTTCTCAAAAAAACCTGCCTGCAAAACTCTTTTGACCTCTTTTTACTTAACCAATAACCAAAATTCCATTTTCCCTCTTCCTCTTCAATTAACCATGAATTTCACCCATTTTTGTTTCATTTGTCATAGCTTTTATCTCCTGTTGTTCATATTTTAAAAGGCTCTTTCCTCATTCCATAGACCTCAAATTCCCCCTTTTTTGATTTTTTCTTAAATATTTTACCAAGTTTTTTGATAAAAAATGCTCCAAACCCCACCAAAGGTGAGTTTCAGACCCTTCAGCTTTTTTTGGAAGCATGTTCAGAATGTTTCCAGGGAACAGGGGTATGCTGTATCCACCCTGAGGTCCAATATGACCCACAATAAAATTGAAATCGGTTGTGATAGGTCTGAGACCCAAACTTCCCACAAAACCATCTCCAAAACAGTCACTTCAAGAAGATTAGACTGTACTTTTAGACTTAATGCAAAAAAATATTCTAAGAGTACCACTTGGACTCTTACAAGTCAAAAATCCTGAATGCATGATACTACTACTGAATATACAATGGCACATCCTTCTTTCAGAAAATCTGATGATCAAGAGACATTGAAAATGCCTCAGATGTCCAAATGACTGCTAATGAAAATGAAAATTGAGGCCCAATTATGCATTCAGAGAGATCCTGATAGGCCTGTAATACTACAATATATTTATAACCAAGTCAAGAAAATAAATAAAGACAAACTTCAAGGCAGAAGGTCCATTAATTATTTTATTGATATTCTCAAAGAAGAAACTTTTTTGTGGTCCTCTGAAAGCGATATATAGGGACACATCACCTCATTGTTTTACACTCACACCCTTTCCATAAAACTCCTTCAAGAATTTTCTCATGTGATTCTTATTGATTGTACCTAAAAATCCAATAAATACAAAATGCCATCTTTAATATATTTTGTGAGCATTTGAGATATGACTAAATATCCAAGAAGGTCACAAAACAACCTTAAAAAACTTATTTTAACAACAAGAATTGAAATTATAATGTTAAAATAAGTAAAAATTCCATAAAAAGGCTTAAACTCTGGATTATCTCAGAAACGGATTGATAAACAGGCTAATAAATTACACCATTAGATTCCCCATCAAATGATACACATATCATAACTTTCTTCAATATCTGTAAAGTAAATACTTACTGAAATAACGTGAATATATGCAATTTTATGATCAGTGCATATATTCATGGTTTTTAGCTCATATCTTTTGAAATAAAAATGATAAATAGTTGCTCCAAAAATAAAGTTACCACTCAATAGCTGTAACAATACATATATAAGCTTTATTTGGCAAGCTACAAACAAAATTAAAACTTACAAAGGTTTATTGAACAAAATAGCAATAGCTGTGGACCACTTTAATTTAAAAATTGGCCAAATTTGAAATAAAGTGGATATTCAGATCATAATAGCTCAAAAATGAATAATCATTTAAGTTTTTTCTTGATATTAAATGTATAACCCCCTGGAATCATAGCTTGAAGTTTAAAATAGTAGATTTCAACAGAAAAGATGAGTTACAAGAAAAGCATCAAAAATAGAGTTTGGATTATTTAATAAAATTCTCTTGGCAGATTATTGAGGACATTTGAAGATATCAGAAGTGAATTTCTGAATTTATTTAGCATGAATGACTCAAAAGTTATTCATGATCAAAGTTAAGCCTAAAAATGATCATTTATGATCACTAACTGTAGTCTTATTTTAAGTTTAATAGTTAAATAAATGATAAAGCTGGTGTATACTAGTATTTTATAATTCAAACCAATTAAATACACAATATTTAACCTTCTTTCAAACCCATGAGGTCAGAAAACTTAGAGTTAAAGTGATAAGCCTAAATAATAGTGTAATAATGAGAGAAGAAGGTTTAATTATGATGTAGTCATCACTAAACTTTGAAATATTGATCAATTCCAGTAGATACCATCAGTAAAGGTCAACCAGAAGCTTTATGGACTCTAGGAGGGAGGATTTTAATTTCAATAGAGCTTTGTTTCCTCTGTTTCTGCCTCAGACACAACAAAAACAATGAAAAATCAAATACAAAGATAATTGTCTTTATTCTTTAAAATAAAATCAGTTATATTATTGAAGACCAAAGTTTTACAAAGAAGAAATTACTTTTCAAATCATTTATTACATCAAAAATCTGATTGTTTTTTGTTAAATTCTCTCTAAATCTTTAATTACACGTAAAATCAGAAAGATTTGAAATCTCTCTTCTTTTTATGTGTAAATAAAATTTAAATAAGTTGTGTTTACAACAGTAGGCATAAATGCATTTAAAATTACTAAATCAAGTGTTAAAAGTACATTATTTTGAATTTATTATTACTTTTAATAATTATTTTACTAATATAAATAATATTTATATTGATATATAGCTTTAATATTCATAATATTATTAGTATAAATTGTTTTTTATTATCAAATAGCAATTTTTCATCCATTTATTATTTGTTGGTAACAATAATAAATAGCCATAAATATATTAACTATTAGATATTATAATATTCACTTTATTATATTATCTTACTTCTTTAAATGATTTAAATATTTTTATTTCATGATTATAATAATAATTTATTATTATAATTATCTTTCATCTTATTCTTCATTTAAATTAGGACATTCAGAGGAAAATAAGAAAATATTAGTGATTTTTACTTATTGTTTCATAGTCAGACCTTAAGTCTGGGGGCCTGTCTGTGACATTTACTTTAAATGTCTTCAAAAAAGATTCAAATTGGGTTTATAAAAAAATATATTTATTTAAAGGTGTGGGTGTGAAAATTTGATTAAAAATCAAGTACTTTTCTTGTCCTCAAAATTTGTATAAGGAAAAATTTAATTGAGAATAGTAAATTTCCAGAGTTTTCAGAAGAAAACACAAAAATCTTATTGTTTTTAACTTTTTGAGTATAAAAAAAACAATATTATAAAGATTTATTGTTTCAACAACAATAAAAATTCATCTAAAAATATTTTGCAGGATATATTTGAGGCTACCAAAGAAATTCCTTCAAGATTAATTTCAATTTGAATTAATTGAGGAAAGAACTTTAGGAAGTTAATATAGGAATGAAGTTTTTAAGAATAATATTGACAAGAAAAACACCAAAAAGTGACCAGAGTGAATTTTTCAACAAAGTGACAAATTTAACAGTGATGACAGATTCTTTAATTTAATTTTGGGCTAGTTTTTGGGTAAAAATGATAATAATTATTTTCTCATGTGATTAAAAGGCTTACAATTATTTTTAAAAAAGGTTGTTGGAATCTTTTATTGATTGGTCCAACAGTGCTTGAACTTATTATGAAAGGAAAAGATTATAACTTGAAGAGAAAAGTGGGGCAAAGAAGACATTCTTTTATAGCCATAAATTTTCTTACTCCAAAAGTAAAGTTTACTTTAGTCAGTTGTTAGAAGCATAATTACACAAGAAAAGCCAGTTATGGAATCATTGAACCCTTTTCAAGACAAAAAAAGGGCTGGGTTTAGCCCTTTTTGCTATTTTCAGCCATCTTAGTCCCCTAAATAAGTCATTGCTATAGTAAAGCCTGGTTTCAAGCCTTCAAAACACGTCATGATGTGTGTAAGAGACATCAAATGAAGTTAAAACTGTTTTTACTAATATTGTTTTAGATTAAGGGTAGTTTTACCCTCTTGGCAACAGTTATGACTGCCCTGGTTGGTATCAAAACCTCATTATCAATTGAGTCACAGACCAAATACAGGCCAAAAGTGATGAACGTTTGCATTAATTTTGACATCCCACGCCTGTCAGAAAGGAATTTTGGGGAGTCTGACACTCTTGCAGCCAAGATGCCTTTCCCCCCAGAATTAATCTTTCCAATTTATTTTTCTTTAATTCCTCATAATGTATTATACTAGAAATTTACATATGTAATTCAATTGAAAATTAACAGTACACAACTGTAATAATTGATTCCACATATGTAAATCCAAGCTCACTTATGTAATACATGCACACATTTTGAAATTTTAATTGAAAATACTTCAATTTCTCATAGCTTTTAAGCTACACACCACAAATAAATCTTAACAAAAAGATTGATGGGTAACACCACATGTGGTGTGAATTCCATCAAGGTTTTGAGGATTTTTGGATTTTCATACAGGAAATACTAAAAACTCAATTTAAGCTTATTTACAGTTGAGTTAAAGAATTTTCACAGACGTTACCCCACCTTATTTTTGATTAGGACTCCAATGGTAAAATGATTTTGATAAGCTTATTTATTGGAGAGAAATTTATAATAACTTTTATCCAATTTTTTTCTAAAAATATTTCAATTTCAATATCTTTGTTGAAAATTTATTTCTACTTAATTTTTTCAAGTAAAAGTGTATTTTCACAATTTTAAATTTCAATAAAATTTTAATTTTGTATATAAATTCTATATTTATATTTGAATTTTTGTTTTTATAAGACAAACAAATTTATTTATTTATAATTATACCAGAATTTTGTCATTTGTAGTCTTTTGGGAATATAAAAACACCTCTAATGCTCACATTTCCTTCTCCCCAAAAAAGTACATTAATTTGTAATATTATTATTTATAGTGTTCCTGAAGCTTATGAGAATTTTGGTAGCTTCAGTTATGTCTTTTTATGATAACCATTAATACTCACAAGATGGGTCAATATATCTGAAAAGGTATCCCCTTACTTTCTTAGGTCTCAATTTATTTTCTTTGAGAACTTTGGTAATTTTCTTAGTACCAGATGATTTGACAGGGGGTATATGCTGGGGAAATTACTTAATTAAGGGGAATTTTTCAGCATCACCATATTTTTAAGGCTTTATCAAGCTTACTGGAATTGTAGGATGATTATTACTAAGCTCTTTAGATAATCCTACTTCAATAGTATTCTCTCCATGAAGGGCTATAATAGAAAAAGGTCCTGAAAAGGAGTCTTTGATCTTCTTACATAATTTGATGTTATTGAAGTGGGTGGTAGATACAAGAACTAGATCTCCTAATTTAATGTATTGAGTAGCATATGATCTGTCCCATTTGTCTTTGTCATATGCAAATGAGCCCCAATGAACCTTACTCCATGCTTTCTAGCTTTTTATAGGATTCTTTTGAAGCTAGCAGCTGTGGGATTTATCTCAACCAAATACTTCCTCAAGGAATCTTGGGGTAGTCTGGGATTCCATCCTTCTTCTAGAATAGCAGGAGTTTGATTGGTACTGGCATCAATGGATGTTTTATATGCTAATTCCAGTGAGGGTAGAAGGGTACACCAATCATGGGTGAATCCATCACAATATTAGGAATCTAGGAAATATGCACAAAATCTTCTTATCATGTCTTCCAAAGTTTGAATCATTCTTTCAGATAGACAATCAGTTTGTGGGTGGTAAGCTGTAGAGAAAGATGACTTTGTTCCAAACAATTGGTGAATCTTTGTCCATAGTGTTTAGGTGAATTTGAAATCACTGTCACTAATGACTTTTTTAAGTATGCCACTCCATGATACTACTCTATTCCATATCAGAGGAGCTGTATCCATGTCTGTATAATCTTTGTAACATGGAAAAAAGATTGAAGTCTTACTGAACCTGTCAACAATGACTAGGAATTAATTATATCTTCTATCACCTCCTGGTGGTAGGTCAGCTACCCAATACATGTGGACATTTTCCCAAGGTCTACTGGGTTCTTGGATTTTTACCATATTTACAAGTATTTTGCCAGTGGATTTATTTGACTTTTGACATCTGTAACAGGTTTTGCAATATTCTGAAACATCTTTTTCCACATTGGACACCATATGCAGGTCTTGATTCTCTCTCTTTTTCTGTCCTCAGATAGGTGTCCTGATAAGGGACTGTGATGGCATTCTTTTGATACATGATTGATTAAGGATCTGTCCACAACCATCATTACCCATTTGTGTTTGGTTCTATGGTAGATTGTGCCATCAATTAAATGAACTCTTCCTTCATCATATGAATCATTCTATATTTCATCCAAGGAATGTATCAAGCAGTTATCCTTAGTTTTTTTAGTAAGTCATTGGCATAGGATGCTACAATTCCTATCCTGAGTATAGCTGTTCCTTACCTCCTCAAAAAAGGTAGTGTTCAGGTATGTAACACTTATTACTTCTATTGGGATTTGTGGGGAAGCTTCTTGTGTATCATAAGAAGAATTTTCAATGTCATTTTCTAATGGCCATATTCTTAGTACAATTGAATCTTTGTGCAAAATGGTCATATTATCCCTATATTCTTGTATGGCTGTTTACCATCTGAGCATATTTATGCTAGGCATTTTGATGTTTAGAAGTGATTTCACAGTGGTACAATCTGTTATAACCTCAAAATAATATCCTTAAAGAAAGTAATCAAGTTTTTCTAAGGCCCAGACAAGACACAAACATTCCATGTGACTTGCTCCATATCTATATCCAGTAGGTTTTATTTGCCTAGATATGAAACATATGGGTCCTTCAATGGGTTTATCATAAATAATCTGGACTTCATGAAGTGAAGCTCCTAGCCCACTGCCTGATACATCAATGTAAATTTGAAAGGGCAGCTTAGAATCTGGAATCAGAAAAGATGGGGAAGTGGTCAAGGCTTGTATCAGAGTTTAAAAGGCTTTCAACCCTCAAACAGTCATTTTAAATACTATGTCTTTATCACAAGAATTAAAAGGGATCTTTCTATGGATGCAATGTCTTGAATGTGCTGTATTTAGTATCCTGAAAATCCTAAAAATTACTGGATTTCCTTTTTATTTTGAGGAATAGGTTTCAATAATACTTCTGAAGCTTTATTTTTGTCAATTACAAGGGATAGACTAGATACCACATTTCCTAGGGCTTTGAGTTCCTAAAATCCAAAACAAAATTTCTTCAAAGAAATTTTAATGTTTACAGATTGGATTTTTCCCAAAACTCTATGTGAGCCTTGAGGTATATTTTGAATACCCAAATAGGCCACAATTATCCTAAAAATAAATTCTGAAATATGCATAACCCATAAGTCATGCATATATTCAAAATTAATCATTTTTGATTTCAGAAAAGATGAATAACTTTTTATTAAGTAAGTAAATCCATGGATTTAAGGCCAGAGTTGGCTTCTACAGAAAAAGTGACCAAGGGTAGCTCCATAGAGTGAATAAGCTCAAATAAACTCTTTTAGGTGGTAATTATGGAAAATACTTCAATATTGCATCATCAATACCACATAAAATATCCGTGAAAATTTTTGTTTTTCTCTATTTCACACCAAAATAATGGGAATGTGAGAAATCCCATGTTACATATACACTAAGAATAGTGTTATGCATGTTTTGGGCACTTAATATTATGGTATTCTTACATGCACTTTTGGTACACCCATAGTGGATACCTCACTTGAAGCTTAAAATTCTATATTGACGTAAAAAATAGGCAAGGGGGACAAAAGACATCAAAGAGAGCCAGGGTACCCATCTTCTGAGGCCTCTGAGGCATGGACAGCTCCAAAGCTTGGATCAATGGCTGATCTTGGCCCAATTAGTAAACTAAAGCCTTTTGGGAACTTTGTTACCATGTCACAACTTCAGTAAATCATAAGAAAATACCAAATAACCTGCTATTTTGATGTGCCAAGGAGGTAAAGAACTACTTAGACTCCTGTAACCATGTCGATTCTTAATGACTCACCATGGATAAACCCCAAAAGAGTAATTGAGACCATTTTTGGACCAGTATCAATTGATTTACCTCATAGAAACCAGCCATATACTGCTATTTGCAATTCTACATAGAATTGAGGTAAAAACTTCAAAACTTCATTAAAAATACAATTCTTAATGAATCTTTCTGAAACTTTCAGGGCAAATTAAGGACTTTATATTTCTTATCAAAACCAAAAAGAGTTATACTTCTATATGTAAAATGCAAAGCTTTACTTACAGTCCATTTTTGATGATTCCACGTGAAACACAGAATCTTTAAAAATTTACAGAAAATACATTCTGTGATAAAATTTCCAATAACATTGATAACTTTGAGAAATAAATGATCATTTTGGAATAAAAGAAGATTTAAAGTTTTTAGTCCTTTTATTCTCAACCATCAATGGGTTGGTAGTCACATAAAAGCCTCAATTAAGTAATTATGATAATCTTATATGACAACAGATGATGCAATCAATAATCCAAAAAGGTTTACTGTTTTATTACTCACTGGTTTTTCAGTTTGCTCCATGGCACGCCTCTGTGAGCTGTATTAGACTTAAAAGAGGCCTCCTCTTGCTGTTTTTTCCAGATCATCACATCATTATATTATACCTTTATTACCAAACAAGTAAGTATTAGTTAGAACTATTTATTAAGTGTTTTGTTCTTTCAGAAATAAATCAGAAATACGTGAAATCATAGATATTAATTATATTTTGTTTTAATACTGTTATAAATCAATTTTAATCCATCAAATCCGCAATTCCACGTCAAATTTCTCTACTATTATCTTCTAAAAGGTTCATTGGATTAATAGTGAGTAATTTATCTCAATTCTTAAAGTTTTTCTTCAAGAATTATCTTTATAATGATTCTTTTAAAAGATAATTATATCTTAAAAGAATCTTATTATTTTAACAAAAGAAGTTTTTATTATTAAATTCTTCTTGTAATTGATTCTTGTAGACAATTACTGCTCACTGTTAAAATCACTAGTAGTGTATAACACATAAAAGAAATAATTTTTCAATTATTTAATGGTGGTTATAATACTTTCTTATTATCATATTTCATAAAAACAGTCATAGTACTGTTGATTAATATTAATATTATCAACAGTTTCATAGACACATCTTGCACTCTAGATAATCTGTACATATTTAATTCCCAAATATTAGAACAGACAATAATGTCATCAATATAGATGATCAACCATCCTTCTGAGAGCTCTTCAGGAAATATTTCATTAATAATTCTTTGAAAGGGTGAAGGTGGATTTTTGATACCAAAAGGCATCCTTAAGTATTTATACACCCAACAATGAAAAATAATTATAAGATACTTTCTACCTCTTTCTGTCACTAAATTTTGATGGAATATCTTCAGGGTATCCATAGTGCTTATGTATAAAGATTGAAATATTTGAGTGAGGGAAATTTAGATTCTTGGTATGGGATACCTGTCTGGGACAGTGTAGGTGTTTAGAGCTCTAAAGTCCCCAACCATCCCTGATTTTCCATTATGCCATGGCACTATGACAGGTGTAGTTATTTCTAATTCTTCATTTTTCCAACCTTTCTTATTAAACCAAGGTCCTGGAGTTCTTTAATGTGAATCTCAAGGGCTTCTCCTGATTTTGGGCTTTCTGGGTATTCAGGCCTTCTCAAGAGTGGTGGATAAGGTCTCTAAATAATCAAAAAAATGTAAATTTCATGACCAATGATTTCTCCAAAAATTCATTCATTGGTTGCAAAGGCTTCTTTGTGGTCATATAAGAGGGTAGAAAGTTCATCTTCCTGTATGCCAGTAAGATGAAGAATTACTTCAGCTTCATTCATTGGTTCTGACTTGAACTTCTCTAACTCAAAGCTGACTGGTGATAATTTATTCACTTTAATTTGTCTTTCAAAATGTCAAAGGGAAAGTTTTTGATGCTTATTGTCCCCAATGGTAGAGTATCTTTCCTTGTTGTTATGTAAATCCATGCCATACATGATCTAATAATCACTTCCCAATATAAAATGGGTACTAGAAAGGTTTCAAATGACAAAAAAGTTGACAGAAATTCTTAAATTTTGATTAATATGTTGGAATATTACAGTGGTGTCAAATATTCCCAATGATTTCATTGGATTGCTTGCACTGTTGAATTTTATGCCATCAATTGGTAATAATTGATCTTCAAAATTTGGTACACAGTTCTTCAGAAAAGATTTTCCAGCAAAAAAGCAGAAGGATCCTGAATCAAGTAAAAGTTTAGTGGGTTTGTTATCAATGACCACTTCTGTTATACAGGAATTACCAGATGTATAACCTTTCCTAATGCTTGGTTTGGTTTTCATAAGCTGTGCCTCTTGGAATTTTGATAAATCAAGTTGACTATTTCCCAATTGTGGTAAGTGGGAGTAAAATTACATGATGTCAAATGTGACATTGATATTTTATATATACTTTGAAGATTCAGAAGATATTGATGATTTATCATCTGAATTTTCTTTATTTAAATCATCTTTTTCAACCTCAGGTTCTTTCTCAATATGAATTTCATTGATTTTTCCTCTTTTTGGACATGCATTAGCTAAATGTGTGGTTCCTTTGCAAATATGGAAATTTCTGATTTTATCTGCATATTTATATTTCATATTAATAAAATTTTCTTTGGAGTTTTTGTCCACAGAATTGTTCCAAGGTGTATTAAACCTTGTTTTAAGACTAAACATACTAGAAAAAATTCTGGTTCTGGTGGTTACTTCTTCTAATATATTTATAATATATTCTACTGCATATTGTTCAGTAGTCCTTCTTTTGACAACATTCTCTAAGTCACCTTTACATTGTATCAGAATTTCTCTGTGAATCATAAATTCTGAAATTTCAGGATATAATTCTGTTATCCTGCCTTTCTGTTGGAAAAACCATAGTAAAAATTTGTCTTTTTCAGAATTAAATTTAGCATATTCAAAGGATTTTTCAACTTTGAATCTCCAAGAATCATTGGCCCACTTATTAAGAATTTGGCTTTTTCACTAAGTCCAAATCTGGTGTCTATGTGCTTGTCTTAATTTGATATACCTTCCATGAGCTGAGTTTGTAAACAAGGTGTTAAATATTGCTGTTACAGCTCTGTCTGGTTGTTCAAAGTTTTCTTTGATCATTTCAATACCTCTGATAAGTTTAATATTGTCATATTCCCCTTCACTAATGAAGTGAGGCCATTATTCAAGTTTTGATACTTATTTAGAACGTTATTGGCCCATTAATGGTTCTAAGCTATGGAAATAAGTGAAAAATTCATTCATTATTTGTGAGTTTTCTACATCCAATAATTGTAAGTTGGAATTTCTTATACCCTGAATTTGTTTCAAAGGTGTAAAAATTCTTGATAAGGCTTGCAGTAATTGTTCAATTTCATTCATTTTACTGGTACTACACCTTTGGGAATATATGAATTCTTTTTGAAACTCTTGTATTAAATTTATTACCTCAATTTTATATATGTCTTCTTAAATTTTCATTTCTTTCCATAATTCTATGTTTATAGTATTATCAGAAATGACCTGATTCAATTTCACTGTTAATTTTGATACTTCCTCCTGTGCAACATTGAAGCATTTTTCCAAGGCAATGGTATATGTCTTTACTTCAGTAAATGAGCTTGAAATATCATCAAGGACTTTTTTATTATCTTCTTTTATAATACTTATGGCCTTTTTTATTCTTGCTCCAATAATGTAATAAATATTGAATTCAGAATATTTATCTGTTAATTTTTTTATAATGGCAGATTTTTCATTCATCTTATTTGAAAATGAATTGTAATTATTTGAATTTTTGAGTGCTCTTATAAATTCCTCAAAAGAATGACTATATAATTGATTTGCCCAAACTTAGATTGAATAATTTAAGATTGTCACAAATAGTTGAATTTGTATCAGAAATATGACTTTTTATGTCATTTATGGCTATATACAAGGCTGGAATTCCATTAAAAGTTTCAGAAATAATTTCTGATTTTTAATCTGCATTCCTCTCTTTTCTTCATTTCTATCATGGCTCTGGCAATTTGAAACACATTTTACATGGCATATTGTTGAATATTTGGGATTCTGTAGCCTTGACTGTATGTTTTTTTGGCTGTTTCTTTGCCCTTGCCCTTGTTCCAAGTTTGTGGATGCTTTCTCACATTGGAATTGCTGCTGCTGACCACTGGAGCTGGTTTGGCACATTTTTGAGTGGTGTATGTTTTTTTTCCTCTATTCTTCTGTTAAAATAATAATATCCTTCTTTTACATCAATTGATGGCACCCATCCAGTAACCTTCAAGTATTGGGATGGCCCAGAAACTTTTTCAAAGTCAGGTTAGAGTTCATGAAGTTTCTCCACAGGTATTCTAGCATTTGATACTCTTGGTTCTAAAGTGAATTGCTTTATGCCTTCTGGCTGGCTTTGTATATGTCTACTGAGGCTTCATGTGGTGGTGTCAGCTGTTTTTGAAGGTAAAACAGTGTTATCAGCTTCAAAAGGGCATAATTTGTCAGTTTGGGATTCATTTACTGACCCTCATCCTTCTTAAACCGATTGTATTCTTCTAAAATTGTGTCTATAAACTTTTTGGGAGCTGCTTGAGGGGCTATAGCTTTCTCCTGATCTGGTTGAAGGCATAATTATAAGTAAAAAAGCTTATAAAAGTATTTTTATGTCAAAAACCTACTATTGGCCAAATGTTTTGCTTGTTAGAGGGTATTACTAATATCAAAGTTGATTAACTCAGAAGAAATTGGCTCTGTTTGATTATTCTGAGTTATAATGACAGTGCTATTATGGTGAAAATTAACAGTACTTGCAGAAATAATGCTAATAGCTGTTGATTCTGTTTCAATATTTTCTTGTCTTACCACATTGTCAGAAACTAAAATTAAATGAAAAATAAATTAATTAAGTAAAAAAAGGTTTTTTGAAATGGAAATGAAAAATGAAGCCTCACTCATAATACAGAAAAAGTTTTATTTGTTATGATTTTTTGAATTATAAGTACTTTTTATGGATTTTGAAGTTTTTCAATATAAAAAAAATATTCAAAAAAAGTTAAAATATTAGGGCTGGGCCCGCAAATGTAGGGTGTGGATATGTAACTTTGCTTAAAAATCAAGTACTTCCTGTCCTCAAAATTTGTATAAGGTAAGCTTTAATTAAGAATAGTAAATATTAAGAGTTTTTAAAAGAAAAAACATCAAGTTTATTGTTTATAGCTTTGTTAGTATAAAAGAACAATATTATAGAGATCTCTTGTTTTACCAAAAATCAAAATTTATCCAAAAATACTCTGAAAGAGAGATTTGAGGCTACAGAAGAAATTTCATTTGGAATTAATTGAGAAAAGAACTGAAGTTAATGAATATAAGAAAAAGGTCTTTGAAAATAATATTAAAGAGAAAACATGCCCCAAAGTGACCAGAGTAAATTTAAAAACAAAGTGACAAAGTCAACAGTGATGAAAGATGTTTTAATTCACTTTTGGGATAGTTCAAGGGTAAAAATGACTATAAAAGTTACAAAAAATGATTATAATTATTTTTTCATGTGCCTTAAAGGTGTAAAATGATTTAAAAAAAGGTGGTTGGCATATTTTATTTATTGTTTTGACAGTGTTTAAACTAGGTATAAAAGGAAAAGATTGTAACTTGAAGAGAAAAGTGGGGCAAAGAAGACATTCTTTTATATCCACCAATTCTCTTACTTAAAAGTTAAAATTCACTATCATAAGTATTTATAAACACACATAAGCCAGAAAAGACAATTATGGAATCATTGAACCCTTATTTAGACCAAAAAAGGGCTGGGTTTAGCCATTTTTTGCTATGTTCAGCCATTTTAATCCCTTAATTCAGTCATTGCTATAGTTATACCTGGTTTCAAGCCTTCAAAGAGCTTAAGAATGTATGTAAGAGACCTCAAAACAAGTTAAAACTGTCTTTACTAAGATAGTTTTAGCTTAAGGGTAGTTTTACCTTCTTGGCAACAGTTAAAACTACCCTGGTTGGTATCAAAACCTCATCATCAATTGAGTCACAGACCCTGTGGCTCAATTCCTGGCCAAAATTGATGAAAATTTGTGTAAATTTTGACATCTCATGCTTGTCAGAAAGCTATTTGGGGCAGTCCGGCACCCTTGGAGCCAAGATTCCTTCCCACCCAGAATTAATCTTTCTAATTTATTTTTTCTTTTAATTCCTCATCCTGTATTTAAAAATTTACATATGTAATTAAATTGAGAATTTACAGTACACAATTGTGATAATTGATTCCACATATGTAAATCCAATTTCACTCATGTAATATATGCACACATTCTGACATATATATTGAAAATAGTTCAATTCCTCATAACTTCTAAGATACACACCACACCTTAATTTTAACACAAAATTTGTTATGAATTACATCAAGGTTTTGACAATCTTCAGATTTTAATACAGAAGATACTAAAAACTTAATTCAAGTTTATTTAAAGTTAATTTATAGAATTTTCACCCAGAGGTGACCCTACCTTCTTTTTAATGAGGATTTCAATGATTAAATAATTTTAATAAGTTTGTTCATTGGAAAAAATCTTTGAAATTTTTTATTCAACTTTTTCCAAAAATAGTTTCATTTCAATATTTTTGCTGAAAATTAATTTTTACTTAATTTTCTCAAGTAAAAGTTCATTTTCACAATTTTAAATTGGAGTGCAATTTTAACTTTGAATTATAAATCAAATTTCCATTTTTTATATGAATTATATATTTATGATTTAATTTTTGTTGGTAAAATAAAAATTAATCCATTTATTTATAATCATAACATAATTTTGTTGTTTCTGGTCTTTTGGGTATATAAAAATACCTGTAGGGCTCACGTTTATAATGATAAAATTATATTATAATTTTATATTTATTGATTCTTGAAAGCTATTGAGGAATCTGGAAGGAAATTTTCTTGTCTTACACATGGTTTTTCACATCATTAGGCTTTCAAGAACGTTTTTTGAGTGACTCTAATAGTTAAAAAAGATATGTATAAGCTTAAGATAAGTTTATATTATAATTTAATTCTAAGAATAATTTTAATTTTCATTTCATTCTTAAAAAATAGATTTATAAAAAAATATAAAAAGAATTATATTATTCATTTTATTAATTTTATTTCATTTCTCTTATTTAAAAATACATAAAAGCAATTTTTATGTGGAAATTACCATATCTTACAAAAAATGACACTTTTAATAAGAAGACTTATATTTATTGGTATTTTTTAGTACTTAAAGACAACTCAACAGAGGAAAATCAAGAAACTGTCAAGAGACTGGTGGAAGAAACTTGTGAAAGTTCTCCCACAACAACATTCAATAAGAAAAGAAAAGCTAAGCAATTGATTTTTCCATGACCCACTATTCAGGACTCTGAAGGTGAGTACCTCTCTCAAAATTGAAATTAAAAGATTTTTTTCCAATATCTTTTTATCTCTTATTATTTCAATATGACTACTAGAAGAGGTTCCCAATAATAAATCCAATCAGATGGAGGTGGACTCAGAAGTAGAAATGATCCCACAAAAGGAACATGCAAGTGAAAAATCCCCAGTGGAACAGAAGCCACACAGGGAAGTGCTATATCCCAAGGGTAAGTCCCTGAAATGCCTATTATCTCTGAACCTGAATTGGAACTAAGTATTAGTGACTTCAACAGAAACCAATCACATTCAGAGGGCTGAGATAAGCATATACATGAGCCAGTAGAAGCAATATTACACAGTCTAAAAAGACAAACACTGGGAAATTTTGCAACAAATCCACCAAGAAGTTATGAACTACTGAAATATCATCAAAATGTTCCTCAAGGAGGAGGAAATAGTGAAATACTCCAATTTATGGAATCCACTTTCATCCAAGCCCTTAATCAAAAAAATAAAGGAGTACCACCCCAAAAAAGGGGAGGCAAGCAAGGAAGAAGCCCCAGTAGCTTCTACCAGAAAGCCACAAGTCAACAAAACTCCTCCATAAGGGAAGAAGAACAAGAAAAAAGAAATGGAGGAAACTCTATTCCCCCAGTTACAGGATTCCAAATATCCAAAAAGATGCCATGGAAAACTTTTTTAACATGGCCAGAACCTTGATGGAAGTCAAGGACAAATGGGAGCAGAGAATGAGACAACAAACTTTCCCAAATAAGTAACTTTGAGCCCTGATGTTATAAATACTTTAGCAGGTATTGAAACCAGCACATTAGCTTTAAAAGAAATTAGAAATAGTCTATTATCTTTAAAAGAAATGAACAGTGCTATATTATATTTAACACAAATTGTTGTAGAAAATATGAAAGAAATGAGCGACATTAAATTAAGGGTAATGGTAAACCTATGTAAGAAATTTGGTAAAAAAATGTAAGGGGTGCCCTGGACCTACATGTGTTGGACCAAAACCTGCCAAAACCCCCTTAACCCAATTTTTTCACCTTTTTTTCACATCACCCAAAACCAAAAAAAAATCAAACACCCAAATAATCCACATTACCCCCCCAAAAAAACTTCTTTTTGAAAACCAGCATTACAAACAAAATTTTGCAAAGCTTTCAACACTTTTTTTTCTTTTTTTCCAAATACTCCATTTTCCTCCAAAAAAACATGCCTCCCAGCCTCTAAAATTATCTTTTTTTACCTTCCTTCTTCTATTAATCTTAAATTAAAACCTCTTCATTTCACCTTTTCCAGCTTTGTTTGACTTTTCAAACCTTTTATCCCTTCTTTTTAAAATTGAAAAAGGTTTTTTCCTCATTCAAAATCCCCAAGAGCCCCCTTTTTTAAATTTATATATCTCTTACACCATATAATGCTTAAAACTGCCACTAAAGGTGGATTTCAGACCAATAAGCTTCTTTGGAAGCATATGCATGATGTTTCCAGGGAACAGGGGTATTCTATGTCAACATTGAGGTCCGATATGACCCAAAACCAAATTGGAATAGGTTGTGACAGGTATGGGACCCCAAATCCCCACAAAAACACCCCCAAAACAGTCACTTCAAGAAATATTGACTGTCCATTTAGACTTCATGGCAGAAAATGTGCCAAGAGTACCACTTAAACTCTGAAGGTCAAAAATCCTGAACACAGCCATAATTCCACTGAAAATATCATGGCACATCCTGATTTCAGAAAATTCAATGAGAAACAAACATCACAAATAGCTCAAATGTCTGAATCACTTGTCATGACAAGGCAAATTCAGGCCAAATTCTGTTGCCAGAGGGAGTTTGACAGGCCTGTAATCCTTCAATACATTTAAAACAAACTAAAGAAAATAAAGAAAGACAAACTGCAATGAAGAAGGCCCATTTATGCTCTTATTTAAAACCTCAAAGAAGAAACTCTTGTGTGGTCCTCTCAAAGGGATGCTGAGGGACATATTACCTCATTGTTTCTCACTACCCCCCTTGCCATAAAACTCCTTAATGGCTTTCCTAATCAAGCTATTTAGGATTGTAATTTTAAAACAAATAAGTACAAAATTCCCCTTTTTCATATTGTTGGATTCAGCTCAAAAAATAAGACCTTTTATGGGGATTTTTTTCTGATGAATAATGAAACTGAACCTTCATATACTTGCGCATTGAATAAATACACAGAAAAAGTCCTCAACAACACCTATATTGTTCCCCCTGAAGTAATTGTTATTGAAAGGTATTTGGCGTTAAAGATCTCTATTAAGAAGCTCTTTCCAGACCTAAAAATCATATTATGAGCTTGGAACATCAATAAACATGTATTGTCCCATTGCATGAAAAGAATTGTTCATGGCACTGATTTTGAAAATTTTATGGGCATTTGTAATCAAGTAATAGAATTTTATATTTCACTTTCATTTTTATCACTTTTCTTATAAATGACTTTGGGATTCATTTCTCAAGCTATGTATTCATCCAGTGGAAATTATTTCAAAGATAACTGGAAGAAGCTTTAAAAGAAAGTCAAAAATTCTGAAGTCTTGCAATATTGAGAAAAAACCTGGCTTCCTTTAAAGGAGTATTATGTGCCAGCCTGGACCAACTACCATTTTAAACTGGTTTTGGGCTCTACCTTAAGAGTTGAAGGTGACCATTCCATGATTAAAATTTGGCTCCAAAGGCACACTGGTACTCTCCTGGAGGTAGTTAGGGCTCTTCAAATGGCTTTCAAGAAGAAATTGATTGAAATAATCAACAGAATCTCCCAAGATATGATTTTCCATGTCAAGAATTTTCCTCCACACATCTGTGCTCTCAATGACAAGGTATTTCATTATTCCCTTCAGATGGCCTTTGAAAATTTCAAAACCAAATTTCCCCCCATTGAAGAATTCACCAACAAGTACAGCAGTTATAAAGGCATTCCTTGCCAACACAAGACCCAACAGGAATTCAAAAAGCATCAAAGGCTTCAGATATCTGACTTCCATCCTCAGTGGCATTTGAATTTACCTCTGAGAATTCTTCGATCTTCAAATTCTTAGTTTTTTTCTTATCAACTGATTTTCTTTGTCATATTATTCTCAGAATGGTTATCAAGGTGATGATCAAAGTGTTAAGAAATAAAGAAAGAATGAAGCCAAAAGAATATTTGAATATATTTAGGAAGAACTTTTCCAAAGGCTAATGGCATAAATCACCCCAATTCTACAACATTTTAAGTTTTTTTGACTGGAAAAGTCCCTTTTGATCAAATTCTCAAGAGTCAAGGGGATGATAAATATTATGAATATCAACTAGAATACACAAATATCCTTGGAAGACCTCACGGAGCCAAAAATGAAAATGAAAATAAAAGAGATCACTCAAGATTTGAAATAATTGAAAGTAAATTCAAGAGAAGAGGAAGACCCCCTTTCACATTGTCTAGCACAACAACATCAAGATCACAGTAATTTTCACCCTCTCAGCTTATGAAAGTGGATTGATCTGAAGATCATGAACATTCTGAGGTCTCATTATCCAAATCCATAACTTCATAAGATTCACTACCCTCAGAAACTGAATTGAATAAATATGGATAATTAGGAGTCACCCTTAGAAGGTCCAGAAGATTGGAAATAGGTAGCAAAACCTCAAAGAAAGTCAAAAAAGCCTGGAGCAACTTTGAAGATATATGAGGCAGTTGACTTGACCTGTGAGCATTGCCAAAGCAATTATCACACAAGTGATGAATCCTCCAAGCTCTTTGTGAGTTTCTGATTAATTTAAATCTATTTTTCTTTTGTTCATTTTATATTTATTAATTTTTTTTACCTATTTTTATCAGGTACCTGGCTCAGAAGACTTGCCAAAGTTAATATTTGAAACAACTTCAAGCCCATCAATGTTCAGGGTGATGGAAACTGTGGCTACAGAAAAGTATCCCATTACATTTACAAGACTCAAGATATATGGGCTGCTGTCAGAGGTGACTTGGCTTAAGAAATTAAAAAAATCAAGACCTTATTGAAGTCATGAACACTTTGATTCCCTCAAAATCCTCTTATTTGGACAGAATTGAGTGGTATGAAGATGTTGGCCAGGCACCAAAGAGCAAGTGGATGTCCATTCCTGATATGGGGGATCCAATTTCAAATAAGTATCAAAGACAAGCTTTTTTTATTCCACAGCCCAATATTTCTATTTCCCCCTTATTTTTGTCCCCAAAAGGATAATCCACCCCTTTTTGTCTGTTTCTTGGATAGCTGTTCTAATTTTGTTACATTGGATATCATCATTTCTAAAGCTTATCCAGTCCCCCCATAACTGTGAATTGGGAATTTCATTCCCAAAAAAAAGCCCTGGGGTGGGCAGACAAACTGAAGAAACAAAGGATGTTTTATTTGTCCAATCTTCCTCCCCCTCAGAAAAAACCAGGTATTTTGGAGGTTGAATCATATTAATTGATTTTTGTATATACAATTCATGCCCAATACCCTGATCCTCAGTCCCATATCTTGCATAAATCCCACCTCAGTATCATGTTTTATCAAACATGTGGCACTTTTGTACTTAAACATAGTCATATTGCAATAATAACAAAAACTCTTGGAAAAAAATACATCATTTTAGACCTTCACTTGTCCCACAAAAAAACCCCCAAAATTATAAGCTTCTAGTTTCTGATACTGAATATTGAACACTTCATTTTTAGAAAAAAAATTAAGGAAGTTCATGAGTGGGAACATTTTTAATTACTTTTTCCAAATTAATAATCCATTTTTCCAAATTGGCCAATTTGGAGAAATTTGGCAAAAAAATGAAAACTTTGGGGATCTTGACATCCCATGTTGGAAAAAATATGGAAAAAAAATGAAAAATTCTCAAAACTGAGCCTGAGGAATTTTTTTCAAAAAATAGGTCACTTACATGTTTTGGTCATAAATTGGTAAAACAATGTAAAGGCCTATGTGGGCTTACCAAAACCCTAAATTAATTGTTGAAAAGAACAAATAAAAAGTCTTAATTGACAATACTCAGAAATTAATACAAGGAGAACAGGAATTGTATAACTACATCAGAGATATAAAAGAAAAAAATTAAAAAAAATTATGACCAGAGTATTGACAACCTGACAGAAAAATTGAATAAATTAACTATTTCTGATGAAAAATTTGAAGAAAAGAATTAATCACACTAAAAATTACTTATAGACCATGTAGAAAAAAGTGATGAAGCAGGAATGAATCTCAATGATGACATTAAAAGCAAAATAAGCCTTATTACCAAGAAAATGGACAACTTGAATGATGCTAGCTTAAATATTTCAAAGTAATCAACCCCATTTTCCCATATAACAGGTATTGTTAAACCAAAACAGATAACAAAGCCCCTCATATAGGACCTAAGCCATCAAGTTAAGATGAAAGAGACACCTCAGCTTAAAGAATGGCCAACATTCATAGGTGAAGGTGAATATTACCACATTTCCTTCATTAAAACAATTGACATGTTACAAGAATATTATGCCTTAAAAGATGAATTAATCCCTGAAAGATTACACTCCTTATTTGAAAAATCTGAAAAAAGATGGTATCATAGCATAAGACAAACAAATGGAAAAAAATAACTGGTCTTTGTGAAAAAACAAAATAATCACCAATTGGGAAAATGATTCCTGGAGGTACAAAGTAGAAAATTAATTTGAAAATTCCCTCTTTCACCCAGACAAGGCTAAACCTTCAGCTTGGTTCTTAGAACAATCTGAAATATTGAATGTATTATATATATAGATTTCACAGAAAATGGTACATATGATAATAATTTAGAATTATGGAGGAGAACTGGAACATACCCTCAGAAGAAGATGCATAGAACCATTTTCCAAAGAGGAGTACATTAATGCACTAGAAGACATAGTGCCAAGGACAGCAATTGGAAGAACATGGAAAAAATTGGATATTAGAATTCCAAGTAAGCCATTTATCAAGAAATAAAAAACAAAAGAATATCTCAACCCCAAGAATACTAATGAACAAATAAAGTGCCATTAATGTGGTGGGATTGGCCACTTAGCCAATAACTGTCTTAAAAAGGCAAAGATCAGTGAAATTGTGGAAACAGACACCACAATGAAAAAGAAGAAGAATATGATTATGAAAAAGAAATTGAAGAATCATAGACATCCAAAAGTGATTAAATAAATATAATTAATGCCAAAATTAATAATATTGATTTAATATGTGAAGGGCTAGATGCAAACTCAAACTTACCACAAGTTGGAAAATCTGATACAAGATGCCAAACTGCATAGAAACAAACCTGGAAAATGAATGGGATATACAAATGGAAAACTGAGTATAAGTATTGTTATGGTAGAAAAATAAGAGGAAAAAGTAAACCTGGACATAGGGGCATACTGCACCTGTGTTGGGAAAAATCATTTACAAAAAATTATACCAGATTGGGAAGAAAAACTTATACTGATACCAGGTTTTAAATTTAGTAGTGCAAGTGTAAGAATGAAGCCCCTTGGAATAATTGACTTAAAATTAATCTTTCCCCAAAATTCCCAATGCATAAGAGTGAAATTAAAGTTTTTAGTAATGGAAAACTGTACTAGTAACCACTTCATACTTGGAAATGATTACTTTTCAATCTATGGTATAGATATCTCTAGCCAAAAGAAACAGATATTTCACCATAGGGAACAATAATAGACAGAAATTTGGTTTTTTAAACAACAAAAGCCAAATTACTGTTATAAAAAATGAGGAAAACCCAGAAAAACATTTATTCATAAGTGAACATCTTATATAGGCAGAATCCAATTAAGAATCAACAGAAAAAATGAAACAGAACTGATTTATCTCTTATAAAAATACAAAAGTGCCTTTGAAACTGTCACAACCATGACAATTCACCCTCTTGGACCTCAATATGGTGTATAAATGCCATATCCAATTTATGGCAATTTGGATATATCTATAATCATTGGCCAAATTGGCCATTTCATCTTTTTTTGGCCTTTTATGGTCATTTCACTATCTGGGCCCAGCTTGGCCCCTTCATCATCAACAGGCCTTTGCTGGACAGGCTTTTCATTTGGACAGTATTTGGTATTTTCCAGTCAACAGGAAAAATACAGCCCAAAGCCTGTATTTGGCTTTTTAAGCTTAAAATACAGATTTGCGCATTTCTGCACATTTTGCGCATTTTGCTGTATTTACCCTTTTGAGCCATTTCCCCATGTAATGTGGGAAATATGAAAAAATGGCCATATTAGGCCTTTGGGGCTTAATTGCCAGATTTGGGCATTCTGTGCATTGTGTGCACTTTGCGCAAATACAATCTTAAAGCTGAATTAGTCATATTTGGCCAAAACATCCAAAAACCACTTTGTCACTTCTGAAGCCACCAAAACCCATTTTTCACTCTTATCCTCCTGCCATCACCCCAAAAGACCTTTGGCCACTTTCACACTCCAATAACCAAAAGTTCCATAAATGGTGTTATACACCATCATGCATCTTTTTCCACCAGCAATCCAATGGCGTCAATATCAAATGGTTATTTCAAGATTTTTCCATAAGGTCATCAAGGCATCATGTCATCCAGGGGATTCATCAAGGCTCAAGGACAAGTGTCAATCTCAAATACCAATGATGCCATCAAGCAATCACTGGTCATTCTCATTCACAGTATTCCTCCAAGGGAATCCTCGCAGTTGATTCTCAAGGGATATTCAAGATGAAGTTACAAAACAGTTTTCAAAGGGTCAGTGCTTCTTCAATCCACCTTGGCAACCATATTCATTCAATAAAGTCTGGATTCATCAAGATATGTATTTCATTCATACACCATGGGAAGTTTGTTCAACCCAGTCGGTTTCCCAATTTGGCAAGGTATACACTTCATCAAGCAGTCAAATACAGCTTCAAGGATTGAATAAAGACCAGCTGTCAGCCTGAAGGAGTCAAGCTCTCAATGTTTCACATATACCAGCCTCCTTTGAGCCTGGGGGGTTTTCCCCCAGTTAATTAATATATTTTGATTTTATTTTATCTTTATTTTCTTTTCATTCTATTAAGTGAATACTGCTTTTATCAAGTCAGTCATTTAGCACCTCTTTCTTTTCTTTCTTTGCCTGTCAGTGGATATTTGGTGGTCATATCCTTACTAATTCCATTATTCATTTTGGCAGGTTGAAAAAGTGATTAAGGACTTACTTGGTTGGCTCTTTGGCCATTTAGTTCCTCATTTCTCTTAGTGCATATTATCTTTGTACTTTCATCTTTCTTAGAGAAATTCATTTCTTTTATTTTATTTTCTTTTATCTTTTGAAGTCTTCCAAGTGAGTTCCCTGATTTCTGAGTGCCAGGCCACTCTTGTTATCCACTAGAGCCCCTGTGACAGCAACTGACATAGAACCACTAGGTGCTATCATTGGATATGATGTAGAAAATATTTCTATATGGAAAAGACTTATCCACCCCTATTAAGAAGACCAACTTACCTAGCTAGCCCAAGAGCTAGAGAAGCCTTAGAGGTACACATTATAGAATCAATGAATCTGGGGATATTAAGAAACATAGGACATAATGAACAGGTAGAGGTCACCACACCTGTTATTATAACTTTCAATAATGGGAAATAAAGGATGGTAGTGGAATTTAGAGCTCTAAAGACCTATAATATCCCTGACAGATATCCAATACCCAGAATCCCTGAGACATTAACACAATTTTCACAGGCTAAGTTCATTACAGCTATGGATGCTCCCAATGGTTTTGATCAAATTTCTTGACAGAAAATACCAAAAGCCTACTGAGGGTAATAGTACACTTTGGAATCTATGAATATTTGAGAATTCCATTTGGTATAAGAAATGCCCATTTCCATTATCAACAAGTGATGAATACCACATTTCCTGAAGAATTATAAGAAGGATGGTTAATAATATAAATAGATGATACTGTAGTCTTCTCAGAAACTTGAGAAAATAACCTAACAATACTAGAAAGAGTCTTACAAAAAGATATTACAAGTAAATATGAAAATTTCATTGAAAAAATGTTATTTTTCATATAGTGAGCTAAAAGAACTAGGAAATGTTGTATCTGCACTAAGCGTGGGCATAGATAAAAACAAATTAGCAGAAGTAATACTGAAACCAATACCACAAACCAAAAAATAAATTCAATAATTTCTAGGATTTTCTGGTTATTACAGATAGCATATAAAAGACTTTGCAACAATTGCCAAATCCTTGTATAAACTCTGTGACCAAAAGAAAGTCTATGAAATGACTGAAGGAAGGGTTAACGCATATGAGGAACTTAAGAGAGCCCTCAGAAATTCCCCATTTCTTCCAATTCCAGATTGGAAATCACCTTTTAAGCTGTACATTGATTCTTGCGGAGAAGGATTAGGTGTTGCACTACACCAAACACAAATCATTAATGATAAGCCTGTTGAAGGACCAATTTGCTTCATTTCAAGACAAATTAAGCCAACAGAAGCAAGATATGAAGCAAAAAAATGGAATGTCTTTACCTAGTGTGTGCTGTAGAAAAATCACATTATTAATTAGATGGCACAGTGTTGATTTAATAACAGACTGTAATGCTGTAAGATCTTTATTAAACATGAAGCCACCAAATAGACATATGCTAAGGTGGAAGATTTCTATCAAAGAATATAGAGGGAATATAACCATAGCTCACAAATATGGAAATATTAATAAGAATTCAGATAGTCTTAGAACATGGGCTCTAGAAAATCCACCTGAAAACCCAGAATGGGTACCATAGGAAGAAATTCATATAGAAGGAATATGTGTGATAGAAATTGGCACAGAATTCTTTACACAAGTTAAAGAAAGATATAAGATGGACAAGAGCTGTCATATCTTGTCCCAACTCTTAATCAAAGATTTTTAAAACCCATATTCATCTAAAAAACTGGATGAAATATGGTAGAAAGCTTATGATGAAGGAATATTTCACCTCATTGATGGAATTATTTATCATAGAACCAAACATACATGTGTTGCAACCCTTACAGATAGAGTTCTAATAAACACTATACTAAATGAATGCCATGATAGTGTTTTATCTGGACATCTCTTAGAAGATAGAAAACTAGAAAGAGTAAAAACATGCTCTTGGTAGCCAAATTGGAGAAAGGATTCTGGAGAGTATTGCCAGACTTGTGACAGATTGAAAAAAGAGAATGGAGCCACAGGCAAGAAATTTGGAATGATGATCCAAATAAAAGAACCAAAATCCCTATGGGAAGTAGTTCATATTGATTGGGTTACAGCTCTGCCCCCAGGAGGAGATAGAAGTTTTAATGCATGTCTAGTGCTGGTTGACAGGTGCAGAAGGAACCTAATGTTTTAACCATATCAAAAAGAGCAAACAGCTACGGACACAGCCATAATGATATGGAATACAGTCATTAGCCATACAGGCTTATCTCAAAATATCCTATGTTATAGATATCCCAAATTCACTTAAGAATTATGGAAAAACCTCCATAACTTGTTTGGAGCAAAATTATCATTCTGAACAGCTTATCACCCTCAGACTGATGGTTTAGCAGAAATAATGATACAAAATTTGGAATACATGGTCATAAGATTCTGTGATTATGGCCGAGAACTCAAAGAATCTGATTTAAATATGCAAAAGAAACATGGGACAAAAGCAGTAAGCCACCTGATTTCAAAGTAAGAGACTTGGTATTAGTATTAGCTCTCAACTTGAATAATATCAAAGGACCAAATAAATTGAAATATTTCTTTGACGGACCCTTCATGATAACATAACTACATGGCCCTAATACCATGCAGCTAGAACTAACAGGTGAATCAATTAAAAAACCAACCTTTTGTGTAAGACTGATAAAAGCTTACAGCTCAAGTGATGAGAAATTATTTACCCTATAAAATAAACCCTAACTTGAAATCCCCCTCTAGAAGAAGTAGAAGAAAAGAAAACTGTAAAAGTCCTCAAGGAAATGATGACAAGAAAAAAAAGAAAGGGAATACCTTTTAAGGTATAGAAACCCAGCTCAATAGGATTACTGGCTCATTGAGAAAGATATAGAAAATTCTGATAAGCTACTAAGGAGGTTTAGACATGAAGGAAGACCTAAAGAATAGAAAAATTAAGCATTATTGAGCTTTAAGACTAAGAAAGTCTATTTAATAGGTACCAAAGTGGATGATACCCTATTTAACTATATCAGATTTTCATACAATGTTTTTTGGTAGTTAGGAATGCGAGCCTTTGAGATATGACCAAATATACAAAAATGGCACAAAAAAGCTTTACAAAACTTATTTTAAAAACAGAATGTGAGAGTTTGAGATATGACTAAATATACAAAAAGATCACAAAACAACTTTACAAAACTTATTTTAACAACAAGAATTTTAATTATGATGTTAAAATAAGTAAAACTTCCATAAAAAAAGCTTAAATTCTTGATTATCTCAGAAACCAATGAGTACAAATTTGAAAGGAATGAAACAATTAGATTACCCATCAAAAACTACACATATAACATCTTTATGTAATATCTGTAAGGTCAATAATTACTGAGATAACCTGAATGTATGTACTTTTGTGATCAGTGCATATATTCATGGCTTTTAGCTCATATATTGTAAAATAGGAATGATAAAGAGCTTATGAAAAAAACCATTCACCAAAAAATAACTTTAAGAGTGGTGATAGAAAGTTTATTTGGCACATTATAAACAAAGCCAAAACTGACAAAGGTTTATTGAGCAAAATAGCAATAGCTGTTGACCACTTACATTAAAAAGTGGTCCAAACTTAATTTGAAGTGGTTATTGAGGTTTCAATAGATCAAATTTGAATAATTATGTAGTTTTCATCATTATATTCAAGGTATAACCCCCTGAAATTATAGTTTGAAGTTTAAAATAGCAAATTTTGACAGAAAAGATGGGTTCCAAGAAAAATCATCAAAAATAGAGTTGTTATGATGTGATAAAATGCTCTTGGAAGCTTACTAAGGTCCAGGCAAGCTATCAGAGTTCACTCTCTAAATGTATTTAGCTCAAAAACCTGAAAGTTATTAATAATCAAAGGTAAGTTTCAAAATGATCCTTTATGATCACTAACTGTAATCTTATTTTAAGTTTAGCAGCTAAATAAGTGATAAAACTGGGGTATAATAGCATATTATGATTAAAAATCATAAAATCCACAAAGTTTAAACTTTATCCAAGCCTATGAGGTCAGAAAACCTATAATTACAGTGATAACTCTAAATAATGGTGTAATAATGAGAGAAGAAGGTTTAATTACAATTTAATCATCACTAAATGTTGAAATATGGATTAATTCCAGTGGATATCATAAGTAAACCTCTACTGGAAGCCTTCATGACTCTGGGAGGCAGGATTTTAATTTAAATAAAGCTCTTTTTCCTGTATTTCCCTCTCAGATGCAACAAAAACAATAATAAACCAAATACAAAGTTATATCTCTGTATTATTTAAATATAAATAAGCTATATTATTAAAGACAAAGTTTTTAAAAATCAGTAACCACTTTTTAAATCATTGATTAAATTGAAAATCTTATTGTTTTCTTATATTATCTCTAAATCTTCAATTTGCTGTAAAATCAATAAGATTTGTAAATAAAATTTGAATAAGCTTTATTAAACTTGATAGGTGTAAATTCTTGCAAATTAACTATATTAAGTGTTAAAGTTATGTTCGCTTCTCTTTATTATTACCTTTAACAACTCCTTTATTAATAAAAATAGTATTTATATTAATATATAACGTTAATATTAGAAAGACTACTGTCATAGTTTGTTTTTTCTCATTAAATAAAGATTTCTAGCACATTTATTATCTGTTGTTAACAATAATGAATAGCCATAAATATATTAGTTATCAAATATTAATATATTTATTTTATTATATTCTTTTATTTATTTAAATAAGATAAATATTCTTACACCATAATTATAATAATAATTTATTATTATAGTTATTTTTAATCTTATTCTTCATTTAAATTTGTACTCACAGTACAACGAGTTAAATATTAGTGATTTTTACTTATTTTTCCTTATTAAGACCTTACATATTTGAATTTGGATCAATAAATAAAACCTTTTCTGGGGCTTTTTGTTTGATGAAAGATGAAACTAAACTCTGATACACATGGTATTTGAATGAATACATCGAGAAAATTCTCAATACCAATTTTGTGTGCCACCTCCAGTTATGTCATTGATATGGATTTGGCCTTGAATAATTCTCTTCAGAAACTCTTCTCAGACTAAAATGTTGCTTTTATCTAGAACATCAATAAAGATGTATATGCCCATTGCAAAAAGAAATTTGTTTGTGTGCCTGTGGAATCAAGTAACTCACTTTTTATTTTGACTTTTTCTTAAATTAATGTGTTTATTAATGAATTTGGGAGTTATTTCTCAGGATGTGTAGTTATTGAATGAAAAATGCTTCAAATAAAACTGGAAGAAATTTTGAAAAAAAGTCAAAAATCCTGAATTATTTCAAAATTTGGAAAGAAAGCTGGCTTCCACTAAATGAGTATTACACTCCTTCCTGGACCAACTACCATTATCACCTGGGTATGGGTTCCATTTTGAGAATTTAAGGTTCCCATTCCATGGTTAATCATTGGCTCCAAATGTTTACTGGTACTCTCCTGGAGGCTATTAGAGCTCTTTTCCTGGCATCAAAGAAGAAGTTTATTGATATTATTAACATAATGTCAAAAGAAATGATTTTCCATGTCAGGACTTTTCCTCCTCAAATCTGTGCTCTCAATGGAAAGGTGTCTTATTATGCACTTCAAAAGGCTTTTGAAAATTTCAAAACACCATTTTCCTGAAATGAAAAATGCACCAAAAATACAGTAACTCTCAAGGGATACTTTTCAATCACAAGACCAAAAAATAATTTTACAAGCTCCAAAGTCTCCAGTTATCAGACTTCCATACCCAGGGGGACTTTAATTTACTTGTTGGGATTTTTCATATTCAATTTCTTAGATTTTGTTTCACATTAAAATATTTTATTTGCAATTTTCTTCTCAGAATTCCTATGAAGGAGATTTTCAAATTGTTGAGAAAGATATAAAGAATTAGTTCAGAAATATATTTTAACATATTGGGGAAGACCTCTTCCAAAGAACAATAGCAGAAATAAACCCAATTCTTCAACATTTCTAAGATATTTTAACTGGAGAGGTGCCTTTTGTTCATGTTCCCAAGAGCTAAGAGGACAAATAATATTATTAAGACCCACTTGAATGTAAAAATACCTGTGGAATAACTTGATAAATAAAAGAAATCCCTCAAGGTTTGAAATAATCAAAAGTAAATCCAAGAGAAGAGGAAGACCTCCGCCAAAAGTCACCAGGAGAATGACTTCCCCCACTCAAATCAAGAAAGTGGATTAATCTAAATATTACAAATATTCTGAGGACTCATCATACAACTCAATAAATTCATTAGCTTAACTACCATCAGAAACCAACTTAAATGAATATGGCCAATAAGGAGTCAAACTCAGGAGGGCTATAAGATTGAACCTCCCAAAGGCCTGAAACAATTTTGAAGATTTATGATTAAATTTACTTAAACTGTGAGAAGTTCCAAAGAAATTATCACACAAGTAATGAATGCTCGAAGATTTTTGTGATTTGTTGATTCATTTGAATGTAGCATTTTCATGGCTACTTTAATCTTTATTAATTTTTTGAACCATTTTTATTATGTACCTGGCTCAAAAGACTTACCAAAATTCAATTTTGAATACACTTTTAAGCCAATCAATTTTCAGGGCTACAGAAACTGTGTCTATAGAAAAGTATCCCATTACATTGATAAGACTCAAGACAAAGGGGCTGATGTCAGAGGTGACCTCATTGAAGAAATTAAAAAAATAAACAGCTTTCTAGAACCATGACTACCTTGGTACCACAATTAGAAGAATTTTTGGATAGACTAGAATGATATGAAGATGTTGGCCAAGCACCAAAGAGCAAATGGATTTCTATTCCTGATATGGGGGATCCAATTGACAAGTATCAAAAACCAGTTTTGTTTTATTACACATTCCAATACTTCTCACTTTTCCTTTAATTCTGTCCTCCAAATTACAATACACCCATCTTCATATGTCTTTTGGATAGCTGTTGTAATTTTGTTTTCTTGGATGTCATCCTCCCTGAAGCTTAGCCTGTCCCCCTCATTACTGTGAATTTTGAATTCAATTCTCAACCACAAGCCCTGCAGTGTGCAGACAAATTTCAGAATGAAATAATTTTATATTTGTCCAATATTCCTCCCCCTTTCAGAAAAAAACCTACTATTTTAGAGGTTGTTTCAGATTACAATTATTATTATTATTCTTGTATATAAAGGTCATCCCAGTTATCTCACTTCTAAGTCTTATTTATTGCTTAATGACTGCCTTGGTCAGTTTTTTCATTGAAAATATGGCACTCTTGTGCTTAAAAACAGTCATATTACAAAAATGAATGATATATATATATATATAACCCATTTTGGTGCTTACACCTATCCCGCCCAAACAAATTCCCCAAGCCATAGGATTCTAATTTTTGATTGCCAAGAGTTTCTTCTTTATTTCAAATAGAAAATTAAGTAAATTAATAAGTGGGTATATTTTAACTTTTTTTTTCACAAATTGGCCAATTCAGTGAAATTTGGAAAGAGAAAAATTATGAAAGAGCTTGCTGATCTTTATGTCCCACAAGGAAAAAAATATGACCAAAATGAATTGAAGAATTCTTCAAAAACTAGGCCAGAAAGTTTTTATTAAAAGATAGGTAAACCAATGTGTATTGGCAATAAATTGGTAAAAGAACAAAAGGGGTTATGGTTTTTTACTAAAACATTATGTCCTTTGACCAGCACCCTCAAATAATTGGAAAATTGAGAAGTTAAAAAAATGAAAAAATATAAAAGAAGTTTTAAATATAGATTATTACAAATAAAAATTTATATGAATTAAAAAAGGATTAATATTCATTTAAGTTCATTTTTTAAAAAAGAAAACAAACAAACAATTAAGCTCTTTCAGAGATTTTCTGTTATAAATATGAAGATAAAAACTTTTTATTATTTCTTTAAAACCAAAAGGCAAGAATTTTGAGTGAAATAAAAAATAAAGGTTTGAATTGGAATTTCTTTTTATCAGGATCAATATATATTGCAAATCTGATTTCTAATATTGACTCACTCAGAATAGTTTTTGTCAATACTATTAAAAAAATTGATAAAAACAACTATATGTACTTATAGTTAGAATTTATATACCTTAAGCCTCTCCATAACACATAACCATTTGTGGACATCATTTTTCATGGGCTACCAAAGGGTATTGGATAGAAATTGTGGCTTTCCCTGACCCTTTCCTATGTGCTGTTTTTATTTTTTGTGACACAGAATAAAACAGAGAAATCACAACCAAATAAAATCAATATCCCTTTTAACTTCCAGTCAAAGTCCACTACTATAAATTACCTAAGTTTTCATTTTCATTTACTACAATAATTTGGATAAAAAATTTAATCTCATCAAGTATTTACTGTATTTAATCTAGACCACAAAAGCACTGTTAAAATAAATCCTGGATCGGATTTTTCTAAGTATTATTAATCAATTAGCAGTAAATTTTGGGGACAAGATATCTGATCACGTAATGAAGTTGGTAAGCTTGATACGAATGATCATTCTATAGATACTTCACGAGTCATGAGATTGCCTTCCGGGCCTCTTCTGAGCTTGGCTTTTCAATTAAGGCTGAATTCATTTGGCTATGATTTTCATTGTATTCAAAATAATTGTTGAATTGAGCCATCAACTATTACTCTTAATTTTTTTACTGGAAGATGTCTTTCAGATTATGGATTTCCAAAATTCCTTTGATTATGGGGTTTTGAACTTAATCTTTGTTTATCATGTTTTCTTTTGTGGATCCTTCCAAAACTGGCTAATTGAAGAGCTTCACCTAAAACCATTTTTTCTTCCTCAGGTGTACCACTTTCAGCAATAGGTAGAATCATTTTTTAATAAATTTCTGAAAGGTATTTTGTGTGCTACTATTAGTTTACAGTAGCTTATCTTGATATTGAATTCCAAAATAACCAAGAGATGTCAATAGTAAAAATATGATTAGTTTTGTAGAAATTTGGAGCTGAGGTTTAATAATGATAGTTTTGAATTGAAGAGGTAAGATATTTTTTCAATCATATTCTTTATGGATGACTCCAGAATCCATAGGCTGGACATGAGGTTATAGATTTGTCTTCAAGAAAGAAGATTCAATTCTGATTAGAATGTCTGGTACCATTTCTCCGATTCAGTTGTTCAGGATTAACAAAATAATTTCTTGTGATACGTGTAATTTATCATGCCAGCCAATGATCAATTTGTATAAAATAGTTGATGTCATCCATGATTTTGTGCTGCGGCTATATTTATTTAGCAATTGATGTGCATAATTCTTATCAAAAAGCCTTCTCTATTGATATTTTACAGTTTATAGAGGTGGTTGATCATCACAAAGAGTTTCATTCGAGCCAAATGCAATATTTAGGTTCTCCTTTTGGGATTTTCAGCCAAATTTGGTATTTTCAAAAAGAAACATAATTGGGTGAAATGCTAGAGAAAATATTATTAAGCTATCTATATGAGAAATAAAATACAAACTGAAACTTACAATCAGAAGGTCCCTGTTTCTACTTGATTGGATCTGTCTTTTTAAGCTATATATTTCAGTTTTCACACATCTAATTCAAGAATTGGAATTAAATGCTAACATTTTTGGGGTCTTCTTCAGATGCTTAACCATAAAAAACAGTTAATGAAAGTTTTTTTTAAAGCTTTAAAAGAGTAAAGCCACCCATTAATAATACTGGTTAATTCACTTGAGGGAAATTAATAAAAATGGGATAACCACCTTCAATGTTTGAAGAAAGTAGTGCAAGCTATTTTGAAATTTGATTTCAAGGCTTGGGAGGTCAAAACCCACAGATGATTTCTTATATTGATATTTTTAGTTGAATTAGACCACCTATATGTTGAGATTTCTGATTGAAATTCATGTTTGATTTCCTCCAAATACTTTATCCAGGCTAAAATTTGAGGCTGATTTAAGCCAAGGTGGGGATAACTATTTAAATAATATCTTTCTGTTTCTGTTTGATTCTTTATGTTTGAATTATTATGTTTAAGAGCTCCAATGTTTTGAAAGATTGTGGTTCCTTTCTCTTTCTGTAGGGATCTTTTAGGAATTATTGAATTTGTATTCATTAAGTTTCTTGATGTTACACTCATTCACCATGGGAAAAATGGCTTCACCTGACAGGAGTTTTTGCATTTGAGAAATAGCTCAGACCATTCTTGTGAATTGTCTTCTACCCAGGATTCAATGTTTTCAGCTTTAACCCTTCTTTAATACCATGGTAAATTTACAGAATTACCAAGCTTTTAGTCCTTCTTTGATAGGATAGAGTAAGTATATAGTATATTATATAAAAATCTTTTCAATTTGTATTTTTATCTTCAAGAGAATATTATTTAGGACAAAGAATTGAATCTTAAAACATATTTTAATTTCAAATGATTGAATTTTTTAAGGCCACAAGAAGTCAAATACATTTTTAAACCTGAATAAAGCTTCTATTGCTATTTATTTATGACTTATCATCCCTTTTTAGCAATATTGAGTATTATTTCTTCTTTGAAATATGGCTTACTAATATTCAAATTCTCTATTTTCAACTCAAAGATCTTTCAAAGAAACTTCATTGTTGAATACTTTTGTTTATCATATTGCTCAATTTTTCTAACTACATAAGAAAAAGATGAAGGCTTTGAAATCCTTATGAATTTCATTATTCCCAATAAATGTAATAAATTTATGAATTTTCTCTTCTTTATGTATTGGAATATCTTGAATTTGAGTATTATTCTTATTTCTTTAATATTATGATTCCTTTGTATCTTCAATATATTTCATTAATTTTCATTATTGAGACCAATATTTTTCTTTTTCAAAGAGAAAATTCCTTACTCCTAATTTTTTGAGAGTATTATTTCTTAATTAACAAGAGAGCATGTGGGATTTATGAAGTACAGCGCTTGCTACTGGAATAAATTACAAATTTCAAAGAAAATTGCAGGACAGGGGCTTCAATGGCTCCTAATTGAAAATCACAAACAATAATAAACAAAATTACAGTAGGAGCCATTACAGGCCCTTTACTGTAACAAATTTGGGACTTTTAAATAATTCTACCATATTGGTCCTTAAAAGGCCTTCTAATCTTGATTTAAAATTGAAACATATAATTGAAATTAAAGAAATCTGAAATTCAAAAAAGGAACTCATGGAAATTGACAAAAAACATAAAAAGTAAGAAACTAATACAATAATCAAAATAACATATCACTAAAGAAAATGGATAACAAATTTTGAAAAAGTGTACAAAAAGACAATGAGAACTTTCTTTTTGCTAGCAGAAACATAGTTTTTTTCTTGCTATTATTCATAAAATATAAAAAATCTTGATTGTAATTGTCAGCCTATGACTCAAAAGCCCAAGCACAAGCATAACACCATAAGCCAAAGATAAACAAAAATTCCCATAAAAAATCACAGTAACTAAAAATAGCTTTTAAAGGCATCTATGAAGAAGAGGAAAGTAACATCATCCTGAATACATGGCTCCCATAACAGGGTACTCCAGCTAAAAACATAAATTTTCACCTCTCATCCAAAATTCAAAAATAAGGGAGGAGCACCACCATATAGGATCTCAAATCAATGCTTCAAATGAAGGCTATCCAATGGTACCATCCAAATTGTTCTAGAGCCAATATCAGAAAAGTTATATCCAACTATAGGCCAAATAAGGGTGAATGAAATATTCACCTCTTATCTAACATCTACAGTTTTAGTGTGAGATACCTAAAGTGTGATTTTTTTTGGAAAACCTCAGATCTGAGCTTTCCAATGGTACTTTTAATTATCTTTTATTCTTTTATCGTAGAACTAATGTTATTGAGTATATTAACTCAATACATGACTCGTCCAAAATCCAAATTTCAAGAATAAGATTCAAAATCTGTATATTTTTTCCATTGTTAATTTTATATATACCAAATGATTAAAAATTGTTTAGAGCTTACCAAGCGTTCAAACAGAGCCTATTTTGAGCTCTATGATTTCAAAATTTACAAAGCTATAGTGGCTTTAAGGATGAAACCGCACCATATTGGAAAAACTTAATATTTTGAGGGAATGTGCCATACTGATGAATTAGAGGTGTAAAAAATAGTAAAAAGATCCTTTTTACCTAAATAACTTATATTATTACTAATTGGAATCCCCAGAAACATTGTGTACAGACTTCCACCAATCTGACACCTCAGAACATGTCTGTGAAGTCCACTGATAGAAATTTTCAAATGCATCTGCAAGGCTTTTGCTAATTGAAACGGGAAAAAATTATTAAAAAGAAATTTCTAGCCTATGAGCTTTTAATTTTTTTTGAAATTGAGCTTAGAAGGATCATCATTAACACAGGTAAATTCAAGCGTTATTTGGCTATATAGTGCTAAATCTTACTGTAGAATTAATATATGTTCATTTCACAATTCATTTAATTCATATCTTGAAAAAAACATTAAAGCAATACTTCGAGGATAAGTCTATTTAGAAGCTATGAGACAGTAATTGCAAGCTTTAAGTATGACTGAAGCCCAAAAATAGTATAATAATAAAACAAAAGGGCTCTAATATTGAAGAATAGCTGTGATTATGCTGTTGAGATCCCTGGCTGCAATGATCATCGAGTGGATTATTATAATAAGCACCGAAATGATTAGAATTGGGATTATATATTGATTATTATTGCGGCAACTTCTGTTCCAGAAATGTTTAACCAAGTGAGAACAACTTGATATTATGATTAGAAGTTTTCCCAAGAGGGGAAAGCCTACTTTTATCTCAAATAAGGGTTGAAGGAGGTGGGTACTCTTGTTCAACATATGATTATATTCAAAGTGAGAATTGAAAAGATAACAAAATTTAATGAAAAAAATGATCAAATAAATTCAAAAATATACTTTCAATAAGAAAGGGAAAAAAGAAAGCAGAGTCTATAAGAAAGTAAATAGAAAATATGGATAGAAAACAAAGCATTGAATAATAAGATGAAAAAAATAAACCTTAATTCAAACCAGGAGGAAAACATGAATATACTAGGAATTGAGAGAAAGAGTCAAATCAAAATAAATAGTACAACAAATAAAGAAAAGAGCAAACAATGTAAATGAAAAAGGAGAATATACAGAACAAACTGAGGGAAAATTGACTTAAGAAAAATATCACAAAAGCACCAAAAAACTCAGGGAACTGAGTATGTAATTGTTCAGTAAAGTAAAATCATTTAGATTCAATAAAGGGGCATGAAGCAACAAGAAATGAAATAGTAAAAAAAATGAATTAAAAAATGGGAAATAACCTCCTTGAACATACAGATCACGGCATTATGGAAGCTTAAATTCCAGGGAAGAAACATCTTTTGAGCTCTGATTTGATATCTATGAAATCACAGGTTTCAAATTATATATCAAATCCTGATGTAATTTTTAAAAAATATTTTCTTGACCTGCACAAAAAAAATCATAATTTTGAAGTAAAAAAAGATTTTCCTTGTATCATCAAAATAATAGGAAAATAAAATGAAAGAAACTAAAAAATAATAATTGAAGGGTAATTTAAAAGATTCATTATTTCTTACATATTGTTATAAGTTAAAATTAAAGAAAATATGGCTTAATTTGGTGAATATTCCTTGAAGAGAATCTAAATAATAGACAGGTAGGAGATTCAAGATTTTACTCAAAGGAAAATATCTTTCTTTGAAAAATTTTCAGATTAATAAATGAATTGTCTTTCTCAATTGATTTTTTTGAGATAAATAATGTATTAAGGAGCCTGTTATTTTTCTTTCCCCAAGTAAAAATTATGGGAGTTTTAGGAATTACCAATCCAATTTAGTAATATTCCAAATCATCATCAGTGTGGCTTGAATCTTTTGATAAATAGATCCAATTAACAATTATTGTTTCTTTTCTGATTTAGCTTTTATTAAATGCATAGAGAATCAGTGTTGGTCCTGCAGCACCCACCAGTGAGTTCTATCTTTCAATAGTTAATCAAATTAAAGCTCATTGCAAACACATGAATAAAGGGATTTATAAAAAATATATTCTTAAATTAAAACCAATTTAATTTATTAAACTATACATTACTTGTCCCACTAAGACTCCTGACTATTCTATCATTTTTTGACAGAGTGATAATAGATTATTCTTATTCTTAAAGATCATTTGAAGTTGGATTTTAATGTATTCCTTTTTTTTGAATCCTATGGAATCTCTTGAAAAATTTTAAGTTTTAATTTTACCTTTTTTCAAAACAAATATTTTTCTAAAAATTATTGTCTAAAGCCAATTTATAAGGGAAATTTGTTTGTACCAATATCATCTTTCAGATTAACCTATATTTTTCACTATAAATAAATATTTGTCATAATAATATCTTCAAGAGTAATAGTTTTTCATTTGTCACAGTTTATTCAAAAATAATAGCATTAAGCACTGGGTATCAAAGAGCTACCATATTTTTTAACTTACTCTTTGGATTTGGATTGATATGTGATTAATGAATAAATGAAATTTTAGAGGCGGTCGAATTAATAGTTTTGTGCCATTTTTCCATATTTCCTTTAAAATGAATATATTGATCAAAATCTACGAGTAGATTTAGTCAACACTTGTCAGAGTTTAGAAGACCTTCTTTAGGTAAAATCCTATCTAAGTTACTTCAAGCCTCAATAACAATTACTTTGATTACGTATAATAGAATAGTCAAATTTATCAATAAATAACTTAACAGGAATTCTTTTTTCAAGCTAAAAACCTACTTTTTTTACTAAGAATCATAATTAGCATGATGAGAATAATTTTTCAAAAATACGTTACAAAATAACTTCATTTTCATAATAAACAAGAAAGACTAAGGAGAAATACTTTTTCCAAAAAAAATATTTTGAACCTAAACCTCTCACTTGTTTGTTACCAATTATTTGAAAAGATTCCTATATTTCTTATTATTTGAGGTTTATGTAGTTTAAAGTATTTATTGAACGACATTTTTGTTGTTCATTTAAAAAAAGAACAATTCTGAGGATTTTTTGAAAGAAGATCTCTGTTAATCAATTCTTTTTACAACGCTATAAAAAATTAGCGCAGGTATTTTTCTACTTTGAGTAAATTGGGAGGATAGACCTTTTAAAAAAGCCTAAAGTCAAGAATTTGACTAAAGAATATTTTTTATGATACCTTTCTGTAAAGATCTGACTAATAATGGAACTCAAACTAACAGACTTTGTGTGCTTATGCTGATGGATAAGCTATTCTTAGCCACTAGTTATCAAGATAAATTTCCGTTTTTTTATGAGCAGAGTCACCAGAAGTTATTTTAGGTGGCTTGTGGCTCTGTTCACCATATTTTAAGTGAATATAGTGAGAATACTAACTCTGTATTGATAGATGTTTAGCTTTTAGTCCATTCCTGTGACCTCCATACACAAATTTACTCATGGATGGGTAATTTCTTCTCATCTAAATGGTGCAATTTTACCTTATGCAAGAGGTTATATAGCTTGATGAAGCAAATCTTTTCAAAGTTTTTTTGAAACAAAACTTAGAGTAAAAATTTCTAACCCATATATTAATCAGCATTATGATTCACAACTGACCTATCCTGGATTGGGTCATACTTTTTGAGCTCATGAAGCAATAGTACTGATAATTTGAATCATCCATATGTACTTCTTCATTTTCAGAATATTCCCTGTATGCATATTAATTCCACTAGGCAATCATATGTCCAAATGGATCCAGAAAGCTCCAGGGAATACGGATTACCCTACAGTATCTAGGTCAATCCAGAATCCCAAAGTATGGTCAATGCAAGGCCATCTGAGTCTATACAAGAGATAATGCATGATAAAGGTATCAATTCTTACAACCCAAAATCAACTAACTCAATCACCTCACTTAGCCAAATTACAAGCTAACATGAATACCAAATCGCGAGTGAGTTGCCCTAAGCATTGGAAAATAGTCAGAAGATGAGAAAAAGGAAGCACTAAAAAGTCTATGATTTAGATAGACATTATAGAAAGATAGGGAAAACAGAGAAGACAACAAGAATCAGTAAGAATCCGGGATTTAGTCAGTCAGACCTTGAAAACATGTGTGACTATGTGGATATTGAGCAAAACTACAACAAATTTTTTTTTATTGCAAAAAAACACAATTTAGAACAGAAAAGTATACTTTATTAAAATCTTTTAGTTTATTTGAGAAGTATTTAGGTCTGAATCATAAGAAGGAAATTTAAACCTGGATGCCTGAAGACTTCAAAAAAGGAGGAAAATTTATACGCACAAATTTATAATATCTTTAAGAAATAAAAACGTACTGGGGCTGGGACTGAACTTGAAGATGTGATGACACTAGAGGAAAATTTTGAAAATAACTGGCCTTGCTATAGACAAATGGAGGCTATTTTTGGAAGAAAATAAAATATGAGAGGCTCGCTCTTATGTTAAAGATACCGGAAAAAAAGGAAAAAGTAAAGAGAATGACAAAAGTAAAATTGAATGGGACATGTAAGGTAATAGTTATCAGGAGAAAACACCTAGAGTAGTACAAGTTTATCAAAGGTCAAATTCATCAGAGCCTGAAATTGTTTTGGTTAAAGCTCAGGTGAAACAACAGAAGTTAGGGCCAAAAGGGGGCTTGCCTCCAAAAATAATTCATGAAAAAGATAAGATAGTCCTGGGAAATTTAGAGAATAACATGGGAAAATGTGAAAATCAGATTTTGCAACAACTAAAATATGGTTGTCCAAGGGAAGAAAGGAAATCTGTATTAATTATGCAAAATGAGGAGAAAAAAGAAAACAAAAGGGTATATGCACAAGAACAAGAAGAAAGAAGGGAAAAATTGAATTTGTTGGAAATTAATAAAAATGATGAAACTTGGTTGAAGAAATTACAAGAGAAAATCAAGACCCGCAAAGATTATTCAAGTCAAGGTGCTTAATTGATCAAGCTAGAAGTTGAGAAATGTTGTTTAAAACTAGAAATCCAAAGGACTTCACTAGTAATTTCAGAGAAAGAAGTAAATCTGAATCTGAGGCAATTAGAGATCAAAGAAAGGGACTATGCAATTCAAGAAAAGAAATTTCCTCCAGAAATTGAAACCTCTCAGAATGCTGCCCGTTTATAAGCACTAACAGAACTGGTTCCTAAGGGTGCCAGTGCAGAGGAAATAGAGCAAATAATTAAATTAGTATTTAAAAAATGAACTTATTCAAATAATTATCTCATTATTTAAATTGAAGAAATAATATTAAATTTAGCTCACGTAAACTGACTGAATTGAATACGTAATCTTCCCGTTCTATAATTATGCTTAGAACATCTACCACAAATTATGTTTTGGAATTTTTGACTTGATTCAAGCTCGTAATAAATTAATTCTTCTTTTGGTATCAATTGGTCTTCCAGTGCCAAATCCTCCCATGCATCTTTGAAATGGGTAAAAATTTTGTGTAATACATAACAGCTTGTGATCCATTGATTGTAGTGTTTTTTTGTGCCTGTGCTCATATAATTGCAGATGCATGCCTCCAAAAGATTGCCACCTACCTTTGTGGATACCAATAGTATGTTAATTAAATACACGTGCTTGTGAGATACAATAATTCAATTCTTTATTGATTCACTTATTTGTAGTAGGAGCCTTGAATGATGAAATTAGCATATGACTAAGTGGATACGCGGAATCGGAAATTAAATATTGGCCTCAAATTATAACTAATAATCATTAGGCTGACAATTTTAGTTTTGAATTAAGTAAAAAAAACTTACCTGTTTCAAAAAACGCATGTCTATGTTGGTAAATAGCCATCTCCTTTTAGAGACTTGCATCTGCTTATGAACCAGGAGATCAATCCATGAAAGATGTGATAACCTTAGCACATTGAACATAATATGTGAGTTGAGGGAATTGTTTTTCTTGGGTTCAAAACAAATCTCATCATCAAATCCTGTATTTTGATAAATGGGAAATGTTGTACCATCAATGAAGCCAATGAAACCTTCACAGCCTTCTTGCATCATAAACTGTGACATATTTCTGCAGAAATCCATTTCAGACCACTTAGTATATTTTCCTTATATTGAGTTGATGGCCTTGATTACCCTTTGTGAACAATGTACCACTGAGCCTTCACTAATTCCAAATATTCTTGAATATAGACCCACCAAGGCACCAATCCCATCTGTGCCTAGTTGTTAAATTTTCAGTGAAAGTTGATAAGAAATTGTAAATTTCTTGTGATGACTTTTATTTTAAAAACATTGTGTTTGTTATTTTGTTAAAGATGAAGTGAAAGCCTTCAGGAATTGTCTGGACACTTTTTTCGAAGTCCTTTGCTAAAATATAAAACAGATGGTGAATGCTGAACATTGGGGACTTAGGTATTTTTGGGACTTATGCCAAGTATTGTAGACATAAAATATGTAAGATAAAGAGGTGATAAGCCTTTGTGTCATTGAAAGTCTAGTTGTTTTTGAAGTTATTGATGGGGGACAACTGCAGATAATCAGAAGCTCCCATGGCCATCAACAATGATTCAAAGTAAGTTGATTTACCAAAACACAAGGCAATTTCATCCATTTTTGAAATTATTAACATGATAAGCAGGTCCTTGATGGCTTGTCTTCTGGTTGATATCTTGGGAATTCTGTTTGTATTGTACAATTCCCACCAACTCAAAATTTTATAAATTTATCAATAAAACCAAAATAAACTAAGAAAAAAGAAATAAAATTCTGTTGCATGAATATGGTCAATCTATAGCTCAATAATGAAATGAAATTGAAATGCAGCACCCTGACCAATTGATGCTGTCTTTGTGAGCAGATCAGGTAAAAAACGTTTGAATATTCATTCTTTCCTAATAAATCTCCCCAATTAAATCTTTGTTCACAATAAAAACAATTGGATCTTGATTTGAACTGGTGAAGTGGAGATGAAAGGATATGTTTAAAAAAAAGAATTGGCCAGCTTTAAGTTTTCTCTGGGAATATGATTGTTGCCACAATTGGCTTTGGTACCAAAAAAGTAAATTCTTGATTGTGATGACAAAATTTTTAATTTGTTTGAAAAAACTCTCACATTTAATTGTAACCTCTCAGCTAGTAGCAGGTCTTTGTTTTTTCAATCTAAACATAACAAAACAATCCAATGGTCAGCAATGGTCTCAAATGCCTGCATCAATAAAAAAAAGAAAAAAAACCTTGAATGAGTGGGACATGGGTTTTTTCTCGGAAATTGAAAGTGTAAATGAGAATTAAACCACAGAGATTTGTGAGCAAAAAAATAGATAAATTGTAACTAGATCATCCAAAAAGCTGTAAATTCTCCCTGAAGTTAGGTTGATCAGGCCTGTGAGCTACGTTGTGAGCAGATTTTTGTTGTTGGGATTTGGAAATTTTCCTGCTGAAAGTAGCAGTCAAAGCTTCTGGTTAAAAGAATAAATTGAGTCCCCCTAATAATACTTGATAATTCAATTTCAATGATTATGGCACAATTGTTATTACACCCTCTTTCCAATCCAACCTAGAAACTTTCTGTAATAATTATTTTTTCTCACTTACAGAAGTTAAACCAAACAGCCAAACTGTAGCTCATTAAACGTTTAAAATCAAAAGAATCGCATAGCTTTGCTTTAATTCCTTTTGAGAATTTTGTGTAAAATTCATTTTCCAAAATTTTGATATTATCTATGATACACAGTTATGAATAGATACATACACAGTTATGAATAGATGCATAAATCAAGATAAAGCTTTGGTTAGTTCCCAAAATAAAACATCGAATTCAGCTTTAACTTATTTTTTTGGAATATATCTTTACAAAGCAAAAAGCGAGTATTGAAGTATTTTCAGTTGCTACAGACTAAACATTAAGTCTTGAAAAGTAGAATGATCAACTTGGCTAATGTAGATACAAACAAAAATCTTGGAGAATTCCTTGCGCAAAGTCTAAGGATTGAAGACCAACTGCTTGAGCTGATCCATCTCTTCCAGCTCATCTAAAAGTCCTACGCGAGGTCACCCTAGGAACACTCCAGTAAATCTTCACTTGCGTAACCTTTTGTTTAGATTTTCTTTCCAATCTTGAGAGCTAAGGAGGATTATAATGATCGAAAAAAAAAACTGTGTAGAACATTCCACAGAATGCAAAGAAAAAGGGGTACAATGCTAAATTCAATTAAGCTAGTTCAAGCCATTCGACCCAGAGCCAAACAACACTAGATGAAAATCTTTGTATAGTACCAGCTGATCAGATGGTTTAACATCTTTCTGAGGAGCTTTTTCTCTCCGTCAGACAAACACCCATGCTCTTTTGAAAGGCATAAAAGGCCTTCTCGAGCCATGGGCAGCTCCATTCTCCTCCCATCAAAAACCAATCGCATTGTTTCTTCCTCTAAAGATTCCTTTACTTCCTCGCACCCAAATACATAAAAAATACGGAAGCTCACCCTAGTCTATACATACTACATATATCTCTACATATGCGATATTTATCCTCATACGCATTCTCTCATATCATACCAAGGAAATCTCTATCAAAATGTAGATATTTCATCTCATAATTAATCTCCTTCATCATATCATGAGACGTTAAGTCAAATTAGAAATAGCCATTAACGCTTTTGTTTCTTCATTCTTTTTCTTATCAAGCTCATTCTGCTTGGACGACGATCGTCCAATCATTTTATCAATCATACAAAGTAGTACTGTTCTTGTTTTTAATATTAATATAATAACAAGAATATTACATTAATTATTTCATTTATTTATCGATATCATTCCTTGTCCGTCTAGCTAGCTCGACAAACTATGTCGATGATACTATCCTTACATAGGTTAGCGTGCTTCGCTCAACAGGGTTGCGACTATCATGTGCCGAATGGACTGGGGAGATAACAACAAGCTTTCGAGCCCGATGATTTAATTTCGAAGGTTGGTTTTTCACAATAGAAGAAATATATTCTGCTCGCTACATTTCATTTGGCTTTATTTTTTTTAAAAAACCATGCCTTGAAAATTTGGCTTAGATTCAATGCGCTTCCACCGTCTCAAACTCAAGCAGCTGTTCGAACAAACAACCGGTAATCAGGTATGCTAATCATTTCATACATCTAAGAGAAATGATACTTTGCTGGATAATTGAAAGCTTATTTGTTTTTATGCTGTAGGGAATGGCGGAGCTGCGCACGCAATTGTGCGCTTATTATGGGGTGTCAAGTGAGATGAGAGTGAGAGGTTTGCCCCAGTGCTCCAGATGCACTGTACCGCCCTCAAGACTGAATCATTGAGAGGCTAAGATTTGAGATTGGGAGTTGAGTGAGAAGATTAAGAAGCCTTTTCCAGCATATTGGATCTAAGATGGCTATATCCCCAATGTGAGAGTCCCATTCTTGGTACTGATTTCCGAGAGGGGAACAGTGCAGAACAATTGAGCAGTCAGAGTTTGAGAGTGAGACCCCGATTAGAATAAGAGGTTCAGCTTTGAGTTTTGAGTTTCCCATGAAGTTGAACAGCAACTTCGAACAATCAAGAATTTAAGGTACGTTTAATACTACTTGGCGTTGATAACTAACACTTGACTGAAATTTCAATAATTCCGATTCTTTATTGTTTCTGTAGTCAAAGACGATACCACGCTCCCCATGGAGGTTAGTATATCTGTCAGACTGTTTTAAAGGTCATGAGTTCTATCATTGCTTGACGGCGGCAAGTGAATAGGAATGATTGAAGATTTAAGGTATGTTTGACATTATCTGGCTCGAAACACAGCTTTATTGATTGACTGATACATGATATTTGTCAGTTTTTCTGCAGCTAGTGAGGCAGATTCCAGCTGATTTTTTGAGATGTGAGCAAGAAGTGCTATGTGAGATCTGAATCCAAGTGAGGCGATGAAGATGCCAGGCCCTCCAACTCAAGTCTACGGCAGCTCATTCGATGATTTGACTATTGAATTCGCAACCATTCCTTAATGAGGCAGAAGACGAAATAATTATTATTGAAGATCAAATGTGGATACACCTCAAGTATGAACTTCAAGCCAAGCAAAAAGCGCCACTCAGGGCAAGCAGTTGATTTGATATATTTAGCAAGAGTCCAGCAACGCAAGAATTTGAGAATTGAGAAATGCAAGAGCCTTGCAAGTGGCTGAATGAAGCCTTTCGAGCTTATTCCGACCTAAGCTTGTTGAATTTCAAGAAACCTCAATCTCGTCAAGTATTCAGCATATCGGAATATCAGGACTAAATGAGCTTAGTGCCCAAAAAAATATCTACGAATATTTTATTAAGTTTTTTAGGTTGGAAGTTTTTCACTTCTATCAACCTGGCCACCTGCTTTCGCTTTCATAGCACGCTTCTGCGAATGAATCCAGGTGAAAAATGATTCAAAGCTTTTGGCTTTGATCGATTGATAAATCGAAGGATTGAACCTTTGAGATATTCCATTGATAAGACTTGGATTTCCCCCCACAATCCCAGTCCGAAAAATGAATATTACATTCAGCTTGAAATGCCCCAAATGAGATTCTGAACGATGGAATTGAAATATCTCGTTTTGTAATGTCACAACCTGAGTTTTTTTTAACATCGATACTGCTGCTTGAAGGCAAGCCCATGAAACTCTTGACATAAAATGACAGACTGTTATTTATGAGGGCTGTGCGCCTTGGAATGATTTACGAATCATCAACGATAGAAAGAGATAAGCAGTCCTAGCTTGTTGCGATATGACGCTGCAAAAATTAACTGCTTTCCCGTACAGTATATCAGTTATGTTGCACGGCATAGCAGATAGCAGTTGACTTGCGCGGGTTTTTTGTGCATATACAGCATACGCCAGTGCCCTCCAGCCATCTCCGAATGTCTCTAGTGGCAAAACGCAACTTCTGCCACACCCTCACCATCCCATCCGCTCACTAAAATCAACCTAGCCAACCGAGTCAGTTCTTAAAGGGCTATATCATGAGTGAGGAATTCCAGATTCCCATATAATACCATTATAGTCATTCATTTCTTTCCATGTGGAAAATTATAAGTGGAGTGAGGCATAACAGTTCAAATTTTTCAAACGCATAATAAAGGGAAATATACACAAAATAAGAAAATTTAATGGAGTTTGGGTGTGGAGGGTGACATAAAAAAGGGAAATTATTTTTTTGAATTATCAGAAGGTGATTCATGTAAAAATGGATTGAACTAAAGTGAGACAAACTAATCATAGAGCTAAGAGAGCTACTTAGAGTGGACTTCAATTAATAGATACAATTTCTTTTAAAGATATAGGAACAGTTAGAGCAGCCTACAACTACTAAAACAATGATAAGCAGTCCTTTTAGTAAGCTGGTTGGTTTTCTTATAGAAAGAATTTTTACCTGAACAGTCTTGATGATGATAGAGAATAAATAAAATATGAGAGAAATAAATAAGGTGGATAAAATAATGATAAAGAAATAATATTGAATAAAAACTATGAATAAATTGATTCAGATTAGTGTCAACTTTATGGTTTGAAGGTTGAGCTTTAACATTGTGGTTTGTTAGTTTTAGGACATAGGTAGTGGAGAGTGAGAAGTTGGTGCGTTTTTTAAAGGAAGTTTACTTGTTTTAAGTGAGAGAATGGTGAAAAGTTGAGTACCGGGTTTAATGATGAACTAAAACTAAGCCCGTCCTTTTGACTCAACATCATCCCGTGAGGAAGACTGAAAATTAATTTCAACCATTTGAACCTATATGGAATCAATCCAATCAGGTTGAAACAAATAAAAAGATGTAAAAATATTAAAATGTGTATAATACACACACACATATATATATATATATTTGACTGGGGTTTCTGATATAGTTTATCCATGAAAGAAAATGATAATCTGTCCAAATTAGCCAGGAATCCATGGTGAGATAATTTGAAAACTAGATCAGATGATTATATAGACAAAAACATGAGAAATGATAGAAAATCCACAAAATATGGCAAAATATTAACAAAACTGACATTTTTGAGGAAGAATAGTCCTTGAGGGGAGTGGAAAATTAAAATTATTCCACATATATTGATTATTAAATATTTGTAACTGTTATTTTAATTAGGAAAACACATGTAAGATGAAAAAACATGCAAAAAATGACTTTGTCATGCAGGTTTGCCCTGGATATTTATGATAATCATGCGCAGTTATTATGGAAGCTATAAAAAAACTATCTCAAAAATTATAAAAGTGGTTCCATAAGTTTAAAATAGACGATAATCTGCTCACCAGCTGAAAATGAAACAAAATATGCAGAAAACTGACATCCTTGGTGGAGGATTTCACTGAAGACCTCCAATAAACAACCAAAATTTCTGCATAAGATATTATAAAAGATGTGAGAAAATTATTCAAAATAATTCCATCAATATCAAAAGCCTTTAAGCATGAAAAACTCTAAACAATGGTAAGAATACACCAACAATGGCCATATCTGCATAAAACTGACATTTTTGATGTATATTTAGACTGGAGAGTAAAACAAAGAATAAAAAATGATTGAAAACCCGGTGAAAGTATAATAATACTATAAAGGCTATTCTATCAATATAAAATAGAAAAAACATGAAAGGTTTCTAATAAATGCTCAAAATGAGGCATAGTACACATCAAACTGACATGCCTTATATAGATTTGCCCCTGAGAGTGATCAAAATCATGCAAAGTTATTCCAAAATATATTATTAAAGAATTTTACATATAGTAAGATGAATTCAATAAACTTAATTTGAAATAGACAAAGTGACAAAAAATACTAAAAAAGCACCAAATGTGGCCAAATCTTGATAAAACTTCAACTTTTGAGGCCAATTAAATCAGGAGAGTAATTGCAAAGATGAAAAATTATTGAGTATACTATGTGTGAAGAATTAGTCAAATAATTAAAATTATTCCATTCATTTGAAATATATTTAAGAAGCAAAAAAACATTGAAAAATGCACCAACTCTCACCATGAGAAAACTGGTTAAACCTGAAGGCAGGTATTCCATTTGGAATTTGAAACTTCAGATATATTGTATTTGTTAAAGCTCAAAATAAAGTTGAATTTCATCATTATTTTATGTAATTCATAAAAAAATCATATTCTGATACAAATAAATTTCGAAAGTAATTAGTTCTATAATGAGGTATTGAATGGCTTTTGTAAAATAATATAGATGAAAAAATACTGCAATTTTTTTTCATACTTTGGTAAGACTATTGGAGATATCAGATAAGAGCTACCTAGTAATTCTTCTGCTCTAATGAACCCTAAATAAGTAATGACAGATATTATATTAGGAAGAACAAGTGAATAGAAGTAGTTAAATGAATAAAATAATAAGAAGCTAAAATAAGAGCTAAGAAATTTATTGTTAGAGTTCTAAAACAGAAAAAGAAGTCTATGATAAAAAGATAACAGCTTTTATGGATAGCATCAGCCCAAGTCATTCTGAGATGCAGTTTTTGATAATGATGTAATGATAAACCATACTTCTTTGTTTGATAGCTCAATATTTATTTTTTAAACAGTATCATGAATCTTCAATTAACTCGAATATTCTCGATTTCTCTTGTAAAAGTAGAATTAAGAGAATTGAAAAACCCTCTCAAACCAGGAAGAAAAATTTACTTGGCCATAATATCAGCTAACATCCCACTTTTTGAGAATATGTTATTTATATTTTGTTCAGCTTGATGATCTCTCTAATAGAGTGCCGTTGAATATAAACATGATTCACTTTCAGAATATTTGGATCACTTTTTCTGTTCATACTTTTTATGTAATACTTACTATAATTAAAAATGACATATTGGAAATGGAACTCATTGTAAGACAATCACAGAGGGAATTTTCTGAGCAATAGTAAGCAATAGTACCTCTGCCCTGGGGTCTGACTGGAATTTATGGTTTTCCTCTACATTAAAATAGCATAAATTTGGCTTTTTATGTCATTTCTAAATTATAATAAAGTGATTAAAAATGATGGAAAATTCCATGATAGATCACATGGATTTGTGACAATTTCCCGAATTGGAATGAGGGTGGGAATGAATTTCACTTAATCCCTTGGAAAGGTATACTAGAAATTGATGAATTGAGCACTTGAAGTATCATAAAACATGAAGGCATTAATTTCAAATCATTGAAATTGTCTTTTATAATAATTTGAATTTATTAAATTAGTGATAGATTAATTATTGAGTGTTTCGAATATTTGAAACAGAAAGAAGGAAACAAAGTCAAAAAAATTACTATTTTTAATAGGTGGTAACTACAGTTGTCTTACTAATAAGAATATGTCTAATATTGATGACTTTAGTCCACAGATTGTTTTTCCAAATCTTTTGAAGGTTATTTATGGAGTATTAGTGAGTTTTGATTAATTATTCAAAAATTTTCTTTAAGATCGGTAGATTTTTTCAATAAAAAAATACTAACTGTTTAGAAAAAAAGAATTATCATTAGAATGATCTTATGTAATTTCAACAGAAGGGTTCATTGGTAGCAATTCTTTTCATGGCTTTTGGACTATTATTATTCCTCAATTTTATACTAATAAGAACATATAACAAGCAAAAGAAATGATTAACAAATTCATTATTTGTTGGTAGCTATAATTATTTTATTATTTTATCTTAATTAGAACAGGCATATTCCTCTTGATTGATAGTGATATTGTGAAGAGCTCAATAGAAATTCTTTGAATTCAGGCTGCTTGTAAATCAAGGGCATCAATATTTCCTTAGTTCCTTTATAGTAAGCATGGGGAAGTTGAAACTTGGTATTGTAATAATCTTAATATTTCAGCTTCATAGGAAAAGTCAGAGTGCTCTTAATCAAGACTAATATTATCAATACTTGTATAGAAATTCTTTAAATTTGTGGCGCTTGTAAATTCAAGCAAGAAAAATTTCTTAGGTTATTTCATAGTCAGCCTGGCAAAATTGACACTTGGTGTTGTAAGTTAAAATTTTCTCTTATTATTTTAAAGAAGAACTTTGATGATATACAAAAAATGGAAAGAAATTTTATCTTCCAAATAATTTCATCTCATGATTATCAATTCATATCTTGGATATATTTTACAATGTAAAAAATGGAAACCTCAACAAATTAGGACTCAAACTCAAAAAAAGGTCAAACATTCGATCTAAAGAGGCTTAAGCTCAAAATATTGAAATATCTCTTAAAAGAAAATAAATAAGTGTACTGGAAAATTATGATCAAAATTCTGAAGAGAGCTTTTGAAAAAAGGCCCTAACAATGGAAACCCACATGCTATGATATATTTTTCTGTATATGAGCTGATACAATTAGATTACTTGGGGAAACAGAAATTCATTTCTTAAGAAATTTATACATATGAATGGTAGCTTTCACATCTTGAAAACAAAATAAAGCTGAGGGGTGAAGGATTAGAGCTAACTCATTCTGCGCTCATATGATTACGTAAATTGGATGAAAAAAATTCAGGAAAAAGACTGAAATGGGAGGAAATAATTTGATAAAAATTCTAATGTTATTAAAGAAAGGATTTTATTTCTTTAAATGTGCCCCAACCATTTCTTACAAACCATACATAAATATGAAAGATACAGAAAAATATATATCAAATAACATTTCGCATGAAGCCTTTTTCTCATAAGTGATGATAAGAATAAGAAATTCCTTTTATTCTATGAGAAAGAGAGTTATACAATTATTCATATGATTCAACGAACTTGATCTAGACCAAAATCCCATGAAAAACTATTCAATGACCAAAATATGCCAGAGCTTTCTTAACACTAATACATTCAATGTGTGTGTTCCCTTGAGATTGATGATAAAGATTAAAAATAAGTAGGATTACCATGAGAGAATTATTTGAAGAGTAACTCAGATAATTCAAGCAATATTGAAAAAATTAAAAATGAAATGTTATAATATATAAAAAAGATGGCATAAATGTCATAAAAGTGGAAATTTTCGATGGTTTGTTTTCCTGGATAATGATTCTAACCAATTGAAACCATTGATAAAGCCATTAATAAAGAGTATATAGCTCCAATTGGGAAAAAACAAGCACAAAACTGACACTTTTTATGCAGTTTGTTGCTAGAGAGTAATAATAACAAGAAAAAAGTCTTCATAGAAATATGAAAGACAAATTTTCATGTCTATATCAATGATTCTCAAGGCTTTAAATAGAAAATACTATGAAAAGTGCCAAAATCGTATAGAAAATATGGCAAAATGTACAGAAAAGTGACATTTTTGATGAAGTTTTTACCTGGATACTACTGATAGAAACTCACGATTAGAATGAAAAATTTGAAAAAAAAACAGAATATTTTTGGTATTGTTTCAGAAATATGGAAAATTTAAAGAATTCAAGAAATTTCAAAAAAAAACCAAAAAGATGGCAACATTTGCATAAGGGTGAAATTCTTGATTGAGGATTTTCTTCATGTGTGATTATAAATATGCACAAATATTCAAGAAACTATGGTGAGATTTCAAGAAGATTGTTTGAAGCATTGTTAAGATAATTCCATCAATTAAAATTATATAAAAATATGAGAAAGCTCCAACAAATTCCCAAAATAAGGGAAGATTTGACAAAAATAGACATCAACCATGTTAAAACCTCTATTGCTTTAACCTGGGTGAAAAATACAATGATTTGCCAAGATTTCTTGAATACGCCTCACACATGGCTATAGCTTCTTATTTATTTTTGAGCTGGATTTTAAATCTTTGAATATTATATTCATTGACCAAGAAATATTATATAAAGCTCAGAATTCATTTTGGAATATAGTTAGGTAAAATTACTTTATTAAGAAAAACCCTAGATACTAAAATTTAATTTATTATGGATTTAATTAATCACACATATAGAATTATTCTTTAGCTTATAGGCTACCTGTGAGCCTTGAGGTATGTTTTAGATACTCAAATAGACCAAAGCTTACTCTAAAGTAACTTTTGAAATGTGAAAAATCCATGAGTCATGTGCATATTCAAAATACATTTTTTTTGAAAATGAAAATATGAATATATCTTGCATAAGTAAGTAAATATGTTAAATTAAGGTCAAATTTTGATTCTACACAGAAATTTACCTAGGGTAACTCAATGAGGTGAATAAGCTTGAATTAACTATGTGAGGTGGTGGTATGGAGAATATTTCAACACCTCATCATAATTATCTTATAAACAACTGTTTTGAGCTTTTCCTTTTTGACTTTTTATTCTAAAATAATAGGCCTATGATAAACTCCATGTTACATCTAACCTGAGCCTAATGTTATGCATGTTTGTAGCAATTTTAAAAAAATATTTTTGAGCCCATAGTAGATATCAGTACTAATAAGTGGAATACTATTTTGATTTTACAAATAGTCAAGGGGGATGAAAGATGTCAAAGATAGCCAAGGCACCCAGCTTCTGAAGCCTAAGACTCATAGCCAGATCTAGAACATGGATAAATGGAACATCCTTCACCAGTTAGGATATTAAATAAATTCCAGAGCTTTTTGACTAAGGCTAAGTACCATCAAATTATAACAAGATGCAAAATAAGCTGCCATTTTGATGTCAAACAAAGATAACGAGCACCCTTTACTCCTGTAACAATACAAATTATTTATTATTTCCTAAAGATAAAACAAAAAAAGGATCCATAAAAACCCTTTTTATACTATCATCAATATAATTGCCTCAGGGAAACAAGATGTTACTATAATAACTGCCTGCATCTCATAAGAAATGAGACAAAAACTCATAAGCTCTGTGGAAATACAATTATTTATTGATCTCTATAATATTTCAGGACAAATGGAGAAGGTAAAAATAAACATCATAAACAACAAAAAAATAATTGTGACTTATTAATATAAGTTAAAAGCTTCACTAACAATCCATTTTGATGATTTAATTTGAAACATTGAGTCTTGAAAGATTCACATAAATGAAAGCCAAGGATGAAATATTCAATAATAATGATATACATGAGCCTTTGAGATATAACCATATATCCAAATATTTTGCAAGGAAATTTTTCAATAACTATTTCCTTTAAATAATTATCTTAAAATAAGTAAGAATGCCATAAAAAGGCATAAATGTTTAATTAACTTAGAATCTAATGGATAAAAATGTGGAATAAATCAAACCATTATATTAATAATGATAAAACACACATATATCATTTTTATGGAATATCTTTAGCATTAATACCTAATGAGTAATAAGTAAAAATGCCATAAAAAGGCATAAATCCTTATTTAGCTTAGAGACCAATGAAAAAACATGTAAAATAAATTGAACCATTAGATTCCCCATGAAACCCTACACATAAAACAATTTTATTTCATATCTCTAAACTTAATACTCAAGGAATTAAGCGGAATATATGCACTTTTATGATCTGTGAATACATTCATGGTTTTTAGCTAATATCTCCTAAATTATACATGATAGAGAGTTAAGACAAAAATAAATTTAGCACTTAATTACTGTAAAAATACAGATATGAACCTTATTTGAAAAGCTACAAAAAAGTTCATAACTTGTAAGGGTTTATTGAACAAAATTGCTAGAGCTGTTGACCACTTTGTTCTGAAAGTGGTCCAAAATTAGAATAAAGTGGATATTCAGGCTCTACTAGTTCATACATGAAGAAATATTTCTTTATTATCATAATATTCAAGGTAAAACCCCATTAAATCATGGTTTGAAGTTTAAAATAGTAAATTTTGACAGAAAAGGCTAGTTACAAGAAAAATTATTGAAAATAGAGTTTTGATGATGTAATAAAATGCACTTGGCATTTTAAGAAGGACATGACAAGCCATAAGAATTCACTCTTTTAGTGGCTGAAAGGTTTGACTGAAAAAATAAGTAAAAATTACTAATATTTTACTTATTGTAATCTGAATGATCTTAAAAATAAAATAAATGAGATAAAAATAATTATAATTATGGTGTAAAAATAATTATATTATTAAGTAAATATAATAATATAATAAATAGATATCTTACTATATGATAATTAATATATTCAAAAGCACTTTATTATTGTTACAACCAAATAATAAAGGAGTAAAAAATAATTTTTCAGTAATAAAAAACAATTAATAAAAAAAATATTCCTAATATCAAAGTTATATATTGATATAAATACTATTTATATTAATAGAAGAATTATTGATAGTAATAATAGAGAGAAATTATTATAATAAGGAAAAATAACCTACCTTTGATGCTTAATATAAGTCTTTTGGAAGAATGTATGCCAAATAATGTAAATACAACTTATTTGAATTGTATTTACAAATAAAAATAAAAGAAATTACATATTTTCTTGATTTTGTGTGAAAATGAGATTTTTAAGAGATTTATAACAAAACAAGAGTAAAATTGAAGTAATCACGTCAAAAATGATGATTATAATAAGGATAGCCTTTGGTCTTTGATAATATAAGGGATTGATATATAAAGAATAAAGATTTTACCTTTTGGTTGAATTGTTTTATTGTTTTGATGCGTCTGAGGGAAAAAAAAGCCATAGAGCTCTATTTATAGTACATACCTCCCCTCTAGAGTCCAGTAGGCTCCTAGTAGATGTTTACTGATGGTATCCACTGGAAATAATCAGTATTTTCAGGTTTAGTGATGATTACATCATGATCAAACTATCTTATCTCATTATTATGCCATTATTTAGAGTTATCACTATAACTCTACGTTTAATGACATCATAGGCTTGGAAGAAGCCTAAACTTTGTGGAGTTTAATAGTATTAATCATAATCTAGTAGTATTCACCAGTTTTATCACTTTTATAACTGTTAAGCTTAAAATAATATTACAGTGAGTGTTCTTAAATGATCAATTTTAAGATTAAACTTTGATCATTAAACCCATTTATGTTATACGGACTACAGCTATTCTGAGAGTGAATTCTGATAGCCTGGAATGTCCTGATTAAAATTCAAAGAGAATTTCATTACATCATCAAAAATATATTTTTGATGATTTTTCTTGTAACTCATCTTTTCTGTTGAAATTCAATATTTTAAACTTCAAACCTTGATTTCAAGGGCTTATACCTTGAATATTATAATAACAATTACATCATTTTTCACATATGAACTAGTAGAATCTGAATATCTACTTTTTTCAAGTCTGTATCACTTTAACAACAAAGTGGTCAACAGGTCCAGCTATTTTGTTTAATAAACCCTTACAGGTTGTAACCTTGTTTATAACTTGTAAAGCAAAGTTCCTATCTGTGCTTGCAAAGTAATTATGTGGTGACTTTATTCTTGGTGTAACTCTCTATCATGTATATTTCAAGAGATATAAGCTAAAAACCATGAATATATGCATTGACCAAAAAAGTGCATATATTCAGCTTACTTCCTTAAGTATTGACTTTAGAGAATTGTCATGAAATTGTTTTTTGTGTAGTTATTTATGGGACATCCAATGGTAAAGTTTATTTAACATGTTGTTTCATTGGTTTCTGAGTAGAATAGGATTTTATGTCTTTTTAACCATGTTATTACTTATCCTTCAGTAATTATTTGTCAGCCTGTGACTCAAAACCAGAGCACAAGCATGAAAGCCAAATACCATAAACCAATGGTATGCCCAAAATACCACCAAAAAATGGAGCTGAGCCAAATCATCTCAAAAGGTATCAAAAGAAAGAGGAAACGCACCCCTTTCCAAATATACAAGTCCCATCACCATAGGACAAAGAATAACAAAGTTATTCCTGCTCAAAGTTGTTGCTGAGCATAAACCTTAATTTTCACCTCTCATCTGAAATACAGAGTAAGAGGCTTAAACTTATTGAATGGGTATTTGAAATGAAGATCTAAGTCAGAGCTATCCAATGGTACCAGACAAACTGAGCTAGCACCAGTATTACAGAAGTTATGGCCAAATTCAGGCCAAATAAGGGTGAAGAAAATATTCACCTCCCATGTGACTTCTACAGTTTTGATGTGAGATACCTAAAGTGGGGTCTTTTGGTAAGAGAACAATCAGGGCTATCTGATGATGCCATTCATTTCCCCATATCTCATCCAGAGAAAAAGCTATAAGGCAAACAAGCCCAATACAGCTTTTTGCCTAAAACACACATATGTCCAAAAATCTTGTACATGGGATAAATTTGCCACATTTAATGATAACAATGAAAAATAAGGTACCATTGTGTAGAACACATACTGGGCTTCCCACTGAACCAATTTTGAGGTTGATATCTCAAAAAAAGACAAAGGTATAGCTGTTTTGAGGTCAAAATACCACAGTTTGGCCAATACAGCCTTACCATGGGATAATACCCCATAACCATGATTATGAGATTTAAAACAGACAAAGAAGCTTGTTTTTACTTCAATACTGGGGTCCCATACAGGCTCTGTACAGCATTCTATGTGTCATACACATCAGAATCAGGCTGTGTGGTCCCCAGATGAAAAATTTCACCCTGTAATGGTGAAAACTGCCCAGATGTGTTTTCAAAGCCACATCTGAGCCCAGTACAGGACATACAGGCCTTTCCTTGAGAGTGAAAAATCTTCACTTCCTCTGCGTGAAAAGGTCTAGCAGCCTTTTCACCCCATTTCAGGATAAAAGGGGGCCTTTTCACTGCCAGAAAGGGAATCCCCATCCTGCTCTTGAATTCCTATGTAGTAAAACTTTAGAAAACAGTTATACTCTTGGAAATTCATCTGGTTATACTATAAATTTTATTATTGTAAATCAACAGGTAAGGCTGCACCCAGGGCTTTCAACAGCGCTCACCACCACTAATTCCCATTAGTAAAGCCCTTTTTATCTTCAGTTAAAGCATTTTTTAATACTTTTTACCTGTGTCACAGTCAGAGTTAAAGTTGTATATTGCCTTATCACCTCTTTATCATAGACGTAGCCTGACATTGTGGGGCCTGGCCATGTTTTTTTTAAATTTTTGGACCTTACAAGTAAGTTTTTTCTCTTATTTTTTCTATTCTGACAAACTTGTTCTATCTTTTTAGGCGTAACTGTTTTCTATAAATATATAAAACACATATATTTTATATATTCAAGTGGTATATGTTATATGCCACTAATTTTTATATTTTTTAAATCATACTGTTGTGTGGTTGATTAGAATTTAATCACCACAAGGCCTTTATTTTTGGTGTGTTTGTCATATAAAAACAGCTTAAGCCATTAATACAGCTCTTTTTTTAATTAAATAAGGACACCTCTTACTGTAAAACCAACAGTTGAGGCCTGGTTGGGTGTATTCTTGATTCAATTACCCTCTTACATACCAATCTTTATCAGATTATACTTGCTAATTACAAGTTAATCTGTGAGATACTGGCATCCCAACAGTGTACCAGATATCTGTAAGCTGTATTTCTGATGTGAAATTGTTAATTCAATTACACTGTCATTATACAAGGGCATATTGTAGTAACATACAAGCCCAGAGGCCATTCTTAGATGTGCAAACAGCATTTTAAGAAGTCTTACCTGAAATTGAGCCCTCTTTTCCTGTTTTATTTCAGTGGAAGAAAACCACATCCCACTAGAAGCCCAGTCACAGTCCAATACACCAGTGACACCACAGAGCCAGAGGGCAGCAAGGGAAAAGGAAAGAGGCATTGTGAAGGTCTCATTACAGCAAAAAGGTGGACACCCAGTGCCACTAAGATGAATAGAAAACGATGAAACTCTGCTTCCATACAAGGTAAATCAGCCTTAACCACTTGTACAGGGAAGATTACCATAATTAACCCAGTTGTAACGCCTAAGGGTTAAATTCCAAAATCAGCAGACAACAAATGTGTACAAGGCACAGTCAAAGGTAAATACCCTAAGAACATAAAGTTTTTGACTGATTGCAAACACTGATATGTCACCTGTACACCTCAGAAACCTTGGCTTTCAAAGGAACCAACCAGAGGACAGAGAAGGCTTGTCCAGAACCAGAATACCTGGAAGAGGACACCTTGAACACAGTGGTGGATGGCAAGACACTGAGGGAAATCATACCCACTCTGCCATTCACTATCCAATTCAACAGAAACATCAAACCAGAGGACTGGAAAGATATGGATCAAGTTCTTCAGCTCCACCAACTTCTCAAACATTTATTTCAATGGAGCATGGACAACAAGAGGTTCAACCTGGCATCCCACTGGGCAGAACTTGGAGAAAGTTGGAAGAATATTTGTCTCAAAGAGATAGAGTTCAGAGGCCTTATGGTAATCACAAAAGGTTGGAATCCCACCTGGCAGTTCAGACTCCTGGAGGTGAGGGCAAACAGGATAAGGGAGAATTAAGCCACTACCCAAGCTTTAGAAGAACAGTGGACCCAGACAGGGAATACTCAGATTCCTTCAGGCTCACAAGGAGCAGGCCAAATCAGCTCTCCAGTGGCTTCACACCATTCAGAAACCAACAGATCAGTGGCCAAGAGTCACCATTCTTCACCATTCCAAGAAGTTTCCAGGAGATGAAAAGGATACAAGGGAAAAAACAAGACCACCTTCAGTCAGAGGAAGAGAGAGTCAGACCCAATGATCCAGAAGCTGTTGGATTTGGTGAAAGAAGTGCACAAGAACCAAAAGTAGCTGTAAATAACTCTAGAATCAGTAGCCCTATTAATAGAAATATCATCCCCACTCAGATTGAACATAATGTTGTCACACCTGAGAGTAATCTAAACAGTTATGCACTGTGGTTACAAATGTCCAAATTTGCCAAGCAAGCTCAAAAGCAGTTTGAAGAACTCCAAGAAAGCCATGAGAGGATGAAAAAATTAACAGCCTCCATAGACAGAATTGTCAAAACTCTTCAAGAGGGACATGCTCAGTTGAGAAAAGCCTCTGGAGAGACTAACAAAAGACTGAATCTAGTTTTTCAAGAACAAAACCACAGAAAAAGGGACAGGGATTGTCTGGATCAAGACATAAACAAACTGTTTAATGTCTAACAGAACATGAAGCACCAACCACAAGGCCATTTTATGGATAATCCATATCATCAAGATGACATCAAACCAGATTCCATGCTTATGAATAAGGAAAGATCTCCATCACAATACCAGGATGGAGATAATATGTCTTATTCAGAGAAGGAAGCCCTGAAACAGCTTCCTGAGGCCTCAAGCTGGCCCAAATTCTCTGGAACTGGAGAATATCATCATATGGAACTCATAGATTATATAGATGGACTCTTCATTGATGTACCAATCATTTCAGATTACTGGATTACTGCTAGACTTTATACAGCATTCAAAGGACATGCTAGTATATGGTACACAGAAATGAAAGAAATCAATGGCAGAAGAAACTGGCCATGGTGGAAGAGTAAAATCATCCAAAAGTACAGCAATGGTGCTTGGATATGGCAAAAGACCATGTAATTTGAAAACAACAAATACTCTGTGGACAAAGATCCATATGAGTGGTGTCTCAGACAGTCTAAAAGACTTAAAGCCATTGATCCTCAAATGAATATTCAGATGAGTAATCATAAACTCCTGACACAAATGCTAGGAGAACTAGAGCATGCAGTGAAATGCAGATGCAACCACAGTTGCATTCTAGATGAAATTGCAAATACCTTACAAGATGTAAGGAAAAGAACTAATATAGGGAAATACACCCCATATAAAAGCAGTGGTTTCAAAAAGAAACAACCTTTCAGGGTGGAGCTTAAAGACAAACCCAGAGAAAGGGTGGCAGAATGGCAAAGAAGAAGAATTCTTGTCACAACTGTGGTTCAAAAGAGTCTATGCCATTGAGAAAGTCCCAGAGGAGGAATCCCCAACAGAGGATTCTGACTCAGACTCTATGGGAGATGCCATCAGTGAGCAATCTGATGAAGAGCAAGACCCAAGAGAAGAATTCCTGGTGAAATACCAAGAGGAAACCCCACTGGACATCCAGGAAATACAGTTAGAAGCAGGAATGCCACAAGACACTGTCAACAAGAACTTGTGCAAACACACACAGGATGCACAAACATTCCTGGTCACACCAACCAAAGGAATGGCATACATACATGGAAAATCCACAGAAATGACTTTTTGTATTTACAATGCTCAAAATCCATTGATAATTGACAGTGGAGCACACTGCTCCATAGTGGCCAGAAATTATCTGGACAACCACTTCCCAAACTGGGTAAAATCAGCTCTTGCCCACCAAGGCAAAGAACTTAAAGAGTGAATCAGGGAAGATTACTTCCTTTGGGACAATTATCAAAGAGATAATTATACCCCATAGGAAAGGTAACATCAGAATTAACCCAGAGTTTATTGTGCTTGATGATGCCCACATCCAAGGGTTATTACTGGGAACAGATTACCAGAGGATGTATGGCATAGATATTTACAATAGTAAAAACAGGCACATTACCATTGGTACCAACAAGGAAAAGATATTAAAACTTGATGTATACCAAATATCTGCCCAAGACCCTCTTCAGGAATTACTGAATTACTTCAGAGAGGGACAGTTTAGCACTAACCTCACCAGTAAACAGAAACTAAGTTCACTGAAGATGCTGAGAAAGAATAGACCAGCATTTGCCATTGGTGTAGAACCATTAGGAAAGATTAGAGGCCATGATATAGAACTATATCTTGATGTGGAAAGACCTTATCCACCCATGCTCAGGAGACCTCCTTACCTAGCAAGTCTGGAAACCAGGAATGAAATTGAAAAACATATCAATGAGCTCCTGGACATGGATGTCATCAGAAAGATTGGACACAATGAAATAGTGGAAATTACCCCTCCTGTCCTGATCACCTGGGATGATGGCAAGTCTAGGCTGTGTGGAGATTTCAGAGCTCTGAATAACTACACCAAAGCTGTAAGGTTTGTCTATGAAACTCTTGATAATAGTAGCAAATATCAAGAGTACTATGACTTTCCTCAGTAGAAATATGTAATATAATAAAATATTATACCTACAAATTTAAATATAATTATAAAAAAATAAATTTAATTATTATTATAAGAATATAATAATAAAAAAAATAATAATTATTCTATTATTGTTATAGTCACTGACAGTTATAACAATAAGAAGTGTGAAGCTCTTAATGAGACAATTACATGTGGAAAATATGAATATTACCCACTTCTAAATAATATAAATATTATTTATAAAAGAATTAAAACACACACTGTGCAGAAATAATTCTTATAGAATAAAATTCTATATAAAAAAACTAGTACTAGATAAAAAAAGATATAGAATATTAAAGAAAACTTACTTATAATATTTATTTAATACAACAAGTCAAACAACAACAGTTATTATACTAAATAATAATTATAAGTTAAAAACACACCAAAAAAAATATTTTCAAAGATAAAACAACTTTTTATAATGAAAATTATGATTAAAGAGTTTTTAACAGGAATTTGTGGATTTTTAAAAGATATTTAAGATGATTAATTTTATATAATAAAATATATTATTGGTGATTACTGATTACAACAATAATCTAAATTCTATGATTTAAATTCTTTAATTTCAAATAATAAAGAATAAAATAACTTAAGAATTACTTTAATAGTAAGATTTTATATCTAATAAAACTTTACCTGTTTAAATTTCTAATATGATTGTATTAATAATGAATGATGGACAAAAACAGTGATGAAAAAGACTCTTTTTATGTCTTCAGAGCAGCTCTCATGATTCATAATGGATATAGAGGGCGTGCTCAGGTCAAAACTGAAAAACCATGCTTGAAAATAAAGTTCTTAACTTAAGGTAACTTATTTTTAATGCCAATTTAGGGTTATCAGTGTTATTCTTAACTCCATGTAACTTTAATCCTCATTTAAACTGATTATTTTAAGTTTTTAATATAAATAAACTTTTTTATATTAAAGTTCATCACATGAAAAACTTAAAAATAGAGTTTCAAGCAAAAATCTCTTAAACTCAATTTTCAATTAATTTTTAGAGAAATTATAATTTTATTTGAGCTTTAATTAAAAGAGTAAATTTACAGGCTAGTTACCCAGGAAATTTATTTATAAAAGATACCTAAAATTTTTAAAATTTTACAGTTCTTAAAACCTTGAATTCAAGCTTGCATATTGGGATTTACCCTTTGGCAGCTTGAAATTCCTGTCTAATTTGGGATAAAACCAGTTTAAACTTTAATGTTGGATCAAAGTCTAATCTTAAAGTTTAAATAAAGTTGAAAATCCTCCAATTCAGGTAGACAACCTTAATTGAATCCTTGCAGATCCAAAAAGTTGGGTACCCCAGCTCTATTTGGTCTTTTTCCTTTGTCCCACCTTTTTGCGTGGATTTTGCCCTTTTATTTATTTCAAGCCATCTTATGGCCTTAAACCCTCTTAAATTGAGCTCACGCAGGATTTACATTCTGTATGGCAAATCCTTAGCCAATTCAGTAAATATACACAACACCTCAAGTTTGACTAACATTTTGGTAAGTTTGCATAAACCTCATGCAACTTCAAATTCAAGCTCATTTAAGCTTAAATTTAACAATTTAAAAAAAATGTTTAAAAAGCTACATTAGTACTGTGAGATTCTTAAATCTTCCAATAACATAAGAAATAAGTGTTTTTGGGTATAACACCTTATGGATGTACCCTAGGTTATTTTTGGTGTAGAATCCCAAAATGACATAATATTTATAGCTTTGTTTATCCAAAAAAATGCTATACTTATTTTTTGTTATTTTATATTTTAAATTCAATTAAAAAGTCTGTTGAAGAAAATTTTAACTGTGTATAAATTTATTTGTGGCCTTATGGGTATATCATACATTCCTCACAGGCTCACATTCCCTACCGCCAAAAAAAAATTGTACCACAATTTTTCTTTTGTAGTATACCCCCAAGGTATTTGGGGGGGTATAATCCACTGTCCAACCTCTCTACTTATACTTTTAAGTATGTAAAGCACACAATTCAAACTTTTCATTGAGAAATTGGTCTTCTCTCATGTCTGAATCTTCTAAGAAGTTTTTGGGCATCAGGTATTTTGTTTTCTACAATCCATTCATCTTCATGTTGTAAATTTTTAGACCTGACTAAGTATTCCCTTTCATTTTTTCCCCTAAGTCTTCTTTCTTTCAATACTTTTAGTACCTTTTTATCCTCACTTTGATCTAGTGGGGGTACTTCTAAGAGTGTTTCATTTCTCAAAGGAAATAATTCCTTATCACTTGAAGTGTAATGCTTTACTAGACTGACAGGGAAAGTCGGATGTTTGTTTTCCAGTTCTCCTGACAATTCTACTTTTACTGCATTTGTCCCATGAAAGGCTTTAATAATAAATGGTCCTGCAAAGGAATCTTTTAACTTCTTTGGGCCTTTAATATTATTCAAGTTCAAGGTTGAAACTAGTACCAAGTCCCCTACTTTGAGTTCTGGGGTCTTATAACTTTTATCCCATTTATGTTTAACATATTCAAAGGCATCATTCATTCTTTGATTTGCATGATGTCTTACTTTATCAAGCAATACCTTAAAGCTTGAAGCAGTTGGATGAATATCAACCAGATCTTTTTTCAAAGTATCAATTGGAAGTTTGGGGTTCCATTCTTTTTCCAAAATTGCAGGAGTTTTGCCTGTTGAAGCATGGATGGAGGTCTTGTAGGCTAATTCCAATGCTGGTATAAGAGTACACCAATCATGTGTAAAGCCATCAGAATCTTTAAATTCCAGGCCATAAGCACAAAATCTTCTGATAATTTCCTCAAGGGTTTGAATCATTCTTTCTGCCAGCCCATCTGTTTGTGGATGGTAGGCTGTTGAGAATGATAGTCTTGTACCCAAAAGCTTATGTAAATTGGTCCATAAGGCTGATGTAAATCTCGGGTCTCTGTCACTAATGATGTTTTTAGAGAGACCAGTATGGGATATTACTCTATTCCAGATCAAAAGAGCTGTATCCATAGCTGTGTCATCTTTGTGACATGGTAAAAAGATTGGTGTTTTGCTATATCTGTCCACCATGACAAGACATGCATTGTAACCTTTATCACCTCCAGGTGCTAAGGCAGTTACCCAATCCATGTGAACCACTTCCCATGGGGTACTTGGCTCTTGAATATGGATCATTAAACCAAATCTTTTACCAGTAGCTTTATTGGCTTTCTGGCATCTATCACAACTGTGAAAGTACTCAATGACATCTTTTCTCCAAGATGGCCACCAGGCACATGTCTTAATTATTTCCATAGTTCTGTCTTAAGACAGATGTCCAGAATATATGTTATCATGGAATTCTAGTAGTATGGTGTTAATTAACATTCTACTACATAGGACCATGACACATGTGTGTTTAGATCTATGATATAGTATACCATCAAACAAATGGAATCTTCCATTATCATAAGATGTTTTCCAAATATCATCTAGGGAATTAGCCAAAGCTACATATTTGCAATCTTTGTCAAGTAGAGCAGTAAGAATATGACAGTTCTTATCTTGCTTATAGCTTTCTCTAACTTCTTCAAAGAATTCTGTTCCAACATCCCTGATATTAATTCCTTCAATTGGAATTTGAGGTTCTGCACTTGTAGGAACATAAGCAGGGTTATCAGGTGTATTTGGTAATGCCCATATACCTAAGCCATCAGCATTCTTATGAATATTTCCAGCTTTATGTACTATGGTCATATTGCCTCTATACTCCTGTATAGCAATCTGCCATCTTAACATGTGTCTGTTTGGAGTTTTAATGTTAAGAAGTGATTTTACTGCATTAAAATCAGTAATTACTTCAAACACACTACCATCAAGATAGTAATGAAGTTTTTCCAAAGCCCAAACAAGGCAAAGGCACTCCATTTGGCTAGCTCAATATCTTGCCTCAGTAGGTTTGATTTGTCTTGAAATAAAACACATTGGACCTTCATAAGGTTTGTCATTGACAATTTGAACTTGATGAAAAGCAGCTCCTAAACCTTCACCACATGCATCAATATACAGCTTGAAAGGAAGTTTCCAGTCTGGCATCAATAATAATGGTGCATTGGTTAAGGCATACTTGATTTTATCATATGCTTGAATCCTATCCTGTGTCATTTCAAAAACATTTTGCTGATCACAAATTCTGTATAGTGATCTGGCATGGATTGCAAAATCTTTGAGGTGTTGCCTGTAATAACTGGCAAACCCCAAAAAAGACATCATTTCTTTTTTGTTCTGGGGCATTTGTTTCAGTAAAACTGCAGCCACTTTGTTTTTGTCAACCTCAAGGCTCAGTCCTGAGACTACATGTCCTAGAGCTTTTAACTCATGAAACCCAAAATTACATTTCTTCAAAAATATTTTCATGTTCACTTGATGAATGTTCTTAAGTACTAATGAAAGTCTCTCTAAATGTAATTTCCAGGTTTCTGACCAAATTATAATGTCATCAATATAAATGATTAACCATCCTTCTGACAATTCATGTGGGAAGATGGTATTCATCATTCTCTGATAATGAGAGGGTGAATTTTCAATACCAAAAGGCACTCTCAAATACTAATAAATCCCACAATGAGAAATTATTCTCAATAATTTCCTAGCATGAGGTGTCAAAACATTCTGATGAAAGCCTTTCAGAGAATCCATGGAAGTAATGAATCTTGCTTTGGATAATTGAGTCAAAGTCTCATGAATTCTAGGGATTGAATACCTGTCTGGAATAGTATAGGTATTCAGTGCTCTAAAATCACCAACCATCCTTTACTTATCATTATGACAAGTAATAATTACTGGAGTTGTGACTTCTACCTCCTCATTGTGTCCATCTTTTCTAAGAACTCCCAGTTTCATTAGCTCATTAATATGATTTTCTAATGCTTCTCTGAACCTAGGGCTAGCTGGGTAAGCTGGTCTTCTTAATAGTGGAAAATAAGGCCTTTCCACATTAAGAATAATGTCCAATTCATGGCCTTTTATAGCTCCAACTGGTTCATTATCTGAAGCAAAGGCTTTCCTGTATTGAAATAAAATTTCAATAAGCTCTTCCTTCATTTACAATGTTAATTCAGGGCTAATTTGTGCTTCAATCAGCTGACTTGACACCAATTTTTCCTTATTAACATTTTTTACTTGTTTAATGACAGTAATCTCTCTTTTTTCTAGAGGAAAAACAAATTTTTGTCTTTTATTTTCCCCTATAGTGACATACCTGTCTTTATGATTATTAATATCAATACCATAAATATTGAGATAATAATTCCCAAGTATAAAATGTTGTGAAGTACAATTATTCATGAAAACAATTTCAACTTTCAATCTTATACTTCCTGCAGGATGAGGAAATATGATTTCTGCTTCAAATATACCCAAGGGGTGCATATTTTGGCTAGAACTGCTGAATGTTATACCTTCAATTGGCATTAATCTGTCTTGACAATTGGTATAAACCTTGTCAAGATAATCTTTTCCAACACAAGTGCAAAAAGTACCTGAGCCGAGGTGTATCTTGGCTTCTGTGTTGTTTATCACAATATTAGTGATACAAGATGAACCAGCTGTATAACCTTTACCTCTGGCAGGTTTGGTTTTCTGCATTTTAGCATCTTGCACATGTATGAGATCCATACATTCATCACTATACTGTGGTAAATGAGTGTGTACCTCAGTGAATTCAAAAGAAACATTAATGTTTTCTATACTAAGCTCTTCTGGTACTTCCTCTTCTTCTGAAGGTTCAGAATCACTTTCATGTAAAGATACATCAGTTGTTTCTTTAGTGTCTTCCACTTTTTCAACATTTATCTCATTTATTCTTGTCTTTTTTGGGCAAGTGTCTGCTAAATGAGATGTACTTCCAAATTTGTGACATTTCAAAGGAAGTCTGTCTTGTGGCTTATTTGGCTTTGAAATTGGTTTCCCATTAGTCTTATTGTCTATTGGGGATTTGGACCGATTTCTTCCAATTTTTGTTCTAGTAGTGATGTCTTCCATAGCATTGAGATAATCTTCTGTAGAGCAAGGCTCAATACATCTGCTTCTTATAGCATGCTCAAGGTCACCACCACACTTTCTTAATATCCTTTTATGTACCATTGTTTCAGACATATCAGGATGAAGGGCAATTAATCTGTCCTTCTGTTTAAGAAACCAAGACATGGGCCTGTCCCTCTCAATATTAAAAATGGCTTCTTTAAAAGATTTTTACATTCTAAATCTCCAGGAATAATTTTCCCATTTGGAAATAATTTGTTCTTTCCACCAAGGCCAATAATGTTTACCATGGTCTTGTCTCATTTTGTAATACCATTTCTTTGCTGATCTGGTAAATAATGAGTGTAATATGGCACTTATGTATTCATCTGGTATGTTAAAGTCTTATTTGAACATATCAATTGTTTTCATAAATTCCATATGATTATATTCTCCTTCACAATTGAAGGTTGGCCATTCCTCTAATTTTGGAATGTCTTTGAAATTGCAAGCAGTTTCCACCTCATTACTTTAAATGGTATGATGTAAATCATTAAGCACATTTCTGTCAAGAATTGGTGTGGATTGCCTTGGCAATTCATTTTTGAGTGATATATTATTAATACTTGATTGAATGTCTTCTTTCAATTCAAGTCTTGCTTTATCACTTTTTTCCAATTGTTCCTAAAAAAGAGCTGCATTGTGACCAGTTGAATTGTCCAACTTTTGAACTTGTAATTGAAATTCTCTTAGCTGTCCAGTTATAAAAGAAATTGAATTGTCATCTGGTTGATTGAGCAAAGTAACTTTAGACTCAATTCCTGCACAAATTTGCGTCAAAGACACAATATTGTCTTTATTAACATTTGCAAGGCCAATAATGGTTTTTTGTTGGTCTTTCACTTGTAATATCTCATTACCCAACTTTTGTTGGATATACTCAAATGTTTTAAGCTTTGTCATAATTTCTTTATTACAAGATTCAAATTGAGTTACAAGCTTAACAAGATCTATTTCTTTGGGAAAGATTGGTTCAATCTTTCCTCCTCCTTGTTTTTGAATTCCATCAGAGTTCTTGCCATATTGAGCACATTGTCCATGGCTGTCTTTTCTTTCTTTGGGATTCTGTAATTCTGTGGGTAAGGCTTGTTCCACTTGGGCTTTGCCTTTCCCTTTGCCTTTTTCTTGCCCTTCTGATTGGTCTTTGGGGCTTGCTTGGCACTTGCTGAGGCAGAGTTTTGCTGGTGGATGCTTGGGGAGCTTCCACTTGGCTGTTTTCCTTGCCTTGGGGCAACTTCTTCTTCTGATCCTCTGATAACATGCTTTGGTTTTTCAACCAAGCTTTTATCTGTTGGACTTGTCCTTTGCAAGACATTGGTGTCCAACCCTTCAGGAGTTCTTCTGTCTTTTCTGGCCCCATGAACTTCTTCACTTGAAGATAAGAGTTCATTGTGCCTATTGAAAGACTTGGGAGAAGTTTCCACTCTTGCTGTTTGGCGGCCATAAACCAGTTCTTGTACTGAGACTGGTAAATCTCCACTGCTTCCTGTTGGAAATGATTCAGGTCCAACAGCAAGAGCAGTGATGTCAGCTTCTGGACTCTCAATAAGAGTTTCAAAGGTTCTGGCTAACCTTTGGGAACTGGTGGAAGTTCTGGAATGCTCCATTTGTGCCTCTCCTCTGAGCTGACATTCTTGTCTTTTTGATTTGTGACTGGAATGTCCTGGTCCAGATCCATTTGATTGGATGGAGTAATTACTCCCACTTCTAGTAGGAGTCATTGCACGTCAATTTTAAGAAAAAAATAGACTAAGAATGGATTGAATTCACCTGCTGGACCTTTAAAGGGTTCTTTGGTTATCAAACCCCTTGGTGCTGGGCTAGTCTGAATTTCAATACTAGACTCTGAGGCTTCAGAGTCTGAAGAGCTGTCTCTAATTGATGACACTAGAGAAAAAATAAAAATATAAGTTATTTTATCAAACAATAAAAATAAATTATAAACTCAACTTATTGAATAAAGTTGTTTTAATGTAATTTATGGCAAATTACGACAAAAATAAAGGAAAATGTCTAAGATAAAAGAAAGAATGTTTTTAGTAAAGATTTTTATGTTGTAATTTTTTATTTGATTTTTTATTTTCTTTAAAGAAATAATAATTATGCAATTAACAAGTTATTAATCAAAATTTTATGATTATTCACTTTATACTAGAATAACTCAAAGAATAAATTCCAAGTTGGTGATGTGAAAAAGCGACTAGTTAGACAAAAGGAATTTGTTCCAAGTCACTCAATAGTATATGGTTTCAAACAATATTCTTAAGAAAAAATAACTTTATTAATATTATAAAGATGATTTATAAGGGATAAGTCCCAAAAAAGCCAATATTAGGATAAATATGGCAATTTTGGTTCACGAAATATTAAAATAAGGTCTAGAATATGATTTATGTCCCAAACATTGGTTAAAATCATGGCCAGGCCCACAAATGTAAGGTTTGTCTATGAAACTCTTGATAATAGTAGCAAATATCAAGAGTACTATGACTGTCCTCAGTAGAAATATAAAATATAATAAAGTATTATAACCTTAAATTTAAATATAATTATAAAAACAAATTACATATAAAAAATGAATTTAATTACTATTGTAAAAACATAATAAGAAAAAAAATAATAATTATAATAAATTATAATTATTCTATTATTGCTATAGTCACTGACAGCTATAACAATAAGAAGTGTAAAGCTCTTAATGAGACAATTACACGAGGAAAATATGAATATTCAACATCTATAAATAATATAAATATTATTTATAAAAGAATTAAAAAACACACTGTGCAGAAATAAATCTTATAGAATAAAATTCTATATAAAAAAACTAGTACCAGATAAAAAAGATATAGAACTTTAGAGAAAGCTTACTTATAATATTTATTTAATACAACAAGTCAAACAACAACAGTTATTATATTAAATAATAATTATAAGTTCAAAACACACCAGGAATCAATATTATTAAAGATAAAACAACTTTTCATAATAGAAATTATGATTAAAGAGTTTTTAAGAGGAATTTGTGGATTTTTAAAAGATATTTAAGATGATTAATTTTATGTAATAAAATATATTATTGGTGATTACTGATTACAACAATAATCTAAATTCTATGATTTAAATTCTTTAATTTTAATTAATAAAGAATAAAATAACTTAGGAATTACTTTAATCATCAGATTTTATATCTAATAAAACTTTACCTGTTTAAATTTCTAATATAATTGGATTAATAATGAATGATGGAAAAGAAAAGTGATGAAAAAGACTCTTTTTATGTCTTCAGAGCAGCTCTCATGATTCATAATGGATATAGAGGGTGTGCTCAGGTCAAAACTGAAAAACCATGCTTAAAAATAAAGTTCTTAGCTTAAGGTAACTTATTTTTAATTCCAATTTAAAGTTATCAGTGTTATTCTTAACTCCATGTAATTTTAATCCTCATTTAAACTAATTATTTTAAGTTTTTAATATAAGAAACTTCTTTATATTAACATTCATCACATGAACAACTTAAAAATAGAGTTTCAAGAAGAAATCTCTTAAACTCAATTTTCAATTAATTTTCAAAGAAATTATAATTTTATTTGAGCTTTAATTAGAAGAGTAAATTTCCAGGCTAGTTACGCAGAAAATTGATTTATAAATAATACCTAAAATTTAATTTATATGTAGATAATATTAAATTGTAAGCTGTGTGAAATTTTCAAGGAAATCCATTAAGAATTGAATCTTTAATGAATTTTTGAAGTTATTGCCATTTTCCCACGTTAAATAGCAATACAAACCAAACCGTAACTTTTTATAAGGTTTTAATGCTTGTAACCTTAAAGTTTTAAGCTTAATTAAGCTTTGAAAGTTCTTAAAACCCTGAATTCAAGCTTGCATATTGGGATTTACCCTTTGGCAGCTTGAAATTCCTGTCTAATTTGGGATAAAACCAGTTTAAACTTTAATGTTGGATCAAAGTCTAATGTTAAAGTTTAAATAAGGTTGAGAATCCTCCAATACAGGTGGAAAACCTTAATTGAATCCTTGCAGATCCAAAAAGTTGGGTACCCCAGCTCTATTTGGTCTTTTTCGTTTGTCCCACCTTTCTGCGTGGATTTTGCCCTTTTATTTCTTTAAAGCCATACTATGGCCTTATACCCTTTTAAATTGAGCTCACGCAGGATTTACATTATGTATGGAAAATCCTTAACCAATTCAGTAAATATACACAACACCTCAATTTTAACTAAGATTTTGGCAAGTTTGCATAAACCTTATGCAACTTTTAATTTAAGCTTATTTAAGCTTAAATTTAACAATTTTAAAAAAATGTTAAAAAAGTTACATTAGTACTGTGAGATTCTTAAATCTTCCAATAACCTAAGAAATAAGTGTTTTTGGGTATAACACCTTATGGATATACCCTAGGTTATTTTTGGTGTAGAATCCAAAAATGACATAATATTTATAGCTTTGTTTATCCAAAAAAAAGTTATACTTATTTCTTGTTTTTTTATTTGAAATTCAATTAAAAATTCTTTTGAAGACAATTTTAACTGCGTATAAAGTTATTTGTGGCCTTATGGGTATGCTATACATACCTCACAGGCTCACAAAAGCTTACAGGTACCCTATACCTAGGATACCTCATGCCTTAGACAAACTGGCAAAAGCCAGATACATAACCAAAATGCATTGTATGAAAGGCTTCCACCAGAATGGAGTTAAACCAAACTCCATGAAATTATGCAGAATCATATGTCATATGGGCATATATGAGTACACCAAGATGCCATTTGACATCAAGAATGCACCAGGCCACTTCCAAAGGATGATGCACACCATATTTCAAGAAGAAATATTGGAAAACTGGATGGTAGAATATATTGATGACATCATTATATACTCAGAGACATTGGAATACCATGTGAAATACATAGACAGAGTGCTAAGTCAATGCATACCATAAATCTGAAAATTTCACTTAAAAAGTGCAATTTTGGCCAACAAGAGCTACTAGGTCTAGAACATAAAGTCTCAGGTCTTAGTCTGGAAATTGACCAGAACAAAGTAGCAGCAGTACTGCAAAAGTCTGTAAAAGTTATGTTTGAAAGATGTAGTTTTTGAAATTACCAAGGAAAGAAGGGATGCATATGAGAGGAAAAAATATGAACTCACAAATGCACCTGTGCTCATCTTGCCTGACTTTGAACTACCATTCAAGTTATACATAGATGCAGCATGTAGCCAAGGCTTAGGAGCAGCCCTTCACCAAAGACAAATTGTGGATGGTGAACCAAGAGAGGGAGTAATATGTTACATCTCTAGGCAGCTGAAAGATTCAGAAGCCAGGGATGGGGCCACCCAGACTGAATGTCAATGCTTAGTATGTGCTCTGTAGAAACTCCATTATTATTTGGAGGGTGCAGTATTTGAAGTCTACACAGACTGCACAGCCTTGAAGTATTTACTAAACATGAAGACTACCAATAGACACATGCTGAGGTGGCAAATAGCCATCCAGGAGTATAGAGGGAATATGACCATCATATACAAAGAGGGTAAAAGTCATACCAATGCAGATGGCCTTGGAAGATGGCCACCCGATAATGTCGAAAGCAACCCAGCTTATGACCCTGAAGTAGCAGCTAAATTTCCTATCAATTTCATGGAAATAGAAATGAAGAAAAACTTCAGATTTTCTGAGTGGGCACCAGAAAGTGGTACCCCAGACAGTGGAAACACCAACTCAGGAGGAACAGAAACTCCTATACTGGGAATAAGTTCCTCAGAACCGCACACTGAATTATTCAATGCAGTGATGAAGACATATTCCAAACACAAAAAGTGTGGCATATTGTTACAACTCCTTCAACAAAAATACAGGAGCCCAGAACTGGAATCCCAGTTGGAGGAACCCTGGTTGAGGGACTATAGGGACAATACATTTTTCCTTATAGATGGCCTTCTCTAACATAGATAGAAGCACACTAGTGCACTCATAATAATAGACAGAGAACATATATATTTGATCCTACAGGAATGCCATGATTGCCCCTATATGGGACACATGAGTGAATACAGGACCAAAGAAAGGGTAGCAAGCACTGCTTGGTGGCCCAGATGGGAACAAGAGTTGAGTGAATGCATCAACACTTGTGAAAGATGCCAAAAGGCAAATAGAAAACATGGGAAGAGTTATGGGTTACTTCAACACATAGAAGAACCCAAACACCCATGGGAAACCATCAACATGGACTGGGTCACAGTACTTGTCCCAGGAGGCAAAGAAAACTTCAATGCCTGCTTAATCATAGTTGATAGGTTCAGCAAGATTATGAGGTGCCTACCATGTCACAAGGAGGACACAGCCATGGATACTGCTCTGTTATTCTGGAACAACATTGATCTACCTGTGGAGTCCCTAAGATCATAATCAGTGATAGGGACCCAAAGTTCACATCTGAATTTTGGACCAACCTCTATGATATGCTGGGAACTAAACTTGCTTTTTCTACAGCTTACCATTCACAAACATATGGATTAGCTGAAAGGATGATCCAAACAATGGAGGACATCCTTAGAATATTCTGTGCCTATGGGTTGGAATATAAGTACCATGAAGTTTACACCCATGACTGGGTCACCCTTCTCATCATTGCCTGTGGATCACTTGGAGAAGAACGTTCCAAACATCCACCCCACAGCCAAATATTTCCATGAAATGTGGAAGAGAGCTTGTGACACATCTGCAAAATGCATAGCTGAGCCAAAAGAATATAACAAGCAGAGATCGGACAAATCACACATGGAACCTGACTTCAAAGAAGGGGACCAAGTGTTAGTGTCTACACTCAACTTGAATAATATCAAAGGACCCAAGAAGATGAGAGACTCATTTGTAGGGCACTTCACTATCATTAAATTGATAGGGAGAAATGTAGTAGAAGTCAAACTCAAAGAGGAGTTTTCTAGGAAACACCCAGCCTTTCCAGTGAGTTTAGTGAAGCCATACTTCCAGACAGAGGAGGATAAATTCCCCTCCAGGAAGAAGAAACCCACACCACCAGAAATAGTGGAAGTGGGGGACTCCCCTGGACCTGTGAAGAAAATTATCAAGGCCAGGAAGATCAGAGACAGTACTTAGTCAGATTCAAGAACCAGACAGCTGATAAGGACAAATGGTTGGCAGAAGATGTCATACCAGATGGGAACCTTCATTTAAGGAGATTAGGAGCCTCTAGGAGGACTGAATAGTCTCATCAATGATGAGCCTTCTGTAGAGGGAGGGTATGTCAGCCTGTGACTCAAAACCAGAGCACAAGCATGACAGCCAAATACCATAAACCAATGGTATAGTCAAGATGCCACCAAAACATGGAGCTGAGCCAAATCAGCTCAAAAGGTATCAAAGGAAAGAGGAAACTCACCAATTTAAAAATATACAAGTCTCATCAACATAGGACAAAGAACAACAATGTTATTCCTGCTCAAAGTTGTTGCTGAGCATAAACCTTAATTTTCACCTCTCATATGAAATACAGAGGAAGAGGCTTAACCCCATCAAATGGGTATTCAAAATAAAGCTCTACGTCAGGGCCATTCAATGGTACCGGCTAAACTTAGCTAGCACCAGGATTATAGAAGTTATGGCCAAATTCAGGCCAAATAAGGGTGAATAAAATAATCACCTCTCATCAAACTTCTACAACTTTAGGGTGAGATATCTAAAGTGTGGTCTTTTTCAAAATAGAACAATCAGGGCTACCTGATGGTGAAATTCATTTCCCCATATCCCATCTAGAACAAAAGGTATAAGGCAAACAAGCCCAATACAGCTTTTTGCCTAAAACACGCATATGTACAAAAGTCTTGTACATGGGATAACTTTGCCATATTGAATGATAACCATATCAAATGAGGTACCATTGTGTAGAGCACATACAGGGCTACACAATGAGCCAATGTTTAGGTTTATATCTCAAAAACAGACAAAGTTATGGCTGTTTTAAGGTCAAAATACACCAGTTTGGCCAATACAGCCTTACCATGGGATAATATCCCATAACCATGCTTATGAGGTGTCAAACAGACAAAAAAGCTTGTTTTTACTTCAATACCTCATAGTTAATTCAATAATGGGGTCCCATACAGGTTCTTTACATCATCCTACGCATCATACACCTCAGAATCAGGCTATGTGGTCCCCAGATGAAAGTTTTAACCCTGTATTGGTGAAAACTTCCCATATGTGGTTTCAAAACCACATCTGAGCCCAATACAGGCTATACAGGCCTTTTAAAAACCAAAATCCTGTCCTTGAGAGTGAAAAAATTGACTTAATCTGTGTGAAAAGGTCTAGCAGCCTTTTCACCCCATTTCAGGATAAAAGGGGGCCTTTTCACTGCCAGAAAAGGAATCCCCATCCTGCTCTTGAATTCCTATGTAGTACAACTTCCAAAAACAGTTATACTCTTTTAAAATAATCAGTTTATACTATAAATTTAGTATTGTAGTCTTTATTGTTGTAACCCAACGGGTAAAGCTGCACCCAGGGCTTTCAACAGCACTCACCACCACTAATTCCCATTAGTAAAGCCCTTTTTATCTTTAATTAGAACATTTTTTAACACTTTTTATGCGTGTCACAGAAATAGTTAAAGTTTTGAATAGCCTTATGACCTCTTTATCATAGACTCAGCCTGACATTATTGACTTTTCAGATATGCCATAAAAATGACAGATGTGTAATCAACCATGAGGAATCTAATAGTGTAATTTATTTCAAATTTTTACCATTATATTCTGAGTTGATGCAGATTTTGTACCTATTTATGGTATTTTCCCTAGTTTTAAGGTAATGATTATAGAGTTTTTCCTTTGGCCGTTTTATTGATGAGCAAAGTTTAAGCTTAAAATTTATCATTTATGATCACTCACTGTAATCTAATTTTAGGTTTAAAAGTCATATAAGTGATTAAACTGGTGAAAGCTATTAGATTATGATTAATAATAATAGCTTACACAAAGCTTAGGCTTCTGCCAAGCCTATGAGGTCAGCAAGCTTAGAGATAACTCTAAATAATGGCATGATAATGAGATAAGATAGTTTGATTATGATGCAATCATCACTAAAACCCAAAATACTGATCAATTCCGGTTGATACCATCATTAAACCTCTACTAGAACCTTTTGTACTATATTATGGAGGAATTTACTATAAATAGAGCTCTTTTTACTCTATTTCCACCTCAGGAGCATCAAAAACAATAAAACACTAAACAAAAAGGTAAAATCTTTATTCTTTATATATATATGTTTTATATTATAAAACACCAAAAAGTAATATTTATTATAATCATCAATCCTGACATGATTACTCCAGTCTTTAATTGTTTTTGTTATATTTTTCGAATAAACCTCTTTTCCATGTAAAATTAAGAATATTTGTAATTTATCTTATTTTATTTTGTAAATAAAATTTGAATAAGCTGTATTTAACCTTTTTGGCAGAAAGCCTTTTGAAATAATCATATTAATTGTTAAAAATAGGCTATTTCATCTTTTTATAATAATTTCTCTTCATGATTACTTTTAATAACTTCATTATCAATATAAATGGTATTTATATGAATATATAACTTTGATATTGGTCATATTATTGGTATTGATTGTTTTTTCTAATTAAAAATCAATTTTTTACGCCTTTATTATTTGTTAGTAACAATAATAAAGAGCTTTGAATATATTAATATATTTTTTTCTATATTACTATATTTATTTAATAATATAATTATTTTACTCAATAATTATAATAATTATTCTTTATTTTATTTATTAAATTAATAAGGACGTTCATAGTACAATAAGTGAACTAGTTGTATCATTTACTTGTTGATTCATAGTCAAACCTTACATTTGGGGACCTGGGCATGATATTGACTTCAAAGACGTTTGAAAAAGATTCAAATTGGGTTTATCCAATAATAAATTATATTTGTAAATATAAAATTAAATCATCATTTTATATTTATTTATTTTAAACGCTATTGAGGCATTTGGAAAGCAATTATACTGTCTTGAACATGGTTTTTCACATTCTTAGACTTGCAAGAACTTTCTTTGAGTGACTCTAGTGGTTAAAAGAGATATTTATAAATTCAAAATTAAATTATATTATAAGTTAATTGTAAAAGAATCATCTTCATTTTTATTTTATTCTTTAAAAATAAAAATATAAAAAACCAATAAAAAAAGTTATTTTTATTCTTCATTTAGAAAAGCAATTTTTACATGGAAATTTCCATATCTTATAAAAATAACTCCTTTTATAAAAATAGTTATATTTTTGTATTTTTTAGTGTTTGCAGACAACCCAACAGAGGAAAATAAGACCACTGTTGAGAGATTGGTGGAAGAAACTTTTTCAAGTTCTCCAACGCCAATTGTTAATAAGAAAAAGAAAGCTAAGAAATCAGTCTTTCCAGGACCCACTATTTAGGACTCTGAAGGTGGGTACCTATTTTTGATTGCTATAAAACATTTTTGTGTTCTGAAATCTTTTTGTTGTCTTAAATCTTCATTATGACTACTAGAAGAGGATCCCAATACTCAATCCAATCAGATGGAGATGTACTCAAAAGGGTAAGGAAAGGGAGAAAATCCCAGTGGAACAGAATCCACACAAGGAAGTCCCATATTCAAAAGGCAAGTCCCAGATATGCCCATAATTCCTGAACCAGAGTTGGAACTGAGGATGAGTAATCCAACAGGGACAAATCACATTCAGAGGGATTAACTAGAAATTTATATGAGCCAGTAAAAGCAGTATTACATGGTGTACAAGGACAAATATTGGGAAATGTTTCCTCAAATCCACCAAGGAGTGATGAACTCCTGGCATATCCTGAAAAAATTCCCCAAAGAGGAGTAAATAGTGGGATACTCCAATGAATGGAATCCACTATCATCCAAGCCTCAAATCAAGAAGATAAAGGAATACCATGCCAAAAAGAGGGAGGCAAGAAAGGAAGAAGCCCCAGTAGTTTCTACAAGCAAGCATAAAGCCAACCAGCTTCCTCAAGAGGGGAAGAACAAGATAAAGAATTGGAAGAAACGATATTACCCAAGTTACAGAATGCAAAAAATCCAAAAAGATGCCATGGACAATGTCTTCAACATGGCCAGAACCTTGATGGAATTCAAGTACAAAGAGGAACAAAGAATGAGACAACCTCATTTCCCAAAGAAATAACTTTGTCTCCTGATGTTGTAAATACTTTAACAGAAATTAGAAATAGTATTTTGCCTCATTAAGAAATTAAAAATAGCTTATTATCCTTACAAGAAAAATAACAATTTATCATCTTCAACAAAAATTGTTGTACAAAATATAAAAGAAATTGATAACATTAAATTCATGGTTGAAAATAATAAACCAAAATCTTTAATTGAAAATACTCAAAGATTAAAGCAAGGACAACAAGAATTGTAAAAATACATCAAATATATTAAAGAAAAAACTTTGAAAATGAATTATGATGTGAGAATTGACAATTTGACAGAAAAATTAAAAAAATTAAGTATTTCTGCTGAAAGATTTGAAGAAAAAACTTCATCACATCAAAAATTACTTCTAGACCATGTAGAAAAGAGTGATGAAGCAAGAATTAATCTTAAAGATGATATTCAAAGTGAGGTAAGACCTATTACTAAAGAATGGATAACATAAATGAGGCTAACTTAAATATTCCAAAGTTATCAACCCCATTCTCTCACATAAGAAGTCCTGTTAAGCCAAAAGAAGAAATAACAAATAAACTCATAACTAGCTTGAGTCATCAACACAATAAACAAGTCTTAATGAAGGAAGCACCTCAACTAAAGTAATGGCCAACATTCACAGTTGAAGGTAAATATTACCATATATCATTCATTATAACAATTGATATGTTACAAGAAGATTATTCCATATTATAGAATAAGACAAACCAATGGTAAAATTACCTGGTCTTGGTGGAAAAATGAAATAATCACCAAATGGGTAAATGATGTCTGTAGGTACAAGATAGAAAATCCATTTGAAAATTCCTTCTTTGACCCAGATAAGGATAAACCTTTGACTTGGTTCTTAAGACAAGTTGAAAGATTAAATGCACTGTACCCAGAGGTGTCACAAAAAATGGTGCACATGAAGATACTTAAGAAATGTGGAGGAGAATTGCAACATTCCCTGAGAAGAAGGTGTATAGAACCAAGCTCCACAGAAGAGTATATAAATTCACCAGAGGATATAGTGACAAGAACTAAGATTGGTAGGACTTGGAAAAAATTGGACATCAAAACTCCAAATAAACAATTTATCAAGAAAGATAAACCAAGGGAACCCTTCAAGTCCAATAAGCCCAACAGTCATGAGAAAATAAGAGGCCACAAATGTGGAGGTATTAGACATTTTGCCAATAACTGCCTTAAAAAGGAAAAATCAATGAAATTGTGGAAAAAGAAGACCACAATGACAAAGGAGAATAATCTTACTCTTAAAAAGACACTGAAGAGTCAGAAATTGCTGAATGTGATTAAATTAATACAATTAATGAAAAAATTAATAATCTTGATTTGATATATGAACTATTAGATGTCAATTCAAGCTTACTAAAAGTTGGAAAATCTGATACAAACCTAATAAACATGCAAGATGCCAAGCTGTATAGAACCAAACCAGCAAAATTAATGGGATATACAGCTGGAAAGTCAAGTATAAGCATTTTCATGGTTGAAAACCAAGAGGAAAAAGTGAAATTGTATACAGGAGCATACTGTAAATGTGTTTGTAATAGATATTTGAAGTCAACTGTACCAGATTGGGAAGAAAAACCTATACCAATACAAGGAGTTGAATTTGATAGTGCAAGTGCAAGAATGAAGCCCCTTAGAATAATTTCATTAACATTAATTTTTCCTCACAGTTCACAATTTATAAGAGTGAACGTAGAGTTTGTATTAATGGCCAACTGTATTAGAAACAACTTTATACTTCTAAATGACTGCTTGTCAATTTATGCCATAGATATCTCAAATCAAAAAGACAGATATCTTACAATAGTAGACAATAAGAGGCAAAAATTTGGTTTTTTAAATAACAAAAAACAAATTACAGTCATAAAAAATGAAGAGAAAAGCCCAGAAAAAGATTTTTTAATAAGGGACCAGCTTGAAGAGGCAGAATTCAATCAAGAATTAACAGAAAAAATGAAAGAAAAATTGCTTGACCTCTTATTCAAATATAAAAATGCCTTTGAAACTGGAAAAGAACCACTAGGTTCCATTATTGGAGATGAAGTGGACATTATCCTTAATGTGGAAAATCTTATCCACCCCTGTTAAGAAGACCAGCATACCCAGCTAGCCCAAGAGCTAGAGAAGCCTTAGAGGTACACATTAAAGAATTAATGGACCTTGGGGCATTAAGTAAAGTAGGAAATAATGATCAGGTAGAGGTCACTACACCTGTTATTATTACTTGGCATAATGGAAAATCAAGGATGATAGGGGACTTTAGAACTCTAAATACCTACACTATCCCTGACAGATATCAAATAACCAGAATCCATGGGACATTGACACAACTGTCACAGGCTAAATTCATTACAGCCATGTATTCTCTCCAGGAATTTCATCAATATTCCCTAACAGATAATGCTAAGAGGCTACTGAGGATAATAGTCCACTGTGGGATATATGAATATTTAAGGATGCCATTTGGTATAAAAAATTGCACCTTCCCATTATCAAAGGATAATGAGTACCATATTTCCTGAAGAGTTTCCAGAAGGATGGCTAATTATCTATATTGATGATATCATAATTTGCTCAGGAACTTGGGAAATTTACTTAACAAGACTAGAAAGGGTACTACAGAAGATAGTGCAGGTAAATATGAATATTTCCTTGAAAAAGTATCATTTTTCATATAGTGAACTAAAAGAACTAGGACATGTTGTATCTGGACTAAGTTTGGGCATAGATAAAAACAAAGTAGCAGGAGTACTACTGAAACCAATGCCCCAAGCCAAAAAATAAATGCAATCATTTCTATAATTTGCTTGTTACTACAGAAATCATATAAAGTACTTTTCAAGAATTTCCAAATCCTCGTATAAACTCTGTGACCAACAGACAGTTTATGAAATTACTGAAGAAAGAGTAAAAGTATATGAGGAATTGACAAATGCCCTCACAAATTCCCCATTTCATGTAATTCCAGATTGGAAACTACCTTCCAAACTATAAATTGATTTTTGTGGAGAAGGATTAGGTGCTGCACTACACCAGACACAAATAATCAATGATAAACCTGTTGAAGGACCAATTTGCATCAATTCAAGACAAATTAAGCAAACAGAAGCAAGGTATGAAGGAATCCAAATGGAATGGCTTTGCGTATGTGGGCTTTAGAAAAATTACATTATTCTTTGGATGGTACAGTGTTTGTTGTGATTATAGACTTTAATGCTGTAAAATCTTTGTTAAACATGAAGACACCAAATAGAAATATGCTAAGATGGAAAATTTTCATTGAAGAATATAGAGGAAATATGACTATAGCTCATAAATCTGGAAATATTTACAAAAATGTAGATGGTCTTAGTAGATGGGCTTTAGCAAATACACCTGAATACCCAGCATGGGTACCACAGGAAGAGCACCATATAGAAGGCATATGTGTCACAGATATTGGCACAGAAATCTTTAATCAATTTAAAGGAAGCTATAAGATGGATAAGATCTGTCCTTTCCTATTCCAACTTGTGATGAAAGACTGCAAATACCTATCACTCTCATCCAAACTAGATGAAATATGGAAAAAAGCATATGATGAAGGAAGATTCCACCTCCTTGATGGAATACTGTATCATAGGACAAAACACACATGTGTAATGACCTTAACAGATAGAAAATTTGAAAATGTTGTGTTTAATGAATTTCATGATAGTGTTGCATCTGGACATCTCTCAGAAGATAGGACACTGGAAAGGGTAGAAACCCGCTCTTGGTGGCCAAATTGGAGAAAAGATGTTGCATAATACTGCCAAGCCTGTGACAGATGTCAAAAGGAAAACAGAGCCACAAGCAAGATCTTTCAAATTATGATCCAAATCCCAGAACCAAAATCCCCATGGGAAATAGCTCACATGGATTGGGTAACAGCCTTACCTCCAGGAGGAAGCAGGGGTTATAATGCATGCCTAGTACTGGTTGACAGATACAGAAAAACACTGTTGCTCTTGCCATTTAATAAAGATGAAACAGCTATGGACACAGCCATAATGATATGGAATAAAGTTATTAGCCACACAGGCTTATTCCAAAATATCATAAGTGACAGAGACCCAAAATTCACTGCAGCATTATGGAAAAACCTCCATAACTTGTTTGGAAGAAGGTTATCATTCTCAACAGCTTACCACCCTCAAACCTATGGTCTAGCAGAAAGAATGATACAGAACTTAGAAGAAATGATCAGAAGATTGTGTGCTTATGGACTGGAATTCAAAGACTCTGATGGCTTTACCCATGAGTGGTGTACCTTAATACCAGCTCTTGAGCTGGCAGATAAAACATCAATCCATTCTTAAACTGGCAAAATACCAGCAATTCTATAAAGGGTTGGAATCCAAGACTTCCTTATGATACCCTCAAAAGGTACTTAGTGGATATAAATCCAACAGAAAGCCTTTTTAAAATTATTCTTGAAAAAGCAAGACATCATGCAAAAAGATGTATGCAGGATTCTTTCAAATATGCAAAAGAGAGATGGTATAAAAGTCATAAGCCACCTGACTTTAAAGTAGGAGACTTGGTCTTGGTATCAGCTTTGAATTTTAATAATATAAAAGGGTCAAAGAAATTGAAATATTCCCTTGCAGGACCATTTATGATAAAAGCACTACATGGACCTAATGCTGTGCAATTAGAGCTAACAGGAAGCCTTATGAACAAAAACCCATATTTTCCTGTAAATCTTATAGAAACTTACAGCTCAACCGACAAGGAATTATTTCCACTGAAGAAATAAACCCCCACTGGAAAACTCCCCTCTAGAAGAAGGAGAAGAAAAGAAAATAGTAAAAGTCCTTAAATAAAAAAGGAAAAGAAACAAAAAAGAAAGGGAATATCTTGTAAGGTATAGAAATCCAGCTCAATAAGATGAATAGCTAATTGAGAATGATATAACTAATGCTGATAAACTACTTAGAAGGTTCAGACATGAAAGAAGACCTAAAGAATTGAAGTGTTAAGCATTATTGAGCTTCAAGACTAACAAAGTCTAATGAAGATGAAGGGCAGTGGATGATACCCTGATTAACTATATCAGATTGTGGTACAATATTTTTTGGTGGTAGGGAATGTGAGCATTTGCGATATAACCACATATCCAAAAAGGTCACAAAGAAATGTTTCAATACTTATTTCTTTTAAATAATTATCTTAAAATAAGTACAAATGCCATGAAAAGGCATAAATTCTTAATTAACTTAGAATATTATGAATAAACATGTGAAAGAATCACACTATTAGATTCTTCATAATAAAAAACACATATATCATTTTTACAGCATATCTGTAAAGTCAATACCTAATGAGTAATAAATAAAAATGCCATAAGAAGACATTAATCCTTATTTAGCTGAGAAGACAATCAAAAAAAATGTGAAAAAAATTTCAAACTTGGATTCCCCATGAAAACCTACACATAAAACAACTTTATGTCATATATCTAAGATTAATACTTAAGGAGTTAAGCTGAATATATTCACTTTGATGATCAGTGCATACATTCATGGTTTTTAGCTTATATCTCCTGAAATAAAAATAATATAGACTTAACCCAAAGATAAATTTAACACGTAACTACTGTAAGGCTACAGATATGAACCTTGTTTGACAAGATACAAACAAGGTTAAAACCTGTTAGGGTTTATTGAAAAAAATTGCCAGAGCTGTTGACCACTTTGTTGTATTAGTGGTCCAAACTTAAAATAAAGTATATATCCAGGTTCAACTATTTTATAAGTGAATAATGGTGTACTTTTTATCATAATAATCAAGGTACAACCCCCTGAAATCATGGTTTGAATTTTAAAATAGTAAATCTCAACAGAAAAGATGACTCACAAGAAAAATCATCAAAAATAGAGTTTTGATGATGTAATTAAATTATCTTGAAAGTTAAATAAGGACATTCAAATATATCAGAATTAACTCTCTGAATGGCTGTTATGTGTATAAATTAAAAGTTATGGATGCTCAACATTTAAGCTTAAAATTGATCATTCATGATCACTCACTGTAATCTTATTTTAAGTTTAACAGTCATCTATGTGATAAAAATGGTGAATACTATTAAATTATAATTAATAATAATAAAATTCACAAAGCTTAGGCTTCTTACAAGCCTATTATGTGATCAAACTCAGAGTTATAGTGATAACTCTAAATAATGGCGTAATAATGGGATAAGATGATTCAATTATGATGTAATCTTCACTAAACCTTGAACTATTTATCAATTCCAGTGGATACCAGCATTAGAAGTCTAATAGAATCCTTTGGGACTCTAGGAGGGAGGAATTTACAATAAATAGAGCTCTTTTTAGCTCTATTTCCCTCTCAGACACATCAAAAAAAAGAAAACACTAAACAAAAAGGTAAAATCTTTTATTTTATCAAACACAAAAGGAAATATTTATTATAAACATCAATCTTGATATTATTACTCCAGTTTTTTAATTGTTTTTGTTATATTTCTCTAATAATCCTATTTTCCATGTAAAATTAGGAATATTTCTAATTTCTCTTATTTTGTTTTGTAAATAAAATTTAAATGAGTTGTATTTACATTTTCTGGCATAAAATCTTTTCAAATTATTATATTAAGTGTTAAACGTAGGCTATTTTCTCTTTTCATAATCATTTCTCTCTATTATTACTTTGAATAATTTCATTATTAATATAAATAGTATTTATATTGATATATAACTATAATATTGGTAATATTATTGTTATTAATTTTTTTTCATTATTAAATAACAACTTCTTATGCCTTTATTATTTGTTAGCAACAATAATAAAGATATTAATTATTATATATTAATATATTTCTATTTATTTAATAATAGGGGGTGTCAAAGTCACCAAATCCTGCCTTAAAATAACACAGGATTTGGAACCCAAATCCCAACACTAAATCCCAGGTCTTTTATGTGTAAATCCCATGGCATTTTAACTGAGTCCCCTGGTATTTTGACCAAATCCCATTCATCTGGGATTTCAGCTTGAAACCTAACCCAAATGATTACTCACAATTCATACCTGCACAACATATTCTTCTACACTCCATTTTGGACAATCTGACCGAACAGCTTACAGTCCATTTATACTTCTTCATCCATATAATAAAGCCTCAATCCAAAGCAAGACAAATCAAGACAGATATGAAGATCACCTCTGGCCTGCCTCATCCATCAGGTCACTCAATATGTACAAATTATTTAACCATAATTAATTGGCTTTCAGTAAAATCCAATTTTGAGTCATGTTTTGGTACTAGTGGTTCAACAACCATTGGAAGACCTCCTTCCTCAAAGCAGCATGGGTTTCAGCTTATGGCCATTGAGGTCAACAAAAAATCACAAAGTCACCTAAACCTTAGGTCAAGCAGCATCCAAGATCAATGGCAAACATATAAAAAGAAATATATGGCAGCAAAAAAATTCAAGAATTTAACTGGGGCTGGAATAATGGAAGAAGATGAGAGTAAAGGAATAAAATCAATGGGTTAAAAGCTTGAAAGTATGTATCCTTGCTATGCTGAAATGGATGTGCTCTTTGGCGACAAGCCCAATGTCACTGCGGTTGCAAGCTATGATTCACAAGAAAAAGACAGCTTAAATGGTGATGATGATGATGTTTTGCCCAATAAGGTAAGTTATTGTCTCTTCCTTTTTTTACCTGTGATAATTAAAGTTCATGTGCTTTTTAAAGGAGAATCTTGGATTGGAATCACATCTCAATCTTGTTCCTTTGGTTTATAATGAAGATGACTTGGTTAAAGCGGAAAACCTTCAAGATGAATCAGTAAGTATGTTTAAGCCTGATACTTATGAAATCTATTGTTGACTAGTTCTCCTTTGAACAGCAAATTCAATCCATGATGCATTCAACACAAAAGCGTAATCAAGCATTGACACCCAACCTGAATGAAAAGAGTGGCTCTAGGAAAAGGCCAATGGATATGTTTGCACCGACATATGCAAATTTGCTTGAATCACAGCAAAAGGGTATTTTTTGGATTTATGGTTACTCTTATCAATACTACTGACAAAAGTCATGATTCATAGCCCCTGAAAACAGTGAGAATGCTCATTTGGAGTGGGACAGGGAGAGGTGGAATGAAGAGAAAGCAAGCAACATGGAAAAGCAACGGTTTGAAGAAGTCAAGTTGCAAAAGCAAATGGAGTTTGAGGAGAAGGAACATATGAAGAAATATGAATTTGAAAAACAAAAGTGGATTTGTGAATTGGAATTGAAGGAAATGCAATGCCAGATGGATCTCACTATAGCAGCACTGTCATCAAGCAGGCCAATCGGGGAGCTGGAATGCATTCTGGCATTAATAAATAAAAAATAACTTATTACATATATGTAATGTGATAAATTTATATGTGGTGCTTGTTCAATACATCTTATGTTTATGTTTAATTATTAACCTTATGTCACAAAATCTAACTCCACTTTATTGCCAAATGCAAATTTAAATGTTTATGCATAATAGGGGCACCAACTTGCCATTTCAATTTTGTATGACATTTATTTGCAATTTAGGACAGAAATGAAAGTTTGGGCAAGTTTTGCATTGAGATTTTATATGAAGTCTGTTCAAAATCAAATTGGAGGACGCCTTTTTTCCCTTTTTATGAAAATGTCATTTTATTGTTTTTTTTTAATTCTTTCATCTGTTTCTATATGTTTTTTTTAATTTAATGGTTATTTTTTATTTTTTATTTTGAAGGGTTTCAGCTTTTAATTGGGAAATATCCTTTGTATTTTTGATTTTGGATTTTTTTCTTTAATTTCTTTCAATTTATTATTTTTTATTTTTACTTTTTACCCCTCTGATTTTTAAAAAAACACCTTTTTTTTATTTTTTTTGTTTTAATTTCAAAGCTTAATTCTCATTTATTTTTTTTAATTTTTAATTTTCACCCCTCCCTCTCAAAAAAAATTCACCAATTTTTTTTTAATTTTTTTTTGATTTTAATTCTTAAATCTCAATTTATTTATTTTTATTTTTAATTTTCACCCCTCCCTCTTAAAAAAAATTCACCAATTTTTTTTTTTTTTTTAGTTTTAATTCTCAAATCTCATTTTATTTTTTTCGATTTTTACTTTTCACCCCGCCCTCTAAAAACAATCCACCTTTTTTAAAATTCAGGTAAGTGAATTTTTCTTCTTTTTGTTTCACCACTACCATTTTTTTCTAACCTGATTTTTGTTTTTCTATAGGTATTTTTTTTTCTTCTTTTAAAATTTTTCATTTTTCTGCACCTCCCAAACTCACCCACCCATCACCATCATCAATAATCATCCACCTCCCAAAACCCCCAACCCATCTCATAACTCCACCTCACTCACCCTGGAACCTCCCAAATAGGCTCCTGGGAGGTTCCAGAGCTTAGCCTCTTCTAATTGCTCCAAATCAATTCTGAATTGTTCTGGAGCTTTTTTATTTATTTTCAATGCTAATGGCCCCCAGAGGCCATTAGCATTCCTTTTTTTTTATTTTTTAATAATTTATTTAATATGAAAAATAAATTTCTGATGATGATTTGTTTTACCTTTCTCTAATCATCATTTCTTTTATTTTTATTTTGATTTTTTTATTCATTTATCTAATTTGAAAAATGATTTACTGATGATGATTAAATTTTTTTTCTCTACTCATCATTTCTTTTTTTTATTTTTTATTTTTTATTTCATTCATTTATTTAATTTGAAATATCAATTACTGATGATGTTTTTTTTCTTTTTTCATTTATTTGTTCATATAGGGGAGGATTAATTATAAGAATTTATTTTGCAATGTCATTTAATTTCCCACCCCTTCCATCATCCTTAAAATTCAAAAAAAATGCTCCTCCTCTCTCTCATTCTTCCAATCATTTTGATGATGTCATGGTTAGGACTAAACCAGACTCAGCACATCATCAGAATGATTTGAAATATGATGAAGTTATCATTGCTCCTCTTGATGTCATGGTTAGGACTAAACCAAATATAGAACATCATGAGGATAATAATACCAAATCAAATCATAAAAGAAAGCTCACCCAAAGCCAAAGACAACACATCCATGATTCAAAACAAATAATGTCTCACCTTGGCCATTCAAACAAAGAATTTAAAAACTTTTCAGCAATTTTGATTGACAAGAAATCTGCCAATGCCTCATGGTTAAGACTTCCATCACTTAACACTCTCCGCCATCCTTATATACTCATTAATAAAACAACAAAGCCCTTTTTGCCTGTCATCATATGTGAAATAACCCCTTTTGAGAATTCTTTTGGCCACTCTCAAATTGTGAAAAACATCATCAAGACATTAATGTCCTTATCTCAAAATTGACAAGAAATTAAAACCAATAAGAAACTCCAAGGTGGCATCATGAAAGGAATTGGGTTTTGATCTGGTTCTGATTCTGGAAAATCTGAAGGTGTGTGATATTTTTGGCTTATTACCTTAATAATTACTGACTAATTACAAAATTATTAGGTGTTTATTCCAGAAAACCAGTTTTAACTCCTCATCAAATTGAAACAGACAACAATAAATGGATCAAGATTCATCAATATGACAAATTTGTTTACTCAAGAATCTCCCATTTTTCAAAATTAGCAGAAAATGAAAATCAATCATTAATGGAAGCAGCCAAATTGCCCAATTTCAGTCAACTTGAATGGACTTCTATCAATCCCAAGGAAGAATTCAAATCATTTACCAATGTCATTGTCACCCAAGATGGATTTTTCAATAAGCCACACAAAGATTTAAACAATCTCAATTCCTGGACTTATGGTATATTTTCTTTTGTATCAAAAAAAGATTTCCATCCACTTCCAAATGTATTCACCCCCTCTGGACATGGCTTGCACTTCCCCAAATTGAAAATGGAGATTGATTTTTCAAAAAAACCTGGCATCATGGAAATTCTTTGGGAGACATCAACAATTGTTCATCATACAACAAAACCACCTCCAGAAATTATCAATCATGACGAAATTACTCATTTTGGATGTTCTTTTCAAATAAACCATAAATTATTGAATGTAGGTGACAAATTCTTGAAAATGACACCCACCAAAATTAATTCAAGAGTCAATGGGTACTTTGAAAGAAATATGCAGGATCAAAAAAGAACTAAAAAATATTAATTGTAAATAGTTTTTCCTTATGAATAACATCTCCACTCCGTTTTATGCCATTAAATTAAGTACATAAAACATTGGTCTTGATGAAATTAACAATTCACTATTTCTCCATGCCAAAGTGATTGGTTTAATTTTTTCACGCATATTTACCACTTCTTCCCCAATTTCCTTGTGGGCCAGATTTTCCTCATGTGGTGGATCATCATCTTCATATAAATAAAACCATTCATTGCCAATTTGTGCTAACGTATTATGTAAAATTGTGCAAGAAACAACCCAACTAACAAAATATTTGATTTCATGAGCATCCCTCATTTGATTTTGCATTTCCCTTAGAGAAAACCACCGCCCCTTCAAAATTCCAATTGCATGCTTGATTCTGACCCTTGATTTTGCTAGACAGTAATTGAAAGAATGTTTGTCTGCATTCTGTGCTACAACTCCCTTATATTCTCAAACAACCCAAGGAGAGCTTGCATATGCCGAATCTGCAAGTAAGTACTGATCCTTTTCATAAAAATCTTGAGGCGTTTGTGCTATTTTCATATGTTGATAGACATTCGAATCATGAAGTGACCCAGTACAACCAACATGTAGAGCAGTGAGCTGTTTGTTTATATCACAAACAAGTTGTATTGACATAGAATACCTTATATGTAAACCATCAGTAAGATTGAAATAAAGAATAAAGATTCAACAGCTTACCTTTTTTTGCAAACAAAATAGGATTCACCATCATTGGGAGGACATTGTGATAATGGTATGAGACTCCCATCAATAAACCCAATGCACCCAGGGAAGCCTTCTGCTTGCATTATTTGAGACATCTCTCTTCATTGTTCTATTGTTGGCCACACAATCACTTTGCGCTTCAACTTCATTAATCTCTGGATCGCTCTTTGAATGTACAACACAATAGCCCCATGGCTAAAATCAAACAACATTCCTATCTTTCCCAAAGCGGCCCCATTGCCATTTGATCCAAGCCTTGATAATGCCACACCCAATTGGATGGCAGGATTGAGTTGTTTGTTTTGTGATGAGTTTTGAAAGGTTTTATCACCTTGAATTTTTGAAACCAATTTTTCAAATGATTCATGTGTGGTCCTACATAGCTGTCAAAACTTTTCAGATGATAATGTTTGTAAATCGTTCATCGTATACATGTAATGTGATGGATATCCTCTACGGGATTGATGTATCTTTGTGAGGTTATCATATCTAATAAGATTATATCTTCCTGGATATCAGAATCACTATCAGAGTTGAGTGCATTGATGAGCTGCACTGAGTTTAACGTCTGAAGTAAAGGTAGCCTTTTCGATGCTTTGGGCATGGTAAATAAATAAAAGGTCTGTATTAAATGTAATTTAGAATCAAATACTTTATTAAATCACGAGTGTATTCAGATTTTATGCAACAGAAGTAAAGTTATATGCAATTTAACATGCCCTTACTTAGTTGTGTGTTTTAAACATGTGCCTTTATGGGAAGCTAAAGGCAGGATTTTAGTATTTAAAGATGGTATTTGGTACCAAAAAACCTGGGTTCTTGTACCTTAAAATCCCACACCTCTTGAGGTGTGGGATTTCTGAAATCCCAAAAAATTAATGCGGAATTTTGGCAAAAAAAAACTCGGGATTTTGAGTGTGGGATTTGGTAACTTTGACACCCCCTAATATAATTATTTTACACTATAATTATAATAATTCTTTATTATTATACTTGTTCTTTATTTTATTTATTAAATTAATAAGGACATTCATAGTAAAATAAGTGAAATATATGTACTATTTACTTATTGTTTCATATTCAAATGTCACAAGCTGTATGGATCAGCTTAGAAACTACCATTCAATCCACAAGTCATCCCACTTCAAGAATTTTTTCACCTTGGTATTTTCCAGTTTCAAACATTAATATTGGCAACAATATATATTAAACTGAAACAAAGAGTTCCAGAAACAGTGTGATATGTTTTCTGAGGGGCAACTCACAACAATTTGGTATTATTAATAGCATTTTCAAAGTCCCTGATCCATCTTTTATGCTGAAAATAACTTTCTGATCTTAAAAACTTTAAAGATTGATGGTACTTTCTTACTAGATTGGCCGCATCTCAATATGTATAAATCTGTTGGCTTCAAGGATGGGCACTTTGTTATATCTGAAGAAGAAAATGAAGGCCACTTTGGATTGTATGATAACAAAGTCATGTCATTTTGACTGCTTTTAATGATAAAACTGTTATTTCATTATATGTAGTATATTATTTTTTCTGAAAATATAGTGATACAATAATACAATTATCTAATCTTCATTTGGAATTTTGCTAGAGAAATAACTGCCTCAGGATTTGATGACAGTAATATGCCATTCTGATGAGTAAATGCCATTAGTTCACATGGCAACAAATCAATTACTATTTTGACATTGGGTATGGTGTGAATAAGCCAATTTCAATGATGAAATTACCCATGAAATCACATATCACAGTATCTATGATGACACAACTCTGATATCATCACATTGGAAGTGGAATAGGCCGATGATCTTAGTGGGCCTCAGAATTACATTGCATATATGAGAGTTTGGATGTTTGAAAGCGGCATGGGGCTGGTCACATGCCCCGAGTGGGTGCTGTGTGCATGTAGGTTTCAAAATATTACCCCCACACAGCTTTTGCCTTGTGCACCTGCACCCCCACCCACCATATTGTGCAGCAGGATTCACATGTCTATGCTTCTTAATATTACACACTCATATGCTTTGCCTTTTCATGCATGTGTCACACTTACACACCTGCATCCACACCCACAGCAATGTGTGGTGGGCTCCACACCTGTCACCCACAAATTTACAATGCAGCTTGACATTAGGTCCCCACATGCTTTTGCCTTTGTGTGTGTCACCCTTACACAACTGCAGCAGGTAGCTCCACACATGTCACCCACAAATGGTCAATGCCACTTGACATTAGGCCCTAACAAGCTTTTGCCTTTGTGTGCATGTGTCACACTCATGCACCTGCTGGGGATGGCTCCACACATGTCAACCACAAATTGTTGATCCTACTTGAAATGAGGCCCTTCACAATGCTTTTGCCATTTTGTGCATGTGTCACACCCATGCACCCGTGGTATTGTGTGGTGGGATCCACCAGTGTCACCTGCTCATGCCAAGCTGATTTATACCTAAAAAAAATTAGGCTGACACATTCTTTGGCCTTTTTGTGCATGTCACACTTACACACCCACACACACAGAATTGTGTGGCTGGCTCCACCCATGTCACATGCAGCTTGTCAATCCTGCTCATGCCAATTTTTTTAATGGATTACCTGGGAAGTAACACACCCCATCCTCTACATTGAGACAGGCTGCAGGACCTCTTTGATGTATGCATGTGCAAACAGGTGGGTCTTGTGTTACTTCTACCAATTTTTGGATGGTTGCAGGAGGATAAGGTGGTGAGTAATCTCAGTTGAAGGCACAGGGGCACCAATATTGGTGGATGTCACAGGATTTGATTTAAGAACAGAGTGTGATGTGTGCTTGACATTTGCTTTATGTGAAGTCAATCACCAAGGATTGACGCAACATTTGCCCTGGTGATAGTTTTATTAAAAAGAGAAACATTTTTACCTTTTGTTTTAATAACTCAATGCTTTTCTGGTTTCTGAGGGGGAATGGAGGTAAAAAGAGATCTATCTATATTAAAATATTCCCTCCTAGAACCTAGAAGGCTTCTAGTAGACATTTACTGATGGTATCCCCTATGTTACAATTTATGATTTTATTTATGTTTATTGATTTTTGAGATTCACTCTCTTACATTTTTCATTACACAATTAATTTTATCTTTTAGATAATAGTATTTAAAAATCAGGTTTTTTACCAGAATCATGGTTCTTCTAGAACTTTCTTAGTTCTTCCAGTTGCAACTTACATTACTTATTTTACACTCCTCCTTAATTTTAGTCGCCAACTAACAATTTCTTGCATCCTCCAACATGTTTTAGTGGTCCTAATTTTTTTGTGCAAATATTAGCCAACTGATTTCCATTCAAAGTCTATTCAATCAAAATTCCATATTTCCTGATTAGATCATTCATGGAATAAAAATGCTTCTCCAAACTTTTTATTCTTGTTTCAGATCCTTCCATTACCATCACCGCTGCCCTATTATCACAATTCAATTTACATTTGATCAACATTTTTTCTGATTTTAGTATTTGTATAAGAAATTAAAGTAAGTCCATTGCCATTCCTATTGCTACTAGTTCCTCTGCACATATTGAGGTTGATACTAATTTTTGTCTTCTAGAAGCCCATGATATTGTAAACCCAAATAAACTAAAAACTATTCCTGTTGTTGATCTTTGAAATTTGCCCCCCCAATTGGCATTTGTCCGTATGTTTAATGATTTGTTTGTCAAAACATAGTTCAAACTCCAGTTCATTGAATACATGATATATCCCAATAAATGACAAAGAGAAAACCAATGCCATTGTTGAGGCAAAATAGAATATCTGGCCAAGTAATTTACTGCAAAACTGATATTGGGTCTAGTCCCCAATTCTAGATAATTTAATTAACCTATTAGTGATTGGTACCATTTCTGTTTGATTGGTTGGTCTGTACTTGTTTCTAATTTTATATATGGTAAGGTTGTTTTTGTTTTTAACAACTTTGAATTTGCTTTCGTTTTGAAATGATTGCCTATTTGTTGTGCATACCCTGATTGAGATAATTGAATGGTATTGAGTTCAAAAATTATATTGATTCCTACTATCCTCAAAAATCTATCCTCCCATTTTAACTTCAGATATTGTGGAAAATCAAATTTAACTTTTGTTATCTCCTCTTTATTTTTTAAACAAATGACACTGTCATCTTAATGCATCCACACAAATAAAATTGTATTATTTCTGGTACACTTGTATATGCATTGATCAAGCTCTTCAACACAAAAACAAATTTTTTCCATAACTGATATAAAATAAAACCACCAACTATTTCCTGCTTTATTCAAACCATACATTGCTTTGTTTAGCTCCATTACTTTACCAAGTCATTCCAGTCTAAATTCAACAGGTGCTTCAACATGAAGGTTTTCTTCCAAAGGACTCTGAAAGTATTCCACCAAAACATCAAACCTTTCTATCTTCCAATTTTTTTCAACCCTAATTCTGGGAGTAATCTTAATCAGGTTAATTAAGCTGTAGGTGCATAGGTATGTTTGCAACTAATCCCATACCTTTTACAAAAACCATGAGCAACTAATATGTCTTTATAAGTTAGCTGCTCAGGTTTTCCTTGTCTCTTCAAATCAAAGACAAGTTTGGTTTTTATTACCTTCATGTCGCTTGTCTTCTCTACTGGTGTCCAAACATCCATGTCATTGAAAGAAGTCAACTCCCTATTGATAGCACTTTTCCATTGTCCCCGATTCATTTGCTCTGCCTTGTTGAGATTTGCTGGTATCTCCATGTCTCTCAATATTTGTATTTCATTTATTTTCCTATCTTGTTCTTCATAAATTTTCTCCATTTGTTCTTTTCCAAGTTTTAGACCTATTTTATTACTAAGTTAGTTACTTTCCTTTTCTTGGATTGAGTATTTTTTTCAAAATTAAGAAATCTAGCATAGTTACAATTTGATATTTGTTTAGATTCATTATCCCAGAAAAAGAAACCCCTAATGTCATCTTGAAAACCTATCAAGTAGCACAATCTCCCCCTGTCGTCCAGCTTGCCTTGTTTCTCACTTGGAATATGAACAATTGTATTTGCTCCAAAAGGAAATAACCTTTAAGCCTGAGGTTTTCTTCCACACTAAAGCTCAAGTGGAGTAAAAAGTTTTGTCCTATTATTTGGTATTCTATTATGAATATAGGCTGCGCACTTGTAGGAATATGACCAAAATGATTGTGGCAATCCTGATTCTCTCAACATCGCTCTTGCTGCATCACCCAGTGTCCTGTTCAATATTTCTTCCTCTCCGTTCTGTTCTGGTGTATAAGAACATTTAAATAATTGTTGAATTCCCATATTAGTCAAACTTATTTTAAAAATTTTCCCCATTTACTCTGTAGCATTATCAGATTGTAAACGTTTTTCTGATTTGCCAAATACCGAATTTATTAAGGAAAATGTTTCTAGTAATACCTTTGGTACTTGATCCCTTGTCTTTATCAAAAAACAAAAAACAAATTTTTATTTATGGTCTCCTAATGTCAATATATCTTTGTTTTGATGAATATCAAGCAATGGCATTGGTCCAAGTACATCAGACATCATAAGATCCCTGGGCTGTTCTTTTGGAGCATCATCATGGGCAGATATATTTATTCTTGTACTTTGAGCTATTGAAAAATCATTGAAGACAAAAGGTGACCACTGTTTTAGATCAAATTAAGGAACGTTATCTTTCAAAAAAAAATTAACATTTTTATCAGAGGCATGTCCTAAACAAAAATGCCATTCAAAAGATTTTGATGAGCTCAAAGCTCTGACAGTTGGGGAATTCCTTCTATCCAACTCTGTAAAATTGTGTTCTACACCCAATTCTGAGTTGATTGGTGAAATAACCCATGACCGAGCTGTCAGTAAAGCATAAAAGTATAACCCCCCCTGTTGCATATACACCCACATATCCTTACCAACAAATTTTGGTATATGTCCCTCTTTGACAAATTGTCTCAACAATACAAGTGTGCCCGATATCTCCTGACAATACAGTACATTATTTACTGCTGAGTTGACAAAGGGCAACTTCATCGCTCCCCTATGTGTTGCGTTAACATGAAGCAATGAAGGAGCAATACTAAATGCCAGCATCTGTCCCAAAGAACCCTTTTTAATGAATAAAGAGGAATTTCCACTCAGATGCACCTGAGAGCCAGTGTCAACCAAACTTGCAGTTCTGTTATCAGACACTGCACGTATCACCGGCTCAAAACCCATTATTGGCAGTGGTGCTTTTTCAAGATTCAAGATTTCTCAAATCACTGGGAAGGTTGAAACCCAGACCTTGTGACTTACAATAATGGCATTCCATACCATGCTTTTGATGAAGAGATTCCAGTGGTTGTTTGTTTCCTAATTTAATATTCAAATGTGCTTGCTTAATTTCATTCTCAGATGGCATTTGTCAAGAACTTCCTCAACTTGGAGAAAAAGAGAGAATAATGTTTTACATGGCATTAGATAAAGAATCCATTTTATTGTACTTTGATGGTGTTCAATTTTTTGGAGCTAGCTTCATAATTGATTGTGAGCTTTATTGTTTATCATTTTGTCCTACTGATACCATAAATGAGTTTACTAGACGTTGAAAATAACACGGTTCTTTTCTTCCAGAACAATCAAGTTCAGAAGCTATAAAATTAAACCAGGATTCTTGTGTCATCCCTTGCAAAATTAGTGCAAAAATTTGTACTATTAGGCTTCTCCATTCAGTAGTCAAAGGAATACCTGTACGTCTTTATTTATCAAACATTGTAAATAATTTGGAGAAAAAATATTTGTAATTTGACAGAGATTTTGTTGGGTAAATTTCAAAAATTTTAATAACAATCTTGAGTTGCATTAATCTTGCAGACTTTCTGAAGTTATTTTGTAATTCTATTTATGCTTATTTAGGGGAATGTTCATTCTGGATCATCTATCAGGATCATTGGTGAACATTACTTTGTTAAAAATTTACATAAAAATATTATCAAGACCCTTGCTCCAATCAGTAAAATTGGAACCATCGGATTTAAGCTTAGGAATGTTAGGAGCTAATTTAGAAGTATTTTCAAGAAATGACATGAAAGCAGAAGAAATATCAAAAGCCAATTCATCAGGCGTTTCATTCTTTGTCTGAATTGATGTAGCCATAATATCAATAGTATTTTTAGATGGAGGAATTAATTGCTCTACAATACAATCAGAATCACTTTCCGAAGTATCAGAATTGTTTAATGAAAAAAGTCTGCCACTCCATAGTGGAATTCACAGTTTTATATGAGTTAAATATGGTAATAGGCTGGCTTATAACCTGTTACAACTTATGATTTTATTTATGTTGATTTATTTTTGAGATTCAATCTCTTACATTTTTCATTATGAAATTATTTTTATCATTTATATAATAGTATTTACAAATTGGGTTTCTTACCCAAATCATGGTTCTTATAGAACTTTCTTAGTTCTTCCAGTTTCAACTTACATTACTTACTTTACACTCTGAAACTGATCATTATTTTAAGATTTAGTGATTATTACATCATAATTAAACCATTTTATCTCATTATTACACCATTATTTAGAGTTATCACTGTCACTCTAATTTTGCTGACATCAAAGCCTTGTAAGAAAAATAAAATTTATGGATTTTGACTTTTATAATCATAATCAACTAGTATTCACCACCTTTATCACTTATCTGACTGTTAAGCTTAAATCAATATTACAGTGAGTGATCATGAATGATCAATTTTGAGCTTAAACTTTGATCATTTGCACCTTTTGAGTTATACATGCTACAGCCATTCAGAGAGTTAATTCTAATAGATTGGAATTTTATTATTAAAATTCTAAGATAATCTCATTAAATCATCAAAACTCTATCTTTGATGATTTTTTTTCTAACTCATCTTTTCTGTCAAAATTTACTATTTTAAACTTCAAAACCTGATTTCAAGTAGTTATAGCTTGAATGTAATGATAAAAATTACATCATTCTTCATGTATTAGCTGGTAAAATATGAATATTAACTTTGGATTAAGTTTGGACCACTTTCACAACAAAGTGGTCAACAGATATAACAATTTTGTGCAATAAACCCTTAAACGTTATAGCCTTCCTCATAGCTTGTCATATAAAGTCCCCATCAGTATTTCTAGAGTAATTATGGGGTAACTTTCTTTATGGCTAAACTCATTATTTTCTGATATAATCAATGATTTATGATTTTTTATGGAGTTTTTACTTATTGCTCAGGAAGTATTGTCTTTACAGATATGATATAAACCTTTATGTGCATTTTACCATGGTGAATCTAATGGAGAAATTTAATTCACATTTTTATTCATTAGGCATCTAGTTAATGAATAATTTATCCCTTTGATGGCATTTTTATTTATCTTAAGATAATAATTTTGATTCTTATAATTAGAATAAATATTGTAAAGTTGTTTTGTGACATTTTTGGATATGTGGTCATATCTCAAAAGCTCACAAAAAGACTCCTTGAAGGAAACATTTTTCAAAAAAAATGAAGTTGCTCAAAACAAAATGAATTTCCATTAAACCTCTTGAGAAAAAGGCAGATAATTAGCCGTCTTTTTTAGTGAGCCTTTCTTTTCTGATTCCACAGTATCTGCATGAAAAAAGTACCTACATGTCAAATTATTGACCAATCTGATGAAATATTGGTGTTATACTGAAATTGCCTCATTTTATAGTTTTGAAAGCAGTGGAGCTATTCTTTTTGAAGTTATTTTCATGATTCAGATTTTTTTATATTAATGGTCATTCTGTCCCCATTGATAATCACAGCCAGTTTAGTGAAATTGACCAAGTTACAACAAATTTTTTGGGTTTTTCAAATCTTTCAATGTAAGGGACTTGAAATCATTGCATAAAAGGACAAAAAATTCTCATATTATTTTTTTAAGAAATTTTTATATTTATTTCAAATTTTATTGCTGAAAAGGCATAAGCTCCATAGCAAATCCTGCACCATTTTGTTGAATTTTGCATTTTTTCAAATATTTCTCAATTTCATCAGAATGTGGTGATTACCTCAAAGTCTGAGAGACCTTTTCTGGGTTAAAAATAGATTTAAAACCATCAAATAATATTGAAATTCTCTTAATAAAAAAACTCCAAGTACTAAATGTGATTTCTCAGTTTGGAAAGCCTCACAGCCTATGTAGCAAATGCTGAGATATTGTGATAAAAATTTTCTATTTCTATATTATATTTATATTTTGTTGTTAATAAATCATTAACACCACCATAGAGGTATGAAACACCAGTATGAAACTATTTGCAAAGTTCTTGCCTTACAGTGACACATTTCCTCATTCAAAGCCAAACAGCTTATAGCAAATCATTAGGCCTGCTGCTAAAGGTTTCTGTTCAAGCTGGAATTTTTTTTGATAATACATTGGCTTACAGCCAAAAATATTCCTTTTTCAAATCAGCTTCCTAAATAATCTATTTTACACTATTGTTACGAATATGGTATTTTGTCCAAAAACTCATTAATTTTATCAGTAGAAAATTATTGAAAATAAAGCTGAAAAGCTATCCTGGAAGTGGGAAAATAATTTGTAGACAATTTCCTTGACATTTACATAATAAATTTATGAAGAATACATAGCTCATATACCAGATTCCAAACCCTTTTTATAACTTTTGTGTTCTTCAATAGTTTCAGTTTCATCTCATCCATCTTCTTCTAAAGTAAATCTTTATTTCAATCTAATAAGAATTCTATTTTTGACAAATTTTGTACTGGCATCATCAGAAAATTTCAAGGACCATTTGAAAATATTCATGATTATTTTGCTTTCCTTCCTGGGGGAGTTTCAGGGAGCTGAACGTTTTATAAAGAAAATTGTTTTATTCATTCAATGTCAGTTGGTGATTATTAATCTTAAAAATGGGGGAGAAACTATAAATGAAATGTAGCTTACAGACTATAGATGGGGTATAGCCCAGGGTATATTAAAGCCTGGATGTATTGTATGAAGAAGTGTCTTTTGCTGGGGAAAAGATTTTTTCTTGAATGATTTCCTCTTGTGATTTTTGAAAAAGAAATACATTTGTGAAAAAATATTTTTAATAAGAAATTCAGTTGTTTCAAAAGGCTTTGTTTCTGAAATTCTTTTATAAGAAAAAGAAATTCTTCATGAAGCTATCTTTTATTCCAAAACATCGTTCCCCTTTGAACAGAATTAATTGCTTACAAAGTTCTTTGATTAAAGAAAACATGTCTTTAGAGGAATCTATATTTGAAGAGAGGTTTTTCTTCCCAAAATATTTTCCTTTTAACATTGCATATACTTTCAAAATAAAGATCATTTCTTTGATGGAGTAATCTTTTTTTTCAAAAAGATAGTTCTGTAAAAGGATTGTTATTTTAAAAGTGAAAAAAAGATAACATTTGTGAAAGCTTGCTTTTTTTGAAAACATTTTCCAAAAATCATCTTTTTTCATTTTTTGCAACATGTTCCTCCTTTGTCAATTTTGGACCAACCAGGGAAGTTCCTATGTGTTTTACCCTGAAAAATACAGATAAACTGCATGGAAAAGCAGGTTATGTTTTTAGCGCCCAAGCTTCATATTCTTTTGAGAAAATATTTAATAAGTAACCTTCTGTGTCCTTCAATGACAATAACTTGCAAAACTTAATATTATTGAATCTTTACAAAAGAAAATGATTCTGAAATATTTCATTAATTTTGCCAATCTTTAAATGGAGATGAGGAAGGACAACAAAAAGTTCCCTTTTTGTCTCATGATTAGGAATTTAAATTACTATTTTCTTGGTGATTTAACAGTTTCTAGTTCAACTTGTAAGTATTTTCTTCTTGTTTTTGAGGAAACTCTGTCATATTGGACATTGTAATTTGATTTTAGGGCCTATTTTGTTCTTCACTTGCAATATTGGACCTTGTTTCACTGTGTTTGTCCTGCTTCACCAGGGTCACTCTCTGGAGATAACTCTGGCGATATCCTTAATTTGAATTTTATTTGTTTTTAGCAAATTTAGTGTAATAGGGAAAGCCTGCAGTTTTCAAGGGCTCTTACTATTTTTCTCATACTTTTTGTTATTTTTAAGCTAAGATGTTTTGTTTTGTGAGGGATTTTATCATGTAAACCACCAATAAAAAACAGAAATAATTTTTATGGCAAAGTTGCAGAAGCCACGAGTTCATTCATTCTTTGAGATATTAGAATAAATTTTTTGAACTCAAGTCAATCTTGAGAAATTTCAATTTTTTTTATTATCGATTAAAATTTTATTTCTCAGAGTTTTTTCAAAACGTCAAATGTCAACGATCTGGCTTTTCTCAACGAGATTGTTTGCCTTCTCGGCCTCAAAATTAATATAATATTTACATGAGCTAGAGCAGCGTCATATCGCAACAAGCTAGGACTGCTTATCTCTTTCTATCGTTGATGATTCTTAAATCATTCCAAGGCGCACAGCCCTCATAAATAACAGTCTGTCATTTTATGTCAAGAGTTTCTTGGGCTTGCCTTCAAGCAGCAGTATCGATGTTAAAAAAAACTCAGGTTGTGACATTACAAAACGAGATATTTCAATTCCATCATTCAGAACCTCATTTGGGGCATTTCAAGCTGAATGTAATATTCATTTTTCTGACTGGGATTGTGGGGGGAAATCCAAGTCTTATCAATGGAATATCTCAAAGGTTCAATCCTTCGATTTATCAATCGATCAAAGCCAAAAGCTTTGAATCATTTTGCACCTGGATTCATTCGCAGAAGCATGCTATGAAAGCGAAAGCAGGTGGCCAGGTTGATAGAAGTGAAAAACTTCCAACCTAAAAAACTTAATAAAATATTCATAGATATTTTTTTGGGCACTAAGCTCATTTACTCTTGATATTCCAATATGCTGAATACTTGACGAGATTGAGGTTTCTTGAAATTCAACAAGCTTAGGTCGGAATAAGCTCGAAAGGCTTCATTCAGCCACTTGCAAGGCTCTTGCATTTCTCAATTCTCAAATTCTTGCGTTGCTGGACTCTTGCTAAATATATCAAATCAACTGCTTGCCCTGAGTGGCGCTTTTTGCTTGGCTTGAAGTTCATACTTGAGGTGTATCCACATTTGATCTTCAATAATAATTATTTTGTCTTCTGCCTCATTAAGGAATGGTTGCGAATTCAATAGTCAAATCATCGAATGAGCTGCCGTAGACTTGAGTTGGAGGGCCTGGCATCTTCATCGCCTCACTTGGATTCAGATCTCACATAGCACTTCTTGCTCACATCTCAAAAAATCAGCTGGAATCTGCCTCACTAGCTGCAGAAAAACTGACAAATATCATGTATCAGTCAATCAATAAAGCTGTGTTTCGAGCCAGATAATGTCAAACATACCTTAAATCTTCAATCATTCCTATTCACTTGCCACCGTCAAGCGAAGATAGAACTCATGACCTTTAAGACAGTCTGACAGATATCCTGACCTTCATGGGGAGCATGGTATCGTCTTTGACTACAGAAACAATAAAGAATCGGAATTATTGAAATTTCAGTCAAGTGTTAGTTATCAACGCCAAGTAGTATTAAACGTACCTTAAATTCTTGATTGCTCGACGTTGCTGTTCAACTTCATGGGAAACTCAAAACTCAAAGCTGAACCTCTTATTCTAATCGGGGTCTCACTCTCAAACTCTTACTGCTCAATTCTTCTGCACTGTTCCCCTCTCGGAAATCAGTACCAAGAATGGGACTCTCACATTGGGGATATAGCCATCTTAGATCCAATATGCTGGAAAATGTTGAAAATACAGACCTTGACTAAGTCAGATTCAGTATTTCTCCCCTAGTGGCAAAACTGTACGTTGGACCACTGATCTACAAGATCGGCAAGAACTACTAAGAAGCGCAGATCTCTGCGCATAATCAACAACTTAAAAACACCTCCTCAGCTGATCCTTCCTCCAATATTTAATCCCGTCATCTTCCTCTCCTTCTTCGTTCATCTCATCTTCTTCTTCCCTCCTTATTTTATTCTCAGTACACACTTCATTCTTTTTCCTCAACTTTCCTCTCTTCAATTCTTTTCCTCCTTCTTTATCTCTCACTTTCCTTTTTAAACCTCCTTCACTCCCTTTTTTTCTTTTATCTTTTTATTTCATATTCTTAAAGCTGATGTAGGTGTAGCAATTCGTCTCTACACAACATACACATTTGATTGACACTCTCTATTGATCGATTCTTAGTTATCGTTGATCTACCAAAGCCACTGTTGTACACGTTGTGGTATTCCATACCTTTCTGGGCCAGCTTCAAGCACATTGAGGGTCAAAAAATTCAAAATATCAAATCTTAAATGGTCAATTTAGGATATCTCAGCTCAAAAGACACTTTCACAATCACATAAGCTAAAAAGTAACAAGGATAGTATTGAATAAAGGAAGACTTTAGCAGATAGCTTACAAATACACTTCAAAAAAAACAAATAAGTTTAGTTCAATACAGACAGAAACTCAAAATTACATATGTAAGGTAGCAATGTAGCATTACATTCACCCTAAAACCACCAAAAACATTATATTACCAAGAATTACAGTCACCAAAATGGATTTTATGTAATAAGATCAACTAAAAAAGTATTAATACACATCCATTGTATAAAAAAATGGAACTGAATCAAACCTTAATTAACTTCATGCATATAAAGTTCCATATAAACTTGAAAGAATTCCATGAATGGCCAAACATAATACAAAGAAATGATACAATAATTTTACTAAATCAACTCATATCCAAAGTAACACCAAATAAACTTTAATAAGATTACATAATCAAAAGAATGAAAAATGGTGCAATTGACCAAACATATGGTGCAATATCTCTACCAAATGACACCATCTCCAAGTTACTCACCAGCTAAATTCCCTAAAGGCTGTGCATAATAATATTAGAGTTTAATTAATTAAAAATAAAGTTTTAAAATATGGTGCAATATACCAAACATATGGTGCAATATCTCTACCAAATGACACCATCTCCAAGTTACTCACCAGCTAAATTCCCTCAAGGCTGTGCATAATAATATTAAAGTTCAGTTAATTAAAAATAAAGTTTCAAAATATGGTGCAATATACCAAACATATGGTGCAATATCTTGATCCAATGACACCATCTCAAAATTACTCACCAGCAAATATAGCTCAAGGATGTGCATAAACATCAACAAAGTTCAGAATGATGCAATAATCCAAACATATGGTGCAATATCTTTATCAAATGACACCATTTCAAAAACACTCACCAGCTAAAATACCTCAAGGTAAAATTTTTCTAAGTCCCCTGTTTTTGAGTGCCTCTATGGAGGGCCCAAAGAATATAAATAGAGGGCCTCTCTCCCTCATTTTCCCCCATGCTCATGGAAGTATTTCCCCATTAAAAGGAAATCTAATCCTCAATCTAAAGGATCCATCCATCCCTATTCTAGTAGGATAACTAGCAAAATAAAATTATAAAGCTCAGTAGCAAAGCTCAGAAGCAAACATTAGTAGTCATAAATTATTGATAAAAGAAAGTATTTACAGTATTAATGAAAGAGTTTAATATTGAATAAATAGTATTGTCATAATAAATATTAGTAGTAGTCATACATTACTGCTCAAAGAAGTTATTATTATTATAATTAATATTAATAGCTAAAAATAAATAAATAAATAAATATATATATATATATATATAAAAATAAATATAAAAAACCCACCCTTCTATAATAAAAGAAAAATAGTATAGTATTATCTCCAGTATACTATATATATTATACTGTTAATGAACCTCATAACAATAATTAACCTAAAAATATAAATAAACACATATAGCTTAAAATATCATACATCTATATAATTATATATTATCAATACTTAAATTTATATTATAATATTACCTTTAACCTATAAAATAGTGGCATTAAGCCATTATATATATATAGTAATCATAAAAGTTATTTATCTAATAATTGAGTAGGTCTGATAGAGACTGCTGAAAGTCTTCTCTAGTTGTAAAGCCACAAAATTAAATAATTGATTTGTGAGCTCTATAGGGAGATTATTTAGTAAATTCAGAGGGGCAGCTAATACACCTTAGCACCCTTGGTTACAGGATCATTCAGCAATTCAAAACTGTTTACCTGTGATTTCCCCCTCAAGGACTGCCTTATCCAATCCCACACTAAAAGGAGTTCCACATCTGGTGTCCCAACAGTGGCCAATAATTTACTTCAACCCTCAATCAATATTAAAAAATCATTCAAATACAAGAGATACTCAAATTAAACATTCATAAAAAATAATAATAATAATAAAGATTAACCAACCTGGAATCAGAAAATAGAACTGAATCAAGAGAATCACCATCATCATCATCAAAATCTTCTATTCAATCATACCATTATTATTACCCTATTAAAGGAAACAGGACACCTGTAAATCAAACACCCACAGATCACAGACTACTGATTTCAACCCCAAGAACAGAGAAAAAAGAGAAAGAAGAATTAAGAAAGTTTTTCTTCAAGCTTATTCAAGAATCAAAGAAGAAAAAATATTCTAAAAAGGAAATTGAAGGCATAGTTTATCAAGTAAACATGAATCAGCCATCAACATCTGATTTACCACCATTGCCTGAAGATACTGTGGAAGAGCAGTATGCAGAGGAAAGTGATGAAGAAGATCAAGCTGTACAGATACAGAGTTTGATGAAGCAAATGCAGGACTTATTGTTAACCCAAAGTAAGAAGAAAGGAAAGAGAAAACAGTCAACAACCTTCACCCCTGGAGGTAGTCCAATTGAATCCACATTACCAAGACATGTCAGACCTGAAGAGTCACCAATATCACCAACACCTGTTCCTAGAGCAACCTCTACCCCAGTAACAGAACAAAGATCACAGAATGCTCCAAGAAGAGTATTTGTATCCACACCAACTCACCCAAGCCCATTACAGCAACAATTATCCAGAGAAATAAGACCCATAGTAAAAATAAAGGCCAAGTATTATAACCTTTGGTTTGAAGGAAAAGAAGTAGAAAGATTCATTAAAAAAGTAGAAAGTATAGCTGAAATTGAAGGTGCCAGTGGAAGAGACATAGCAAGACAAATAGTATTTTGGACAAGAGATGAAGAAATAAGCTACCATATTGAAGGAATGCCTGGATATGAGAGTGGTGATTGGGAGCAACTAAAGATTTATATGATAAGAAAGTGGGGAGCAGTTGAGCCAGGAAGAAGATACAGGATTTCCTCAATCAATTCTCTTTTTGAGAGAACACAGCAGAGAGGTGGAATTAATAATATTACTCAGTATAGGAAATTCATTGGAGAATATGAATCAATCATCACATATCTCAGAAGATATGAATACATTGAAGGGGAAGTGAACCACAATCAGGAAATTCTGGCTAGCCTCTCCCAAGAAGTTCAAGGTTCAATTTACAGAGAAATGATAAAAGATAAAGTAATGGTGCAAGCCAGAGATGGTGGATATATCATACCAAAATTTAAAGTTCTAAAAGAATACATTGAACAAGATTTGCAAGCCAAATTCTTAATTCAAGGAAAAGAATTTTCCCAACAAGAATTTAATATTAAACCAAAAGAGAAAGTTAGATTTGAAGAAGATACCTTAGGGGAGGTCTTACAACAAGTTAAGGAGCTTTCCAAAAAAGTCAATACACAAAGTAAGGCACAACCTCAAAGGGAGATTTTCAAAGAGAAAGAGCCACCAAAAGAAGTATTAGAGCAGCTTAAAGGACTAACAGAGTCCTATAAACCCCAAAAGCAAAGTTACCAGCCCTTTAATCAAAATTACAAGCAAAGAGATAACTTACCACCAGTTTCTTCAAGTCATATACCTTATCAACCTGCACAATTATTTCCAAGGCCTCCAATGAGATGTCATTATTGCTTTGAAAATACACATACATTAGAAAGGTGTTCACACTTCAATGAAGATATGGAGAAAAGAATTGTAAGGAAACAAGGAAATTCCTTCCTTTTTCCAAATTTCCAAAGGATACCATATGAAAGCTCAGTATGTCCTAGGGAATTAGTCAGAGAATTTGCCAAGGAACAGGCAGAACTAACAAAAAAATTAATGGAAAAATCAGCTACAGCTTCAAAGCCAAAGATAGAAGAACCAAATATTATAGAGTTAAATAAGGAAGAGGCTAAAGCAGCCATAGCTAAAGTTGAAGATTGGGGAAATTGGCAACCACCTATAATATCTTCAGTGAATGATCCCTTTTCAAGCAATTATGGGCTAAGAAACACTAAACAAAGATCTACAAGACAAGAGAACCCAATTCAAGAAAAATATAAGATCACATTCAAAAGAGGTGGAAACACCTATCATGAAAAAGCAAAACATACCTGGTGCATATATTGAGGATGATACAAAAACAGAGAACAAGACAATTATCCCAACAAAATACAAGAAGCATAAAGTTCAAGATGAAGAGGAAGGACTTGTTAAGAAAAGCCAAAATGATAAAACTGAAAATATCAAAGAACAAACTAAAATTGAACTCAATAAAAATATTATTAAGGAAGATAAGAAAGATATCCAAAGAAATTATGACCCAAATTATAAATAAAGTCTTAGAACAGAAGATTAACCTTACCTTGGAACAAATCTTGGCCATATCACCTCAATTTATCAATCAATTAAAAAATTTGTCAGAGGAAGAAAAGAATTCAATAAACTCAATTGACACAAAAGATATTCAAGTGGAGCTTATACATCATCATTTGGGAGAATATGAAGCACCTAAATTACATTATTCCTGCCCATTGGGATTTATGCAAGTCCATGTTGGAGAAGAAGGATATGAAATCATGGCTTTAGTTGATACAGGCTCTGAATTGAATATAATACCAGAAGATATAGCAGTAAAAGCAGGGTTAACAACAAGATGTCTTAACATGAACCTGAGGGGAATTGGTGGGCATTGTACTTCAATAGTTGGATTAGCAGAATTTACCCCAATTACTATGGTTACTGGGGAGGAAAGAAGTATACACCTTTTTGTAGCAAGAGGAGCAATGCATACAGTACTTGGAAGACCTTTCCTTGCAGATAATAATATTAGACTAGACTTTTCTCAACAGAAGGGTGAAATATTCAGCTACATAGAGCCAGATGGTAGAAGACTTTGTTTACCAATTTGCTCACCACAAAAGGTTGGATGGAGAGAAGAACCACCAAAAGGAATGGAAATTTGTGGAGTTTCAAAGCTTGAAGATTGTAATGAGCCAAAAGAGACAGAAGATGAAACAAAAGGGTTAATTACTGAACAGGAATTTCCTTGGGAAGGCTACATCAATCTCAAGCCTCTCAGTAATTTTAATTGTAATATAACAAATAAGGTTTTAAGTCAAGACAATCAATTTTTACCCCAGGATGTCAATTGGCTAGAAGTTTTGAGTAAAACTAAAACAAAAAAGTTAGAAAAAACAAAGGATAAACACAGTCAAGAAGATAGAAAGTATCTTTGGATGACCAAGAATAAGAAAATAAGACAGAGATTAAAAAACCAGTTGGAACAGCAATATCAATATTTAACCCAAAGTAATGACTGCACAGGACATATGATAAATGAAAATAGTGAACACTCAAATATTAAACACAAAAATAAGCTTTATGAAACAACAGTTAAATTCAGGGACAAACCTGAAGATAATACTCTGATATTTCAATAAATTAACTCTATTATTTTCAATATATTTCCTATTTTATAAAGAGTAGTGTTAAAAAAAAATAATTATAATTATAAAATAAAAAAAAGCATAAAAGTAAATATAAAAAATATATAAAAAATGAAAATATAAAATATAAAAAAAAAGAGTTTTGAAATAAAGGTTTTGGTCTCATCTTTTCAATGTACAAGTATCAATATAGCCATATACATATATTTAATAATAGTAATAATAATGAAAAATGATATATAGTAGGCCCAGCATGGCCTTAAACTGCAACCAAATTTTCCTATATTAATGAATTTTCAATTTAGCTTTTTATTTCAAACAATAAATCAAACATAAAAACACATCAATTATACATATTAGGCCCAGCATGGCCTTAAACTGCAATTCAACTATCTACTTAATCTTTCTCTTATTTTATTACAAATCAAGATATCAAAAATAAATTCAACACATGCAAGGAACAATTATACATGAAAGGCCCAGCATGGCCTTAAACTGCAATTCAGCTATTTATTACTCTTTCTCTTATTCTATTTTAAATCAAGACATCAAGAAAAATATATTGACACATGCAAGGACCAATGATACATATTTGGCCCTGCATGGCCTTAAACTGCAACAAAATTTCAATTTTAGTTAATTGATTTCTCCAAATATAATTTATAATTAAAACATCAATATAAAAAAAAACTTCAAATACATGAAAGGCCCAGCATGGCATTAGACTGCAACCCAATTTTCTCATAATAATAAATTTTTAATAATAAAGTCAAGATGTCAAGATTTTCTAGCCAAAATAAATAAACTGAAAATTCAAAAGAAGTATTATAATAATGAACAATTAACAAAGAATAAAAAATGAAAGATTAGGTATATCTAGAAAACTTCAATAACCACTGGTTACCAGGAAAAAGAAACAGTCCTTTCAGTATGAAGGAATATTAAAAGGATGTCCAAACAAAACATTAAAAATCATACACATAAATGAAGTATACACACCCACACAAGAAAATACACAACCCAACTCACAAGGAAGGGTTACCAGATTTTGAATTTAGGTTTTTTTTTTGGTTTTTTAATATTTTTTAATTTTTTAATTTTTTTATTTCTCTAAAAAAATTAATAAAAAAAAGAGACTGATAACCCCCCTTGCTCTAAAAAGAAAATGAATATCTAAAAAAAATACACAGCTACAAAAACTCAAAGAAAAGATACAATTAAATTAATAATTTAATTTTGGACATATCATAGTATTATGATATTAATAATACAAATAATATAAAAGTATTACATTATAAGGGATGATATATAATCCCAATAAATAAATAATACTTAAACCAAATATTATTTCAATTTAATAACATTATTTATTTATATCAAAATAATGTTAACACATATGAATATTATTAGATAATGCTATGAAAACATTATAATGTCAAATTAAATAAACACAATAATAGTTATAGTAAAAGGGATATGTCCCTGAATGATGAATAAATATAAATCACCTTATGGGTTCAATGTTATAATATTCAGCATAACATTTTTTTACCTTAAATATATATATTTATAGGTACTATCAAGGATAATTAAAGAATAAATAAAGAGAGACAACTGGCCAGGTTGACCCTTCATATTTTATTCCTTAAAATATCACTTGGTACAGATAATAACATAAACTTAGTATTCAAATTCATAAAAAAAAATAAAAAAAAAAAAAATAAAAAATATTGTGGAAAGAGAAATTGGAGAAGAAGCTTGGAAAAGTAGCTCCTTTTATATTGAAAAAAAAAATCTTTGGCTCACCCACAACTTGGCCTTCATAGCACTAAACACAACATTAAATGTTGTTCCCTTGCATTTTTTTTAGGTTTAATTTAATTTTTAATTAATCTTTAATTAATTTTAAGGTTTAATTTATTTTATAACTTATCTTTTCAATTAATTTTAAAGTTTCCTTTATCTTAAATTAAAATTTTATATCAATAAATTAAAAAAATATATAAATAAATACAAATAAAAATTCAATTAAACAAATTAATACAAATAAATACAAATAAAAAATTAAATTAAACAAATTAATATAAATAAAAACAAATAAGTACAAATCAATTTTCATTAAATATATATAAATAAAAACAATTAAATTAAATTAAATTAAATTAATTAATACAAATAAATACAAACAAATAAAAAATTAATTAAGAAAATAGAAATAAATAGAAACAAATAAATAATATATAAATATAAATTAATTAATTAAATACACATAAATATAAATAAATACCAATAGATGGGAATAAAATTGAATATACAAATAAAAAATCAATTATTTAGGAAAGAATTGTTTAAACGATTAAAATTACAACAAACAAAAAACAATATCAAACAAAAATTTAAAAATTTAAAATAAAAACCATTATTAAAAAAAAATGTAAAAAAAGAAAGATTGCTCAAGCGAGCAAATAAAAAAAAAAAAACATTGATATAATAAAAAAAAAAAGCCTCTTTGCGATTAACTTTAAAAATACATTACTGTACAGTACTGTACTGTATATACAAGACATTACTATACTGTTTAACATTAAAAGCATATTAATTTAATTATAATTAAAAAAAAGAAAAAACTTAATTAACTATAAAAAAAAAAAAAAAAAAAACTTTGCACACGATTCAAATTCAAATAAAAAGAGCAACATAATAATATAAAAAAAATTAATTAATTATAAATTTAATAATTTAAATAAAAAAAAAAAGACATTATTATAATTTTTTTAAAAAAAAAAAACAATACCTAGTAACGACTAAAAAAAAATATAAAAAAGAAGAAGATGCGACTTACAGTAGATGTTAGTGGTGTACATGTTGATAAAAAAAACAAAATATATAAAATAAAATAAACAGGCAATCATAATTAAATTATTTATAAAAGAAAATAAAATAAAATAAAAATATAAGTATAATTAAAAAAAAAAAAAAAGCGACAAAAAAAAATAGAGAGAAAGTTGATAGTACTGTACAGTACACAATAGTAGTACTTTACAGTAAAGCTGTTAAAAAATTAGATTAAAAAAAAAAGAGTACAGTACAGTTATGCTACTGTACTGTACTAAAAAAAAAAAAAATCATCGCATAGAAATAAATAAAAACAAAGAAAAAAAATATAAAAAAATAAAAAAGAAACAATCGCGATATAAAAAAAAATACAGTACTGAAAATTAAACTAATGTACAGTACAGTGCCCTGCCAATTGTATGCAAACACGAACTTCATACAGGCAGGGCATCTCTGAAGCCGCGCGCGCAGCAGTTCGACCAATGGACTACTCTAATTGGTCAGCCCGGTCCTGCTGCTGCTGCTAACGCAATTTCTTTTTTTTTTCTTATTTATTTTTTTATTTATTTTTATTTGTTTTCCTTCCCGTCATCGTCTGCTATTTTTATTTTTCAAGACTTCCGCCGATGAAGTCGTTTTGCTCGCCGCTGATCGTCGTTTCCAACCATCTTCATCCGCCACTAACCCTCGCTCACATCCTCCACTCACTACTAGCGTTTCTCATCGTCGAAAACTATTTCTTTTTGATTAATCGCTCTACTTCACCAATCATAACAAAGGTGAGTTATGTTTCTTTCTGTGATCAATCAATATAACTTACTAATATTACCTTATCTGCCACAGATGCCGTATTTGGATGTAGAAACCCGGGGCCAATTGGTGGGTATGCGTCAGGCCGGACTGTCATTTAGGGCCATTGCGGAGTTGAACGATCTCCCTCTTACAACCGTTTACAACACCTTCCAAAAGTACCAAGAGATTGGCACTGTTACGACACAAAAGAAAACTGGCCGACCGACAAAACTCAATGATCGCGATTGGCGACAACTTAGCCGCATAATTACTCGATGCCAAAGACTTACCGTTGCCCAAGTCGCCTCGTTAATGACTTCGCTAGTGTCAACCCGAACGATACAACGCGAGATTCATAAATTAGGCAAACACTCACGAATCGCGCCGAAGAAGCCGTACTTAAGACCACAAGATTTTCAACGTCGGTTGGCCTTTGCCCAAGCTCATAGGCACTGGACCATTAACGAATGGGCCAAGGTGATATGGACCGACGAATCGGCCTTTGAGTTGGGAAAACGAGTTGACCAAGTGCGAGTCTGGCGGACGTCGAGCGAGAAGTGGCTCCTTGAAAACTTGGCTGTAAACCATCGATCCGGGCGTCAGTCGGTCATGATCTGGGGCGGTTTCTGTGCTGCTTACCGTAGCACGATCGTTTTCTTGGATGGTCGCATGAATTCACACGAAATGGTCCGACAGGTCTACCGCCCGGCTCTTCGCCCCTTCATCGAGCAAATGGAGCAAGCCCCGTGGATACGCGGTCGACATCGCCTCCTGCTAATGGAAGACAATGCACCAATCCATACAGCGGCTTTCAGCAGTCAATGGCGCGAACGAAACGGAATACTTAAGATGGAGTGGCCGGCACATTCGCCAGACCTCAATCCGATCGAAAACATCTGGAAGTCGATGAAAAGCCAAATATCGAAGCTTTACCAACCTCAGACGCTCGATGAACTCAAACATGCCATTCAAGCCTCATGGGACGATCTCCACTACGGCATATTGAACGACTACCTCCGATCAATGCCACGGAGGATGCAGATGGTGATTGATCAACGTGGTGGTCCTACCTCATATTAGGACCACCGAATTTTTTTTTTTTTTCATTCTTATTACTCATGTTGTCTACTCTGCTCTGAATTGCAATCAATTACAATGTCTGTTCCTCCTAAGTTCCCAAGTGAGAGACCCAGTGCCCCGAAAAAAAATTGTGCAGCCATTTTTTTTGTACAGGCCCCTGCCTGTATGAAGTTCGTGTTTGCATACAATTGGCAGGGCACTGTACTGTAACTGTACAGCACTCTACTATAAAAAAAAATGGAATCATTAAAAAAAAAAAAAAAAAATCGTGATTTAAAATCAAGTATAGTACAAAGTACTGTACAGTACAGTACAGTATAGTACAGTACTGTAAATCTTATCTACTATATTAAAATAAAAACTATAGATATAAAATCAAAAAAATAAAAAAATAAATTGCGATATAAAATTAAGTACTTTACAGGACATTACAGTACTCTAAAACTGATATACTGTAATAAAAACTGAATGCAACAAGATTCAACTTAAAAAATCAGTGAGAAATTATTTTTTTATTGAAATTAAAATAAAATATAAAAACAATGCACTTTACTATAATTGACTCTTACTATTACAAAAAAAAAAAACAATAAAATAAATAACAAGACTAAAATTTTAATTATTTACAAGCAATAATAATGCATTATAACAGAATTTCCTTCTTTTTTTTGAAAAAGAAAAGGGATTAATTATAGTAGAATCTTAAAACAAATAGGTCCTCCATGACCTTAAACTGGAAAATTATTTCTTTACTTATTATTTATTTTAATTGATACTTAATTTCTATTAATATGATACTCTATAAAGATACTCATGACCTCATAAATTATAAAATTTATTATAAGGACAAATGTAGTAGGACTTCAAAACAAACAGGTCCCCCATGACCTAAAACTGGCAAATTAGTACTCTACTTATTATTCATTTTAATAAATACTTGATTTTTAATGATAATTATATCATAATCTATAAAAATCTTCATTACCATTATAGTAGAATCTTAAAACAAGCAGGTCCTCCATGACCTTAAACTGGAAAATTATTCCTCTAATTATCATTTATTTTAATTAATACTCAATTTATAATGATAATCCTATCAGACTCCACAAAAATATTCATTACCACTATGACCTTAAACTGGAATTCTTTATTTTAAATATCTCAATATTACCCTAAAAAAATTATTGGATTAACAACTCCAAATTTATACTTCAAAAGATAAAAAACACAGTATTCATATATATAACATAGACTACAAAGGATTCAACAAAGGAATAATCAACATAAATAATAAAAAACTTCAATAATAATAAATGAACAATCCTCCAAAAATAAACACTTTATTCATAAAAGATCATCACAAAAGAAAGTATTTACATAAATAAAAATGGAGAGGGGGCTGTAACCCCCAGTACTACAGTTTAATCATAAATTCATTAAAAAATAAAAAAAATAATACATAAGAAAAACAGAGAAGAATTCTAATGAAGGCAGCCCTCAGAATTTAAAAATTCAGTTTCAATTGAAGAATTCCAAGATCATACCAATTTGAAGAAAGAAAGTTTATTAAACCTTTTTATTATTCAAAAATTCATTTTTATCAATATCTAAGACAAAGAATCAAATAATAATAATAAATAGCCCCTGAACCATTATATCCAACAAATAGGACTCAGGAGGGTCCTAAGCATGACCCTAAACTGCATACTTTGCTCATAAATGACAAAGGACTGTCCTTGTATGACATTAAAAGACAGGATTGACTAACCTTAAAGCAATAAATAAGGGGAAAGAATTATTAAATAAGAACATTTCTTTCAGATTATTTGTCAAGATTAAAGAGAAAATGAATCTAGAATACTCATTGGAAAAAAAAACAAGATTTCAGCATATTGAATGATCAAAGGAATTCCAATAGCTGAATACTGAACATTTTGGAATTCAGGGAAGTCTGCATTAGTCTCAAATAAAGCCCATTAATATCAATATTGATGGAAATAAACAATAATAAAACAATAAAAGATATGAATAAAACTTAAAAGTCCTGAAAATATGAGAAACTTACAGTAATGAAATAATGATCAAATGAGAAACTAATGTTTAAATGTGCTTTAACCTGGAATGCTGGGGACAGCATTAAATGGAGAGGGGGATGTGGTATTCCATACCTTTCTGGGCCAGCTTCAAGCACATTGAGGGTCAAAAAATTCAAAATATCAAATCTTAAATGGTCAATTTAGGATATCTCAGCTCAAAAGACACTTTCACAATCACATAAGCTAAAAAGTAACAAGGATAGTATTGAATAAAGGAAGACTTTAGCAGATAGCTTACAAATACACTTCAAAAAAAACAAATAAGTTTAGTTCAATACAGACAGAAACTCAAAATTACATATGTAAGGTAGCAATGTAGCATTACATTCACCCTAAAACCACCAAAAACATTATATTACCAAGAATTACAGTCACCAAAATGGATTTTATGTAATAAGATCAACTAAAAAAGTATTAATACACATCCATTGTATAAAAAAATGGAACTGAATCAAACCTTAATTAACTTCATGCATAGAAAGTTCCATATAAACTTGAAAGAATTCCATGAATGGCCAAACATAATACAAAGAAATGATACAATAATTTTACTAAATCAACTCATATCCAAAGTAACACCAAATAAACTTTAATAAGATTACATAATCAAAAGAATGAAAAATGGTGCAATTGACCAAACATATGGTGCAATATCTCTACCAAATGACACCATCTCCAAGTTACTCACCAGCTAAATTCCCTCAAGGCTGTGCATAATAATATTAGAGTTTAATTAATTAAAAATAAAGTTTTAAAATATGGTGCAATATACCAAACATATGGTGCAATATCTCTACCAAATGACACCATCTCCAAGTTACTCACCAGCTAAATTCCCTCAAGGCTGTGCATAATAATATTAAAGTTCAGTTAATTAAAAATAAAGTTTCAAAATATGGTGCAATATACCAAACATATGGTGCAATATCTTGATCCAATGACACCATCTCAAAATTACTCACCAGCAAATATAGCTCAAGGATGTGCATAAACATCAACAAAGTTCAGAATGATGCAATAATCCAAACATATGGTGCAATATATTTATCAAATGACACCATTTCAAAAACACTCACCAGCTAAAATACCTCAAGGTAAAATTTTTCTAAGTCCCCTGTTTTTGAGTGCCTCTATGGAGGGCCCAAAGAATATAAATAGAGGGCCTCTCTCCCTCATTTTCCCCCATGCTCATGGAAGTATTTCCCCATTAAAAGGAAATCTAATCCTCAATCTAAAGGATCCATCCATCCCTATTCTAGTAGGATAACTAGCAAAATAAAATTATAAAGCTCAGTAGCAAAGCTCAGAAGCAAACATTAGTAGTCATAAATTATTGATAAAAGAAAGTATTTACAGTATTAATGAAAGAGTTTAATATTGAATAAATAGTATTGTCATAATAAATATTAGTAGTAGTCATACATTACTGCTCAAAGAAGTTATTATTATTATAATTAATATTAATAGCTAAAAATAAATAAATAAATAAATAAATATATATATATATATATAAATAAATATAAAAAACCCACCCTTCTATAATAAAAGAAAAATAGTATAGTATTATCTCCAGTATACTATATATATTATACTGTTAATGAACCTCATAACAATAATTAACCTAAAAATATAAATAAACACATATAGCTTAAAATATCATACATCTATATAATTATATATTATCAATACTTAAATTTATATTATAATATTACCTTTAACCTATAAAATAGTGGCATTAAGCCATTATATATATATAGTAATCATAAAAGTTATTTATCTAATAATTGAGTAGGTCTGATAGAGACTGCTGAAAGTCTTCTCTAGTTGTAAAGCCACAAAATTAAATAATTGATTTGTGAGCTCTATAGGGAGATTATTTAGTAAATTCAGAGGGGCAGCTAATACACCTTAGCACCCTTGGTTACAGGATCATTCAGCAATTCAAAACTGTTTACCTGTGATTTCCCCCTCAAGGACTGCCTTATCCAATCCCACACTAAAAGGAGTTCCACAACGTCCTGTTGTTTATTTCTAGAAACCTCTTGCTGCCCACTGCTTAGGTACCTTTCTCAAATTCTTGTAGATCAGCTGTGTACTGTTTAACTCATGAAATACTATCGTTTAGTTTATCACTCTAACAGATTTACAGTCTCGACGCTCGATCCCTCGCAGACTACGGTGGACACCAAGGATAAAAACTCAAAAATCATGACCAACAAAAATACAGACAAAGAAACCTTCAGTATTCCCATACTCGACTCCTCAAATTATAGCGAATGGAATCTTCGGATGATGTTTCATCTTCGGTCAAGGGATCTTCTGGACGTCTGCGAAACTCCCCTCGCAGCAGGCGCAACAGCTCCGGCACTTAACAAATGGACCAAAGCAAGCCATGAAGCAATCAACATCATCGCTTCAAGGCTAAGTCATGTGGTATTTCTTGAAGTTATCAATAATGAAACAAAAGACAATGCTCACTTACTTTGGACAAAGATCAACGATCAGTATGCCTCAAAAAGAGCAATCAACCGAGGCAGGGTTTGGATGGATTGGATTTGGTCGAATTATCACGGAGACCTTCAAGAATACATCAACAGTTGTCGTAAAATGAAACTTGAACTTGACGCCGTAAACATTAAAATAGAAGCCGAGCTACTCTCTTTCTCCATCCTTGGAAAACTTGTCAAAGATCCAAAGCTACAGCATTATATTGAAGTTCTAACCTTAAATGATGATATAATAGAGAAACCCGACCTAATTTTAACCAAACTTCAAGATTTCGTGAACAACTCTAGAATTCAACCCACCAAACGAGAACCAGAACCCTCTGCTCTCTCCACTTCAGCTCAAAATCAAAATTACAAAATTACTTACTACTGCTCGAATGGCCAGCATAACCCAAACTGCACTAGCCACACTAAAGAGCAGTGTTATGCTGAGCATCCTAACCTTAGACCTCCTCGAAGGAATAAGCGAAGAGCATCTCCTAATAACCCTCCTTCGGCTCATCTTTCATCTGCTCAAGCCCTTCTTACAGGCACCTCCTACATAGAAAAGAATCACCAACTCATCGTCGATTGCGGGGCAACTCATCACATGTTCAACACCCGAGAACATTTCTCCGCCCTCGACGCTATTCCCTTCATCAAGGTCTCAACAGGAGATGCATCGAGCTCTCTGTCAGCAGAAGGCATAGGCACGGTAAATATCATTTGTAGTGGATCACCCCTCACACTCAAGAACTGCTTGTTTGTACCAAGCCTTACGTGCAATCTGGTCAGTCTACTTGAACTATTCAAAGACAAACTTACCATTGCACGAGAAGGAAAACTCTTCAGCTTAGAATCATCAAGGGTACCGATGCTAAAAGGGACGGTTCAAAATAACCTCATGGTCCTAAACTACACCGTTCCAAAAGTCCTTATCACCAAGAATGTCAAAAATATTTGGCACCATCGCCTCGGACATCCTGGTTCAATATCCCTCAAAACAATGGGACTTCCCGACATGCTTGATCAATGCGCAACTTGTGACTTCAACAAAGCACACTCACTTCCCTTTAAACATCAATTTGATCCAGTAAGTCGGCCTCTAGACTGCGTTCACATTGATTTAGTCGGGCCAATCACCCCTATATCTATTTCCGGCTGCCGATATTTTCTGACTATAGTAGATCAAGCTACTTCTTTTAAGATTGTTAAATTTTTAAAAAACAAATCTGACGCTTTTGATCAGTTTGTCATAGCCAAGAAAGCCATGGAAAATTTCCATGATCGATCATTAAAAAGGCTGGTGTCGGATCGTGGTGGCGAATTTATGAACAATCAGTTCACTCAGCTCGCTGAGTCTCAAGGTTTCACCAGCTGAAACTCCTCAGCACAATGGGTTCGCCAAAAGAAGCAATCGGACCATCCTTGAAAAAGCCCGATGCTTACTTAGCTCATCAAAACTTCCTAATCAGTACTGGGCCGAAGCAATCAACACTTCAACATTCCTCTGTAACATTGTTCCGACGCCATCAAGGCACAACTTATCTCCTTATGTCCTCTGGAAAGGACTACCCCCTCCTATCAAGCGACTCCGAACGTTTGGATGTCAAGCCATTATCGCTGTTCCAAAACAACACAGAGAATGGAAGCTTGCTCCCGCTGCCGAAGAAGGGATACTTCTTGGCTACGAAAACGACAACACTTCTTATCGAGTCCTTTGCATCAGGGATAGGAAAGTAGTCGTAGCTAAGCATGTGACCTTCCGTGAGGATGTTTTTCCTTCTTTGGGAAACCCAACTCACATTGCAGAACCACTCCTCATACCACTCGCTGAAGAAACAGTAACCGTAGATGAAGTCGGCTCTGTTGAATCAGCTGGAGTAGGCGACATTCCATCTTTTCAACCACTCGGAGCATCGCACTCACCCGTTCCTCAAATTGACGGTGCAAGCTCTCCTCATTTGGAAGTCAAAGAAAGGCTGATGGGGGAACCTCCTTCTGGTCCACCCAGGAAGATCAAAGTAATCGGACCTCGCCATCCGACTTTGATATCTTGCGATCTCGATTGCTCCAATGTCCTTCCATACTCCAGACGACCGAAGGTACTCATTTCCTCCTGCGATGACGCTCCACGCACATATCAAGGTGCCATCAAGTCATCAAATAGTGTGAAATGGATGGAATCCATCTCAAAAGAGCTCGGTTCAATGAACCGATTAGACGTTTGGGACGTTGTAGATTTAGACCCGAAGTTTAAGCTAATAGGCACCACCTGGGTGTTTAAAGTTAAGAAGGATCACCTTGGGGGTATCACGGAGCATAAGGCCCGACTGTGTGCACAGGGATTTACTCAATCCGCCGGCATCGATTTCGGACAAACTTATTCGCCTACAGGACGACTCAACTCGCTTCGCTCACTAATTGCCTTTGCTTCTTCAAGGCGCCTTGAATTCCACCAAGTGGACATCAAAAGCGCCTTCCTGAATGCTCCTTTGGCCGAAACCGTCTATTTAGCAATACCTCAAGGTCTCAACCTAGATCGACGGAAGTACTGCTTACGGCTTAAAAAAGCCATTTATGGATTAAAACAAGCACCTCTGGCTTGGTATGAAAGATTGCGGGCCTGGCTTCAATCCGTAGGTTTCTCCTCCTGTGTTTTAGACGCATGCGTCTTCTATCGAATCGGGACAAATCCGATCTGGCTGTACATTCACGTCGACGACATTGCCATCTTCGGAAAAGATGTAATCGGCTTCAAGAAAGAGCTTGCGAATGAATTCGAAATCAAAGACCTTGGACAACCCGACCTTTTACTAGGCATCAAGATCACTCATTCTGAAGACTTCGTTTCCTTGGACCAGCAGCACTTTACAGAATCCCTGTTAGATCTGTATGGCATGAGCAACTGCAAAGCCGTGTCCACCCCATTGATTCCTGGTGTACACTTAGAGGCTGCAAGCCAAGAAGACGTCAAGGAATTTCAAGCTCTAAATGTTAGCTACCGAAGCGCTATAGGATGTATTAACTATCTCAGTACTGCGACAAGGCCTGATCTCTCTTACCCGGTAAGCGCTCTGTCTCAATTCCTCGAGAACCCTGGGATTCGGCACTGGAAGGCCTTCCTGCATGTTCTCAAGTATTTGAAGGGCACTCAGGACATTGGTTTGACCTATCCGAAGGACATCAATGCCGGCATTGTTGCCTACACTGACGCCGACTGGGGGAACTGTAGCACCACCCGTCGATCAGTCACCGGGTTCTTGGCAACAATGTGTGGTAGTCTCGTTCTATGGAAAACGAGGAAACAGCCCACGGTCTCGTTATCCACCTCCGAAGCCGAGTACAAGGCACTCTGTGACCTTACTTCGGAATTGATGTGGCTCAAGTAATGGTCTCAAGAGTGCAGCATTCTCACGGTAGACAAGCCAATACCTGTACACGAGGACAACCAAAGCTGCATCAACGCAGCCAAAGGCGACTGCAACCTCAACAACAAAAGAATGAAGCATATCGATATTCAGCTTCACTTCATCAAGGAAGCCATCTCTTCAAGTTTCATCAAGTTAGTGTACACTCCGACCTCAGATATGCTCGCCGACTTTCTCACCAAATCCATTGGTAGGATAAACTTATCTCGGGCGCTCAACTCTCTTGGCGTTTTGCGACTAGGAGAGAGGGGGGATGTTGAAAATACAGACCTTGACTAAGTCAGATTCAGTATTTCTCCCCTAGTGGCAAAACTGTACGTTGGACCACTGATCTACAAGATCGGCAAGAACTACTAAGAAGCGCAGATCTCTGCGCATAATCAACAACTTAAAAACACCTCCTCAGCTGATCCTTCCTCCAATATTTAATCCCGTCATCTTCCTCTCCTTTTTCGTTCATCTCATCTTCTTCTTCCCTCCTTATTTTATTCTCAGTACACACTTCATTCTTTTTCCTCAACTTTCCTCTCTTCGATTCTTTTCCTCCTTCTTTATCTCTCACTTTCCTTTTTAAACCTCCTTCACTCCCTTTTTTTCGTTTCTCTTTTGTTCTCCTTTCTTTTATCTTTTTATTTCATATTCTTAAAGCTGATGTAGGTGTAGCAATTCGTCTCTACACAACATACACATTTGATTGACACTCTCTATTGATCAATTCTTAGTTATCGTTGATCTACCAAAGCCACTGTTGTACACATCCTGTTGTTTATTTCTAGAAACCTCTTGCTGCCCACCGTTTAGGTACCTTTCTCAAATTCTTGTAGATCAGCTGTGTACTGTTTAACTCATGAAATACTATCGTTTAGTTTATCACTCTAACAGAAAAGGCTTCTTAATCTTCTCACTCAACTCCCAATCTCAAATCTTAGCCTCTCAATGATTCAGTCTTGAGGGCGGTACAGTGCATCTGGAGCACTGGGGCAAACCTCTCACTCTCATCTCACTTGACACCCCATAATAAGCGCACAATTGCGTGCGCAGCTCCGCCATTCCCTACAGCATAAAAACAAATAAGCTTTCAATTATCCAGCAAAGTATCATTTCTCTTAGATGTATGAAATGATTAGCATACCTGATTACCGGTTGTTTGTTCGAACAGCTGCTTGAGTTTGAGACGGTGGAAGCGCATTGAATCTAAGCCAAATTTTCAAGGCATGGTTTTTTAAAAAAAATAAAGCCAAATGAAATGTAGCGAGCAGAATATATTTCTTCTATTGTGAAAAACCAACCTTCGAAATTAAATCATCGGGCTCGAAAGCTTGTTGTTATCTCCCCAGTCCATTCGTCACATGATAGTCGCAACCCTGTTGAGCGAAGCACGCTAACCTATGTAAGGATAGTATCATCGACATAGTTTGTCGAGCTAGCTAGACGGACAAGGAATGATATCGATAAATAAATGAAATAATTAATGTAATATTCTTGTTATTATATTAATATTAAAAACAAGAACAGTACTACTTTGTATGATTGATAAAATGATTTGACGATCGTCGTCCAAGCAGAATGAGCTTGATAAGAAAAAGAATGAAGAAACAAAAGCGTTAATGGCTATTTCTAATTTGACTTAACGTCTCATGATATGATGAAGGAGATTAATTATGAGATGAAATATCTACATTTTGATAGAGATCTCCTTGGTATGATATGAGAGAATGCGTATGAGGATAAATATCGCATATGTAGAGATATATGTAGTATGTATAGACTAGGGAGAGCTTCCGTATTTTTTATGTATTTGGGTGCGAGGAAGTAAAGGAATCTTTAGAGGAAGAAACAATGCGATTGGTTTTTGATGGGAGGAGAATGGAGCTGCCCATGGATCGAGAAGGCCTTTTATGCCTTTCAAAAGAGCATGGGTGTTTGTCTGACGGAGAGAAAAAGCTCCTCAGAAAGATGTTAAACCATCTGATCAGCTGGTACTATACAAAGATTTTCATCTAGTGTTGTTTGGCTCTGGGTCGAATGGCTTGAACTAGCTTAATTGAATTTAGCATTGTACCCCTTTTTCTTTGCATTCTGTGGAATGTTCTACACAGTTTTTTTTTTTCGATCATTATAATCCTCCTTAGCTCTCAAGATTGGAAAGAAAATCTAAACAAAAGGTTACGCAAGTGAAGATTTACTGGAGTGTTCCTAGGGTGACCTCGCGTAGGACTTTTAGATGAGCTGGAAGAGATGGATCAGCTCAAGCAGTTGGTCTTCAATCCTTAGACTTTGCGCAAGGAATTCTCCAAGATTTTTGTTTTTATCTAAATTAGCCAAGTTGATCATTCTACTGTTCAAGACTTAATGTTTAGTTTGTATCAACTGAAAATACTCCAATATACTCGCTTTTTGCTTTTCAAAGAAATATTCCAAAAGAAAGCAGTTAAAGCTGAGTTCAATTTTGTTTTATTTCCCCTACTGAAAGCTTTATATTGATTGATGTATTTATTCATAACTGTATATTAGATATAATATGAATAAAAAACACATTCATCAGTGCTGAAACATCAACAATTGGAAATCTGTAGTAAAGAGATCTCTCAAAAATCTCTATAAGGAAAGTTAAAGTATTTTGGTGTCGCCTTTCAACGTTTATTAGAGCATAGTTTAGGTGATCGGCTGTAATATTTTAAGTAAAAAAAATATTTATGTGTAGTTTCTAGGGTCCTTTAGAAAGGTGGTATAACAACAATCGCGTAATAATTTCTCAAATCATGTTATCAATATAGGGGATTCAAAAGAACCTTTTTTTTGCTGATCTTGATGGGTAACTTTTTTCTCACGTACAATTTTTCAAAATAATTTCCGTGTATTTTTGAGAAGAGTCACCAGCAACGGTTTGAGGTTGTAAAATGTCAGATTCAATGACCTGAATTAATCACACTATGGCACGAGTTTAGGATCGCAACTTGGATGAGGATCCTACAACTCGTGTATAATTACAATTTATATAGTATTTTTTAGAATTCTTCATCTTAGAAGACTACTTATAGAACGCACTCATTACTTATTAGAAAATCCTCTTAGAAGAGGTGTCCCAATTACCCCAACCAACATCATGTTGGGCATAGTAATTGGGACAGTTGTCAATATAAAAGAGTTGATGGGCTGTTCCTTGTTCACCCATTGACTCACATTCTTTCACTCATATCACACCAACAGGTGTGCTATTAACTTGTCACTGTCTCTCCAATAATATCATAAGGCACTAATACATCATTAAACAGTTAGTTTTATAGTATTTACAAATTCGACTATTGTCATGCATAGCTAATAATGAATAAATACTTGAATGGCAAACTTGTGGTACTTTCTATCTCTAACAGAAGTGAATGGTGACTATGCTCATCACATTATGATTCAATACACACACTGTTTTTGGAAGATGTTTTAATTTCAGTCAAGGCATGTTACACAAATTTTACATATGTAATTCTTTCTCATGGATGAAAATATTTACTCACCTAAATGGTGAAGTTCATGCTTAAACATTATTTTTATGGTAGAATTGAGAATTTTTTATTATTATTTTTAAATCAAGAGACAAAATATCTCACCTATTTATTTGATCATAATCATTATGTTACACCACTATCCTATCCTGGATCGGCTCATAATATTCGAACCAATGATAATAATACTACTGATAGCTCCCAAATTGCATATATAGCTCCTCCCATTAATTCAAATGCTTATTATTATTAATTAGCCAAACTTCTAGTCAATGGGAGCAGGAAGCTCAATTGTTTCAAGATTTACTCACAGAAACTGCATTGATCACGAGTAAACAAGTATTATTAACACAATTTTCTTTGTATTGAGAATAGAGATACCTTACAGTAAAACGATTAGCTCAATGAATCCCCAATGATTTCATTCAATGATCTCACTGGGAAAATTCCAGCTCAACACCAAGCATTACAGGAAGCTGAAATAGGAATTTTTTTTAAAGCAGATTTAAGAAGGAACAATGAGGAAGAGATCAAACTTGCTTGAAATGGTCAAAATTTCCAAAATAGATAAAAAGAAATAGAATATATAATTAATTAAATCTAAATTTCAACGCATTTTTGATCACCTAGAGGTTGGAAAAAATAAAATAATTTATTTTGTGATAGCAAAGACTCAATATTCAAAAATAGAATATCTGTCTAAAAGGACTTGGTTTCTTTGAAACTTACTATAATTTTTTTCATGAAAATGGGAATTTACCATTTGATGTACAAATTATTCAAGTGATTAAAACATTAGTATGTGATAAAATTGAAAAATGAGAAGATTCCAGGGTCTGGAATTTAACTTGAAAAGGAACTGACACTTTAAGAGTCACTCTAAAGTGAATATCTATTTTATAGAGATAGCGATACTATTTTTAGAAATAAATCAAAGGAGAAGTTTATGTATCCAAGAGATACAATGAAGAATATGAGGAAGTTAATAGTGAATAGGACATGGGCTGTAATAGTAGGAGTTAGTGGTGAAGAGTAAACACCAGAGGGTGTAAATTTTGGGAAAATGGTGAATTCTTCTTGATCACTTTTTTTAAGCTAAAACACAAGTAGATTCAAAGAAGTTTCATCTTATGGGTATCCTATCATTCAAATACATATATTGAAAATAGAAGATAGTCTTAGGGACTTTACAGTGGGAAATAGGAGCTAGAAAGAGCAAAATATCACAAAAAATGTGAGATACTCATCAAAGAGAATGAATGCAAGCCAAATGAATTATTTAATTTTATTAAAAAAATAAATATATGTGAGGAAGAAAATGAATTAATAAATAGGTTTTCCAAAAAGAAAAAGAAGAGAAGAAGGAGAAAATAAATCATTTAGAAGTTAAAAATAATGATTAAAATTAGTTTAGATAGCTAGAAGTTAAATTTAGGATCAACAAAGTCAATTTCAGGTCTTAAATTGAGGAGGCTCTGCAAAAATGAGAGATACAGAGAGTATAAATTGAAAATTTGAGGGTAGGTAAAATGTATATGAAAGAAAAAGAAATTTACATCAAAGAAACAAAATTGAATCATTTGATACCTGGAAATGTTTTGTATAGAAAATTAGTTTTATTTAATATCTTGCCATCATGTATATGTGTTATTTAAGAAAAAACTTTTACCTAGGGTAGTTGATATTTAGTCATACATATTCATCACTATTGTCTCCCTTTTTAAAACTTATTTTTAAAATTAATTCATCCATAATGAATAGAAACCCAAACACACACTTTAAGTAGATCAAATTGGTAATATTAAAGTGCAGTAGATATGGAGAATACAGCTATAATGAATAAAATTTCCCAACTATTGAACAGATTATAGCTTATCAAACATAAGCTACCACTTTGGTATTAGCTGGTATTATGGATCTAAGCCATCCCAATATTATTTGAAATATGTAATAAAAGAATATTCAAATATTATTTTTTCTCTTTCTAGTATAGGCTCAGGTTTTTGCCTCTTCAGGAAGACCACTCACCTTTGAGAATACCAAATACCAATTTTATGTTTTTTGAAATGTGCTCTGGTGTAATGAAATGATTGATGTCCTTGTTTATGTGTCAGTTATCTATGGGAGAATTGAAGGAATTAATTACCATATAGTTGAGTGGATATTCAAAATTAGCTGTCAAATATTTTCCTGATTTTTTGAAAATTAGCTTTTGGGTAATCCATCTCCAATATAATTTTCTTTCAATTGTTTTGAGACAAAATATACTACCTTGATAAACAAATATATTTATTTTGATGCTAATAATTATCTCTTTGAAAATACTTGCATTGTAAAATAAGAAATCCCATCAAGAAAAGAAAGATATGACAATTTTATCACCATGAAATGTACTCGGTGAGTTGAAATAATGCTCCTATTTGAATCCTAAATATATTTCTAAAAATTTCCTCATGGGTAATAGCCTCTACTATGATTCTCCAAAATTATCTATATTTACATCTAATGTCTTCATACTCATTTGATTAATATTTTTATTCCACTTCTTAAATATTCCACAACAGAGGCTTTACTGATTCCAGAATATCAGAATGATAAATCAAACAAAGTGCAATTTATATATTCAAGTCTAGCTATTAATTTGTTAATTAAGGTTGATAAAAAGATTTTAGCTGATTATAGTATATTTCAATTTGGTAATACTCATTAGATTCATTTCTGATAAAAATTAATTTGAACTCTTAAGTTGTATTTCCAAAATATTTCTTGACATCCATTTATGAAATTTGGGAAACTGTCTTAATGTTGAGCTTGATGGACTTCATCACTTGTGGGAACTTTTCCAAGTATCAAAAACATATCATGAATAGAATAAAAAGTTGATATTCCTCTCACCATGAGAAAGAAACTACTCCCATTGGCAGGGGTAGCAGGTCCAACCTGGCTTTGAGCTTGATTAATACTGGGGTCTAACTTGCTATTCTTATCTAGTCATTTTCTAAGCTGGATTTTCAGGGTTTAAAAATTATTCAAATAAAATCAATTTAGTGATGTAGCCACTGTTAATCTTGAATACTTCTATATTACACAAACTTCTTCTATTCCCAAACCAACATCTTTCAAATCAAGATATGTCAAATCATCATGAAATATGTTGTTGTATATTTGTCAAAATCAAAGTATACGATTTTCCAATTTCCTATCACATCTTCCCCATTATAACCATTTTTTCTCAAATAGATCTTAAAATAATTGGATAAAGATATTTTTCTCCAAAGAATTACCCATCATTAATTTGTGTCACTTACACAAATAAGCCAAATGTGTATGTTTTATTCTTACCTTTTCCTGAATTCTCCATTGATTCTTATTTAAAATAATTGAACATGAGTTCAGGTATATCACTTCCTCTATTACCCAATTGGACACCAAATTTTGGATTCTTTGTGAGTATCAAACTTAAAATACCTTTCTCCTGAACAAACACTTACTGGTTACAATCTTCTAATCTCCTATGCACAAAAGTTTATTTTTTCTTCGAAAACTAAGAGGAAATACTTTTTTTCTAAAAATTAAATGTTTACCTATTTGAACTCCTTTCTACAAAAACTACAATGACCTGGGATCCCTTCTTTGTCAAAAAATCTCTTACAATATAACTTAACATATAATATACCCAGAAGTCTCAAAATAACCTACTTTATGAGAGTATATTCTTAAATCAAATTTCCTTAATCATAAGATTAATATTAGGAAATAACTTCATTTTATACTACTTCTGTGACACAAAAAATAAACTCATGTTTTTAGTTTTATTTTCTTTTTCAGAGGAGAATGTGCAATATTCTGATTACTCTTCCCAATAAAAGAAGGGGAATAGATGAAAATCCCATCATCAAAATTAGTAATTTAAAATCAATATTAGCTGAAAATATTTCACTTTCTCCTATAAATGAGAATATAATTTCAAATGAAAGGATGTAAAAAGCTTAAAATAGTATGCAAAATCAGAAAAAAATTTGCAATTCTTGCAATAGAATTAAATATCAACTCCAGAGGTTTTTATTTAAAGAATAAGAATTTTCATGTTAGAGATATTAGAAAATCTCATGATGGTATTTCCACAGAAAAAAGATTCCTGATCAAGGAACACTTGAAATAATTTCATAACTTGTTTTTGATTACTATTTTTTCTGATCAGAAGTTTATTTTAACTATAGTATTGTATTATTTGAAATTAGCATTTTGAATTAATGAAGAACATTAATTCTATGGAAATATGTCTTTGGAAACATATATGTAAATGTATATAAATATTGGATTCTAATTTAAAATAAAAAATAGACAATTTAGAAAAATCAAATTCCCCATGTGACCAATTTAATACCTTTGAGAAATTCTTAGCTCCTGATCAAAATATTCATGATGATATTTAAACAAAAAATATATCACTTTAGTCAAAAAATAAAATACCAAATTTGACAGCTCTCCCTCTGTACATAAGATCTTTACTCAAGAGCTCACCCATTATTCTCAATCTAAGAGAGATTCCTCAATGTTATTAACATTTATATAATAGGCTCAAGCTAATAGTATAGCTTATCTATATCAAAATTCTATTTTATTCCAAAAATATGGATATTTTGAGCATAATATTTATTCCTTCAAAGTTGAATTTTTAAATTACTATTCCTCCAAATATTTCTTGCCTAGATCTTCACAAGGCATGATAGCCTTCAAGTTTCACTTCTGATTGGAAAACACTTACTATTCTTTTATTATGACTTTTTTAAAAATAAGAATTTAGTCAAAAGAGGATTGTTGAGGATTCAAATGGCTGAATTGAAGGAATGAGCTTCAGATAAGATAAAAAACAGAATTATGAGACTCTAAAAATGGAATTGGAATAAAATATATGACTTTTTAACTCTCATATATATCTTGAATAATTACTTTAAGGTCAGAATTTCATTCAATATTTGTAAGCTACATATTTGTACACACCTTTACCCCAGACTTTGACTTGAAAGCATGTTACTAACCTTTCATTAAATTTATTTTGATGAAATATGTTTTTAGCCACTATGAGTAGAATAAATAAGCATTTCAAAATTAAATATTGTTTTCTTCCTTCCTTCAAAACCCATGCCATCATTGTTTTCAAAAATGGAAACGTTCATGCTAAAAAGATATCTTATAGCTCTTCAAGCTTCGTTGGCACCAAGCTATTTTTCCCTCAAGTGAAAATTCCAATTTTAATTTTCAGGAGATTTGTATCTTGGGAGTTTTGTGTCTCAAGATCCAAAAAAACAAAAAATATCTCATTGTAATAATTATTGTCTACTTTTTATGGTTTTTTAATGTGAGAAGAAATCTTGAAAGTCTTCTCTATCAATTTTCCACCTCATTTTACTTTTACAATTATATCAAGCATTATAATTGAATTCTCATCCTCATGATCTGTAATTTCAATTTTTTGGAAACATTTGTGGGAGCCACCTTTAAAGTTTCTTATTTGTAAAATGTAGAAAAATTAATATATCAATTAATTTTTCTTCGTAACAACTCCTAATCTGGTGTGGATCTCTTTGGATTGAGAGAAAACACTCATTATAAACTACTAAGCTGTCCGATTCAATGGGAAGCAGATTGTCATTTGGTATTTAATCAGAAAATGTTGGAGACCAGACTAACCAGTATCAAATTCTCTTATTTTCCATAAATATTTATATATTCATAAGAAAGAAATCTATGAAGAAATTTTATGCAACCTTGTTGAGGGGCTAGAGGTTTATTTTGAATATTTGATGGAGCTTGGGTTCAATTTCTATCAAATTATTCTCAAACATTTGTCCAACCCATGGACACACTAGGTTGGGTCCTTGCAAGAGTCAAGCTGGAAAAAGAGTGTATATGCAAATCTCTCATAGCTTATTGCTATTTTTAAAGCATTAATAACAGAATGGCTCAGATTATCTTTCAGGAAATTAACTCAAATGACTTACACATAACATGTATATGATCATTTTACAGAAATATCCTTACACAGTTTATCCATAAATTTGAAAATAATACCATATTTCAGAATATAATTTTTTGAAAGGTATTTTAATAGCTTTATGGAATCAACATAAAATGTTAAGTAAATTTGAACTTCAGAATATTGGGATCCACAAGAATGTATTAAACTCAAGTTTAAAAAGCTTATTAGGTACACAAAAGTTACTAAAAAAACATTCTTGTATATGCTCCTATAGTATTTCTTGTACAATTTTATCAATATGTAATACAAATAATAAATTTCATCTTCCCTTAAGTTTATAAAATTTCTTGTATTCCAGTCTTTATGTTTTGTGTAAATGTTTTCCAATCATATTTTTTTTTGATTTCTTGATTTTGAAAATTCTATCATTTTTTGGATTTATTTGTTTTTGTATTTAATGTGTTGATTTTTTTAAATCTCTTTATTATTTACTTTAATGCATTTCTCAATTTTCTGTTTTTTATTTCAGGTCCTTTCTTAGTTTTTACCCATTTTTCATAAAATTTTCAGTTGCTTTTCTATGAAACTTAGGGTCCATGTTGAATCTTGTTTTTCAATCATTTGAAAGGAAAGGTTATTTACCGACTTTCCTTTGAATTTTCAATCAATTTTATATTGATTTTATTTCACTTCAATATATAATTTTTTTTCTTTTTATATTTTTTTTCATTTTAAAATAAGAATAATTTTTGTTTTTTCACTCTCTTGTTAATTTTGTTAGATTCATGGAATTTATTGTGCTAAAACCTTTAAGATTTTTTTATCAATTTTTATTTAATTTTGTTTTTTTCCTGTATTTGATGTTATTTTTTTTTGGATATTTTAGGGTTTAGATACACTGGAATCAGTGTGTTACCATGATTCTAGCATAATAGTAATCACTTGTTTGTGCTAATCCTACTGCAAAAAAATGATTACTAGTACAATGGAATCAGTGTAAGACACGTATTCAAGTGTATCTCCTGCCCAGGATCTTGGAAAAAGACAATTCAATTAAAATATTAAAAAAGAAATTTATCAATAAAAAATGATGAGAAATAAATCAAGCATAAATCAAGTCAAATATGAAGAAAAAAAACAATCAAAATAATTAAATGAAATAAGAAAGTTTAAATAAATTAATAAAAAGCATGTTGAAACAAATGGAAGCAAAAAAAGTTAATTCAAAGAAAATTGACAAAAAAGAAAAAAATTGAAATAATATGGAATAAAAAAAGATGAATCTTAAAGGAAAAGAGGAGTGAACTTAAAATTCAAAAAGAATAAAAGTAAAAAAGTTGAAACAAATAAAATTCCAAACATATACTTCAAAATTTGAAAAAAATGTCATTTCCATTTCTTGTTCAAATAATTCTTAGTGATTATTGATGTTTTTCTTTAAGTTTCATCTATGTAATTGACAAAGTTTGAAATAACAAAAAACACTGAAAAAGAGACCTAAAAGATTTGGGAGATACATAGCTGAGCCAAAAAATTAAAAGTGGTCAAACCAAGATATGGAAAGCTCAAATATTGAATTATTCAACTTTTCTTCAATTTAAATTTAGATAATTTGTGAGAACATTTATAATAAAAAATGATTAGGTGTGCTTAAAGCCATTACAGAAATGGGAATAAATTCAAGAAGATATTTAAAATTACCAGATTGTGTTATTTCATGGCTAACAAAAGTCCATAAACAAAGGATTTCTGATCAAAAAATGACATTTCCAATGAAAATTTTCATTTTTTCAAAGCAAGCTGATGGATCTATATGGAACAATTGAAGTGGTCAGTGTCACAGGAACTCTTGGGAAAAAACAAGAGTGGCATGGCACTCAGGAATCAGGAACTAACTTGGAGGGCTCCAAAAGAATAATATGTTTCTTGAAGAGAAATTGAGAGCAGTACAACATATGCAAAAGATAAGAATTAAGTCAAAGGCCAAAGAGCCAACCAAATGAAACCTCAATTCACTGTTTCAACCTTCCAGAAAGAACAATGGAGTTAGTAAAGGATATGACCACCAATATTGACTGACAGGCAAAAAAAGAAGTGCAAATGACTGACTGAAGACTATCATTATTAGATTTAATAATGAAAATAAAATAAAAATAAAAATAAATCCAATATATCAATTAACTGGGGAAAAGTCCTGAGGGGTGAAAAGGTGGCCAGTATATGTGAAAAGCTGAAAGACCAATACTGGAAGGGGAGTAACCCAACTTTATTGACTGGATTGAGTCAATACAGATATATCAATCTTGAAATGTAAACTTTGTGCCTTGAATTCCCACAGTGAAATATGAATTGGCCCAAAAGGGTCAGTGCCATAATGGTTTCCTGAATATATCCTGTATGGACCAGTTGACTTTTCCAATGAGTGTGGAAGTGCTTTATGCCTTGAGAATTTTCTCAATGTTCAACCTCTTGAAATAACTCCTTGAAGAACATATAGGTGAAACACCAACACCTGGAAAGCCAGGGAGTTGGGGTCCTCAAATGACCTTCTGGTCACTGCCATAAATTGTCAGACTGAGGGGCTGGAGTATATCCTTGAAAAGGGTGATGGATTTGGGGACTTGATTCATAATGGAAGAATTGAGTACTGAAACCTTCCCCATTGGTGTCAGCCTGTGACTCAAAACCAGAGCACAAGAATTACAGCCAAATACCATAAACCAATGGTAAAGCCAAGATACCACCAAAACATGGAGCTGAGCCAAATAAGCTCAAAAGCTATCAAAAAAAAGAGAAAAACAACCACTTTCAAAACACACAAGTCCAACCATCATAGGAAAAGGAATAACAAAGTTATTCCTGCTCAAAGGTTTTTCTGAGCATAAACCTTATTTGTCACCTCTCATCTGAAATAAAGGGGGAGAGGCTTAACCCAAAAAAATGGGTATTGAAATTGAAGCTCTAATTCAGTGCTATCCAATGGTACTAGCCAAATTGAGCTAGCACCAGAGATACAGGAGTTATGGCCAAAATAAGGTCAAATAAGGGTGAACAAAATATTCATCTCTCATCTAACTTCTACAGTTTTGGTGTGAGATACCTAAAGTAGGGTCTTTTTGGAAAGAGAAAAATAAGGGTTATCTGATGGCTCCATCAATTTTCCCATATATCATCTAGAACAAACGTTATGGGGAAAACAAGCTCCATACAGATTTTAAGCAAATCATAAATATGTACAAAAGATCTTGTACATAGCATAACTTTGCCATATTTAATGATAGCCATATCAAATGAGGTACCATTGTGTAGAGCACACCCAATTCTACAAAATGAACCAACATTGAGCGTGATATCTCAAAAACAACAAAGTTATGGCAATTTTAAGGTCAAAATCCCACAATTAGACCAATACAGCCTTACTGTGGGATAATCTCCCATACCTATGATTATAAGGTGTCAAAGAGACAAAGAAGCTTGTTTATAATTGAATACTGGGGTCCTTTACAGGTTTCTTACAACATTCTTCATGTAATAAATTCCAGAAGAGGGCTATGTGTGTCAGCATGTGACTCAAAACCAGAGCACAAGCATGACAGCCAAAATACCATAAACCAACAGTATAGCCAAGATACCACCAAAACATGGAGCTGAGCCAAATTAGCTCAAAATGTATCAAAAGAAAGAGGAAACTAACCCCTTCCCAAGTATACAAGTCCCATCATCATAGGACAAAGAATAACAAAGTCATTCATGCTCAAAGTTATTGCTGAGCATAAACCGTAATTTTCACCTCTAAGCTGAAATACAGAGGAAGAGGCTCAACACCATCAAATGGGTATTAAAAATGAAGCTCTAAGTCAGGGCTATCAAATGGTATCAGCCAAACTGAGCTAGCACCAGTATTACAGAAGTTATGGTCAAATTCAGGCCAAATAAGGGTGAACAAAACATTCACCTCTCATCTACCTTCTACAGTTTTTGTGTGAGATACCTAAAGTGGGGACGTTTTGGAAAGAGCACAATCAGGGCTATTTGATGGTGTCATCCATTTCCTCATATCTCAACTAGAACAAAAGTTATACTGCAAACAAGCCCAATACAGCTTTTGCCCAAAACATGCATACGTACAAAATATCTTGTACATGGGATAACGTTGTCATATTGAAGGATAACCATATAAAGTAAGGTATAAATGTGTAGAGCCCATGCAGGGCTACACACTAAGCCCATTTTGAGATTGATATCTCAAAAACTGACAAAGGTATGGCTGTTTAAAGGTCAAAATCCCACATTTTGTCCAATACAGTCTTACCATGGGATAATGTCCCATAACCACAATTATGAGGTGACAAACAGACAAAGAAGCATTTTTATAGTTGAATACCTCATACGTAAGTCAATACTGGGGTCCCATACAGTTTCTGTACAGCATTCTACGCATCATACATGTCAGAAGAGGGCTATGTGGTCCCCAGATGAAAGTTTTCACCCTGTATTGGTGAATACTGCCAAGATGTGGTTTCAAAACCCCATCTGAGCCCAATACAGGCTGTACAGGGCCTTGCAAACCACAGGCCTGTCTCAGAGAGTGAAAAAATCTTCACTTCCTCTGTGTGGAAAGGTCTAACAGCCCTTCCACCCCATTTCAAGATAAAAAGGAGGCTTTTCCAAGCCAGAAATGCTTTCATCATCCTGCTCTTACATTCCTACGTTTGGGGAACTCCTTTTGGCGTGGCATGAAATAAGGCAGTACCTTGAGTGGGAAATTATTGGTAAGTCTGTTTTGAATTTCAGAATTGTCCAATAACCATGGGTGCTAAGGTGTATTAGCTGCCCCTCTAAATAATACTGAATAGTCAGCCTACAGGGATCACAAAATCAAAATAAGATTTGTGGCTTTAACAGATAGAGAAGACTTATCAGCAGTCTCTAAATCAGAGCTATCAATAACACTCCAGTAAAAACTCTGATCTAAAATTTCTGATAAAATACACACTAAGATTTTATTTTATTTTATTTTAATAAAAGTGATGATAATATATATATATGTTTTGGCTTTCTGTTATTTTTATAAAACTGAAAAGAATATTTTTTTTTGTTTTTTTTTTTCAATAAGAATGATGAGAACATATATTTTTTTATGGTTTTAGGTTGATTAGAATGATTTTGTTTGATATAAGTACTAAGAATAAGACTACTGGATTTGATTCTTTCAGAATTTTTTCAATACTGAGTTTATATCACTACTACTTTTTTTTTGCTAATAACACTAAGCTTTAACTACGGTTATACTACTATTCTTGACTAATACTAAGCTACTGCGCTTTCACTATGGTTATACTACTATTCTTCACTAATACTAAGCTACTGAGCAAGGCTACTGAGCTTTTCACTATGGTTATACTACTATTCTTCAATAATATTAAGCTACTGAGCTGTTACTATGGTTATACTACTATTCTTCACTAATACTAAGCTACTGAGCAAGGCTCCTGAGCTTTTACTATGGTTATACTACTATTATTCACTAATACTAAGCTTATTGAGCAAGTCTACTGAGCTTTTCACTACTAAAACACTACTACTATTCTAGATATCCTGCTAGTTCAGGGATGGTGGTGATCCTGGATAGTGGGAACTTGTTCCATGATGATGGGAAAAATGTGGGAGAGAGGACCTCTATTTATAGCTTTTGGGCCTCCATAGAGCTTCTAAAAATAGGGTACTTAGAAAAAATCATAGTTGAGAGGTTTTAGCTGGTGAGACGTGTAGTTTTGGTGTAGCAGCGTGTTTTCTGAGAGAATTATGCTGGTGGTGCTTTTTCTTATCAAAATCATGTGATGTATTTGAGATAATTTGGCTGGTGAGATTTTCTTTTTGCCAAGAAAGTGGAGAAAATACAGCTCCTGACAATTGAGCTTTCTTCTAGTCATATGATATATATGAGAAAATTATGCTGGTGTTTCTGTTTCTTATAAAAATCATGTGATGTCTTTGAGATAATTTTGCTGGTGAGACTTTCTTCTTATCAGAGTCATGTGAGGTAATTGAGATAATATGGCTGGTGATGTTTTCTTGAAGGTGGGGAAAGTATTTTTTGTTTCTATTTTCAAATATGTTATGAGAGAATTATGCTGGTGTTTCTGTTTTAGTATTGTATCATTTCATATGGAGATTGCATCATTTCTATCAAGTTTGATGTGTGTCATTATTAGTAAGCAAGAATTTGTTCTTGGAAAATATATTTTAATTTTATGCATAGCCTTGAGGTATCTCTTCTTTAAATTGAATCAAGGTGGGGAAAATATTCTTGTTTCTATTTTTTTGGTATGTTATGAGAGAATTATGCTTGTGGTGCTTTTTGGTATCAAAATCATGTGATGTCTTTGAGATAATTTGACTGGTGAGATTTTCTTTTTTCCAAGAAAGTGGAGAAAATACAGCTCCTGATAATTGAGCTTTCTTCAAGTCATATGATATATATGAGAAAATTATGCTGGTGTTTCTGTTTCTCATCAAAATCATGTGATGTCTTTGAGATAATCTTTCTGGTGACATTTTCATCTTTGGTGACTTTGTTACGTATTTCCTGAGAGAATTCTGCTGGTGTTTTTGTTTTATTATTGTATCATTTCATATTGAGATTGCATCATTTCTATCAAGTTTAATGTGTGTCATTATTACTAAGCAAACATTTGTTCTTGGAAAATGTATTGTAATTTTATGCATAGCCTTGAGGTATTTCTTCTTTAAATTGAATCAAGGTGGGGAAAATACAGCTCTGATGCTGTGGTGCATCTTCATATAACTTTATTTAGATTAACTCCTTTTAATTGCATAATTTGGTATTGATGATGCAATCAGGTGGATAAATCCTTTGATACTATACTGTTTTGATAAGATCTTGAGGCTGTGTATTGTATATTTATTTTTGAAATTTGTAGTTGTAATATGTAAATATGTTTTGCGTAATTTGTTTTATTATCATTTTTTTCTTTTGTTTTATTGGTAAGATTGAAGCTGGTACTAATGGTATGGAATACCACATCCCCCTCTCCATTTAATGCTGTCCCCAGCATTCCAGTTGGAAAACTTGCCAATATCAATCATATCCATGTTGATCAATATCTTCTCCCTCTGATATTAAATCTTCATCTTCAATTTCTTCACTGCTGTCATTTTCTGACTCTGTACTTGATTGAGCTTTCTTTCCTCTGGGATAAAACCTCTTGATGTGACTTGCTGCAAGTTTTCTTGTACGTTTAGTTCAATCCAATTCTTCAAGCTCATAAGGTCCATTATCAATTTGATTTATGACTCTATAAGGTCCATTCCAACAGTTCTTGAAGAGTAAACTCCCACTGTGACTCAAGTGGTTTATTATAAACTAATACCAAGTCCCCTGGTTCAAGTGGATTTCTCAGTCTATGTGCCATCTTTTTGTCCAAATATTGAACTTATTTGTGTCTTGAATCTCTAAATTTCTCTGCTGCTGCTAATCTTGTTTCCTCTTTTGCTGCAATCTGTATATTTCTTGCTTCCAATAGTTCTTCTCTTGTTGATATTTTATTCCATTCAATGGCTAAATATGTATTTGTTTCAATATCAATTGCCAAAACAGCTTGCTGACCAAATTGAAGCTCAAATGGTGAGTATCCTATTGTTCTTTTTGTTGATATCCTATCTGTCAAAGTCACAATTGGTAAGTATTCTTTCCATTTGGATCCATTTTCACCACACATTTTTACAAGGGCATCTTTCAATTGTTTATGTCCTCTTTCAACCATTCCTTGTGATTCTGGGTAGTAAGGTGTAGTTATTCTGATTATTGATCCTGCTATTTTGACTGCTTCCTGTAGTTGTTTTCCAAATTCTGCTCCTCCATCAACTGTCACTTCTTTTGGAGCTCCATATTTACAAATCCATTCTGAGACTTATTTTGCAGTTAGCCTTGTTAATTCCACAGTTTCTGGCCATCCTGAAAAGTCATCTCTTGCTATAACTAAATATTTCCATCTTCCTGCCTTAATGTGAACCGCATCCATGCTGACTCTTTCAAATAAAGTAGATGTTATAGATATCTTTGCTTCTTCTTTTTGTTGCAAATGGCTCCTTTTTTTACATTCTTGACATGATTTGACCCATTTATTGACTATCTTTTTCATTCCTTCCCACCAATATCTTTTCTTGATTCTCCTGTATGTTTCATTTTCCCCTCTATGCCCCAGCTCTTCATGCAATTTCTTTAGTATCTGTTTCTGAGCTTTTTCATTGTATACAACTATTTGTGGATGTGCTTGATTTCTTCTTTTCAGCTTCCCTCCTTCTAAATAGAAATTCACTGATCTTCTTTTAAATTTCTTGAAGTATTCTTCCCCAATACTTTGCGGCTTTTTTAAACTATTCAAATATTCCTGCATATGTTTTCCAAATCCTTCCTGTTTTATTGGAATTTCAATATTGTTTTTTTTATTCCTTGATAATTTTCCCACTTTACTTGTATTTACTTCTTTTAGGCCAAATCCTGGATGTGGTTTAATCCAATCTTACTCTTCATCAAAGTCATCCCTTTCACTTTCTTCTTCATCTTCTCCTTTTGGTCTTCTTGATAACCCATCTGGCATAGTAAATGTTTTCCTAGTTTGTGTACAAGATCAAATGAAAAAAGCTGAATGTATGCCACCCATCTTGTCATGGGTGCATTTGGTAAGCAAGGTGTGTTGATCATTTCTATTAAAGCTTTAGCATCTACTTGAAGTTCAAAGTGTTTCCCCCATAATATTGTTTGAAGTTTTTTGAGTATTCTTGCTACACCACAAAGCTCTAATTTTGGCTGAGAGTATTTAGATTCTAGTCTGGAAAATGTTACTGATTCATATAGTACTGGTTTATCCTTTCCATTCTCATCCTCTTGCATAAGAACTGCACCAGCTGCAATATAACTTGAATCTATTGCTAATTTTATTTTTCCTGAATCTTTATCATAATTTAATGTCTTCAAAGTAATCTCTTCTCCTACTATTTTCCTGAGTTTTATAAAAGCTTCTTCACATTTTTCATCCCATTTCCACAGTACATCTTCCTTTGTAAATCTTCTCAACGGTGCTGAAACTTGTGAAAAGTTCTTGATAAACATTCTGACATATGCACATAATCCTAAGAATCCTCTAACTTCCTTCTTTGTTGTTGGTTTAGGCCAGTTTTGTATCTTGTTTATCTTCTGTTTTGAAATCTTTCTTCCTCCCAAAGACACAACATGCCCCACAATATCAAGTTCTGGAAAACAACATGCAAATTTTGATCCTGAAATTGTGAGTCCTACCTCTTCTATCCTGAAAATTATTCTTTCTAATGTTACTGCATATTCTCAAACAAATCTTCTTATGAGCTTATTCTCCTTCAATCTTTCATGCTGATATGTTGATCTGGGTCCTTTAATTCCTCCATCATCTATGAATATTCCAAGGTGGTATGGTATTTCCTCCTGAAGTATCCAAGTCATTTGTGCTTGATAAACTGCCACAGAGTTTGTTGCTCCTTGAGATAGTCTTGTAAGCTGAAGTCTTCCAAGTGGTGTTTCAAATGTTGTAAGGGGTCTTGTAGTAATATCCAATTCTCTTTCATTGTATCCTCCCATAATATCTCCCAATCCATAACATGCTCTTCCTGAAAATGATCCTACAAACGCATCAACATTTGGTGGTAATCCTGCATCTTTTATTGTTACTTTATTGAGGTCTACTGTTGGGCTTTGCCACACAAAGTACTGGGCTGTTATAGCTTGATGTTGATTGTTCATAGAGTCCTGTATGTATTCCTTTCCTGACTAGTTCAATAAATTAAGGTAAAATTGATTTTGGTATTGGTATTGGTTTCTTTTGCCATGGTTCATGTGGTATAACTGGTATTTTATAAGGTTTTCCATAAGAATGTTTTAGTACGCCTCTTTCTTCACAAAATGCTATAGCCTTTTGACTTATTAATAAAACATTCTTTAATAAATTAATATCTTCTTCTGATAACCATCCAGATGGTCCAAAGTTGATCATTCAAATTCTTTCTTCTGTAACTTTTGATGTTTCAAAAAATGGAGGTGGGTTAGGTGATAGGGTTGTTTCATATGGATCTCTTGATAATTCAGGTCTTTCCAAAGGTGGATTCAGCTCTTGAGGAATAGCTTCATTGACTGGTCTAACCTTCTTGAGTACTGACTTATATTTTGCAGCATTGGCTTGAGATTCCATGATTATTGGTCTGGTTTTAAAGTATAAATTGATATATATATATATTTTTTTAATTTTTTATAATAATTTTTTTTAGTTGAAATAAAAACAGTCTTTTCAGTTCTTTCTTTTCTTTTTGTTCATAATTTTATTTGAGTTGTAGTTTTAAGTCATGCAAGGACTTTACCTCTAGGTGGATAAAACCCAGTATATTAGGTATACCAAAACCTGCAGTTTAATGTCATACAAGGACATTTGTGAACCCTAGTCCTGAGTTTACTGTTTTACTTGAAGCTTTCATTATTCTATTATTCACCTTTGTTTTACTATTGATATCTTCTTTTTTTAATTTTCTTGATTACTTGATTTACTTGCATCTTCAGCCCTCTGGTGTGCTACCCCTGTAGTTTGAGTCATACAAAGACTAATTTTGGCCATCTGGGAACCACCCTTTAGTTCAAAGTCATACAAGGACTAATTTTAGCCTTCAGGTTGCTACCCTGTAGTTTAAAGGCATACAAGGACTAATTTTAGCCTTCAGGTTGCTACCCTGTAGTTTAAAGTCATACAAGGACTAATTTTTTATTTATTTGATCTGTTCTGTTATCCTTTATGTTAATCAGACCTTTTATTTTATTTTGATGTTTTTATTTTTTTTATATTTGTTGAAACAAAAAAAAATTGTTTTATGTTGAATTTTTTTTTTTTTGTGTTGAAATTTTTTTTTTTATATGTTGAAATTTTTTTTTTTATGTTGAAAATTTTATATTTTTTTTTTTGGTTGCAAATTTTTTTTTTTATGTTGAAAATTTTTTTTTTTGTTTTTTTTATGGTGTTTAAATTGATGAGTGATGTTGAATGAGGTTTCAATGTGAGGAGTGTTGTTATATTTTGAAATGGTGTAGTGGTTAGTAATTCTGGGTTGCTTTCAACTTTCACCAAATTTGAAACAGGTTCAATTTTCCCCCTCTGGCAGTAATTCTGCTGCCGGACCTGTCAGTTTCAGAAATAGGGTAACCATGCTGGGTAGCATATTCTGAGCCTTGAGAAATCTTAGTGATGCAATTTGGTATCGTTGTGTTCCTTGATTCTTTCAACACAATTAATGTTTGAAAACTTGTTGTCATTGAGGGTGCTGAACCTTGATCATGATTTGAGAAGTACTGATTTGAATTTGCTTATTTAAAATGCTGGAAGGATGTGTGCTTGTTAAAGATTGGCTAAACTCATTAACATGGGGCTATAAGATCTTCATCCAGTATAAATTGTAGTAGCCTTTTGGTGAGCTGAATTATTTTCTGTATTGAGGTGTTCATTTTATGACCGGTGGTCATAATTTGACATTTCAAATTCTTTGATCTTCCTTTTCTGTATCTGAATGGCCTAGCTTGTTTGGTTGGTCTTTCTTCCCTGTCTTGATCTAGCTTTCTTTCTTTTATGGCAAACTATGACCGGCAGTCATAATTTTGACATTTTGAACTTCTTCTATCTTCTTTTTCTGTATCTGAGCAGCCTAGCTTGTTTGGTTGGTCTTTCTTCCCTGTCTTGATAAATTTGTCTTGCTTTTATGGCAACCTATGACCGGAGGTCATAATTTTGACATTTTGAACTTCTTCAATCTTTCTTTTCTGTATCTGAACAGCCTAGCTTGTTTGGTTGGTTTTTCTTCCCTGTCTTGATATAGTTTTCTTGCTTTTAGGGAAAATTATGACCGGCAGTCATAATTTTGAAATTTTTAACTTCTTCTATCTTCCTTTTCTGTATCTCAATGGCCTATCTTGTTTGGTTTATTTTTCTTCCCTGCCTTGATATAGTTTTCTTGCTTTTAGTGTGTATTATGACCGGCAGTCATAATTTTCACATTTTTAACTTCTTCTATCTTCTTTTTCTGTATCTGAAGGGCCTAGCTTTTTTGGTTGGTTTTTGTTTCTTCTTGTTTTCCTTTCCATATTTTATCTCTTCCTGTCTCAAAGAATTAAATTATGACCAGCGGTCATAATTTTGACATTTTGAGCTATCTATATCTTCTTTTGCTGTTTCTTCACACCATCTTTTCATTGTTTTTTTTTCAAAAAAGAGAAATAACATTAATAAAGGCATATGGGCCCACACTTCCCCAAGCTTGTGCCATTTTTTTTATGAGGTGGCGTAAGAACAGATAACCACCCCTGTTTTTTTAAATAAAATCATGATACTTGTACATTGAAAAAAATCTCTTGGAAAATGTTGAGTTTGAAGTCCTTTATTGAACACTGATTTATAGCCTTGAGTGATAAGATACTTGAAAAAAAAATGGAAAAATTGAAATTCTTCTTTGACAAGGCAGGAGGTCACTGCCCAGAATTACAGGAATTTTGAAAAAGATTTTTTTTTATGTTTTTGAATGATTTTAAATTCCTCTTTCATAAGGCAGGAGGTCACTGCCCTGATACTAATACAGATATGAAAATAATTCTCTTTTTTTAGGTTATTTCCTTTATCATTTTTTGCTATTTTTTATGATGGTTTTTTTTTCTTTTTTTTTAATTGGCGATTAAAATTGGATTACTTCAGCTCTTATTGAGATATATTCAACCTTCTGTTGTGAATTACTGAAAGACATATGTCCTTCAATATTTCTCCAAGTATCTATTTGCGTTGTTTTCTTTGTGTATTTTGTTTCCATTCTGAAACAAAACTTTTGACTTCATGAATAAACATGTACCCAAAATCACACCAGCAAAGAGTTCCTCCCAAGATTCCCAAACCATCTAGATTCAGATCTTCTTGAGCTCATAACATTTTGTGATACAGTCCTTCTATTGTCATTTGATAATATCCATAAGGCTTCTTCCAGTAAGGATTCCGTAAATTTCCTTTGATTCCAATAGTGGTTAGTAATTCCAGAAAATCAACATTTGTAAGATTTGATCCAGATAGTTCTGGAAGATATTTGGTTTGAATTATTGGTGAATCTAGCTCATAATCATACAGTTCTTTAAATGTTATTATTGGAAGTATTACATGATCTTCCACTCCTTCATATTCTGGTATGTCTTTCTGTATGCCATTTTGATTCTGGGAGTCATTTGGTAATCCATATGTAATTCCTTGATTTTGATCAAATAAATCAGTTGAGCTTGAAAAGAAGCAAATTTGATCATAGGAATCATTAGATTCTTCTAGAATGCTAAGTCCAGCTAGCCTTTGTGTATTTTCTGATAACTCTCCTTCTTCTAGGTCTTCGAACATTCTGCTTTGTTTATATTTATCTTCCCAATTTCCATTATTTTGTTGAAATAACTTCAATTCATCTTCTGATTCTACCAATTTTCCTTCTAGAACTATTTCCATTCTTTGTTTAATCCCTTTTTTAATATAACTATCCCAAACTTGATCCATTTTGTCTTCAGTAATTATGGAAATTTCCTTTTCCAATTCTTCAAATTTTCTTTTTGCCAATGGCTTGATTATGCTATCTTTTGGTTCTTCACTTAGGAAATCTTTTTCAGTATCACCAATGTACCCAGTTTCCTCTTGAAATAGATTGAAACAGTCTTCTGAAATTCTTGAGGAATTTGCTTCACGTGGCTTCAGATCCATTCTGAATTTCTTCCGTGGGCTTTTTACTTGATCTTCTTTGTTCATATCACTTAACTCAAGTGCTAGCCATTCCTCTGGGTCTTCTATGGCTCTGTCCAAATTTCTTCTCATCTTCTTTAGTTCCTCTTTGATTTTTTCTATTGCTTCACTATCTTCTACCTTCACTTCATCCTCTTTGGGATCCTTCCCATTAGATTTTCTTTCAGTTTGAGGTGGAATACTTTCTTTAGAGAAAGATAATATGCTAATATTTTCTTCATCTATTATCTGGTTGAAATTTTCAAATACTAAGAAGTCCCGGTAATTTTTCTCCTCATTACCAGTAGTGACTTCAAGATTTTTAATTTGACCAATTGGTTTCAAAAAGTCATCTGTTGATTTTGATGTGTAAGGGCTGATTTTGAATTCTGCTTTTAGGGCTATTTCCTGAGTTATGACATTCAACTCATTTTTATCATCAAAAATAGCTGAGAAGAATATTTTGTTAGGTCCAAGAAATATTTTCTTCACTCTTGTTGAAGATCGACTTTCTGTTTCCTCTGTTTTGTTTCTTTTGGATGATTCTGCTTGATGTACTGACCATTTTCCAATCTCTGAAGATGCACAAAGTTCCATACCACTGGGTGGAGAAATTTTCCAACCCATGGCTTGAGGGTTACATATTGGTAAACATAATCAACATCCATCTTGCTCTGGATAACTAAATATTTCCCCTTGCTTGTGTGAAAATTCCAATTTAACATTATTATCTGCTAAAAATGGTCTTCCAAGTATAGTGTGTACAGCTCCTTTTGCTATGAATAAATGAATTTCTTTTTCTTCTCCTGGTATCATAGTAATTGGTGTAAATTCTGAGGGTCCAACCAAAGATGTTGTATGTCCACCAATTTCTCTGAGATTCATATTGAGATTTCTACTTGTAAGTGAGGCTTTAATTGCAATTTCCCTGGTATTATATTAATTTCTGATCCCATATCCACCAATGCCATTGTAGGATATTCTTCTCTTCCAATAAATACTTCCATAAATTCAAGTGGGCATGCATAATGTAATCTTGGGGTATCATAGTCCCGTAGCTTTAATGAAAGTAGTCTTTCTTGAATATTTGAGGTATTGACTGATTTTATCACCTCTTTTTCCTGGGTAGTTAAATTTTGTAATTGATCAATAAAGGTTGGTGACATTGATAATATTTCTTCAAGAGTAAGATTTATTTTTTTTTCAAGTATTTTCTTCATCACATGTTCAATTATTCGCTTTGGATTATTGGCTGTAGATTTTATCTTGTTCTTTAATTCCATCTTTTGTGATTCCTGTCTGAGTACCTCCTTATTCTTTTCCTTGGAAATGATTTCAATATCATCATTATCTACTTCCTTTCCTTCTTGTGTTGTCTTGTATTTTGTTGGAATTAGAACTCTTGTTTCTTCTTCTGCCTCATCTTCCTCATGGTAGGAACCTGGTATCTTCTTTTTAAAGGGTTTGTGTGTTTCAGTTTTATCCTCTTGCTGGGTTTGACTTTGAATTTCCCGTCTTGCAGCTCTTTGCCTTGTCTTTCTAAGCCCAACATTTATTTGAATATTTTCATTTGCTGGTGATATTTGAGGAGGTTTCCAGTTTCCCCATTCTTCTATTTGAGCTATAGCTGTTGCCTTCTCACCTTTGCTTTCCTCAATTACTGTTGTTTCTTGCTTATTTGGGGGTGGATTTGATTGTTCCATCATTTTCTTTGTAAAATCCTCCTGCTCTTTTGCAAATTTAGGGCCCTGTGTGGGTACTCTTTGAAAATTTGGAAATAGATATGTTCCTCCACGCTTCAAGATCATTCTTTTCTCCAAGTCTTCTGTGAGATGCTTACATCTTATTGCGGAACTTCCTTCTTCTACGCATTAATAACACTTCAATGGCTGTCTTGGAGACATTTGAGCTGGAAAATATGGTTGATAACCAGAAGATATGGGTGGTAACAGATATCTTGGCCTGAATGGCTGTGAGTTTTGCGTAGCTTTCTGATCTTGATTATTGCCTGCTTGTGTTTTATTTGGAGATTCAACTACTTCTGAAAGGTGTTTGAGCTGATTCAATACTTCCTTAACTGATTCCTTCCCAGTATCCTTTGATTGATGCCCTTGCGGCTGAGGATTTTGAATTTTTTGGGTAAGATCTTTCATTTGCTTTAAGACTTCTTCCCAGCTTTCCTCTTCAAGCCTAGCTTTCTTCTCTTGTGACTTTGGTTGTGAAAATTCCTTCTGTTGAATTAAGACTTTGGCTTCTAAATCTTGTTCAATATATAACTTTAAGATTTCCAATCTTGGAATGATATAACCACCATCCAAAGCTTGCACCATGGCCTTATCTTTAATCATTTCTTTGTAAATAGATTCCTGAACACTTGAGGAAAGACTGGCTAAATTTTCTTGATTGTGATTGATATCTCCTTGTATATATTGATACCTTTTGAGATAATTAATAATGAATTCATATTCACCAATGAACTTTTTATATTGAGTCATATTTCTAATTCCTCCTTTGTGTTGAATCTTTGTAAATAATTGAGTAATTCAGAAAAGCTTGTATCTTCTTTCAGGTGACACTGTTCCCCATCTCCTCTTCATATCCAATTTTAATTTCTCCCAATCGCCAGTTTCATATCCAGGCATTCCTTCAATATGGTAGCTAATTTCTTGATCTTTAGTCCAAAAGGATATCTGTCTTGCTATATCCCTTCCACTTTCTCCTTCAATTTCTGCTATATTTTCTACTCTTTTAATAAATCTTTCCTCTTCCTTTCCATCAAACCATATTTGGTCTGATCTTGACAATGGGTGTATTGTTTCATGGGATTTCTTGTTGAAATGGGCTTGAAGCCTTTGCATGAATATTAACCCACTTTGGTAGAGTATTTGGTCTTTGTGAAGTGAATGGAGTTGATGAGGCCATAGGCCTTAAAAGTGGTGATGGTGACCCTTCCTGTCTAAAGATTCTTGGCATGCTTGTAGCTTATTCCATTGGGCTTTTTTCTGCGGTAAAACTTGACTCTTTCCTTTTCCCTTCTTTTTTAAGGGGTTCAATTAATTCTTGTTGCATTTCCAAAATTCTTTGATGAAGTCTTTCTACATCAGAAATATCTTCTTGTCTCTTTGCATGGTCTCTTCATTTATAATTTCTTCTTTGGATTAATCTGGATTTTGTGGTATCTTAGATGATGATTCTGAATCCATTTAGATATATTCTTTGTTGATTTTCTCTTTTTCAATTTTGTTTTTAATTTCAAATAGTTCCTTGAGTAATTTATTAAAATAATCTGTAACTATCTTTTGATCTTTCTTCTTGGTTCTGGGTGTACCAACTGGTATACTATAATCTATAGGTGATTCTTCTCCAGGTGGTGTTTCTCCTCTTTTTGGATAATAATAGTGAAATGATTTTGTTGAACAACTTGATGGTGAAAATGATTTAGAATTTTGTGGTTTTTCTGATTCCAGATTGACTTGATAGGCTTTTGAATATTTTTTTTTGATTGATAAAAGGCTTTTATGGATTGAATTTGAATGTTTTTTTTAAAAATTGACAGATTATTGATTAATGAAGTTGTTGTTGGCCACTGTTGGGACACCAGATGTGGGGACTCCTTTTGGTGTGGGATGAAATAAGGCAGTACCTTGAGGGGGAAATTATTGGTAAGTCTGTTTTGAATTTCAGAATTGTCCAATAACCATGGGTGCTAAGGTGTATTAGCTGCCCCTCTAAATAATACTGAAAAGTCAGCCTACAGAGAATCCCAAAGTAAAATAAGATTTGTGGCTTTAACAGATAGAGAAGACTTATCAGCAGTCTCTGAATCAGACATATCAATAACACTACAGTAAAAACTCTGATCTAAAATTTCTGATAAAATACACACTAAGATTTTTATTTTTTTTTATTTTAATACAAGTCATGATAATATATATATATATGTTTTGGGTTTCTGTTATTTTAATCAAACTAATGAGAATATTTTTCTTTGTTTTTTTTTAAATAAGAATGATAAGAATATAAATTTTTTTATGGTTTTAGGTTGATTATAATGATTTTTTTTATATGAGTACTAATAATAAGACTACTGGATTTGATTCTTTTAGAATTTTTTTTAATACTGAGTTTATATCACTACTACTTTTTTTTTGCTAATAACACTAAGCTTATGAGCAAGGCTACTAAGCTTTAACTACGGTTATACTACTATTCTTCACTAATACTAAGCTACTGAGCTTTCACTACGGTTATACTACTATTTTTCACTAATACTAAGCTACTGAGCTTTTCACTACGGTTGTACTACTATTCTTCACTAATACTAAGCTACTGAGCAAGGCTACTGAGCTTTTACTACGGTTATACTACTATTCTTCACTAATACTAAGCTACTGAGCAAGGCCACTGAGCTTTTACTATGGTTATACTACTATTCTTCACTAATACTAAGCTTATTGAGAAAGGCTACTGAGCTTTTCACTACTAAAACACTACTAATATTCTAGATATCCTGCTAGTTCAGGGATGGTGGTGATCCTGGATAGTGGGAACTTGTTTCATGATGATGGGAAAAATGTGGTAGAGAGGACCTCTATTTATAGCTTTTGGGCCTCCATAGAGCTTCTCAAAATAGGGTACTTTGAAAAAATCATAGTTGAAAGGTTTTTGCTGGTGAGACGTGTAGTTTTGGTGTAGCAGTGTGTTTGCTGAGAGAATTATGCTGGTGGTGCTTTTTCTTATCAAAATCATGTGATGTATTTGAGATAATTTGGCTGGTGAGATTTTCTTTTTGCCAAGAAAGTGGAGAAAATACAGCTCCTGACAATTGAACTTTCTTCTAGTCATATGATATATATGAGAAAATTATGCTGGTGTTTCTGTTTCTTATCAAAATCATGTGATGTCTTTGAGATAATTTTTCTGGTGAGATTTTCTTCTTATCAGAGTCATGTGAGGTAATTGAGATAATATGGCTAGTGATGTTTTCTTGCAGGTGGGGAAAGTGTTTTTGTTTCTATTTTTACATATGTTACAAGAGAATTATGCTGGTGTTTCTGTTTTAGTATTGTATCATTTCATATGGAGATTGCATCATTTCTATCAAGTTTGATGCATGTCATTATTAGTAAGCAAAAATTTGTTCTTGGAAAATATATTGTAATTTTATGCATAGCCTTGAGGTATTTCTTCTTTCAATTGCATCAAGGTGAGGAAAATATTTTTGTTTCTGTTTTTTACATATGTTATGAGAGAATTATGCTGGTGGTGATTTTGCTTATCAAAATCATGTGATGTATTTGAGATAATTTGGCTGGTGAGATTTTCTTTTTTCCAAGAAAGTGGAGAAAATACAGCTCCTGACAATTGAGCTTTCTTCAAGTCATATGATATATATGAGAAAATTATGCTGGTGTTTCTGTTTCTCATCAAAATCATGTGATGTCTTTGAGATAATCTTGCTGGTGACATTTTCATCTTTGGTGACTTTGTTACATATTTTCTGAGAGAATTCTGCTGGTGTTTCTGTTTTAGTATTGTATCATTTCATATGGAGATTGCATCATTTCTATCAAGTTTGATGTGTGTCATTATTACTAAGCAAACATTTGTTCTTGGAAAATGTATTGTAATTTTATGCATAGCCTTGAGGTATTTCTTCTTTAAATTGAATCAAGGTGGGGAAAATACAGCTCTGATGCTGTGGTGCGTCTTCATATACCTTTATTTAGATTAACTCCTTTTAATTGCATAATTTGTTATTGATGATGCAATAAAGTGGATAAATCCTTTGATACTATACTGTTTTGATAAGATCTTGAGGCTGTGTATTGTATATTTCTTTTTGAAATTTGTAGTTGTAATGTGTAAATATGTTTTGCGTAATTTGTTTTATTATCATTTTTTTCTTTTGTTTTATTGGTAAGCTTGAAACTGATACTAATGGTATGGAATACCACAACGTAGTACAACTGTCAAAAACAGTTATACTCTTGGAATATAACCAGGTATAATTATAATATTAATTATTGTCATCCAACAGGCAAAGCTGCACCCAGGGCTTTCAACAGCGCTCATTAACACTATTTAATAATAGTAAAGCCCTTAATATTCAACTTAAAAGCCTTTTTCTTTTTATTATCAAACCTTTTTTTATTAAATTTTATCATTTCACAGTCATAGTTAAAAGTTGTAAATAGTCTTACTACCCTTTTATCATAGACTCAGCCTGAAAGTTTGGGAGCCTGGCCGTGTTTTAACTTATTTGGACCATTACAAGTGAATTTTTTCTCTTATATTCTTTATTTCTGACAATTGCTTTAGCATTTTCAGGCGTCATTTTCTCAAAAATATATACATCTTATATATTTTTTTATTAATTGGTGTATACACCAATATATATCCTTATTATAAGAATATTTGTCACGTGGCTAATAACCACAAGACCCTTATTTTTTGGCGTTTTTGACATATAAAAACACTTTTTTAGCCATTAATACAGTCTTATTTGTTAAATAAATTAAAACACCTCTTACTGATAAACTAACAGTTGAGGCGTGGTTGGGCATATTGTTAATTCAATTACACTCTTATACACCACTTTTTGACAGATTATACTTGCTAATTACAACTAATCTGTGAGATATTGGTATACAGACAGTATACCAAATGTCTCTAAGCTGTATATCTGATGTGGAATTGTTAATTCAATTACACTTTCATTGTACAAGGGAAAATTGTAGTAATATACAAGCCCAGAGGCCATTCTTAGACGTGCAAACAGCAGTTCAAGAAGTCTTAACTGACATTAAGCCCTCTTTTTCCTGTTTTGATTCAGTGGAAGAAAGCTTCATACCACTTGAGACCCAGTCACAGGCCAACAAACCAGTGACACCCTCAGAACCAGAGGGCAGGCACAGTGAAGGCCTTATCACAGCAAAGAAGTGGACACCAATAGCCACCCAGAGGAGTAGAAAGCCACAAAACTCTGCATCAATACAAGGTAATCCAGCCTTAACATCTTGTACAGGGAAGATTACTATAATTAACCCAGTTGTAACCTCTAAAGGTAAATTGCCAAAAGCAGTAGACAACAAATTTGTACAAGGCACAGTCAAAGGTAAATACCCTAAGAACATAAAGTTTTTGACTGCTTGCAAACACTGATATGTCACCTATATACCTCAGAGACCTTGGCTTCCAAAGGAACCAACCAAAGGACAGAGAAGGATTGTCCAGAGCCAGAATACCTTGAAGAGGACAACTTGGACACAGTAGTGGATGGCAAAACAATGAGGGAGATAATATCAACCTTGCCATTCACACTCCAATTCAACAGGAACCTCAAACCAGAAGACTGGAAGGATATGGATCAAGCTCTTCAGCTCCACCAGCTCCTCAAGGATTTGTTTCAATGGAGCATGGAAAACAAGAGGTTCAACCTGGCATCTCACTGGGAAGAACTTGGAACAAGTTGGCAGGCTATCTGTCTCAAAGAGATAGACTTCAAGGACTTCATGGTAATCACCAAAGGTTGGAATCCTACCAGGCAGTTCAGACTCCTGGAGGCAAGGGCACAGAGGATAAGGGAGAATCAAGCCACTATCCAAGCTATAGAGGAACAGCTAACCCAGACAGGGCCCACTCAGATTCCTTCAGGCTCACAAGGAACAGGCCAAATCAGCTCTCCAGTGGCTTCAAAGCATTCAGAAACCAACATATCAGTGGCCAAGAGTTACCATTCTTCACAATTCTACGACGCTTCCAGGAGAAGACAAGGAAACAAGGGCAAGAACAAACCTCCTTCAACCAGAGGAGGAAAGAGTCAGACCCTATGATTGAGAAGCTGTTGGACTTGGTAAAAGAAGTACACAAGAACCAAAAGTAGTTGTAAACCACTCTACAATCAGGAGTCCCATTAATAGAAATATTACCCCCACCCAGATTGAACATAATGTTATCACACCTGAGGTTAACTCAAAAAGTGATGCACTGTGGTTACAAATGTCCCAATATGCTGAGAAAACTCAAAAACAGTTTGCAGAACTTGAAGCAAGCGATGAGAGGATGAAAGAATTAACAGCCTCCATGGATAAAATTGTTAAGACTCTTCAAGAAGGACATGCTCAATTGAGAAAAGCTCCTGAAGAGACCAACAAAAGGCTGAACCTAGTCTTTGAAGAACAAAACCACAGAAAAAGGGACAGGGATTGTCTGGATCAAGACATAAACAAATTGTTCAATGTCTACCATAAGATGAAGCCCCAACCACAAGGCCATGTTATGGATAATCCATATCAACCAGATGCCATGCTGATGAATAAAGCAAGATCTCCATCACAATACCAGGATGGAGATGGCATATCTTATTCAGAGAAGGAAGCCTTCAAACAGCTTCCTGAGGCCTCAAACTGGCCGGAATTCTCTGGAACAGGAGAATATGATCATATGGAGCTCATATATTATATTGATTGACTCTTCATTGATGTACCAAGCATACCAGATTACTGGATTACTGCTAGACTAAATACAGCATTTAAAGTTCATGCTAGTATATGGTAAACAGAAATGAAAAAAAACCATGGCAGAAGGAACTGGCCATCGTGGAAGAGTCAAATCATCCAAAAGTACAGTAATGGAACTTGGATATAGCAAAGGACAATGTCATTTGACAATGCTAAATACTCTGTGGACAAAGATCCATATAGGTGGTGTCTTAGACAGTCTAAAAGACTGAAAGCCATTTATCCTCAGCTGAACATCCAAATTAGGAATCACAAACTTCTGACACAACTTCCAGGAGAACTAGAGCATGCAGTAAAGTGCAGATGCAACCAAAATTTCACTCTAGATGACATTTCTAATACCTTACAAGATATAAGGAAAAGGACTAATAGAGGGAAATTCAGCCTATATAGAAGCATAAGTTTCAAAGAGAAACAACCTCTCAGGGTGGAGTTTAAAGACAAGCCCAGAGAAAGAGTGGCAGGAGTGGCAAAGAAGAAGAATACTTGTCACAATTGTGGTTCAACAGACCACTATGGCAACAACTGTCCAAAGGCAAAGAAAAAGGTCTATGCCATTGAGTAAGTCCCAGAGGATTCTGAATCAGACTCCATGGGTGATGCCATCAGAGAACCATCTGATGATGACCAAGACCCCAGAGCAGAATTTGAAGTGGAATACCAAGAGGAAATCACACTAGAAATTCAGGACATACAGTTGGAAGTAGGCATGCCACAGGATAATGCCAACAAAAACTTGTGCAAACATACACAATGTCAGGATGAAACTATGATAAAGGTGTAAGATAGGTTAAATACAACTTTAACTATGTTTGTTACACAGTAAAAATAGTTTAAAAAGATTTATAAGGGCTTAAAGATAATTAAATTCAAGATTAAAAGGGCTTTACTATATATGATATAGTGGTGGTGAGTGCTGTTGAAAGCCCTGGGTGCAGCTTTATCTGTTGGGTTATAATAATAAAAGTCTACAATAATTAAATTTATAATTATATCTGATTATTAACCAAGAGTAAAACTGTTTTTGACAGTTTACTACCTAGTTTTTTCAAGAGCAGGATGAGGAAACAATTCTGGCTGTGAAAAGCCTCCTTTTTATCCTGAAATGGGGTGGAAAGGGTACTAGACCTTTCCACGTAGAGGAAGGGAAGATTTTTTCACTCTCTAGTACTGTCTTGTGGTATGCAAACAGCCTGTATAACCTGTATGGGCTCAGAGGTGGCTTTGAAACCACATCTGGGCAGTTTTCACCAATACAGGGTGAAAAGTTTGATCTGGGGACCTCATAGCCTGATTCTGACATGTATGACGCGTAGAATGCTGTACAGAAACTGTATGGGACCCCATTATTGACTGCCATATGAGGTATTGAAGTAAAAACATGCTTATTTGTCTATTTGACACCTAATATTCATGATTATGGGATATTATCCCATGGTAAAGCTGTATATGACAGCAGGTGGAAATCTGACCTTAAAACAGACATACCTTTGTCAATTCTTGAGATATCAACCTCAACATTGGCTCAGTGTGTAGCCCTTTATGTGCTCTACACAATGGTACCTCATTTGATATGGGTATCATTAAATATGGCAAAGTTATCCCATGTACAAGAATTTTGTACATTTGCGTGTTTTAGGCAAAAAGCTGTATTGAGCTTGTTTGCCCCATAAATTCTGCTGTAGTTGAGATATGGGGAAGTGGATAACACCATCAGATAGCCCTGATTGTGCTCTTTCCAAAAAGACCCCACCTCAAGTATGCCACACTAAAACTGGAGAAGTTAGATGAGAGGTGAATGTTTTGTTCACCCTTATTTGGCCTGAAATTGACCATAACTCCAGTAATATTGGTGCTAGCTCAGTCTGGCTGGTACCATTGGATAGCCCTGGATTAGAGCTTCATTTTGAATACCCATTTCATGGGGTTAAGCCTCTCCTTCTAGATTTTAGAAGAGAGGTGAAAATTAAGGTTTATGCTCAGCAATAACTTTGAGCAGGAATAACTTTGTTATTTCTTGTCCTATGGTGATGGGACTTATCTTTTCAGAAAGAGGTGAGTTTAATATTTCCTTTAATATCTTTTGAGCTAATTTGGCTCAGCTCCATGTTTTGGTGGTATCTTGGCTATACCATTGGTTTATAGTATTTTGGCTGTCATGCTTGTGCTCTGGTTTTGAGTCACAGGCTGACACACAAGATGCACAAACATTCCTGGTTACACCAACCAAAGGGATGGCATATATACATGGAACAGCCACAAAAGTGACTGTCTGTATTGACAATGCTCAACATCCACTGATCATCAGTAGTGGAGCACATTGTTCCATAGTGGCCAGAAAGTATCTGGATAACTACTTCCCAAATTGGGAAGAACAGCTCCTGGCCACCAAGGCAAAGAACTTTAAAAGTGCATCAGGGAAGATGACTTCCATTTTGACAATTATCAAATCAATAATTATACCCCATAGGAAAGGTAATATCAGACTCAAACCAGAGTTTGTAGTGCTTGATGATGCCAACATCCAAGGGTTCTTACTGGGAACAGACTACCAGAGGATGTATGGCATAGATATTTACAACAGTACAAATAGGCACATTACCATTGGTACCAACAAGGAAAAGAAATTTACACTTGATATATACCAGATATCTTCTCAAGATCCACTGGAAGAACTTCTGAATCAATTCAGGGAGGGACAGTTTAGCACTACCCTCACCAGTAAACAAAAACTAAGCTTACTGAAGATGCTGAGGAAGAACAGACCAGCATTTTCCATTGGAAAAGAACCATTAGGCAAGATTAAAGGCCATGATATAGAATTATATCTGGATGTTGAAAGACCTTATCCACCCATGCTTAGGAGACCTCCTTATCCAGCAAGCCTGAAAACCAGGAAAGAAATTGAAAAACACATCAATGAACTCCTGGACATGGATGTCATCAGGAATATTGGACATAATGAAATAGTGGAAATCACCACTCCTGTCCTAATTACCTGGCATGATGGAAAGTATAGACTGTGTGGAGACTTCAGAGCTCTAAATAACTACACAAAAGCAGACAGGGACCCTATACCCAGGATACCCCATGCCTTGGATAAGCTGGCTAAAGCCAAATAAATAACCAACATGGATTGTATGAAAGGCTTCCACCAAAATGGAGTTAAACCAAACTCCATGAAATTGCTCAGAATAATATGCCATATGGGAATATATGAGTATACCAGGATGCTATTTGGCATGAAAAATGCACCAGCCCACTTCCAAAGGATGATGGACACAATATTTCAAGAAGAAATATTGGAAGGCTGGATGGTGGTATATATTGATGATATCATTATATACTCAGGGACATGGGAAGACCATGTACAATACATAGACAGAGTGCAAAGTAAATGTACACCCATAAGTCTGAAGATTTCACTGAAAAAGTGTAATTTTGGCCAACAAGAGCTACTAGCTCTAGGACATAAAGTCTCAGGTCTTAGTCTGGCAATTGACCACAATAAAGTAGCAGCAGTACTGCAAAAGCCAATACCAAAGAGAATCAAAGAGATGCAATATTTCCTTGGGTTTGCTGGCTACTACAGAAACCACATAAAGAGTTTTGCCCACATACCTAGTACCTCATACAAGTTATGTTCAAAAGATGTAGGTTTTGGAATTACCAAGGAAAGAAGGAATGCATATGAGAGGATCAAACATGAGCTCACAAATGTACCTGTGCTCATCTTGCCTGACTTTGAATTACCATTCAAGTTATATATAGATGCAGCATGTAGCCAAGGCTTAGGAGCAGCCCTTCATCAAAGACAAATTGTGGATGGTGAACCAAGAGAGGGAGTAATATGTTACATCTCTTGTCAGCCTGTGACTCAAAACAGAGCACTAGCATGACATCCAACATACCATAAATAATGGTATGACAAGTATTGAACAAACATAGTCAATACAGGTAATAATTAAGAGAAAACAATCCTCTTACATTAAACACCAACCTTATCCAAACAGAATAAGGAAACCTAGAGGAGAATAAACAAGTCAAAACCCTTATTTTCACCTCTCATCTAACTTATGCATATTTAAGTTATCCTATACCAAAATTGTATTTTTCTTAAAGCTCACATAGAGAGCTACACAATGATATCATCCATGTTGTTGTAACACCACTACAACTGGAGATACCATATAACCTCATTTTCAAAACCAAGTCCCCCTGAAAGTCAAAGAGGGCTTGTACAAAACTGTACAAAGGTATAACCAAATTAAAGATCTCAACAGGAGCTTTAATTTGAGACACCTTAGACCTCTGTATCTCTTAAATTGACTGAGGGATCTTGGTTCAAAGGTTTAATAACCAAAATACAGATATTCTGAAAATAAGAAAATAAACAAACCCCTGTATCTTTGGCATAAACTCATACAACTGTACAGTGTAATATACCAAACTGTAGAGCTAATCAAGCCCTACAAATCTGTATCATCAGAATACAGATATCTTCCAAATTGAAGAAGATATCTAGCATGGAAGTTTTTGAAGCCTCATACTGATGTACAAAATTACATCCAAAAACTTAAAACCCTTATAACTTTTGCTATTTGCAAGAAGGGTAAACATGAAGCATACCAAATTGAAGAGCTCATTAAGCCCTTTAATTCTGTGCTCTTGGTTTCTTGATATCTCAAAAGCTGACTGAGATATCTTGGTTGGAAGTATTTTGACCAATACTGGTCTGTACCAAACCTGTACCAACCAGTACAGTCTTGATACTTAAAATAATGGTTGTTTAAAGGTTAAACCCGCCCAGAATGACTAATATTGATCATACAGACACCAGAACAACGTCATCCAAGTGCTGACGTGGCAGGTGAAAAGTTTTTTCACCCTGTATTGATCCAGAATGATCATTTGTGGTTCCAAAACCACAATTCTGTCTATATTGACATCAGAATTGAGGATCCAGAACCACAGACTGACCACTGGAGTAAACATTTTCACTCCTCTGACGTGTGAAGAGTTAATAACTCTTGACAGTCTTGAAAGATATAAAAAGAAGGGTTTTTCCCTTGAAAACCCATCATCTTATCTTACCTTACCAATATTCTTATGTGACAAGACTGTTATTCATCAGTAGTGTCCTTAGAATTATCAAAGATATAATTAGAACATAATTATTGTAGTGTTTCTTTACAGTCAAAGATATTAGAGCATTGCAACCCAGGTCCTCAATAGACTCATCACCACTGTTACCACGTAGCAGTAGGACCTGAAGATTTCATTTTCATTTATTTGACGTGTCACAGTCATAGTACTAGCTTGTATTTACTATTTTTAAGCTACTACATAGACTCACCCTGACATTTTGGGGGCCTGGCCGTGGTTTTTCAACCTTATTGGACGTGTTTGAACTTAATTAGGCGTAAAATTCAGTCATTTAAAAGGTATTTTACTAACAGTAAGTAAAATTTCAAAAAAAAATTTATTTTTATCATTATTTTTTAGAATCATATACTATATATACAAATTTTTCCTCCAAAAAATATATATTATAAATATTTTTTGTTGAGAGTAAGAGTACATATCCTCTTTCTTATTATATTGCAATAATTTCCACGAAATTTGATAATAATACAACAGTATTATTCAAGCTTCAATAAAAATAATAATATACAAACAGTATATTATTCATTTTACTATTATTTTTCACCAAAGTGTGTGAAAATTAATATAGAAACAATTTATTAATAAATAATTAATAAATATTAAATAATAAAATGATTTTTTATTATTTATAAGGAATATTTTAATTAAATATTTCCTTTAAAACAAGATATCACTCAAATTGACGTGAAAACTTGTAATTAATTGATATTTTTAATCAATATCAAGTGTTATAATAAATATTATTTATAATATTTATGATAACAAATCAAATTTATTATAATTTAATAAATTTGACGTGTTTATATAAAAACACAATAATATCCAAGTGAATCATTCACAAAACACTTGGATATTACAGTTTTCACTTATAAAACATAAGTGAAAAAGTCAAAAACTGTTATTTTTCAATAAAAAACACATAAAAATAATAAAACAACATAAAAAAACCTAAAAAATTTCGAAAAATAACAGTAGAATTGAATATAATCATTTTGTTTTATCATAAAATACTGATATACAATCTGAAATATCTTTTCTGAATAGTGGAAAAAGACTATATTCCATTAGAAACCCAGTCACAAGGAAATCCATCTGTGACAGCCTCAGAAGACAGAGAGGTGCTGCCAAAAACCAAGGGCAAGCAGAAAAGACACAGTGAAGTGACAATCAACTCAAAAGATTGGACACCAATAGCCGTGCCAAGGGCCAAAAAACCCAGAAAAGCTCCAACAAAACCAGTTGGATCACCAAAACAGATTGAGAAACAGAAAATCACTGTTATCAACCTAGTTGTAAACTCTAAAGGCAAATTGCCAAAGAGTATAGACCATAAATTTGTACAAGGGCCTTCTAAAGGTAAATAAACCTTGAAAAATACAACATTTTTTATTGTCTGTCATTTTTTAACATTGTTAACATGACACCTCCACTTCTTAGAGATCTTGGATTCCCAAGAAATCAACCAGAACACTAGCCAAGAAGACACAGAGGAAGAAGAACTGGAGCAAATGACCAGCAAAGGACTTACCATCAGGGAACTCCTGCCCAAGGTCTTGTTCCAAATCAAATTCAACCCGGAAGTCCAACCAGGAGATTGGACAGATGCAGAACAGGTCCTCCAAATACACAAACTCCTGAGAGACCTCTTCACATGGAGCATGGACAACAAAATGTTCACTATGGCAGCATCATGGGCAGAAGTGGGGATAACAACCCAGAAGATCTGTCTCAAGCAAATGGCTTGGATGGAACTTATGACAGAAATGCAAGGTTGGAATCCCAACAAGAATTTCAAACTCTTAGAAGAAAGAGCAACCAGAATCAAAGAGAACCAGGCAGCCATACAAGCCATAGAGAGATCTTGGCACAAGGAAGAGCCCAGTCAGATTCAGGTACCCCCAGAAATGGAAGGAGAAGTCCCATCTTCCCCACAACAATCCAGCAGTTCCAGGCCCTACAAGCCAAAGGAAACTTCATCCAAGACTCCCCAACCCTTCCAGGTAGTTTCCAACAGGAGAAAAGGAGCCCAAGGGAAAAACAAAACTTCTTTCAACCAGAGGAAGAAAGAAGCAGACCCATTGATGAAAAAGCTGATGGACTTAGTCCAAGAAGTACACAAAAGCAAGAAATAGTTGTACCTACAAATAGTTTTGATAGTTCTGACTCAATAGACCCAGAATTAATGACTGAAAATACAATCCACACTCATGAGTTTGAAAACAAATTCACATGGACCAAATTGGCCCAATTCATGGATTGGACACATGAAACCTCAGGAAAAATGAGGACAGAAGTGGAAACATTGAAAGAAGAAAATGCTTTCCAAGCAACAGTCATTAAAGACTTAAATACAAATCTGGCCAAAATTTGGACAGAATTTGAAAAAACTAACAGACAGTTGAATTCAATTCTAGAAGAACAACAAACTGTGAGGAGGAATCTGAGAAATATCCAGCAGCAACAGGATAACTTTGACAAAGAAATTGATTACCTCTATGACAGAGAAGACAATCAATACCCTCCAACACAAGGTCAACCTACTACCTCTACAAAATTGAAAGAAGAGGATAAAGACTATGACCAGGAGCCTGAATATCAGATACCAAAGTTAAGATCAGAGTCAGTGTACCAAGATGGGGAAAATCTCAACTATTCAGAGAAACAGGCACTAAAACAGTTACCAGAAGTAACAAACTGGCCAAAGTTCTCAGGAATTGGGGAATATGACCATATGGAGATCATTGACTATATTGATGGACTCTTTGTTGATGTCCCAAAGATACCAGACTACTGGATCACAACAAGACTTAACACAGCATTCAGAGGCCATGCAAACATATGGTATACTGAGATGAAAGAAATACATGGCAGGAAAAGCTGGCCATGGTGGAGGAACCAGATTATACAAAAGTATAGCAATGGTAGTTGGATCTGGCAAAAGACCATGTCCTTTGAAAGTGATAGATACTCCACAGAAAAAGACCCTTATGAATGGTGCCTCAAACAAACAAAGAGGCTAAAAGCTATTGATCCCAATATGACAATAGAAATGAGGAACCATAAACTCCTAACAAAATTGCCAGGAGATCTAGAACATGCAGTCAAATGCAGATGCAACAGCATCAGCAGCATTGATGACATAGCAAATGTCATACAAGATGTGAGAAAGAAAACCTCCATAGGAAGGTACACATCCTATAAACCAAACTTCAAAGACAAGAGGTCTGAAGTTAAAGAGACAAACAAAGAAAAAGGGAAAGAAACCCCAAAAAAGAAATATGTGTGCCACAACTGTGGATCACCAGACCACTATGCCAACAATTGCACAAAACCAAAAAAGAAAATATATGCAATTGATGAAGAATCAGAAGAAGAACAAACAGGTGAAAAATCTGATTCTGACAGCATGGGAAATGGTATGAGAGCAGAATCACAAAGTGAACCTGATACCATGGAAGAATACATAGTGGAATGCAATGAAGAAAGCTCACTTGACATACAAGACATTGAATTGGATTCAGGAATACCACAAATAACAACAGACAAAGAGCTCTGTAAGCACACAAAGAATGCACAAACATTCCTGGTAACCCCAAATAGAGGGATGGGATTCATTCATGGAACACCTACAAAATTGACAGTTTACATTGAGAACTGTAAACACCCAATGATCATTGACACAGGAGCAAGTTGCTCCATAGTGGCAAAAGAATACTTGAAACAACACTTCCCCAAATGGGAAGAAGAGATAATCCCAACAAAAGCTAGAAACTTTAAAAGTGCATCAGGCAAAATGCACTCACTGGGGACAATAATCAAAGAGATAATTATCCCACACCAGAAAGGAAATATCAGACTGGAACCTGAATTTGTAGTTCTAGAAAATTAACATGTACAAGGATTCTTACTAGGTACAGAGTACCAAAGAATGTATGGCATGGATATTTGCAATAGCAAAAACAGATATCTTACCATAGGTACAAACAAAGACAAAAAATTTTCCTTTGACATAAATCATGTAACAAATGATAACACCTTGAAAGAACTAGTGGAAGAATTCAAAGAAGCTCAATATGGCACTCAACTCACCAGTAAAATGAAACTCAACTTACTGAAAGTATTGAGAAAAAATAGAGAAGCTTTTGCAATAGGAGATGAACCACTAGGAAAAATCAAACGACATGATATAGAATTATATCTGGATGTAGAAAGACCATATCCACCTATGCTTAGGAGACCACCATACCCAGCCAGCATGGAAACTAGGAAAGAAATTGAGAAACATATCAATGAACTCCTAGAAATGGGGGTAATAAGAAAAATAGGACATAATGAGATAGTAGAGGTCACTACACCAGTCCTTATAACTTGGCATGATGGTAAATCCAGACTATGTGGTGACTTCAGGGCTTTGAATAATTACACCAAAGCAGACAGATACCCCATCCCAAGGATACCACATGCACTAGATAAGCTAGCAAAAGCCAAGTTTATTACAAAAATGGATTGCATGAAAGGTTTCCACCAGAATGGGGTGAAACCAGATTCCATCAAATTGCTGAGAATTATATGCCATATGGGCATATATGAATATACTAGAATGCCATTTGGCATTAAGAATGCACCAGCCCATTTTCAGAGGATGATGGATACCATATTTCAAGATGAAATAATGGAAGGGTGAATGGTAGTGTACATTGATGATATCATAATATACTCAGAAACATGGGAAGACCATGTGAGGAAAATTGATAAGATATTGGGAAAATGTACACCAATCAACATGAAGATATCTCTTAAAAAATGTAACTTTGGACAGCAAGAACTGCTAGCCCTAGGTCACAAAGTTTCAGGTTTGAGTCTAGCTATAGACCAAAATAAAGTTGCTGCAGTACTGAAGAAAACAGTACCAAAGAACATTAAGGAAATGCAATCTTTTTTGGGCTTTGCTAGTTACTACAGGAGCCACATAAAAAACTTTGCACACATCACTAGTAGCCTATACAAACTGTGCTCAAAAGATGTAGTCTTTGAAATCACCAAAGAAAGAAGGGATGCATTTGAAAAGATCAAATATGAACCGACCAATGCCCCTGTCCTGATGATGCCTGATTTTGAACTACCATTCAAACTATATATAGATGCAGCATGTAGCCAAGGACTAGGAGCAGCACTACACCAGAGGCAACTAGTGGATGGAATACCCAAAGAAGGAGTAATTTGCTATATATCAAGACAACTGAAAGACTCAGAAGCCAGATATGGAGCTACTCAGACAGAATGTCTCTGTTTGGTATGGGCATTAGAGAAACTCCATTACTACTTAGAAGGAGCAGTATTTGAAGTTTTTACTGATTGCACAGCCCTCAAATCACTGTTGAACATGAAGACAACAAACAGACACATGCTTAGGTGGCAAATAGCCATACAAGAATATAGAGGGAATATGACTATCATCTATAAAGAAGGGAAAAGTCATACTAATGCAGATGGCCTCAGCAGGTGGCCACTGAAAAATGACCAAGAGAATCCAGCATATGACCCAGAAAATGGGGCCAAATTACCCATACAATGCATGGAGATAGATAAGAGAAAGAACTTCAAACTATCAAGCTGGGCATTAGGGAATGATCCATCAAACCCAGCACAGAGCTTTGGAGAGAGCAAAGAGATACCCATACTGGGAATCAGCTCCTCTAATCTGAACACAGAGCTCTTTAGCATAGTACAATCATCATACAATAAACACAAACAGTGTAGTATATTGATACAACTATTAAAACAAAAGTACAGGAGTCCTGAACTAGAAAGCCAATTGGAAGAGCCATGGCTCAAAAACTTCAGAGAGAATAGATTTTTCCTGATAGATGATCTACTATACCATAGGGAAAAACACACAAGTGCCCTGGTAATAATAAATAGAGAACATATTTCCCTGATACTACAGGAATGCCATGACTGCCCATACATGGGACATATGAGTGAAGAGAGAACTAAAGAAAGAGTCTTTAGCACAGCTTGGTGGCCAAAGTGGGAACAAGACTTGAGTGAATACATCAACACTTGTACCAGATGCCAGAAAGCCAACAGAAGTCATGGCAAAAGATATGGATTACTCCAGAGTATAGAGGAGCCCAAACACCCCTGGGAAATAATAAACATGGATTGGGTAACAGGCCTGGTCCCTGGAGGGAAAGACAGCTTTAATGCATGCCTAGTAATAGTAGACAGGTACAGCAAGAGTGTCAGATGTCTCCCCTGTCACAAAGAGGACACAGCAATGGATACAGCCATATTGTTCTGGAACAATGTGATAGCAAACTGTGGAGTCCCAAGAATTATAATTAGTGACAGAGACCCTAGATTCACATCAGAATTTTGGACTAATCTATATGAGATGCTGGGAACCAAACTAGCAATCTCCACAGCTTACCATCCACAAACAGATGGTCTAGCAGAAAGAATGATCCAAACATTGGAAGAAATCATTAGGAGGTTTTGTGCATATGGCATGGAATATAAAGACAATGAGGGATATACCCATGACTGGGTAACCCTCCTACCAGCTGTACAATTGGCATACAACACAAGTATACACTCAGTGACAGGAAAATCCCCTGCCACATTAGAGAAAGGATGGAACCCACTACTTCCAGTAGACTACTTGAAGAAGAACCTCCTCTCAGTACACCCCACAGCTAAGGACTTCCACACAATGTGGAAGACTGCCTGTGAAAAAGCAAAGCAATGTGTGGCTGAAGCCAAATTATATAACAAACAGAGATATGATAAAAGTCACCAAGAACCTGATTTCAAAGAAGGAGACCAAGTTCTAATCTCAACTCTTAACTTCAACAACCTAAGAGGACCCAAGAAGATGAGAGACTCATTCATAGGACCATTCACCATTATTAAATTAATAGGAAAGAATGCAGTAGAAGTCAACCTGACCAAAGAGTTCTCTAGGAAACACCCAGTTTTTCCTGTGAGCCTGGTCAAACCTTATCACCAGACAGATGAGGAGAAATTCCCTGACAGAAAGAAGACAGTCACCCATGAAAGATTGGTAGAGGAAGATGACTCACCTGGACCAGTGAAAAAGATCATTAAAGCCAGGAAAATAAGAATTAATGGGAAGGACAACAGGCAATACCTGGTCAGATTTAAGAATCAACCAGCAGATAAAGACAAATGGTTAACTGAGAAAGAAATCCCCGATGGACAAATACACCTCAGAAGATTCAGAGCCTCCAGGAGGGCTGAAGAGTCTCATCAATGATGAGCCTTCTTTTGAGGGAGGGTATGTCAGCCTGTGACTCAAAACAGAGCACTAGCATGACATCCAACATACCATAAATAATGGTATGACAAGTATTGAACAAACATAGTAAATACAGGTAATAATTAAGAGAAAACAATCCTCTTACATTAAACACCGACCTTATCCAAACAGAATAAGGAAACCTAGAGGAGAATAAACAAGTCAAAACCCTTATTTTCACCTCTCATCTAACTTATGCATATTTAAGTTATCCTATACCAAAATGGTATTTTTCTTAAAGCTCACATAGAGAGCTACACAATGATATCATCCATGTTGTTGTAACACCACTACAACTGGAGATACCATATAACCTCATTTTCAAAACCAAGTCCCCCTGAAAGTCAAAGAGGGCTTGTACAAAACTGTACAAAAGTATAACCAAATTAAAGATCTCAACAAGAGCTTTAATTTGAGACACCTTAGACCTCTGTATCTCTTAAATTGACTGAGGGATCTTGGTTCAAAGGTTTAATAACCAAAATACAGATATTCTGAAAATAAGAAAATAAACAAACCCCTGTATCTTTGGCATACACTCATACAACTGTACAGTGTAATATACCAAACTGTAGAGCTAATCAAGCCCTCCAAATCTGTATCATCAGAATACAGATATCTTCTAAATTGAAGAAGATATCTAGCATGGAAGTTTTTGAAGCCTCATACTGATGTACAAAATTACATCCAAAAACTTAAAACCCTTATAACTTTTGCTATTTGCAAGAAGGGTAAACATGAAGCATACCAAATTGAAGAGCTCATTAAGCCCTTTAATTCTGTGCTCTTGGTTTCTTGATATCTCAAAAGCTGACTGAGATATCTTGGTTGGAAGTATTTTGACAAATACTGGTCTGTACCAAACCTGTACCAACCAGTACAGTCTTGATACTTAAAATAATGGTTGTTTAAAGGTTAAACCCGCCCAGAATGACTAATATTGATCAAACAGACACCAGAACAACGTCATACAAGTGCTGAAGTGGCAGGTGAAAAGTTTTTTCACCCTGTATTCATCCAGAATGATCATTTGTGGTTCCAAAACCACAATTCTGTCTATATTGACGTCAGAATTGAGGATCCAGAACCACAGACTGACCACTGGAGTGAAAACTTTCACTCCTCTGACGTGTGAAGAGTTAATAACTCTTGACAGTCTTGAAAGATATAAAAAGAAGGGTTTTTCCCTTGAAAACCCCTCATCTTATCTTACCTTACCAATATTCTTATGTGACAAGACTGTTATTCATCAGCAGTGTCCTTAGAATTATCAAAGATATAATTAGAACATAATTATTGTAGTGTTTCTTTACAGTCAAAGATATTAGAGCATTGCAACCCAGGTCCTCAATAGACTCATCACCACTGTTACCACGTAGCAGTAGGACCTGAAGATTTCATTTTTATTTATTTGACGTGTCACAGTCATAGTACTAGCTTGTATTTACTATTTTTAAGCTACTACATAGACTCACCCTGACATCTCTAGGCAACTGGAAGATTTATAAGCCAGGTATGGGGCCACCCAGACTGAATGTCTATGTTTAGTCTGGGCTCTGGAAAAACTCCATTATTATCTGGAGGGTGCATTCTTTGAAGTCTACAAAGACTGCACAGCCTTGAAGTCTTTACTGAACATGTATACTACAAATAGACACATGCTGAGATGGAAAATAGCCATCCAAGAGTATAGAGGGAATATGACTATCATATACAAAGAAGGTAAAAGTCATACTAATGCAGATGACCACTGGATAATATCAAGAGCAATCCATCTTATGACCTTGAAGTTGCAGCCAAGATCCCTATCCATTTCATGGAAATAGATAGGAGGGGGAACTTCAGATTCTTTGAATGGGCACCAGGAAGTGGTACCCTTGACAGTGGGAACACTGATTCATAAGAAACAGAAACTCTCATACTTGGAATAAGCTCCTCAGAACTGCACAATGAATTTTCAGTGCAGTACTGCAGTCTTATGCCAAACAAAAACAGTGTGGCATATTACTACAACTCCTTCAACAAAAGTACAGGAGTCCAGAGCTTGAATCCCAGCTGGAAGAACCCTGGTTGAGGGCCTATAAGGATAAAACGTTCTTCCTTGTATATGCCCTGCTTTACAACAGAGAGAAGCACACAAGTGCACTCACAGTGGAAGACAGAGACCACATCTCTCTGATCCTACAGGAATGTCATGACTTCCCCTATATGGGACACATGAGTGAAGACAGGACCAGAGAGAGGGTAGCAAGCAAAGCTTGGTGGCCCAAGTGGGAACAAGAGTTGAATGAAAACATCAACACTTGTGAAAGATTCCAAAAGGCAAATAGGAAACAAGGGAAGAATTATGGGTTACCTCAACATATAGAGGAGCCCAAACACCCATGGGAAATCATCAATATGGACTGGGTCACAGGACTTGTCCCAGGGGGCAAAGAAAATTACAATGCCTGCCTAATCATAGTTGATAGGTTCAGCAAGAGCATGAGGTGTCTACCATTCCATAAAGATGACACAGCCATGGATGCTGCTCTGTTATTCTGGAATAACATCATATCCACCTGTGGAGTCCCTAAGATAATCATTAGTAATAGGGACCCAAAGTTCACATCTGAGTTTGGACCAACTTATATGACATTCTTGGCACCAAGCTCGCATTTTCCACAGCTTACCATCCACAAACAGATGGCCTAGCTGGGAGGATGATTCAGACAATGGAGGACATCCTTAGAACATTCTGTGCCTATGGCATGCAATACAAGGACTATGAGGGATACACCCATGACTGGGTTACCCTTCTAGCAGCTGTCCAACTGGCTTATGATACAAGTCAGCACTCTACCACAGGAAAAACACCTGCAGTGGTAGAGAAAGGGTGGAATCCCCTGCTGCCTGTGGATTACTTGAAGAAGAGTCTTCTGACCATCCAACCCACAGACAAAGACTTCCTGATATGTGGGAGAAGGTTTGTGACACAGCTGCCAAATGAATAGATGAGGCAAAAGAATATAATAAGCAGAGGTGGGACAAGACACACATGGAACCTGACTTTAAGGAAGGGGACCAGGTGCTAGGGTCTACACTGAGCTTTAATAATCTTAAAGGACCTAAGAAAATGAGAGACTCATTTGTAGGGCCCTTCACTATCATTAAATTGATAGGGAAGAATGCAGTGGTAGTCAAACTTACAGAGGAATTTTCCAGAAAGCACTCAGTCTTTCCAGTGAGTTTGGTCAAGCCATACTTCCAAACAGAGGAGGGAAAATTCTCCTCCAGGAGGAAAAGCCCCACACCACCAGAGATAGTGGAAGTGGAGGATTTCCCTGGATCAGTGGGTAAAATCATCAGGGCCAGGAAGATCAGACTTAATGGGAAGGATCAAAGACAATGCTTAGTCAGATGCAAGAACCAAACAGCTGATAAAGACAAATGGTTGGCAGAAGATGCCATACCAGATGGGAACCTTCATTTAAGGAGATTCAAAGCCTCTAGGAGGACTGAACAGTCTCATAAATGATGAGCCTTTTTTAGAGGGAGGGTATGTCAGCCTGTGACTCAAAACCAGAGCACAAGCATGACAGCCAAAATACCATAAACCAATGGTATATCCAAGATACCACCAAAACATGGAGCTGAGCCAAATTAGCTCAAAAGGTATCAAAAGAAAGAGGAAGCTCACTCCTTTCCAAATATACAAGTCCCATCATCATAGGACAAAGAATAACACAGTTTTTCATGCTCAAAGTTATTGCTGAGCATAAACCTTAATTTTCACCTCTCATCTGAAATACAGAGTAAGAGGGTTAACCCCATCAAATGGGTATGAAAAATGAATCTATAAGTCAGGGCTATCCAATGGTATCAGCCAAACTGAGCTAGGACCAGTATTACAGAAGTTATGGTCAAATTCAGGCCAAATAAGGGTGAACAAAACATTCACCTCGCATCTCAAGTCTACAGTTTTAGTGGGAGATACCTAAAGTGGGGTCTTTGTGGAAAGGGCACAATAAGGGCTATCTGATGGTGTCATCCATTCTCTCATATCTCAACTAGAACCAAAGGCATAGGGCAAACAAGCCCAATACAGCTTTTGCCCAAAACACGCATATGTACAAAATATCTTGTACATGGGATAACTTTGTCATATTTCATGATAGCCATATCAAATAAGGTACCAATGTGTAGAACTCATGCAGGGCTACACACTGATCCAATATTGAGATTAATATCTCAAAAACTGACAAAGGTATGGCTGCTTTAAGGTCAAAATCCCACATTTTGTCCAATACAGTCTTAACATGGGATAATATCCCATAGCCATGATTATGAGGTAGCAAACAGACAAAGAAGCATGCTTATACTTCAATACCTCATAAGTAAGTCAATAATGGGGTCCCATACAGTTTCTGTGAGCATTCTATGCGTCATACACGTCAAAAGAGGGCTATGTGGTCCCCAGATGAAAATCTTCACCCTGTATTGATGAAAACTGCCCAGATATGGTTTCAAAACAACATCTGAGCCTAATGAAGGTTTGACAGGGCCTTTCAAACCACAAGACTGTCTCAGAGAGTCAAAAATCTTTACTTCCTCTAGGTGGAAAGGTCTAACAGCCCTTCCACCGCATTTCAGGATAAAGAGGAGGCTTTTCCCAGCCAGAAATGCTTTCATCATCCTGCTCTTACATTCCTACGTAGTGTGTAGTCTTTATTATTGTCATCCAACAGGCAAAGCTGCACCCAAGGCTTTCAACAGTGATCACCACCACTATTTCATAATAGTAAAGCCCTTAATATTCAGCTTGAAACCCTTATCCTTTATTATCAAACCTTTTTTATTAGATTTTACCGTTTCACAGTCATAGTTAAAAGTTGTAAATAGTCTTGTTACCCTTTTATCATAGACTCCACCTGACAATGTGGCACCCATGTGAACATTTTCACACTGTATTGGTTGAAACTGCCCAGATGTGGTTTCAAAAACACATCTGAGCCCAATACAGGATATACAGGCCTTTTGAAAACTACAAGCCAGTCCTTAGAAGTGAAAAATCTTCACTTCCTCTATGTTGAAAGGTCTAAAAGACTTTTAACCCAAGTTTAGGATAAAAAAGGCCCTTTTCTCCACCAGAAAAGGTTTTCCTCATTCTGCTCTCAAATTCCTATGTAGTACAAATGTCAAAAACAGTTATGTTCTTGAAAAATAATCAATTTATACTATAAGCTTTAGTATTGTAGTCCCTATTATAGCAACACAACTGGTAAGACTCCATCCAGCGCTTTGAACAGTGCTCACCACCACTATTTCTCAATAGTGAAGCCCTTAATACATTATTTTTAATCCATTATCATCATCTTCAAGCCTTTTTTGATACATTTTACCATGTCACAGTCATAGTTAGAGTTGTAGATAGTATTGTGATAGCTTCATCATAGACTCAGCCTGACATTTTTGGGGCCTGGCTGTGTTCCTTACCTTTTTTGGACCTTATAAGTCAGTTTTTCCCTTAGTATCTTAATTCTGACATTACTGGTTCTTTTTTTAGGCATAAATTTATCAAAGAATAATTATAATACACATCTTATATTTATTTTTTGAGTGGTATATGTTATATACCACTATTTTTGATTTTTGAATTGCTTTGTTGTGTGGTTGATTATAATTTAATTACCACAAAAGCCTTATCTTTTGGTGTGTTTTGGGTATTAAAACCCTTAAAGTCATTGATATTGTTCTTTTTCAATTAAAAGGAACACCTCTCTTGCTGTAAACAAACAGTATTAGAGGTGTGGTTGGGTATATTGATAATTTCAATTGCCCTTTACATAACCACTTCTAGATTAAACTTGTTAATCTGTTAGATATGGGATTCAAACTGTAAGGTTTGACTATGAAACAATAATTAAAGCTCACTAATATCATACTTATTGTACTTTGAATGTCCTCATAAATAGAAGAAATAAAATAAAATTATTATAATAATAAAGAATTATTATAATTATGGTGTAGAAATAATTATATTATTAAATAAACATAATAATATAATTTATATTTCAAAAAAATAATCAAATAAATAAATACATTAATATTTGATAATTAATATATTCAAAAGCACTTCATTATTGTTACAAACAAATAATAAAGGCATAAAAACTTGTTTTTAATTAATGAAAAACAATTAATAACTAAAATATTACTAATATTAAAGCTATATGTTAATATAAATACAATTAATATTAACTGAATAATTATTAATAGTAACAATAGAGAGAGATTACTAGAATAGGAGGAAATAACCTACTTTTTACACTTAATATAATAAATTTGCAAGGATTTACGCCAAATAATGTAAATAAAACTTATTTAAATAGTATTTACAAATAAAAATAGAAGAAATTACAAATTTGCTTCATTTTCCGTGGAAATGAGACTTTTAAGAGATTTATAATAAAAAAAGAGTACAATTAAAGTAATCATGTCAAAAATGATTATTTTAATAAAGGTGACCTTTTCTCTTTGATAATATAGGAGATTTATATACAAAGAATAAAGATTTTCCCTCTTGATTTATTTGTTTTGTTGTTTTGATGCATCTTTGGGGGAAATAGAGTAAAAAGAGCTCTATTTAAAGTAAATACCTCCCTTCCAGAGTCCAGTAGGCTTCTAGTAGATGTTTACTGATGTTATCCACTTGAAAGGATCAGTATTTCAAGGTTGAGTGATGATTACGTCATGATCAAACCATCTTATCTCATTATTACCCCATTATTTAGAGTCATAATTATACCTCTAAGTTTGATGACATCATAGGCTTGGAAGAAGCCTCAACTTTGTGTATTTTATTATTATTAATCATAATCTAATATTACTCACCAGTTTCATCACTTATATAACTGTTCATCTTAAAATAAGATTACAGTAATGATCATAACTGATCAATTTTAAGCTTAAGCTTTGATCATTAATAAACTTTACATTATACACACTACAGATATTTGGAGAGTGAATTCTGATAGCTTGGAACTTACTTCTGTAACATCCAAGAGAATTTTATCACATCATCAAAACTCTATTTTTGATGATTTTTCTTGTATCTCATCTTTTCTGTCAAAATTCAATATTTTAAACTTCAAGCCTTGATTTCAAGGGGTTATACCTTGAATATTATGGTAGAAATTACATTATTCTTCACTTATGAACTAGTAAAATATCAGTATCTACTTTGTTTTCTATTTGGACCACTTTAACAACAAAATGGTCAACAGCTCTAGTGATTTTGTTCAATAAACCATTGAAAGCTATAGAATTGTATATAACATGTCAAATCAATCTCATTTTTGTGCTCTTACAATAAATACATGGTGACTTTATTTTTGGTTTAACTCACTATCATGTATATTTTAAGAGATATTAGGTAAAAACCATGAATATATGCATTGACCAAAAAAGTGCATATATTCAGCTTAATTCTTTAAGTATTGACTTTAGATAATTGTCATTGAGTTGTTTTATGTGTAACGTTCTATGGAGAATCCAATGGTACAATTTATTTGACATTTTGCTTCATTGGTTCCTGAGTTAAATAAGTTTTGTGTCTTTCTTAGGGTATTATTGCTTATTCTTCAGTAATTACTGACTATTCAGATATGGCCTAAAAGTGACATATGTGTATTTTACCATGAGGGATATAATGATTTAATGTATTTCACAATTGTACCCATTAGAATTTGAGATAACTCAGATTTTGGACCCATTCATGGTATTTTCACTAGTTTCAAGATAATAATTATGAGTATAATTATTATAAATTTTTTCATATGACCTTTTTGGACATGTGGTCATATCTCAAAGGCTCACATTCCCTACCACCAAAAAATATTGTACCACAATCTGATATAGACAATTAGGATATCATCCACTGTCCTACCTCTTCAACAGACTTTGTTAGTCTTGAAGCTCAAGAATGCTTAATTTTTCTATTCTTTAGGTTTTCTTTCATGTTTGAACCTCCTTAATAGTTTATCAGCAGTTCTTATATCTTTCCCAAGTAGCCATTAATCTTCTTGAGTTTGATTTCTATACCTTACAAAGTATTACTTTGTTTTTTGTTTCTTGTCCTTCTTTCTTTAAGAAATTTCAAAATTTTCTTTTCTTCTCCTTCTTCTAAAGGGAGTATTTCAAGTGGGGCTTTATTTCTTGGTGGAAATGATTCCTTGTCACTTGAGCTATAAGGTTCTATCAGACTTACAGGGAAATCTGGTTATTTTTTCATCAATTCACCTGTGAGCTCTAGTTGCACAGCATTAGGTCCATGTAGCGCTTTTATCATAAATGGTCCTTCAAAGGAATCTTTCAATTTCTTTGGGCCTCTTATATTATTGAAATTTAGAGTTGACACTAGGACTAAGTCTCCTATTTTGAAGTCAGGTGGTTTATGACTCTTATCCCATCTTTCGTTTGTATACTTGAAAGAATCTTGCATAAATCTGTTTGCATGGTCTCTTGCTTTGTCAAGAATTAATTTGAAGATACTTGCTGTTGGGTGTATATATACCAAGCTCTTTATGAGGGTTTCATAAAGAATTCTTGGGTTCCAGCAGTTTTCTAGCATTGCTGGTGTTTTTCCAGTTGAAGAATGAATTGATGTTTTATATTCCAGTTCAAGAGCTGGTATTAATGTACACAAATCATGGGTAAAACCATCATAATATTTGAATTCTAGGCAATGAGCACAAATTCTCCTGATCATGTCTTCCGAGGTCTGTATCATCCTTTCTGCTAGACCATCAGTTTGGGGGTGGTAAGCTGTTGAGAATGATCATTTTGTTCCAAACAGGTTATGGAGGTTTGTCCATAATACTGAAGTGGATTTTGGGTCTCTGTCACTTATGATATCTTGAAATATGCCTGTGTGGCTAATAACTTTATTCCATATCATTATGGATGTGTCCATAGCTGTGTCATCCTTGTGACATGGTAAGAACATTGCAGTTTTGCTCTATCTGTCAACTTATACTAGGCATACATTGTAACTTCTGTCTCCTCCTGGAGGTAAGGCTGTTACCCAATCGATTTGAGTTATTTCCCAAGGGGAGTTTGGTTCCTGGATTTATATGATCATTGAAAATGTCTTTCCTGTGGCTCTGTTTGATTTCTGGCATCTGTCACAGGTTTGAAAGTATTCTGAAACATCTTTCTTCCAATTTGGCCACCAAGAGCAGGTTTTTACCCTCTCTAGTGTTCTGTCTTCTGAGAGATGTCCAGCTGCAACACTATCATGACATTCATGTATTATAGTGTTCATCAGAGTTCCATCTGTTCAAGTCGTAACACATGTATGATTAGTTCTATGATAGAGGATTCAATCAAGGAGGTGGAATCTTCCTTCATCATATTCCTTTTTCATATTTCATCCCGTTTTGATGAAAGTGATGGGTCTTTGCAGTCTTTCATTAGAAGTTGGCACAAGATATGTCATTTTTTGTCCATTTTATAGCTTTTTTTTAACTTGGTTAAAGAATTCTGTGCCAATATCTGTAACACATAGGCCTTCTATATGGTGCTCTTCCTGTGGTACCCATGCTGGATTCTTAGGTGCATTTACCAGAGCCCATCTGCCAAGACCATCCGCATTATTATGAATATCAGAAGAGTTATGAGCTATATTAATATTTCCTTTCTATTCTTGGATGGCAATTTGCCATCTTAGCATATGTCTATTTGGAGCTTTCATGTTTAATTAATATTTTACAGCATTGTAACCTGTAATTACATCAAAGACTGTCCCGTCCAAATAATAGTGTAATATTTCTAAATGTCATACTAAGCAGAGGCATTACATTTGGCTTGCTCCATACCTTGCTTCTGTTGGCTTTATTTGTCTTGAAATGAAGCAAATTGGTCCATAAACAGGTTTGTCATTGATTATTTGTGTCTGGTGTAATCCAGCACCTAGTCCTTCTTGACAAGCAGCAATGTATAGTTTAAAGGGCAGTTTCCAATCTGGCATTAGAAGAAATGGGGAATATGTTAAGGAATTTTTCAATTCTTCATATGCCTTGACTCTTTTTTCAGTCATTTCATAGACTGTCTGTTGGTCACAGAGCTTATAAAAGGACTTAGCAATTCTTTCAGAGTCCTTTATATGCTGTCTGTAATAATTAGCAAATCCTAGCAATGATTTCATTTCTTTTTTGGTTTGGGGCATTGGCCTCAATAGTACTTCTGCTAATTGGTTTTTATCTATGCCCAAATTTAGTCCATATACAACATATCCTAGTGCTTTTAGCTCACTGTTTGCAAAATGGCCCTTTGAAAAGAGATTTTCATGTATACTTGGACTATTCTTTGCAAGACTCTTTCTAGTCTTGTTAAGTGACTGTCCCAAGTTTCTGAGCAAGCTATGTTATCATAAATATAGATAATCAACCATCCTTCAGACAACTCTTCAGGAAGTATGGTATTCATCATCCTTTGGTAATGGGAATGTGCATTTTTTCTACCAAATGGCATTCTTACATATTCAAAAATTTCACAGTGGACTATTATCCTAAGTAGTTTTTTGGCATTGTCTGTTAAGAAATCTTGATGAAAACCCTTTAGAGAATCCATGTCTGTAATGAGCTTAGCCTGAGATAATTGTGTTGATGTCTCATGGATTCTAGGTATTGGATATCTGTCAGGGATAGTGTAGGTGTTTAGAGCTCTAAAGTCTCCTACCATCCTTGATTTTTCATTATTCCAAGTTATAATTACAGGCGTAGTGACCTCTACCTGTTCATTGTGTCCTACTTTCCTTAATACTCCAAGGTCTATCAATTCTTTAATGTGTACCTCTAAAGCTTCTCTAGATCTTGGGCATCTGGGTAAGCTGGTCTTGTTAATAGAGGTGGATAAGGTTTTTCTACATTAAGGATTATGTCTACCGAATTTCCAATTATGGCACCTAGTGGTTCCTTGTCAGTTGCAAAGGCATTGTTATATTTAAATAAGAGGTCAATCAATTTTTCTTTCATTTTTTCTGTTAATTAATGATTTAATTCTTCCTCTTTTAGCTGTTCAGTTGTAAAAAATTCTTTTCTGGGCTTTTTTCTTCATTGTTAATAGCTGTAATATGTCTTTTGTTATTGAAGAAGCCAAAATTTTGTTTTCTATTCCCCCCTATGGTGAAATATCTATCTTCTTGGTTAGAGATATACATGCCATCAATTGACAAGTAGTCATTTCCAAGTATAAAATGGCTACTAGTGCAGTTGTTCATCACTAAAAACTCCACTTTCAATTTGATAAATTGTGAAGGATGAGGAAAAATGAGTGTTAGGGGAATTATTCCAAGGGGCTTCATTCTCTCACTTGCACTACTAAATTTCACTCCTTGTATTGGTATAGGTTTTTCTTCCCACTCTGGTACAATTGTTTTCAAATAACTCTTACCAACACAGGTACAGTATGCTCCTGTATCCCAGTTCACTGTTGCCTCTTGGCTTTCCACCATGACAATACTAATACTTGATATTCCAGCTGTATATCCCATCCCTTTTTCTGGTTTGGCATCTTGTATTTTTTCCAGGCTTGTATCAGATGTTCCAACCTGTGGTAAGTTTGAATTGACAACTAGTACTTCATATATTAAACCTAAATTAATTTTTGCATTAATTATATTAATTTAATCACTTTCAGAAGTTTCTGATTCTTTGGTGTCCTTTTCAGAATCAGATTCTTCTTTTTTATCATTCTGGTCCTCTGTTTCCACAATTTCATTGATTTTTTCTTTTTTGAGGCAATTATTGGCTAAGTTTCCAATACCTCCACATTTGTGGCACTTTCTTTGCTCATTACTGTTGGATGTATTGGGCTTGAAAGTTTCTCTTGGTTTATCTTTCTTTATAAATGGTTTGTTTGGACTTTAAATGTCCAATTTCTTCCAATTTCTGCCAATTTTTCTTCTTGTCACTATGTCTTCCAGTGCATTGATATACTCTTCTGTGGAGCATGATTTTATACACCTGCTTCTCAGGGCATGTTCCAATTCTCCTCCACATTTCTTAAGTATTTTCATGTGTACCATTTTTTGTCACATTTATGGGTAAAGTGCATTTAATCTTTCAGCTTGTTTTAAGAACCAAGTCAAAGGTTTATCCTTATCTGGGTCAAAGAAGGAATTTTCAAATGCATTTTCTATTTTGAACCTCCAGGCATAATTAGCCCACTTGGTGATTATTTCTTGTTTCCACCAAGATCAGGAATTTCTGCCATTTGTTTGCCTTATGCCATAATACCATCTTTTTTCAGATTTCTCAAAGAGTGAGTGTAATCTGGCAGTGATCAATTCATCTGGTATGGCATAATCTTCTTGTAACATTTCAATTGTTTTAATAAATAACATATGGCCATATTCACCTTCTCCTGTGAATGTTGGCCATTCTTTTAATAGAGGTGCTTCCTTCATTAAAACTTGGTTATTGTCTGGATGACTCAAGTCTATTCTGAATGGATTTTTTATTTCCTCTTTTGGTTTAACAGGACTTCTTCTGTGAGAAAATGGGGTTGATTAATTTGGCATATTTAAATTAGCCTCATTTATTTTATCCATCTTTTCAGTAATATGGCATATTTCACTTTGAATGTCATCTTTCAGATTAATTCTTGCTTAATCACTTTTTTCCACATTCTCTAGAAGTAATTTTTGGTGTGATGAAGTCTTTTCTTCAAATCTTTCTACAGAAATACTTAATTTGTTTAATTTTTCTGTAAGATTATCAATAATCACATCATAATTGATTGTCAAAGTTTTATCTTTGATATCTTTCATCTATTTATACAATTCCTGTTGTCCTTGTATTAATTTCTGAGTATTTTCAATTAAGACTTTTGGTTTATTATTTTCAACAATGAATTTAATGTTATCAATTTCTTTCCTGTTTTGTACAACAATTTTTGTTAAAGATGATAAATTATTGTTGATTTCTTGTAAGGATAATTAATTTCTTTTAGAGGTAAAATACTATTTTGAATTTCTGTTAAAGTATTTACAACATCTGGAGACAAAGTTATTTCTTTGGTAAATGAGGTTGTCTCATTCTTCATTTTTCCTTGTCCTTGAATTCCATCAAGGTTCTGGCCATGTTGAAGATATTGTCCATGGCATCCTTTTGGATTTTTGAAATCCTGTAACTTGGGTAATATGGTTTTCTCCAGTTCTTTTTCTTGTTCTTCTTCCCTTCTTGGGGAAGTGGGTTGGCTAGGGGCTTGCTGGTAGAAGATACTGGGGCTTCTTCCTTAGTTGACTCCTTCTTTTTGGCATGGTATTTCTTGATCTTTTTGATTTGAGTTTTGGATGTTAGTGGATTCCATCCATTGGAGTATCTCACTATTTTCTCCTCTTTGAGGAACATTTTGAGGATGTGCCAGCAGTTCATCACTTCTTGGTGAATTTGTGGCAACATTTCCCAGTCCTTGTCCTTGTACACTGTGTAGTACTGCTTTTACTGGCTCATGTAAATATCTATCTGAGCCCTGTGAATTTGATTTTTACCTATTTGAGTTACTCATACTTAGTTATAGCTCTGGTTCAGATATCAGGGCATTTCTGGGACTTGCCTTTGGGATAAGGCACTTCCTTGTGTGGATTCTGTTCCACTGGGGATTTTGCCCTTTCTTCTACCTTTTGAGGGATCAATTCTACCTCTGAGTCAAGCTCCATCTGATTGGATGGAAAATTGGGAACCTCTTCTGGTAGTCATTATTTAAGAAATAAAAATAAAAAAGATTTCAGGAAAACAATTTCTTTTTATGGCAATTTATGAAAGGAGGTACTCACCTTCAGAGTCCTGAATAGTGGGTCCTGAAAAGTCTAATTTCTTAGCTTTCTTTTTCTTAATGAGAGTAGGTGTTGGTCAACTTGGGAAAGTTTCTTTCACCAATCTTTCAACAGTGGTCTGATTGTCTTCTGTTGGATTGTCTTCAAGCACTAAAAAAGACAAATGAATATAAGTCTTTTATATAAGAAGTGTTATTTTTGGTAAGATATGGCAATTTTCCATGTAAAAATTGCTTTTAGATCTCAGAATAAGTGAAATGAATGAATAAATGAATAAAATTGTAAAACTAACTTCTTTTATTGGTTTTTAATTTTTTTTCATATTTTAATATTTTTTCTTTTTGAAGAATAAAACAAAAGATTAAGATGATTCTTTTGAATCAATTTATAATATAAAATGATTTTAAATTTGTAAAATATCTTTTTTAATCACTAGAGTCACTAAAAGAAAGTTTTTGCAAATCTAAAGATGTGAAAAACCACTTGTAAGACAGTACAATTGCTTTCCAAATGCCTCAATAGCTTTTAAAATCAATAAATATAAAATCATTATATAATTTAATGATTATGAATATAATTTATTATTTGATAAGCCAAATTAGAATCTTTTTGAAGGTCTTTTAAGTGAATATCACGGCCAGGACCCCAAATGTAATGCTTGACTATGAAACAATAAGTAAAAAATTACTAATATTTTACTTATTGTACTCTAAATGTACTTATAAATAGAATAAATAAGACAAAATCATTATAATAATAAAGAATTATTATAATTATGGCGTAAAAATAATTATATCATTAAAGTAATATAATAATATAATTTTTATTATGAAAAAAAATATAATAAATAAAGATATTAATATTTGATAATTGATATATTTAAAAGCACTTTATTATTGTTACAAACAAATAATGAAGGTGTAAAAAATTGCTTTTTATTAATAAAAAACAATCAATAGCTGAAATATTCTTAATATTAAGGTTATATGTTAATATAAATACTATTTATATTAATTGAAGAATTATTAATAGTAATAATAGAGAGAAATCATTATAAGAGGAGAAAATAACCTACTTTTGATGCTTAATATAATAATTTTAGAAGAATTTATGCCAAAGAATGTAAATACAACTTGTTCGAATTGTATTTAAAAATAACAACAAAATAAATTACAAATTTTCTTTACTTTACGTGGCAATGAGATTTTTAAGAGGAATATAACATAACAAGAGTTCAATTGAGGTTATCACGTCAGAAATAATGATTATAAGATAGATAGCCTTTGATCTTTGATAATATAAGAGATTTATATATAAATAATCAAGATTTTCCCTCTTGATTTAATTCTTTTATTGTTTTGATGCATCTTTGGGGAAAATAGAGTAAAACAAGCTCTATTTATAGTAAATACCTCCCTTCTAGAGTTTAGTAGGCTTCTAGTAGACGTGTACAGATTTTATCCACTGGAAATGATCAGTATTTTAAGGCTTAGTGATGATTACGTCATTATCAAACCATCTTATCTCATTATTATGCCATTGTTTAGAGTTATCACTATATCTCTAAGTCTGATGACATCATAGGCTTTTCAGAAGCATAAAATTTGTGTATTGTATTAGTATTAATCATAATCTAATAGTATTCACAAGTCTTATCATGTTTATAACTGTTAAAATTAAAGAAAGATTACAGTGAGTGATCATAACTGATCAATTTTAAGCTTAAATTTTGCTCATTAATAACTTCTAAGTCATACATGCTACAGCTATTCTGAGAGTTAATTCTGATATATTGGCAGGTTCTTACTAAACTGTCAAGAGAATTTCATTACATCATGAAAAATTCATTTTTGATAATTTTTCTTGTATCTCATCTTTTCTGTCAAAATTTAATATTTTAAACTTCAAACCTTGATTTGAAGGGGTTATACCTTGAATATTATGATAAAAATCACATCATTCTTCACATATGAACTAGCAGAATCTAAATTTCTACTTCTCTTTAAGTTTGGACCACCTTAACAACAAAGTGGGCAACAGCTCTAGTGATTTTGTTCAATAAACCCTTACAGGTTATAGCCTTGTCCATAGCTTGTCAAATAAATCTCATTTCTGTGTTCGTACAGTAATTACGTGGTGACTTTCTTTTTGGTTTAACTCTCTATCATGTATATTTCATGAGATATTAGCTAAAAACCATGAATATATGCATTGACCAAAAAAGTGCATATATTCAGCTCAATTCTTTAAGTATTGACTTTAGAGAATTGTAATAAAATTTCTTTATGTGTAGTTCTTTATGGGGAACTTAATGGTACAATTTATTTCACATTTTGTTTAATTGGCTTCTGAGTTAAATAAGATTTTGTGTCTTTTTTAGGGTATTATTACTTATTCTCAAGTCATTATTGACTATTCAGATATACCATAAAAATAACATATGTGTCTTTTACCATGAGAAATGTAATGGTGTCATTAATTCAAGAAGTCAGCTCATTAGATTCTGAGTTAATTCAGAATTTGTACTTATTTATGGTATTTTCACTAGTTTTAAGATAATTATTATAGAGTTTTCTTGTGACCTTTTTGGATATGTGACCATATATCAAAGGCTCACACAAAATGTGTACTAGATATCCACAAGGCGAATTTTTTAACGTGTAATTGATAACTTCAATTATGCTGTCATAATACAATGGTATAATAGAGCGATATATTTCCCAGAGGCCATTCTTAGATGTAAAGACAGAATTATACAAAGTCTTAACTGACAATAAGCCCTTGTTCTACTGTTTGATCCAGTGGAAGAAAACTTCATACCATATGAGACCCAGTCACAGACCAACCTACCAGTGACACCCTCAGAACCAGAGGGAAGCAAGGCCAAAGGAAAGAGGCACAGTGAAGGACTCATCCCAGCTAAGAAGTGGACACCAATTGCCACTCACAGGAGTAGAAAGCCACAAAACACTTAATCAATACAAGCTAAACCAACCTTAATCACTTTTAAAGGGAAGATTAAAATCATTGGCCCAGTTGTAACCTCTAAAGGCAAATTGCTGAAAATAGTAGAAAACAAATCTGTACAGGGCACAGTCAAAGGTAAATACCCTAAGAACCTTAAGTTGTTGACTTCTTGAAAACACTGGTATGTCACCTGTACACCTCAGAGACCTTGGCATCCCAAGGTACCAGCCAGAGGACAGAGAAGGCTTGTCCAGAACCAGAAGACCTGGGAAAGGACACCTTGGACACGGTGGTGGATGGCAAGACATTGAGGGAAATCATACCCACTCTGCCATTCACTTTCAAATTAAACGGAAACCTCAAAACAGAGGAATGGAAGGATATGGATCAGGTTCTTCAGCTCCACCAACTCCTCAAAGATTTCTTTCAACGGAGCATGGAAAACAAGAGGTTCAACCTAGCATCCCACTGGGCAGAACTTGGAGAAAGCTTCCAGAAGATATGTCTCAAAGAGATAGACTTCAAAGACCTTATGGTAATCACCAAAGGTTGGAATCCGACCAGGAAGTTCAGACTCCTGGAGGAGAGGGCAACCAGGATAAGGGAGAATCAAGCCACTATCCAAGCTATAGAAGAACACCTGAATCAGACAGGGTCTACTCTGATTCCTTCAGGCTCACAAGGAGTAGACCAAACCAGCTCTCCAGTGGCTTCACGCCATTCAGGCACCAACAGATCAGTGACCAAGAGTCACCATTCTTCACAATTCCAGATAGTTTCCAGGAGAGGACAAGGATACAAGGGAAAGAACAAGACCTCTTTCAACAAAAGGCCGAGAGAGTCAGACCCAATTATCCAGAAGCTTTTGGACTTGGTGAAAGAAGTACACAAAAGCCAGAAACAGGTGTAAATACTTCTTTAATCAGTAGCCCCACTAATAGGAATGTTACCCCCACTCAGACAGAACATAAGGTTGTTACACCTGAGAGTAACTTAAACAGTGATAAGATGTGGTTATAAATGTCCCAATTTGAAGTGCAAACTCAAGAATAATTTAATGATCTCAAGAGGATAAATGAAAGGTTTCAAATAAATGCAATCTTACAAGAGGGTATAATCAAAGCCATCCAAGAGAGATGTTCTCAATTTAGTAAAGCCTCTGAAGAAACCAACAAAAGACTTAATCAAGTCTTTGAAGAGCAACATCACTGAGAAAAGGACAGGGATTGTTTGGATCAAGACATAAAAAACCTTTTTAATGTCTACCAAAACATGGATCCCAAACCAGAGGGCAATGCTTTGGATAATCCATACCACCAAGGAGACACAAAACCAGATGCCCTATTGGTGAATAAGGAAAGATCGCCTTGTTGATACCAAAATGGAGATAATATGTCCTATTCTGAGAAGGAAGCCTTGAAACAGCTTCCAGAGGCCTCAAACTGGCCCAAATTCTCTGTAACAGGAGAATATTATAATATGGAACTCATTTATTATATTGATGGACTCTTCATTGATGTACCAAGCATACCAGACTACTGGATTACTACTAGACTAAATACAGAATTTAAAGGACATGCTAGTATTTGGTAAACAGAGATGAAAGAAATCCATGGCAGAAGGAACTGGCCATGGTGGAAGAGTCAAATTATCAAAAAGTATAGCAATGGTACTTGGATATGGAAAAATACCATGTCATTTGAAAATGACAAATATTCTGTTGAAAAAGATCCATATGAGTGGTGTATTAGAAAGTCTAAAAGAGTTAAAGCCATTTGTCCGCAAATGAATATACAGATGAGGAATCACAAACTCCTGCCACAAATGACAGGAGAACTAGAGCATGCGGTGAAATGTAGATGCAATAAAAATTGCACTCTAGATGACATTGCAAATACCTTACACAATGTAAGGAAGAGAAAAAACATAGGTAAATATTCCCCATATAAGAGCAGTGGTTTCAAAGAGAAACAACCTTTCAGGGTGGAGCCCAAAGACAAGCTCAGAGAAAGGGTGGCAGAAGTGGCTAAGAAGAAAAATTCTTGTCATAATTGTGGTTCAACAGACCATTATTCCAACAGCTGTCCAAAGGCAAAGAAGAAAGTCTATGCCATTGAGAAAGTCCCAGAGGAGGAATCCCCCACAGAGAATTCTGAATCAGACTCTATGGGTGATGCCATCAGAGAACAATATGATGATGACCAACACTCAAGAGCAGAACTTCTAGTGGAATACCAAGAGGAAAAACCACTAGAAATCTAGGACATACAGTTGGAAGCAGGCATGCCACAGGACACTGCAAATAAAAACTTGTGTAAACACACACAAGATGCGCACAAATTCCTAGTTAAACCAACTAAAGGAATGGCATATATAATTGGGACAGCCACAAAGATTACTGTTTGTATTGAAAATGCTCAACACCCATTGATCATTGACAGTGGAGCACACTGCTCAATAGTGGCCAGAAATTATCTGGATAACCACTTCCCAAATTGGGAAAAAAAGCTCTTGCCAACCAAGGCAAAGAACTTCAAAAGTGCATCAGGGAAGATGACATCCATTTGGACAATAATCAAAGAGATAATTATACCCCACAGGAAAGGTAATATCAGACTTAACTCAGAGCTTTTTGTGCTTGAAGATGCCCACATCCAAGGGTTTTTACTGGTAACAGACTACCAGAGTATGTATGGAATTGATATTTACAATAGTAAAAACAGGAATATTACTATTGGAAAAAACAAGAAAAAGAAATTTTCACTTGAAATATACCAAATATCTACCCATGACCCTCTTGAAGAATTACTGAATGAATTCAGGGAGGGCCAATTCAGAACTACCCTTACCAGTAAACAAAAAATCACTTTACTGAAGATGCTAAGGAAAAATAATCCAGAATTTGCTATTGGTGAAGAGACTTTAGGAAAAATCAGAGGCCATGATATAGGGCTATATCTGGATGTAGAAAGACCCTATCCATCCCTGCTGAGAAGGCCTCCATACCCAGAAAGTCTGGAAACTAGGAAGGAAATTGGAAGGCATGTCAATGAACTCCTAGACATGGATGTCATCAGGAAGATAGGATGCAATGGAATGGTGGAAATCACCACTCCTGTCCTTATCACCTGGCATGATGGAAAATCTAGGCTGTGTGGAGATTTCAGAGCCCTGAACAATGGCACAAAAGCTGACAGGTACCCTATACCTAGGATATCTCATTCCCAAGACAAACTGGCAAAGTCCAAATACATAACCAAGATGGATTGTATGAAAGGCTTTCACCAGAATGGAGTTAAACCAAAGTCCATCAAATTTATCAGAATAATATGCCCTATGGGCATATATGAGTACACCAGGATGCCATTTGGCATCAAAAATGCACCAGCCCACTTCCAAAGAATGATGGAAACAACATTTCAGGAAGAAATATTGGAAGGCTGGATGGTAGTATATATTTATGACATCATTATATACTCAGAGACTTGGGAGGACCATGTGAAGTACATAGACAGAGTACTAAGTAAATTCACACCCATCAATCTGAAAATTCCACTTAAGAAGTGAAATTTTGGCCAACAAGGATTACTGGCACTGGGACACAAAGTCTCAGGTCTTAGTCTGGCCATAGACCAGAATAAATTGGTAGCAGTACTGCAGAAGCAAGTACCAAAGAAAATCAAAGAGATGCAATCATTCCTTGGGTTTGCTAGCTACTACAGAAACCACATCAAACCCTTTTCTCACATAACTAGTAGTCTATACAAGCTATGCTAAAAAGATATAGTTTTTGAAATTACCAAGGAAATAAGGGATGCATATGAGAGGAGAAAAAATGAACTCACAAATGCACCTGTGCTAATCTTACCTGACTTTGAAATACCATTAAATTTATACAAAGATGCAGCATGTAGCCAAGGCTTAGCAGCAGCCCTTCACCAGAGAAGAACCCTAGATGGTGAATCAAGAGAGGGAGTAATATGCTACATCTCTAGGAAGCTGAAAAATTCAGAAGCCAGGTATGGGGCCACCCAGACTGAATGCCTATGCTTAGTCTGGGATTTAGAAAAACTCCACCATTATTTGGAGGGTGCAGTCTTTGAATTCTACACAGACTGCACAGCCTTGAAGTGTTTACTGAACATTAAGACTACTAATAGACCCATGCTGAGGTGGCAAATAGCCATCCAAGAGTAAAGAGGAAATATTACCATCATATATAAGGAGGGCAAAAGCGACACCAATGCAGATGGCCTCCATAGATGGCCATTATATAATGTCACCAGAAATCCAGTTTATGACCCTGAAGTAGCAGCCAAGATTCCTATTCATTTTATGGAAATAGATAGGAAGAAAAACTTTAGATTTTCTGAATGGGCATAAGAAAGTGGAGACACTGAAGCAGAAGGGACAGAAACTCTCATATTAGGAAAAACTTCCTCAGAATTGAATAATCATTTTTTCAGTGCAGTAATGGAAACATATGCCAAACACAAACAGTGTAGCATATTGTTGCAACTCTTCCAACTAAATTACAGGAGGAATGGAGTTCCAGTTAAAGGAACCCTAGTTGAGAGACTATAAGGACAACAATTGTTTCCTTATAGATAGCCTTCTCTATCATAGAGAAACACACACCAGTGCACTCACAGTGATAGACAGGGACCATATATCCCTGATACTGCAGTAATGTCATGACTGCCCCTATATTGGACACATGAGTGAAGACAGGACCAAAGAAAGGGTAGCAAGAACAGCTTGGTGGCCCAAATTGGAACAAGAGTTTGATGAAAAAATCAACACTTGTGAAAGATGCCAAAAGGCAAACAGAAAGCATGGGAAAAGATATGTGCTACCCCAGCACATAGAAGAACACAAACTGTGAGCCTTGAGGTATATTTTACATACCCAAATAGGCCATAATCATCTTAAAAATAAATTTTGAATTATGAATAAATCATAATTCATGCATATATCTAAAATTCATCATTTTGATTTCAGAAAAGATGAATAACTATTTATTGAGTGAGTAAATCCATGGATTTAAGGCCAGATTTGGATTCTACACAAAAATTCACCTAGGGTAGCTCCATAGAGTGAATAAGCTCAAACTAACTCTTTGAGGTGGTAATATGGAAAATACTTCAATACCACATCATCAATACCACATAAAAGATCTGTGAAAATTTTTGTTTTTCTGGAATTCATGCCAAAATAATGGGAATGTGAGAAATCCCATGTTACATATACACTAAGAATAGTTTTATGCATGTTTTGAGCACTTACTATCATGGTATCCTTACATGGAATTTTGGTACACCCATAGTGAATATCTCACTTCAAGCTCAATTTTCTATTTTGACGTGAAAAATAAGCAAGGGGGACAAAGACATCAAAGAGAGCCAGGCTACCCAACTTCTGAGGCCTCAGAGGTGTGGACAGCTCCAAAGCTTGGATCCATGGTTGCGCTTGGCCCACATAGTAAACTAAAACCTTTTGGGAACTCGGTTACCATGTTACAACTACAGTAAATCTTAAGAAAATAGCAAATAACCTGCTATTTTGACGTGCCAAGGAGGTAAAAATCTACTTGGACTCCTGTAACCATGTCAAATCTTAATGATTTTCCATGGATAAACCCAAAAAGAGTAATTAAAACCTTTTTTGGACTTGTATCCATTGAATTACCTCATAGCAACCAGTTAAACACTGATATTTGCAATTCTACATAGAAATGAGGTAAAAACTTCAAAAATTCATTAAAAATACAATTCTTAATGACTCTTTCTGAAGCTTTCAGGCCCAATGGAGAACTGTATTATCTATGGTACAACCAAAAAGAATTACCGTTTTACTAGTAAAATTAAAGGTTTTACTTACAGTCCATTTTTGACTATTCTACATGAAACACTGAATCTTCAAAAATTCACAGTAATTACAACCTGTGATTAAATTTCCAATAACATTAATAAATTTGAGAAATCAATTTATATTTTGGAATAAAAGAAGATTTACAGATTTTACTCCTTTTTTTCTGAACCATATGGGGGTTGGTAGTCACGTAAAAGCATCAATTAAGTAATTATGATAATCTTACGTGACAACAGATGATGTAATCAATAATCCAAAAGAGCTTATTGTTCTTTCACTCACTGGTTTTTCAGCTTGCTCCATGGCACAACTCTGTGAGCTGTGATTGACTTAAAAGAAGCCTCCTCTTGCTGTTTTTTTCACATCATCATCATCTTATTATCATTTATAACATTGTTACCAACAAGTAAGTATTAGTTAAAAGCTATTCTTAAGTGCTTTAATCCTTTCAGAATCAATCAGAAAGACGTAAAATCATAGAATCCAACTATAAATTGTTGCAATACTCTTATAAATTCATTTTGATCCTTTGAATCCACAAATCTACATCAAATCTCTCTATCTTATCTTTCAATAAGTTCTTTGGAATATTAGTGAGTGATTTATCTTTAATTCTTAAAGTTTTTCTCTAAAATTAGTTTTCTTCAAGAATTACCATTATAATTATTCTTGCAAAAGATAATTATATATTAAAATAATTTTATTATTTTAATGAAAAGAAGTTTGATTATTAAAATCTTCTTGTAATTGATTCTTGTAGACAATTACTTGCTCACTGTTAAAATCACTAGTAATGTTTAACACGTGAAGGAAATGATTCTTTAATTCTTTCATTGTGGTTATAATAACACTTTTTTATTATATTTCATAAGAACAGTCATAGTACTGTTGATTTATAGTAATATTCTCATCAGTTTCATAGACACATCTTACAAAAACACCCATGAGAAACCATCAACATGTACTGGGTCACAGGACCTGTCCCAGGAGGAAAAGGAAACTTCAATGCCTTCCTGCCTAGTCATACTTGATAGGTATAGAAAAAGTGTGAGGTTCCTACCATCTCATAAAGAAGACACATCAATGGATACAGCCTTGTTATTTTGGAATAACATCATATCCACATATGGAGTCCCAAAGATCATCATTAGTGACAGGGACCAAAGATCCAAATCAGAATTTTGGACCAACCTCTATGATATGTGAGGTACAAAGCTTGCATTTTATACAGATTACCATACACATACAGATGGCCTAGCTGAAAGGCTAATCCAAACAATGGAGGATATCCTGAGAAGGTTCTGTGCATATGGCATGTAATATAAAGACCATGAAGGATATACCCATAACTGGGTTACACTTCTACCAGAAGTACAATTGCCTTACAACACCAGTCAGCATTCTACCACCGGAAAATTTCCCTCACTGGTAGAAAAAGGGTGGAACCCCCTATTCCCTGTGGATCACCTGAAGAAAAATCTTCTGACTATCCACTCAACAGCCAAAGACTTCCATGATATGTGGAAGATGACTTGCAATACAGCTGCTAGATGCATAGCTGAGGCCAAATAATACAACAGGCAGAGGTAGGACAAATCGCATAGGGAACCTGACTTTAAAGAAGGGGACCAGATGTTAGTGTGCACACTCAACTTCAACAGTCTTAAGGGACCTAAGACAATGAGATACAAATTTTAGGGACCTTCACTATCATTAAACTGATAGGGAAAATGCAATGGAGTTCAAACTTACAGAGGAATCTTCTAGTAAAACCCTGTATTCCCAGTGAGCTTGGTGAAGCCATACTGAAAACAGAGGGGGATAAGTTCCCCTCCAGGAAGAAAAATCCCACTCCACCAGAAATAGTGGAAGTGGAAGACTCCTCTGAACCTGTGAAGAAAATCATCAATGCCAGGAAGATTAGACTTAATGGTAAAGACCAGAGACAGTACTTGGTCAGATTTAAAAACCAGACAGCAGATACAGACAAAAGGTTGGAAAAAGATTCCATACCAGATGGGAGCCTTCATCTAAGGAGATTCAGGGACTCTAGGAGGACTGAACAGTGTGATCAGAGATGAGTTTTTTTTAGAGGGAGGGTATGTCAGCCTGTGACTCCAAGCCAGAGCACAAGCATGATAGCCAAATACCATGAACCAATGGTAAAGCCAAGATACCACCAAAACATGGAGCTGAGTCAAATAAGCTGAAAGGTATCTCAAAATGGAGGAAACCCACCACCTTCCAAAAACACAAGTCCCACCATCATAGGACAAGGAGTAACAAAGTTACTCCTTCTCAAAGTTGTTTCTGAGCATAAACCTTATATGTCACCTCCAATCTGAAATCCAGAGGAAGAGGCTCAACCCCATCAAAAGGGTATCAGAATTTAAGCTCTATGTCAGGGATATCCAATGGTACTAGCCAACTTGAGCTAGCACCAGAACTGCAGGAGTTATTGCCAAAATAAGGTCAAATAAGGGTGAACAAAATATTCACCTCTCATCTAACTTCTACAGCTTCAGTGTGAGATACCTAACGTGAGGTCTTTTTGGAAAGAGAACAATCAGGGCTATCTGATGGCTTCATTCACTTCCCTGTATCTAATCTAGAACAAACGTTATGTGGCAAACAAGCTCCATACAGATTTTAAGCAAATCATACATATGGACAAAAGATCTTGTACATGGCATACCTTTGCCATATTTCATGATAGCCATATCAAATGAGGTACCATTGTGTAGAGCACACACAGGTCTACAAAATGAAGCAACGTTGGGCTTGATATCTCAAAAACAACAAAGCTATGGCAATTTTAAGGTCAAAATCCCACAATTAGACCAATACAGCCTTACTGTGGGATAATCTCCCATACCTATGATTATAAGGTTTGAAACAGACAAAGGAGCTTGTCTATAATTATATACTGGGGTCCTTTACAGGTTTTGTACAACATTCTACATGTAATACATGTCAGAGGAGGGCTATGTGGCCCCCAGATGAGAATTTTGACCCTGTATTGGTAAAAACTGCCCAGATGTGGTTTCAAAAACACATCTGAGCCCAATAAGGGATATACAGGCCTTTTTAAAGCTACAAGCCAGTCCTTGGAAGTTAAAAATCTTCACTTCCTCTATGTCAAAAGTTTTAGAAGACTTTTTGCCCAAGTTTAGGATAAAAAAGGCCCTTTTCTCCACCAGAAAAGGTTTTCCTCATGCTGGTCTTGAATTATTATGTAGTACTGCTGTCAAAAACAGTTATAATCTTGAAAAATAATCAGTTGCTAGTTTAAGCTTTAGTATTGTAGTCCTTATTATAGCAACTCAACTGGTAAGACTGCAGCCAGTGCTTTGAAAAGTGCTCACCACCAATATTTCTTAATAGTAAAGCCCTTAATCCATTATTTTTAACCCATTATCTTCATCTTAAAACCTTTTTCAATGAATTTCACCATTTCACAGTCATAGTTAAGGTTGTAGATAGTATTATGATAACTTCATCATAGACTCAGCCTGACATTTTGGGGGCCTGGCTCTGTTCTTTACCTCTTTTGGACCTTATAAGTCAGTTTTTCTGTTATTATGTTAATTTTGACATTACTGATTCTTTTTTTAGGCATAAATTTATTAAAGAATAATTATAATACACATCTTATATTTATTATTTGAGTGGTATATGTTATATACCACTATTTTTGATTTTTGAATTGCCTTGTTGTGTGGTTGATTATAATTTATTTTCCACAAAAGCCTTATCTTTTGGTGTGTTTTGGATATTAAAACCCTTAAATTCATCAATATTTTTCTTTTTAAATTAAAAAGAACACCTCTCTTACTGTAAGCCAACAGTATTAGAGGTGGGGTTGGGTATATTGATAATTTCAATTTCCCTTTAAATAACCACTTCTAGATTACAATTGTTAATTACAAGCTAATCTGTGAGATATGGGATGCAAACTGTAAGGTTTGACTATGAAACAATAAGTAAAAATTACTAATATTGTACTTATTGTACTCTGACTGTCCTTATAAATAGAAGAAATAAGATAAAAGTAATTATAATAATAAAGAATTATTATAATTATGGTGTAAAAATAATTATATTATTAAATAAATATAATAATATAATTTATATTTTGAAAAAATAATAAAATAAATGAATATATTAATATTTGATAATTAATATATTTAAAAGAACTTTACAATTGTTACAAACAAATAACAAAGGTGTAAAAAATTGTTTTTGATTAATGAAAAACAATTAACAACTAAAATATTACTAATATTGAAGCTATATGTTAATATAAATACTCTTCATATCAATTGAAGAATTATGAATAGTAATAATAGAGAGAAATTATTATAATAAGAGGAAATAACCTACTTTTGACACTCAATTTAATACCTTTGGAAGAATTTATGCCAAATAGTGTGAATAAAACTTATTGAAATTGTATTTGCAAATAAAAATAGAATAAATTACAAATTTTCTTGATTTTACGTGGAAATGAGATTTTTAAGAGATTTATAACAAAACAAGAGTAAAATTGAATTAATCATGTCAAAATTGATGATTATAATAAAGATCACCTTTTCTCTTTCATAATATAAGAGATTTATTTATAAAGAATAAAGATTTTCCCTCTTGATTTAATTGTTTTCTTGTTTTGATGCATCTTTGGGCAAAATTGAGTAAAAAGAGCTCTATTTATAGTAAATACCTCCCTTCTGGAGTCCAGTAGGCTTCTAGTAAACATGTACTGTTGTTATCAACTGGAAATGATCAGTCATTTAAGGTTTAGTAATGATTACTTCATGATCAAACCATCTTATCTCATTATTAGGTATAATGATAAAGTTATCATTATACCTCTAAGTTTGATGAAATCACAGGCTTTGAAGAATCCTAAACTATACTTTAATAGTATTCAACAGTTTCATCACTTATATAACTGTTCAGCTTGAAATAAGATTACAGTAAGTGATCATAAATGATCAATTTTAAGCTTAAACTTTGATCATTATTGACTTTGGAGCTATACACGCTAAAGCTATTCTGAGAGTGAATTCTGATATCTTGGAATATCCTTCTCAAACTTCCAAGAGAATTTTATCACATCATCAAAACTCTATTTTTGATGATTTTTCTTGTATCTCATCTTTTCTGTCAAAATTCAATATTTTAAACTTCAAACCTTGATTTCAAGGCATTATACCTTGAATATTATGATAAGTATTACATCATTCTTCACTCATGAGCTATTAGAATATTAATATCTCCTTTTTTTATATTTGGACCACTTTAACAACAAAGTGGTCAACAGCTCTAGTGATTTTGTTCAATAAACCCTTACATGTTATAGCATTGTCTACAAATTGTCAAATAAATCTCATTTCTGTGTTTCTACACTAAATATGTGGTGACTTTATTTTTGGTTTAACTCTCTAACATGTATATTTCAAGAGATATTAGGTAAAAACCATGAATATATTCATTGACCAAAAAAAGTGCATATGTTCAGCTTAATTCTTGAAGTATTGACTTTAGAGAATTGTCATAAAGTGGTTTTATGTGTAGTTGTCTATGGAGAATCCAATGGTACAATTTATTTTATGTTTTTTTTCATTGGATCCTGAGATAAATAAGATTTTGTGTCTTTTTTAGGGTATCATTACTTATTCTTCAGTAATTATTGACTTTTCATATATTGCATAAAAATGACATATGTGTATTTTACCATGAGGAATATAATTATGTGATCTATTTAACAAGTTTACTCATTAGAGCTTGAGATAATTCAGATTTTGGATCCATTCATGATATTTTGAGTAGTTTCAAGATAATTATTATGAGTATAATTATTATAGAGTTTTTCTTGTGACCCTTTTGATATGTGGTCATATCTCAAAGGCTCACATTCCCTACCACCAAAAAATATTGTACCACAATCTGATATAGACAATTAGGGTATCATCCACTGTCCTACCTCTTCAAAAGACTTTATTAGTCTTGAAGCTCAAGAATGCTTAATTTTTCTATTCTTTAGGTTTTCTTTCATGTTTGAACCTCCTTAATAGTTTATCAGCAGTTCTTATATCTTTCCCAAGTAGCCATTAATCTTCTTGAGTTTGATTTCTATACTTTACAAAGTATTACTTTGTTTTTTATTTCTTGTCCTTCTTTCTTTAAGAAATTTCAAAATTTTCTTTTCTTCTCCTTCTTCTAAAGGGAGTATTTCAAGTGGGGCTTTATTTCTTGGTGGAAATGATTCCTTGTCACTTGAGCTATAAGGTTCTATCAGACTTACAGGGAAATCTGGGTATTTTTTCATCAATTCACCTGTGAGCTCTAGTTGCAGAGCATTAGGTCCATGTAGCGCTTTTATCATAAATGGTCCTTCAAAGGAATCTTTAAATTTCTTTGGGCCTCTTATATTATTGAAATTTAGAGTTGACACTAGGACTAAGTCTCCTATTTTGAAGTCAGGTGGTTTATGACTCTTATCCCATCTTTCTTTTGTATACTTGAAAGAATCTTGCATAAATCTGTTTGCATGGTCTCTTGCTTTGTCAAGAATTAATTTGAAGATACTTGCTGTTGGGTGTATATATACCAAGTTCTTTTTGAGGGTTTCATAAGGAATTCTTGGGTTCCAGCAGTTTTCTAGCATTTCTGGTGTTTTTCCAGTTGAAGAATGGATTGATGTTTTATATTCCAGTTCAAGAGCTGGTATTATTACTGTACACAAATCATGGGTAAAACCATCATAATATTTGAATTCTAGGCCATAAGGGGAGATTCTCCTGATCACATCTTCTAAGGTCTGTATCGTCCTTTCTGCTAGACCATTAGTTTGGGGGTGGTAAGCTGTTGAGAATGATAATTTTGTTCCAAACAGGTTATGGAGGTTTGTCCATAATACTGCAGTGGATTTCAGGTCTCTGTCACTTATTATATCTTGAAATAAGCCTGTGTGGCTAATAGCTTTATTCCATATCATTATGGCTGTGTCCATAGCTATTTCATCCTTGTGACATAGTAAGAACATTGCAGTTTTGCTCTATCTGTCAACTAATACTAGGCATACATTGTAACTTCTGTCTCCTGCTGGAGCTAAGGCTGTTACCCAATTCATTTGAGCTATTTCCCAAGGGGATTTTGGTTCCTGAATTTGGATCATCATTCCAAGTTTCTTTCCTGTGGCTCTGTTTGCTTTCTGGCATCTGTCACAGGTTTGAAAGTATTCTGAAACATCTTTCTTCCAATTTGGCCACCAAGAGCAGGTTTTTACCCTCTCTAGTGTTCTGTTTTTTGAGAGATTTCCAGCTGCAACACTATCATGCCATTCATGTAGTATATTGTTTATCAGAGTTCCATCTGTTAAAGCCATAACACATGTATTATTAGTTCTATGATGGAGGATTCAATCAACAAGGTGGAATCTTCCTTCATCATATGTTTTTTTTCATATTTCATCCCGTTTTGATGAAAGTGATGTGTCTTTGCAGTCTTTCATTAGAAGTTGGCATAAGATATGTCAGTTTTTGTCCATTTTCTAGATTTCTTTAACTTGGTTAAAGAATTCTGTGCCAATATCTGTAACACACGCAGGCTGTAGAGGCCATAGGGGGTCTTAAAGGCCCAAACCCCCCTAATTAGGGTTGGAGGGGCTAGAGGCACCTAGAAAGCTAAATGACCCGCAGGCCCAGAAATAAGGTATTGGCCTGGCGGTTGGTGGGATTGAGGATTGGACAACGAGGCTAATGATGCAGGATATGGGCAAAAGGCTATTCCATGTCATAAGGTTTCAAATTGAGTAAGATTGAGAATATTACCAATTTGGCCATATATTGGTGGACGCTTTCATTTCCATAAACACCAATTGAGAGGGTTCTTTTCACAGGGTTGTGATAGTAAGAAAATGTTAATTTCTGACAAATATCTTCCCATAATGAGGAGAATGGTACAAATATTTGCAGAAAATATGATTTATTGTTTATGATAATTTATTTGTCAAGTTTTAACGCAAAGATCTTGGTTAAATAATGAGTTCCACACAAATATGAAATAAAAGAAAAGAGAAACATGAATATCATTAAGTAATATTTTCTATAAGACAGAAGAATTGACTCGGTGTGTGTGGATTATTTATATGAAGTAGATTACCTTTGTTTATATGGATCTGTGTAGTAATTCAAGGCTTTCTGTCCAAAAAAAGGTATATATAGAAATTTTTGAAATGGTCAGAACATGTGAGATAGGTCAGTTATCTCAAGCAAAAAAGAAAATGGAATAGGGGTAAAATTACTTCAATTATTTATTTGAAAGAAGTATCTTTTCTTATGGGTAGTAGCTCTTATTGTAGAATCTTGTGTATTAGTGAGTAAGGTATATGTAAAGCAAGATTAAACAAAGAAGAATTATGAGAAATCCATAATATTCTATTTTACTTGAGCAAAGTTCTGAATGACAATAAATATGGCTGAAAGTATCTGCAAAAATATATCAAGGTTAGAACCAAGCTTGAAACTCAGGTTGAAAGAAGGTTGGACCTGGGTTAGACCTGCTACCCCCACCAGAGTGATGACTTTTTCCCATGGTGCCTGTGTCACCAAGGATATAGTGGAGTGTTGGAGGTGTAAACTGTCAAAATGGTGCTTTTTACCTTTTATAATTTTTATATGATTCTTTTTTTTTGATATAGCTTTTATCTTTGCAGAAAGAGATTTCAATAATCTGTTATATTTTATCACATATTTTTTCTTCACAAGTACTCTACTCTTGAATATTTAGGAAATTGGTAGCTTCTTGTAATTTTATGTATTGAGAAAATATTAAAATAAAAATAAAACAACATATATTTCCCATCATTGTTGTTGTTGTCTTGCTATTATGTACTCAACATTGAAAATGAAAGAATGAATGGGAAAAATATTTTAGTACTATTAATCTCTCATGAAAGTTTCCAATGATCTCAATGAAGTGTATTTATCAAAAATATCTAGATTTTGATCAGATTAAGGCACTATTTACACTAGAAGTCTGAGCCTTGAAGGTTATTTCATATCCCAAATGTCTACAAAGTGAACTATAGTTAATGAAAATATCAAATAATAATTTTTAAACATTAAAAGAAAAAAATGAGATGAAATTCTACACAAAAGCTTTTTAAATAATTAGAAAATTACTAAAGCTTAAACATACTATTTTACTTACAAATTTTGAGGAGAAGAAATTTAAAAAAAAATAAGATATAAAAAATGAAATAATTTTTGAACAGAATCTGGTGGGATTGTTTCTTGTGAATACAAACATGAATTTCATTTTATCATTCAATTCCCCATGAAATTCCAGGATATATCACCTCTCAGTGAAAATATTTTTAGCTCAAATCCAAATCAATTTTGATTTCTTTTCAAAGAAATTAGAGTATGAAAATCTGAATCTGATTCAAACAAAACTAGGGGTTAACCATAATATCTCATTTTCTAAATGAGCTATGGTGTGTATTTGAGTAGCTATGAGAAATCGAATTATTGTAAATTTAAATGTCAAAATGTGGGGTTATTAAATAAGTAAGGTTAATATTAAATATGAGAAATCAAGAATAAAATTCAAGGGCTGTAATATTTCCATTGAGCTACATATTTAAGATTTTAGGTACAGTTCATGGGGGGCATAAAACTGCAATAAATCTGAAATATGGAATTATGGGGGGACAAGAAATCATTTCTCCAAAAATTCCAGACTCCCCAAAATTCCTTTCTGGAAGGCTTAGGGTGTCAAATTCCATTCACACATTCATCACTTCTGGCATAGAATTGAGTCAAATGGTCTATGACTCAATTGATTATAAGGATTTGATATTAACCCTAGAAATTTCAACTGCTCTTGAAAGGTTTTGAATTCCTCCTCACATGAAGATTCACAGCCAGCTATTACTACAGTGATATCTATTTTGTAGGGATAAGGTATAAAATCTTCTTTTTTGATCCAAAGAAGGGGTCAATAACACCATAGTTTCATTTCATGTTTCCAATTTGTTCTCATAACTGGTAAAAGAAACTGTTCTTTGTTGGAGGAAAAAAGTTGTGGCTACACAAGAAGGTCTTCTTTTCCCTTTTCTCTCCTTTCATGTTATGATATTTTGCTTTGACAATAAGCTTAAAAACCTTTAAAAAATCAATTAAAATCTCAAAAAACCCTTTTTCATTGTTTTGGCACCCCTTAGCCATGTTAAAAATGCATTATAATCAATTTTTATAACTCTTAATAATAAATTTACCCTAAAACCACCCTAAAAGTGAATTAAAGCATCTTTTATCATCTTTGACTGTGCCAATTTTTTCCGAATTCACTTTTGAAGCTTTTGACATTTTTTTCTCTTTAATTCCCTTTTTGAAGAATATTTTCTCATATTGATATTCTGAAGCTTCTTGATCAATTAATTTCCAGTGGGAATTTGTCTTGAAAACATTTCTCTTTTATCCTTAAATATCTCTTATAGATTATTTGTGCATGAACTGTATTGTGTTCAAAGCAACAAACCTTTATTTGAATACATTTTTTCTTTTCCAATAAAGCTACAAGTAACAATTTTGGTGCATTTGTAGCTTGAAATTTCTAAAATTAATCTTTTGGAATAGTTTCAACTCATACAAATTCTTAGTACAGGAAAAGTACTTTTTTGAATCAAAGTTCCATATTCACATCTTAAAAGAAGGAAGTACTGCATTTTATGTCTTCTAGTAAGTATATTTTTCATTCTTCATGAGAACCCCAAGATCTAGTTTATTCTAAAAAGGCCATTCATCTCCTTGTAAAATCTGAAATAACCTGGAATAGAGATTACAATGAGAAGATAAATAGTAGTATAGGCTATTTGTATAATGATTGGTAAAATTCCTCCAGAAAATATCACAATTTAGCATTTCAATATGACAAATATTTTAGTTAAATTTACAACAGATAATATATCAAAAACAAATTCAGGAAAAAATCTGAAGTTGCATCAACTACTTGAGAAACCGCAAATTCCTTCAGGCCTTAAGGATAATATCATGGTTTGAGTCAGCTTTAAATCCACAAAATCTTCAAAAACTTCCTGATAGCTTGAAAAAACATTTCCTACTTCAAGTTGAAAGTTAGTTTAAATGACTTTGATGAGTTCAAGCATGAATTGGTTGAAAGTGAGCTTCAACTGAATGGATAAAAATCTTTCATGGAAAAAGGATGAAATTCTAGATATGGAGATTAGAAATAAATTGAAGCTAAACACACTAAAAAATGAAATGATTATTTTACATTGGAGGAATAATGAAATGTTTGAAAAGCTATCATCAATTGGAGGCTGAGAAAGCTTCTTTGAAAAAAAAGAAAAACTGGAAGAAGTAATGAAAAGCTTTAGAAATCCCCATAACCTGAGAGTTTTCAGAGATTTCCTTTTGAAAAAAGTACAAATTATTGTCTTATCATACGCTGAGAGGTTAGAGAGATTATTTTTAATAAACAAAAATTTAAGTAGAAAAAATTGGCAAATTCTTTCTGAAGATAGGGTGAGAATTTCTGTGAGCTATATAATGGGAAGGATCTAGGTTTTTTTGTTTACTAATTGCAGTTTCCTTCTCAACACATTATTGAAAATTCTGATTGAAATACTGAGTCCCCCTAAGACCGGTCAGCTTATCACAAAGAGCTGGCACAAAAAAATAATTTTTCAAGTTTTAAGGAAATAATATGTGTGCTTATTATATTTAATTTGAAGAATCTTGGGTCCCATTTATATCTTGTAATAGAAATTTATAAAAAATCATTTTGTGGAATAATTTTTTTTAAAATTTCCCACTTTCTTTTTATTTAAACATACCATGGTAAAGATGCTAGTGATTCACATTATCAGATTTATAAAACTTAAATTCAAAGGAGATTACATATTCAAACACTATGAGTCATAGTCTAATTGCTAAGATAATTATTTTTCAAAAGGTATTGCTGATAGTTTGGAAAATACAAAAAATATTGCGGTGAAAATCATATCTTTGGAAAATGAGTAAGATATTTGGACTTAAAATAGAGCTTTTGAGAGAAAAACATTTCTGGTAATTCATTCGTTTTGGGAGTCATAAATAGTATATTTTATAAGCAATTATTAAATTAGATTTTTCATTAAAAATGAGAAGAGAAATTTGTCCAAAAATTTTTTCTTATATGAAGCTATTAATAAGCTAATAAAGAAGTTCCGTTTATAGCAAGAAGTATGTATTATTACTATTCAGGCCTGAATTAACTTCAAAAAATTACTTATAATCGGATTGAGCCAGATTTCCATTTAAAAAGTGAACTAAATTGCTTATTTTTATCAATTTGAAATTAATCTTTTAAATTGGAAAATGAAAGCCATAGTTCCTATTCGAGTTAATTTCTAATATACAAATTATGAGACTAATATTTTAGCACTACTTCTGTAATTATTACAAAATGTAGGAGACTTGTCATTGTTTTTAGGACTCAGTTCACTTTTACATCAAAATCCAATTTATCAAATTCTACTGAAAAATCGTCCAGAAATCAAATTATTGATTACGATTCTGAAATGATTAACTTCCTCAAGACGAAAACTCGAAAACTAATTTTGGATAATCTTGACAGAATTACAGTTCAAATCTACGACTTTTATGACAAATTTGTTTCCAATGGAATGAAAGTGCGGCTGTAAATATGCAAAATCTAATTGAAGCTCTCACTCAGTAATATTCTTGAGTATATATATATCTTCTAAAATTCTTCGAAAGCTCAACTGATAAGGAATTAAAAGCCAAGAGATGAACATATTGATTGTAATAAGGATGAAAAAAAATGGAAGATATATTCTCACTCTACCCACAAATGAATTAAATCTTTGGAAAAAACAAAAAACTAAAGGAATAGTTTGATTTACCTTATATTGATTCAGTCAAAAAAACCAAACCAAAAAAATTAGACAAAAATTGATATTTTAAAAGCACCTATTGAATATATGAAAATACGTTTTTGATATTTAAGACTTATACTCTATACCTTTGATGAATGCATTCATTATGGTACGTATTTAAAAAAAATTGGCAATCACAATAGACAGTCCAAAAAATACCATGGTGGCTCAAATATACACAAAAGGTGTAATCAATTATAAAGGTTTATATTTTTGCATTAAAATATTAAGTTGATTTTGTTAAATAAACAAATATAGCAAAAAGTTACTCATGCTAAGCAATATAATTGAAATAGATTTTTTTCGAATGTTTATGAATTATTAATAAACTGTTAGGTTTGAAATAGAAGACATATTCAATCCCAAAGAGAGACGGAAAAGAATATGAGATCTTTCCAAGGGAGAAAATTGAAAACGCAAAGGGATTGGTGAGAAGGTAAATTTCACCTTCCTCTCAATTATAAATATAAAAATAATGTAAAGATGACAATATCATATACAAATGAAAGTCCATAGAAATGAATTTGATAAATTCTCTATTGCTATAGATGGATTTTAAGAGAACTACTATCATTATATATTGTCTAGTAGTATATGAACAAAGTGTGTTGAAAAATTAATCATTCATATTATGATGATCATCACTACAGGTACAGGATCCTTGAGAATCCTGGGTGAAGTCCCAGGGTTTTTTTTGGGACATTTTTCCCACATATAAATCCAAATAATAGCATGACAAGTAATACTTTTGAGAAGAAAAGGGTCCATTTGTATCTTAAACTGAAGTGTTACGGGCTTATTTACCTTTGAAAATTACGAAAGAGTGATAATATTGAACCTGTGTCATACTTGTGGCCTCAGAATTAAAGAAAATGTGACTTTGGGGTACAGATTTTCATTTTCCCTTTACAACGCATCAACGAATTATATAGTAGAATACCTAAATATGTCTAAGTGTTTCGCAATCATCAGAAACTATACAGGATAAACCTGGGTTACTCTTATTGGTCAAATTGGTTTGATTTCAATCGATCTTTTTTGGATCTTTTTTAAGCAAGAATGAAAAACATTTCATTTAATAATAAAGACAGGTATTTGTAGGAAAAATGCTTCGATTTTCTTGTACTAATGGAGAGTTTCTTTTGAGAATTAAAAACTAAAATAAACTTTAAAACCTACATGGAAATTAATAGCTATGACTGGAACATGAGAATAATTGACAGAAGGAATAAACTGTACCCAGAAAACCTTCATTATATTAAGCAAGGAAGTAAAAAATGACTAGAAGAAAATGGTGGTCCTACTAAGTAGGTTGATAATCCTGTTCAATTAAAATTTGAGCTTATTATAACACTCATAGAAGAAGGTGTTCTGATATATTGCAAGGGAAAGCTTCCTATTCTGATTCAATTTTCACACAAAATATGTTTATTTATTTTGGTCGATAGAGGCTTTAAATATCTTTATTGATACAAATCTATTTATTTTTCATTGAGTTTGGGTCTGGAGCGAATTGAGACCAATCCATTTTACTTATATCATGGTTTTATTTCCCCTAATGACTGAGTTTTTCAGCTTTTGTGTGTTCCTTTCCCTCCATCATGACCAATAAGTTCCTACAAGGTATTTATGGTTCCAGTTCTATTCCTTTGATAGCAGTAAATGGATCTGACCTAAAATTTTATTCAAGGTCACTTACAAACCCAAAAATAAAATTTGGGACTTTTTAGACATACAAATCCGACCCTATACCCTAATCAACTATTTTCCAGATAAAATATTTGTGGAAAGGCTTTTTAAACTGCGCTTCTCCTTAGGGGTTTTCCAAACATGGACTTGATGAACCGTTTCTCCCAGCTCAAACAAGATTAAAAATTCCATATTACTTTTCTGTGGTAATTCGTATTCCAATAAACATGAGATTAGGAAAATAAAATTCAGGCTTGAAAATTTTTTGGTAATATGAAGGACATCTTTTGAGCTATTATTGAAGACTTTCCGAGCTAGTTAGCTCATCCTTGAATGGCTCATGCAAAAACCTTCTTGGTGATCAGATTTGCAACCTGAAAGACAATAAAATATTTTAATAAAATAATATCAGCGTATCTGATTTATTTTTGGAAATATCAGAAAAATCTAGGACTATGACTGTGAAATGTTAAAAGTACCTTACAATGGTTTTTTTGAGGGCTCTAATATTCTTCAAATAGTTGTGAGAAATCTTTTGGAATATTTTCATGCTGTTAGTAAGCTTCAATTGACCAGTTTGGGAACTAAAATATGTAATTGTTATAACTATCCCACAGGCTATATTCTGAGGGTAATGCTATTTCAAGACAGTTTAACAAAGTAAGAATAAAAAATGGATATTATCATTGGGATTCACTGTGAGGAAAAGGTCCCCTTTATCCCTTCTGGGAACTTATAAACGTTGGTAAGCTCTTCATAAATATAGAGTGGGGTAAATTAATCTGAGGGCTGAGCTATGGATCTGATAGCTCCACAAACCCATTATTATGATACAAAATGTGGGGTATAGACCACAAAAAATTATTTTAGATAAATAAAGCGTGGAAATACTTCTCGCAGGCAATTTTCTTATAGCTCTTATCTTTTTCAAGCTTGTGCGGGACCCTGTCTTGTCATTATTGGTGGGTTTAAGAGCTGAATTACTAGAGCTTTGGAAATAAATCTAATATCACATCGTGTAGATATGGTACAGGTCAGGATTAACAAAAACACTTTCAATTAATATATCTCAGGAAATATCTGAGATAAAAAGAATATAATATCACAGAATTAAATATATTTATGAGCTATTTGATCTTTTATGGTCTATATTTTCCATTATCAGAAATTTCTGAAGTTATAGAGGCAAAAAAGGGTGAAAATTTATCAATTAAATTGGTATGGGGCTTTGAAAACTTTAAGTCTGGATATCTTAGTTAGTTTTCAAAATATAAACACATCAATGAGGAATTGATATTCTTAGGAGATTTTTGATTTGATACAGATCTCAATACTCCTGTATTCAAGTATGTCTAAGCTACAGCTTTTCCTTCAATGAGAATTTACAAAAACACTGTATCTTAAACTATCAACGTTTTTCACAGGATTTCTCAGTCAAAGTTGGAGGACAGTTTCTTCCAATACCTCGATTAAATTTTAAAGTTTTTCTTCTTTTAAAAAGTGAACAGCTGTTGAATTATGTAATAGAGGTTCCTAAAGGAATGGGATACCTCTCCTTGAGATACTCAATAATTATACACATATAATAGAGTTTTTATTAAAAGTAAAAAATCTAAATTGGAGGTTAATGTAATTTTTTGACTATTGGGTGGCCAGTAAGGCTAAACAATGTAATTTATTAGTGAATTATTGTCCAATATGGATACAAATAGCTCATTATTGAAGGGGAAGTTTCCCTCCTCAAGACCTTTTGTCAGGCTTTTTCTATTATATAGTAATAATAAGAGTATTTACAGCTGTAACCATGACTGTGACACAGATAATCATGGTACTTGGGGATTTATTAAATATGAAAAAGCTATTCCACCTTTAATGTCCATTGTTTAGATATGGATTTTTCTGAAATCTGGTAAGGAATTTTTCATTCCATAACTTTTGTTCAAAATGAGCTATGAGGAAATGGATGGAGCCATAAGATATCCCTCATTATTCTCTTTCCAAAATGACCCTACTTTAGGTATCACACACTAAAGCTGTAGAAGTAAAATGAGAGTTAAATATTTTTTCCAGCCTTATGTGGATTAATTGTGGACATAACTTCTATAGTTTTGATGCTAGCTTGGTTTGGTTAGTACCATCATATATCACTTATTGAGTGCTTCAATCTGAACATCCATTTGATGGGGTTCTGCCTCTTTCTCTGCATCTTAGATTAGAGGTAAAATATGAGGTTTATGCTCAGTTCTTTCTCTGAGCAGGAAGAACTTTTTTATTATTTGTCTTAAGGTTATGAGAGCTATATACTTGGAAAGAGGGGGATTTTCTCTTTTTTAGTACAATTTATGAGTTATTTGGGCTCAGTACCATTTTTGTGGTATTTTTTTCTACAATTGGTTTATGGTATTTTGGCTCTCATGCTTGTGCTCTGGTTTTGAGTCACAGGCTGACACCTTTCCTCTATCAGCTCAATTCTTTCAGGAACCTTTTTACTCAGGTTTTGCAGTTCAGATCATTAATTATGGTATGTGAATGGCATTCATCTTCTCTGTTTGGGATGTTGAGTGAAATGTGACTGACTTATGCAATGGATCAAAGCTCCAGGGAATCATTATGCACTCTTAAAATATTTAAGTGGTATTTCTGTTCTAGGGAATATGAAATTATCTGTGTGGAAAAAGCTGAAGGTGACTCAAAACTAGAGCACAAATATGAAGCCCAAAGTATCATAGATTGTATTTCCAAATACATCCTGACCATCTCTAGGTGAATATATCTATCTGTGGAATCAAAAATACACCAAGGCTTAAATACTGGCTGTATTGCTGTCGTAGAGACACAATAAAACCACCAGAGTAGTAATTTTTACTATAGAAAAATGGAGGGATTTTGGAAACCTCTTCCCAACATTATTTTAGATAAAAGGGGGTCTTCCTCCCAGATTAAAACCCCAAATCATATTATGAGTATATAATTCTGCATAGACACTTTCTTACACATAAATTGAAATTTAGAAGGCTTGATATAAACCTTATCTTGATTGTAATATTCATTATTATAATACCTTAATTAGTAATTAGTGAAAATAGGGACTTCAAAAGACTTATTGCCACTTTTTTTGAATAGAAGAGCCTTTGAGATATTTGTTTTCATCATTCTTACTGTCTCACAGGAATATTACTAGCTTTTATTCAAAATATTGGGGCTACCTCCTAGACTTAGCCTGACAAAAATAAAGACAAAAAGTATAAAAAGGCATCCCAAAGCCTAGTGCAAGATAAGAACAATAAAATATATAAAAGAAAAAATACTGTGAATGAAAGTCAGCTGTTTTTATTTAAAGAACCTTATTTATTTATTTTTAAGTCCATCACTCAGTATTCATTTTGTATAAAATTAAAATAATAAAAATACCAAGAATTTAAATTTTGAAAACAAAGACTTCCTCAAGCTGTGTAGATAGATATGAAATACTCCACAGCTTGTATTCATAATGTGGGTATATACATGCCAGCCTGTGACTCAAAACCAGATCACAAGCATGATTACCAGAGTACCATAAACAAATGGTTGAGCAAAATACCACCAAAACATGCAGCTGAGCCAATCAACCTCAAAAGGTATCAAAAGAGAGAGGAAACTCACCTCTTTCCAAATATGCAATTTGAATAATCATAGGAAAAGAATAACAAAGTTATTCAAGCACAAAGCAGTTGCTGAGCATAAACCTTAATTTTAACCTTTCATCTAGAGTGCAGAGAAAGAGGCTGAACCCCATCAAATGGGTGTTCAAATTTAAGCTTGAAATCAGGGCTATCAAATTGTACTAGCCAAATTGAGCTAGCACCAAGACTATATAATTTATGGGCAAAATAAGGTCAAATAAGGATGAATAAAATATTCACCTCTCATCCAACTTCTGCAATTTTGATGTAAGATACCCAAAGTGGGGTCTATTTGGAAAGACAACACTCAGGGTTGTTTGATGGTGCCATCTATTTCCCCATATCTCATCTAGAACAAAGGTTATGGGGAAAATAAGTTCCATACAAATTTTGAGATAATCATATATCTGGATAACTAAAATGGAACATGGCATAACTTTTCCATATTGTATTTTATCCATACCAAATAGGGTACCATTGTTTAGATCCCATCCAGGGCTAAACATTGAACCAACATTGAGCTCAATATCATAAGAACTGACAAAGCTACAGCTGTTTTAAGGTCAAAATCCCACATTTCAACCAATACAGATTTACTGTGGGATACTATCCCAGAAGTATGATTATGAGGTGTCAAATAAACAAAGAAGCTTCTTTATACTTCAAGACCTTGTATTTCAGTCAAATACAGGGGTCCATGCAAGTTTTGTATAGCTTCTGATGCATCAGAAGCACCAGAACACACCTTCAAACTCCATTTGTGAAGATTTTCACCTTGTATAGGGTAAAGATGACAACTTGTGGTTCTAAAAACACATTTTCACCCAATACCAGTCTTTATTGAGTGTTTAGAACCAAAAAGCAGCCCAAATTAGTGAAATGCTTCACTCTGTGGTCGTGTGCAGAGGTAAACAACCTCCCAATACCTAAGAACAAGATAAAAGGAGGCCTTTCCTCACCAGAAGGCCAATCAATCATCTTGTTCTCAATATTCTTACGTGGTATAGGTTCTGAAAGAAGTGGTACCTTTAGAATCAAACAGGTATAATTGAAATTTTAATTATTGTAGGGTTTGTTATTGTAAACCAACAGATAAATACTGCACCCAGGGCTATCAATAGCACTCACCATTGCCAAATTATTTTAGTATAGCCCTTTTAAACATTTGCTCACTTAATTATCATAATTATTTTCATTTCACACTCATAGATATAGCTTTACATTATCATTGTACAGCTATATCATAGAGTCACCCTGACAATACAGGGTCCCTAAAAAAACTTAAATAGTTTTGGAAGGGAACTGTTTGTATAAATATGCTTGGTCATAGGCTTCCTCTGCAAGTGTAAAATAATTGTACTATTTATGCCCAAATACTTTTTTACTAATAACTATCAAAATCAAACATGCATAAAACAAAAAATAAATAAATAGTACTATTATTGAAGACATCACACAGTTCTCATGCTTGTGTGAAGGGCTGCAGGTATTGAAGGTGTCATAAGTGGTTTGAATTATGAGCTCAAGCTTGTTTCAGACACCTCCGAGATACTATTATACTTTTTATTAAGTTAATTAATTTCATTAGGACTAAAAAGAAGCCCTTCAAATCTATAAGAAATATTAAACATTAGAAAATAGAGGAAATCATAAGGGAATTTTGTATGATTAAATTTGAATACAACATTCCAGAATTGGACAAGAGGAGGAAACATGATCAAAAAGCTTGTTCAGTTTTGCATTTCAGTTTTCTAGTTTTTTGATTAGAGGGAAGATTCTTGAAGCCTCAGTGAAAGATTTTATGAGTTTTTGAATTTGCATAATTAAATATTCAACTTGATAGTAAGGTAAAAAATTCAACAGCAGATATTTTTTGTGAAAGATCCACTGTCACATTCAAGTTAAGATAAATTTTCTTGTTGCAAAAGAATATCTTAAATGACGGAGACATATGGATAAAACTCATGTCATTTCTTATGAAAAATATTCATAAAAGTAGCAGTACTGGAGAAAAAATGTTGGTATGTTCTTACAGGTCCCTTACGCCCACTGAACTACATCAATTGAGTATTTGTAAGGGACCTTTTAACCAGTGCAAAGTTCTTTGCCCAGGGCCAGCGCCTTGCTGCTTATAATCCAGTAAAATTTAGAATAACTCAAAGCATGTGTGTCTTACTCATATGGGTTAGACTTTAATTTAAGCTCAAAAGATTTCACATAACATTATGGGAAATCTTTTGTGATTGGATAATAAATTTAGAATTGGCTTCAATATGGAACTACTAGTGAGTCTTTTTTAGATCTCAAAAAAAGCCAATGACCATGGGTGATAAGATATATCAGGTGACCCTTTGAATATATTGAAAAATAACCCATTGATGAGAGCACAAATTAACTATTTTGCATTTTGTGGTAAATGAACTAGAGAAATTTACTCAGAAGTCTTTATCAGCCTATTAGAAACATATAATCAGAATGATAATGGTATGGCGTAATGATAATAAAAGAATTATGATTTTTAATTTTGAATAGATTGAAATCTTTTCATTAGCTCCACAGGAATATTTCCCCTTGTTAATGAAGAAATATAGAGGTGAGATCTTTTGTAATGACCATAAATCCTAATATCAGCTTGAATAATATAGTTTTCAATAAATTTTGATTTTGTTTTTTCAGAGTGTTAGGGTAATTGAATAATCACTCAAGGGAAAGAGTAATAATTGAAGGGTAAAAAACAAATAAAGATAGTCATAATTGGTATAAAGTTATGATTCATAGTATATCATATTAATACAGTAATCATATGATGAATATAAATATACTATCACATATGATTAAGTGCTAAAATATAGACTATAATGATAAGATGCTAAGATAGGGAACCACAAAAAATGAGGAGTAAAATTTCAAAAACTTAGATGAAACATTTTGGAAGTAAATTACTCCAACATGGAAAAATCCTGGATCGTAATTTCATCATTCAAAAAGTGGCTTTCAAAATTAAAAATTGAGCTTAAAGAAAAAAATGAAATGTTAGGTTTATTTTTTACTATTAGCCAGAAAGCATGTAGATTTTTAACTTGAAAATGGGCGTTACTCACTATATTTGTTCTTTTATGTCTTATTTTTCTCTAGTTTGATGCAAATTTCAGTCTATTTCAATCATTTTTTCCATAAATATAGCTTGTATATCCTGTCTAAAGATAATGCCTTCATTTTTGTTGCGATGGTAATTTCTTTTCTGTATTTTTATTCCATTTTAACAGTAATTATCCTCGTTTTGGGAGTTTTTTTAGTATAAAGAGCCTCTTTGCAATTGATTTTTTTTTATTCTTTCTCTGTTATTTCTATTTTTAGTGAAAGAATTTCAAGAAGATCACTCCTTGTGAATGATCTTCTAGAGATATTAAAAAAATATGTTTCATCATGAAACTTAACAAAATTTTCTCTCAGAAAAAATTAAATCTCTCGCATAGAAAAAAAGATGAAATTTGCTTTTACAATTCAATATAATTTTTAAACAATAATAAAAATGATGTCAGCTTTAATAGGCATATTTATCTATTTATTGAGATTTAAGATTGATTCCAGCTTTTGGTTTATGTGTTTTTGTTTGCTATTCTCCCCTAAGTAGAGTATAGATCTTTTAGGGGAAAAACTTCTGGAAATATGATAAACATAAAATTCTGGTTTTTTACTCCTACATGAACACAAAGTGTGTCATTTTAAATCCATAAATTTAACCAAAGAAACATGTTCAGAAAAGCCTTTAAGATCTTGACTGACAATATAGATGTGGAGTCACCCTACCAGATCTTTTATTTTAGTCTAATAACTAGAAAAACACCACTACTAATTATAAGGAGCAGTTTGTTAAGTATCAACAGACTGAATAGCACTCCAATTCCTTCTTAGCATGAAGTTTATTAAGTATATTCCTGTTGAGATCAAAAATGTAAATACATGACTATGGATGCAATATCAGTATTATCCCAAAAAGGCCAAACACCTATAGAAAGATTGAGGGCCTTATTATATGGCTATCAAGAAATAATCAAGAAAATACAGCATTTGATGCTGAAATTGGAACAAAAAACCCTTCAATACCTGGAAAGACACACTATAAAAATGTTGAGCTTTTCAAATGTGAATAAGAAAGTTCTATATTCAGCACAGGACAAACAGTTAGAAAATTGAAAGAGACATAAATATTAGAAAATATCTTATCAGAACATAATACAAAATTACTCAAAGTATTTTGAACATCATATAATAAGAGCAAATAGTTAAGGATATAATTAAAACTATTAAAACAGAAAGATGGTAGTCCAGAAATTGAGAGTCAAGTGGCAGAAACATGGTTCCAAATCTTTAAATAAAGAAAATTATTTCCTATAGATGAACTACTTTACCACAGAAAGAAGCACACAAGTGCATTGGTAATTTTAGCTGAATAGCACATTTCCCTGGTTCTTTAAGGATTTTTCTCATTAAAAATAAATGGCACACATGAGTCAAGAAAGAAAAAAAGTACATAATCTCAATTGAATCCTGGTGGCCAAAATGGGGCAAACACATGGGTGAATACATCACCACTGAGATCAAAAACCAGAAAGATAAAAAAAGGAATGGAGAGGGATGTGGACTACTGCAAACAATTGTGGAACCCATTCATCCTGGAAACGTATGAAGATGTATTGGGTAAAAGAACTAGTACCATGAGGGAAAGACATAATCCATTTATTCCTGCTAGCTGTATCCGGGTACATTTAGAGCTTAAGATATCTTGCCTGCCACAAATAATACACAGAAAAGAATATTTATCAATTTATTTTGGAATGATATCATAGCCTACTGTGGTTTTCCCAAAATAATAAACAGTGAAAGGCCCCGAAAATCGCATTACATATTTTGACCAACTTTTATGAAGTACTTGGAGAGAGATTGGAAGTATAAACATCCAAAATTAAAGGTTACCACCTAAAAAAGGGTGATTCGATCAATTGAGGACACATTTAATAGACTATGTGCTTATGTCATGAAGTATCAATATAATGAGGAATATATCCATGACTGGGTAACCCTTTCACAAGAATTACAACTAGCCTAAAATACCAGTGTACACTCCATAACAGGAAAAACACCTTTAATCCTAGAAAAAGGCAGGGCAAAACTAATACAAGTCAATTTCATTAAGAAGGACCTCCCATAAGCAAATTATACAACCAAAGAATTCAAAGAAAAAAGGAAGGAATAATTTGATAATTAAAAGAGATTTGTAGCAGAATACAAAAAATAAAAAAAATAATAGGTATGAAAAAATTCAACAAGAAATGTATTTCGAATAAGGATATAAAATCATTTTCTCAACACTAAACTTTGATAAATTGAAAGGCTCAATAGATGAGAGACTAATATGTGGCTCCATTGACTCAACTAAAATCATAGGAAAAAATGAAGTGGAAGTAAAACAATGAGAGAAATTCTTCAGGAAAAATACAATTTTTCCAGTAGGCCTTGTTAAAAAATATCATCAGAAATGTGATAGAAACTTTAAAGACAGAAGAGAAACTTCAAACCCTAATAAATTAGTCAAAGAATGATACTCACCTGGACCAGTAGAGAAAATAATCAAATACAGTAGAATAAGAATCCGTGGGAAAGAAAATGGACTGGCTCTAGTAATTTTTAAGAATGAACCCGAAGATAAAGAAAAATACCTATGCAAGAAGGACTTGCCAGATGGACAGATACATCTGAGAATCTTAAAAGCCACATCGGTTATAAGCGTTTTTTGGAGGGAGGCTATGTCAGCCTGTTACTGCAGAAAGAGAACAGGAATGAAATACACATACCACAGATAATTTTATTTACTTGAAATCCTCATTAAACCAGTTGCATGCCTCATATATCCCATACAGGCACAGGTGTAAAATGCGAAGTCTATCATTTTATTATATTCAATTGTTTTCCAAATTTGATAGGAATTGGAAAGTTATACCACCTTTTTTGACTAAGTATTCGCCAGGGGATACTTTCTTTGAACATCTCATCAAATTCCTTAATCTTTCATTACAATACCATTGAAACGATATCATTGAAAAATCTCTCAGATATGTATTTCCGACAGTCTTTTTCATTCAGTTGTTGCACCATTACCTCAGAAGTTAGCAACCTACTTTTTTGAATTACAAAAACTCCTACAAAAATAAATCATGGCTTGAGTTGATATGTGTATAGGGAGAAAAAACACAAATAGCTCATTGAGAGACTAAACTTGGGCTACTTGAAACTAAGTCTCCCCAAATAACGAAAGAAACTGTTTTTCTTAAAACTGACAGTTAGGAAGAACCTTATATCTCATTTATATTTTAATAAAGCTGTATTTAAATTTATGTTAATCTAAAGAAACTTTTAGACATAAACTCAGGTCCCTTTTAAATACCATTATTATCAAAGCTCACTGAGATATCTAGCTTAAAAGCTCTCAATGGCACATGCAGTTGTACCCAAATACGTCGAATTTTTGAAGTTCTTATTAGATATTCAGTTCTTTAGAAGGATTAAGATAAAGATCACCTATTTGAAATAATCATTTATACCTTGAATTATTCATCATTAGATTAGTGATATTTCCGCATCTGAATTTGATATTTTATTTGTAGGATTTTTCATCAATACTGGATTCTACCAGATCTGTTCCATATGGTTCTGGATTTATAAATGATATATTGGTGTTTTAGAGCTTGAAGCTACACAGAATGACAAATAAGGGCTCATGAAAACTTCTGTAAACTTCATAAAACTTATTATGGCTTCTTCTCACACTTTCTTTAACCTTTTATTAGCTTAGAAGTTTCACTCAGGGCCCCAAAACTGCATTTTTGACCATTAGGATATTTTCATAGAGCATATTGAAACACCAGCCAGCCCTCAGAGTCAAATATTTTACTATAAAGAGGTTTTTTAGCTAAATAGCCCCCTTTAGTCCCCAGGAGAAACAAAAGGACACCATCTCTCACTGGAAAACCTCATCCTCATTATATTTTGCTATTCCTCTGTAGTAAACCCTTTTATAGGAAGTAGCACCCTCAGAATGAAATTTATTCAAGTCTCTAAGTATATTCCTCACCCATATTATCAAAAACTGTAGAGTTGTGAGAGCTATATTCAATTAATTTTTCGCGTTCAATATTGCTATTGATAGCTTCTATTTACTTTCTTTGTGTAAGGTTTGTCTATGAAACTCTTGATGATAGTAACAATATCAAGAGTACTATGACTTTCCTCAGTGAAAAATATAATATAATGAAATACTATAACCACAAATTTAAAGATAATTATTAAAAATAATTATATAAAAAAATAAATTCCATTATTATTATATAAAATAATATTAGAAAAATATAATAATTATAATAAATTATAAGTATTCTATTATTGTGATAATCACTGACAATTATAACAATAAGAAGTGTAAAGCTCTTAATGAGACAATTACATGTGGAAAATATAAATATTTAACCACTTATAAATAATATATAAATATTATTTATAGAAGAACTAAAACACACACTGTGCAGAAATAATCCTTATAGAAAGATTGTATATAAAAAAAAATAATATATAAAAAAGATATAGAATTGTAGAGAAAACTTACTTATAGTATTTATGTAATACAGCAACTCAAACAACAACAGTTATTATATTAAATAATAACTATAAGTTAAAAACATGCCAAAAATCAATCTTTTAGAAGATAAAGCAACTTTTAATAATAAAAAATATGATTAAAGAGTTTTTGAGAGCAATTTGTGGACTTTAAAAGATATTTTAGAGACAATCATTTTATAAAATAAAATATATAATAGGTGATTACAACAATAATTCAATTTCTATGATTTCAATTCTTTAATTTAAGACTTATAAAGAATAGAATACTTAAGAAATACTTTAATAATAAGATTTTATATATGATAAAACCTTTCCTTTTTAAATGTCTAATATAATTGGATTGATAATTTATTATGGAAAAAAACAGTGATGAAAAGACTCTTTTTATGTCTACAGAGAAGCCCTCATGATTCATAATGGATATAGAGGGCTTTCTCAGGTCAAAACTGAAAAAACATGCTTAAAAATAAGGTTCTTAACTTAAGGTAACTTATTTTTAATTCCAATTAAAAGTTACCATTGTTATTCTTAACTCCAAGTATCATTTTAAGGTTTAATATAAAATAAGTTTATTTATATTGAAGTTAATCACATGAACAACTTAAAAATAGAGTTTCAAGCAGAAATATCCTAAACTCAATTTTTAATTAATCTTTAAAGAAATCTTAATTTTCTTTAAGTATAATTAAAAGAGTAAGTTTCCAGGCTAATTATGCAGGAAATCTGTTTATAAAAGATACTTAAAAATTAATTTATATATATATAATATCAAATTGCAAGCTGTGTGAAACCTTCAAGCAAATCCATTAAAAATTGGATTTTTAATGAATTTTTGAAGTTATATTTCTCCACGTAAAATAGCAATACACACTAAACCTTAACATTTGATAAGTTATAAATGCTTGTAGCCTTAAATGTTTAAGCTTATTTAATCTTTGACAGGTCTCAAAGCTTTAATTTCAAGCCTGCATATTGGGATTTACCCTTTGGCAGCTTGAAATTCCTGTCCAAATTGGGTTAAAACCAATTTAAACTTTAAGGTTGGATCAAAGTCTAATATTAAAGTTTAAATAAGGTTGAAAATTGACCAATACAGGTGTACAACCTTAATTGAATCATTGCAGATCAAAAAGCTGGCTACTCCAGCTCTGTTTGGTCTTTTTCCTTTGTCCCACCTTTTTGTGTGGATCTTGCCTTTTTATTTATTTAAAGCCATACTATGGCCTTAAACCCTTTTAAATTGAGCTCATGCAGGATTTAAATTCTGTATGGCAGATCCTCATACAATTCAGTAAATATATACAACACCTCAATTTTGACTAAAATTTTGGAACGTTTGCATAAACCTTATGCAACTTTAAATTCAAGCTTATTTAAGCTTAAATCTAACAATTTTATAAAAATATTCAAAAACTTACATTAGTACTGTGATATTCTTAAATCTTACAATAAGATAAGAAATAAGCCTTTTTGGGTATAACACCCTATGGGTGTACCCTACGTCATTTTTGGTGTAGAATCCAAAAATGAAATAATATTTATAACTTTGTTTATCTAAAAAACATTCATACATATTTTTTATTATTTTTTATTTTAAATTCAATTGAAAAGTCTGTTGAAGACTAAATCAACCATATATGAATTCATTTGTGGCCTTATGGGTATGTTATACATACCACACAGGCTCACATTCCCTACCACCAAAAAGAAATTGTACCACAATTTGCTTTGAGTAGTATACCCCCAGGTTAATTGGGGGGGTATCATCCACTGTCCAACCTCTTTACTTATATTTTCAAGTATGTAAAGCACACAATTCAGATATTTTATTGAGGAATTGGTCTTCTCTCATATCTGAATCTTCTGACAAAAATTTGGGAATCAGATATCTTCTCTGCTACAATCCATTCATCTTCATGTTGTGGATTTCTGTACCTGACCAAGTATTATCTTTCATTTTTTCCCCTAAGTCTTCTTTCTTTCAAGACTTTTAGTACCTTTTTCTCTTCACTTTGATCAAGTGGAGGTACTTCTAAGGGTGTTTCATTTCTCAAAGCAAGTAATTCTTTCTAACTTGAAGTGTAATTCTTTACCAGACTAACAGGAAAAGCTGGATGTTTGTTTTCCAGTTCTCTTTAAATCTCTACCTGTACTGCATTTGTCCCATGAAAGGCTTTAATAATAAATGATCCTGCAAAGGAATATTTCAGTTTCTTTGGACCTTTAATATTATTAAAGATCAAGGTTGAAACTAATATTAAGTCCCTTACTTTGAATTCTGGGATTTTATGACTTTTGTCCCATTTCTGTTTAGCATATTCAAAGGCATCATTCATGCTTTTATTTGCGTGATGTGTTACTTTATCAAGCAATAACTTAAATCTTGGAGCAGTTGGATGAATATCAACTAAATATTTCTTCAAAGTATCACCTGGAAGTTTAGGGTTCCATCCTTTTGCCAACATTGCAGGAGTTTTGCCTGTTGAAGCATGTATGGAGGTCTTGTAGGCTAATTACAATGCTGGTATAAGAGTACACCAATCATGGTTAAATCCATCGAAATCTTTAAGCTCCATGCCATAAGGACAAAATCCTCTGATCATGTCCTCAAGGGTTTGTATCATTCTTTCTGCTAACCCATCTGTTTGTGGATGGTATGCTGTTGAAAATGATAGTTTTGTACCCAAAAGCTTATGTAAATTGGTCTATAAGGCTGATGTGAATTTTGGGTCTCTATCACTAATGATATTTTTAAAGAGACCAGTATGAGATATAACTATGTTCCAAATTAAAAGAGCTGTATCCATAGCTGTGTCATCTTTATGAAATGGTAAAAAGATTGGTTTTTTGCTATATCTGTCTACATTGACAAGACATGAATTGTAATGTTTATCACCTTCAGGTGGTAAGGCAGTTGCCCAATCCATATGAACCACTTCCCATGGGGTACTTGGTTCTTGGATATGAATAATCAAACCAAATCTTCTACCAGTAGCTTTATTGACTTTCTGGAATCTATCACAACTATTTCAGTACTCAATGACATCTTTTCTTCAAGATGGCCACCAGGCACATGTCTTAATTCTTTCCATTTTTCTGTCTTCTGACAAATGTCCAGAATAAATGTTATAATGGCATTCTAGCAGTATTGTGTTAATTAAAATTCTACTACACAGGAACATGACACATGTGTGTTTAGATCTATGATATAAAATACCATCAAATCAATGGAATCTCCCATTGTCATAAGATGTTCCAAATATCATCCAGAGAATTAGCCAAAGCTGCATCTTTTCAATCTTTTTCAAGTAGAGAAGTAAGAATATGACAGTTCTTATCCAGCCTGTAGCTTTCTCTAACTTCTTCAAAGAATTCTGTCCCAACATCTGTGATGTTAATTCCTTCAATTGGAATTTGAGGCTCTGCACCTGTGGGAACATAGGCAGGATTGTCAGGTGTATTGGGTAATGCCCATCTACTCAAGCCATCAGCATTCTTGTGAATATTTCCAGCTTTATGTACTATGGTCATATTGCCTCTATACTCCTGTATAGCAATCTTCCATCTGAACATGTGTCTGTTTGGGGTTTTCATGCTAAGAAGTGATTTTACTGCATTACAATCAGTAATTACTCAAAACACACTACCATAAATATAATAATGAAGTTTTTCCAGAGCCCATACAAGGAAAAGGCACTCCATTTGGCTGGCTCCATATTTGGCCTCAGTGGGTTTGATTTTTCTTGAAATAAAACAAATTGGACCTTCATAAGGTTTGTCATTGACAATTTAAACTTTATGAAGAGCTGCAACTAGGCCCTCCCCACATGCATCAATATACAGCTTGAAAGGAAGTCTCCAATCTGGCATCAGTAATAATGGTGCATTGGTCAAGGCATATCTGATTTTTTCATATTCTTGAATCCTCTCCTGTGTCATTTCAAAGACAGTTTGTTGATCACGAATTCTGTACAATTATGTAAGGTGTGGATATGAAACTTTGATTAAAAATCAAGTACTTTTCCTGTCCTCAAAATTTTTATAAGGTAAAAATCAATTAAAAATAGTGAGAAATATTATTTTTAAGAGAAAACACGCCAATTTTATTGTTTATAACTTTATTAGTATAAAAAAATAATATTATAAAAATTTATTGTTTTACTAACAATAAACATTTATCCAAAAAATACTTTACAAGAGATATTTTAAGGCTACAAAAGAAATTTCTTCAAGAGCAATTTCAATTGGAATTAATTGAGCAACAAACTGCAAGAAATTAATTAAAGAACATAGTCTTTTAAAAGGAATATTAAAGAAAGAACACGCCCAAAAGTGACCAGAGTGAATTTGGAAACAAAGTGACAAAGTTTACAGTGATGAAAGATGCTTTAATTTACTTTTGGGGTGGTTCAGGGGTAAAAGTGATTATAAGAGTTACAAACAATGATTATAATGATTTTTTCACGTGGTTAAAAGGTTTAAAATGATTTAAAATAGGTGGTTGGAATCTTCTATTGATTGGTTTAACGGTGTTTAAACTAATTAATAAAAGGAAAAGATTCTAACATGAAGAGAAAAGTGGGGCAAAGAAGACATTATTTTATAGCCATCAATTTTGTTACTCCAAAAATAAAATATACTCTTGTCAGTCGTGAAAAACAGTCTGACAACAGAAAAGCCGATTATGGCATCATTGAACCCTGGCTTCAACCAAAAAAGGGCTGGTTTAAGCCATTTTTAGCCATTTTAGACCCTTAAATCAGCCATTACTATAGCAATACCTGGTCTAGAGCCTTCAAAACATGTCAGAATGTGTTTAAGAGGCGTAGAAACCAGTTAAAACTGTTTTTAATATTATTGTTTTATCTTAAGGGTAGTTTTACCCTCTTGGCAACAGCTAAAACTACCCCAGTTGGTATCAAAACCTCATCATCAATTGAGTCCACAGACCCTGTAGCTCAATTCCAGGCCAAAAGTGATGAACGTTTGCATGAATTTTGACATCCCACGCCTGTCAGCAAAGAGTTTGGGGGTCTAGCTCCCCCTTAGAGCTGGAGTGCCTTTCCCCCCCCCCAAATTTAATCTTTCCAATTTATTTTTCCTTTAATTCTTCATCATGTATTATACTTAGAATTTACATATGTAATTCAATTGAGTTGTACAGTTCAATACAGTAATAATTGATACCTCATATGTAAATCAAAGTTCACTTATGTAATACACACGCACATTTTGACATTTCAATTGAATTCAATTGAAAATACTTCAATTCCTCGTAGCTTCTAAACTAAACAAAAAATTGATGGTTAACACCACATGTGGTGTGAATTAAATTAAAGTTTTGAGGATTTTCAACTTTTGTATTGAAAATACTAAACACTTAATTTAAGCTTATTTAGAGTTGAGTTACAGGAATTTCATCCGGAGGTGACCCCAACTGATTTTTTATGAGGAATCCAATGGTGAAATAATTTTTATATGTTTATTTATTGGATAAAAAGTTATAGTAATTTTTATTTAACTTTTTTCCAAATTTTAATGTAATTTTATTTTTAAATTGCAATTAAATTTTTAATTGTAAATATCATTTTATATTTATATTTTCATTTTCATTTTAATAATATAAATAAATTTCTTTTATTTATATTTATATTTATTTTTGTATTTGTGGTCTTTTGGGTATATGAAATTACCTCTAAGGCTCACATTCCCTCCCCCTAAAAAAAGAATATTACTTTGTAATATTGTTATTCGTAGTGTGCCTGAACCTTCTGAGCAGTTTAGTAGCTTCTGGTATGTCCTTTTCTGGAAACCATTCATCTTCACAAGTTGGGTCACTGTACCTAGCAAGGTATTCCCTTACTTTGTTGGTTCTCAACTTGCTTTCTTTGAGAACTTTGGTAATTTTCTTACTACCATATGACTCTATAGGAGGTATAACTTGGGGAGCTTTATTCCTCAAGGGGAATTTTTCAGCATCACTAGATTTATATGGCTTTATCAAGCTCACTGGAAATGTGGGATGCTTATTGCTAAGTTCTTCAGATAACTCTACTTCAACAGCATTTTCTCCAGGGAGGCCCTTAATAACAAAAGGTCCTGCAAAGGAGTCTTTCAACTTTTTACATCCTTTGATGTTATTGAAGTTAGTGGTGGATACAAGAACTAGGTCCCCCACTTTGAAATCTGGAGTTGCATGTTATTTATCCCATTTGTCTTTAGCATATGCAAAGGAGTCTTCCATGCATCTTACTGCATGCTTCCTAGCTTTGTCTAGCATTCCTTTGAAGCTAGCAGATGTTGGATGTATTTCAATCAAATCTTTCCTCAAGGAATCTTGGGGTAATTTGGGGTTCCATCCTTTTTCTAGGATAGCAGGAGTTTGATTGGTACTGGCATGGATTGATGTTTTATATGCTAATTCCAGTGCGGGTAGAAGAGTACACCAATCATGGGTAAATCCATAACAATCTTTGAATTCAAGGCCATATGCACAAAATCTTCTTACCATGTCCTCTAAGTTTTGGATCATCCTTTCAGCCAGTCCATAGGTTTGTGGGTGGTAGGCTGTAGAGAAAGACAGCTTAGTGCCAAATAGTTGGTGAAGATTTGTCCATAGTGCTGAAGTGAATTTAGGATCTCTATCACTAATGATATTTGTAAATATCCCAGCCCATGACACTACTCTATTCCATATGAGAAGAGCTGTATCCATGGCTGTATCATCTTTGTGACATGGTAAAAAGATTGGAGTTTTACTGAATCTGTCCACAATTACTAGGCAAGCATCATAGCTTCTGTCACCTCCTGGTGGTAGTCCAGTTACCCAATCCATATGGACAATTTCCCAAGGTCTGATTGGTTCTTGGATTTTTATCATATTTCCAAGTCTTTTGCCAGTGGATTTATTTGCCTTTTGGAATCTGTCACAGGTTTTGAAATACTCTGCAACATCTTTCTGCCACATTGGCCACCATATGCAGGTCTTTACTTTCTCTCTTGTTCTGTCTTCAGACAGATGTCCTGAAAAAGGGCTATCATGGCATTCTTTCAGTACAAGATTGATTAATGACCTGTCTACAACTGTCATGACACATGTGTGCTTGGTCCTGTGGTAGATTATACCATCCAGTAGTTGAAATATTCCTTCATCATAAGATTTTTTCCATACTTCATCCAAGGCATGTATTAGAGAGTTGTCTTTACAGTCTTTAATAAGTAATTGGAATAAGATGCTGCAATTCTTATCTTGGGTGTAACTGTTCCTGACTTCTTCAAAGAAGGTGGTGTTCAAGTCTGTAACACTTATTCCTTCAATTGGGATCTGTGGTGAAGCTTCTTCTGGCACATAAGCAGGATTATCAATTTTATTTGGTAATGGCCATCTGCTTAGTCCATCTGCATTCTTATGAATATTCCCATCCTTATGAACAATAGTCATATTGCCCCTGTATTCTTGTATGGCTATTTGCCATCTGAGCATATGTCTGTTGGGTGTTTTCATGTTTAAAATTGATTTGACAGCTGTACAATCTGTTATCACCTCAAAAACACATCCCTCTAAGAAGTAGTTCAATTTCTCCAAGGCCCAGACAAGGCATAGACATTCCATTTGACTTCCTCCATATCTGGCTTCAGTTGGTTTGATTTGCCTGGATATGAAACATATGGGTCCTTCTACAGGTTTTTCATTTATGATCTGAACATGGTGAAGTGCAGAACCCAGCCCATCCCCTGATGCATCAATATACAATTTGAAAGGAAATTTAAAGTTTGGCATAAGTAAGAGTGGACCAGTGGTCAAGGCTTCTCTTAGAGACTCAAAATCTTTGACTCTGTCAACAGTAATTTCAAATACTGTGTCTTTGTCACACAATTTATAAAGTGGTCTTGCTATGGATGCAAAATCTTTCATGTGTTGCCTGTAATATCCTGCAAAACCTAAGAATGACTGAATTTCCTTCTTGTTCTGAGGCATGGGTTTTAGCAATACTGCTGCAGCTTTGTTTTTGTCAATTCCAAGGGACAAACCAGATACAACATGTCCTAGTGCTTTAAGTTCTTTAAATCCAAAATGACATTTCTTCAAGGAGATTTTCATGTTTACTGATTGAACTTCTGTCAAAACTCTGGACAATCTGTACATGTGCTCCTCCCAAGTTTTGGAACAGACAATAATGTCATCAATGTAAATGATTAATCATCCCTCTGAGAGTTCTTCAGGGAAGATTTCATTCATCATTCTTGGGAAGTGTGAAGGTGCATTTTTGATACCAAAGGGCATCCTCAAGTATTCATACACTCCACAATGAACAATAATTCTCAAGTATTTTCTTGCTCTTGGTGTCACCACATTTTGATGGAATCCCTTAAGGGCATCCATAGTGGTTATATACACTGCTTGAGATTTTTGAGTAAGGGCAATTTGGATTTTTGGTATTGGGTATCTGTCTGGAACAGTGTAAGTGTTCAGAGCTCTAAAGTCCCCAACCATTCTAGATTTTTCATTATGCCATGCCACTCTGACTGGTGTAGTTATTTCTACTTCTTCATTGTGGCATATGTTTCTTATTACACCAAGGTCCAGAAGTTCTTTGATGTGAATTTCTAGAGCTTCTCTTGATTTTGGACTTGCTGGATATGCAGGTCTTCTTAAGAGTGGTGGATAAGGTCTCTCAATGTTAAGAATGATGTCAGCTTCATGACCAATAATTGCCCCTAGAGGTTCTTTGTCTGAAGCAAATGCTCCTCTGTGGTCATACAAAAGGGAAGAAAGTTCATTTTCTTGTTTAGCATTCAGATGAAGGCTTATTTCAGCCTCATTTAACTGTTCAGACTTGAATTTCTCTAACTCTAAGCTGACTGGTGATACTTTGTTTACTGTAATTTGCTTTTTAAATGGTAAAAAGGCAAATTTTTGGTGCTTATTGTCTCCAATAGTAAAGTATCTGTCTTTGTTGTTATGCAAATCTACCCCATACATGATTAAATAGTCACTTCCCAATATAAAATGGGTACTAGAGCAATTTTCCATAAAAACAAATTCAACTGTGATTCTTAAATTCCCATTTATGTGTGGGAATATGACATTGGTCTCAAAAATTCCTAATGCTTTCATTGGATTACTTGCACTATTGAATTTTACACCATCAATTGGTAACAATTGGTCTTCAAAATTTGGCATACAAGTCTTAAGAAAAGATTTTCCAACACAAGAGCAGAAGGCTCCTGGGTCAAGCAAAAGTTTGGTGGGCTTGTTGTCAATCACCACTTCTGTTATACAGGAGTTACCAGCTGTATAACCTTTCCCTCTGTTTGGTTTGTTTTTCATGAGTTGTGCATCTTGAACTTTTGATAAATCAAGTTGACCATTTCTCAATTATGGCAAGTGGGAATAAGATTCCATGATGTCAAAAGTGGCATTGATATTTTCTATATCTTTTGAAGATTCAGAAAATATTGATGACTTTTCATCTGAATTGTCTTCAATTATGTCATCTTTTTCAACATCAGGTTCCTTTTCAATATCAATTTCATTGATTTTCCCCCTTTTTGGACATGTATTGGCTAAATGAGTGGTTCTTTGGCAAATATGGCACTTTCTGACTGTATCTGCAGATTTATACTTAATATTACTAGAATTTTCTTTGGGGCGTTTGTCCACAGAATCTCTCCAAGGTGTATTAAACCTTGTTTTGAGATTCACCTTACTAGAACCAATTTTGGTTCTGGTGGTTACTTCTTCTAGTATATTGATAATATCTTCTGCTGAAGATTGTTCAGTAGTCCTGCTTTTAACAGCATGCTCTAAGTCACCTCCACATTGTCTCAGAATTTTCCTATGGATCATAAATTCTGACATGTCAGGATATAATGCTGTTAGTCTGTCCTTTTGTTGGCAAAACCATGGTAAAGCTTTGTCTTTATCAGCATTAAATTTGGCAGATTCAAAGGCTGTTTCAACTTTAAACCTCCAAGAATCATTTGCCCATTTGTTGATGATTTGGGTTTTCCACCAAGTCCAACTCTGGTGTCCATGTCCTTGCCTTATTTTGATGTACCATCTGTGAGCTGATTTGGTAAATAAGGTGTTAAATCTTGCTGTTACCAATCTTTCTGGTAATTCAAAATCCCCTTTGATCATTTCAATACCTCTAATGAATTCCATATGGTCATACTCTCCTTCACCACTGAAGTGAGGCCATTCTTTAAGTTTTGGAACTTCTTTCAAGAGTGCTTGGCCCATTGATGGTTCCAAGTTATGAAAAGAAGTAGAAAATTCATCTTTTAACTGTTAATTTTCAATATCCAATACTTGTGGATTAGGATATCTTGCTCCCTCATTTTGGTTCAGAGGTGTAGACATTCTTGGCAAGGTGTTTAGCAGTTTTTCAATATCATTCACTTTACTGTTGTTACAGCTTTGTGAATTTCTTAATTCATGTTGTAAGCTTTGTATAGAATCTATGACATTCTTTTTATGATCATCCTCTTTATATGTAAGCTCATTCCATAATTCTGTTTGATTAGTATTATCAGATATAAATTCATTTAACTTTATTGTTAATTTTGATATTTCCTCTCTTGAGGTATCAAAATACTTTTTCAAGGCAATTGTATTTGTCTTTACTTCAGAAAATGATTCTGAAATATCATCAAGAGCTTTTTTATTATCTTCTTTGATAGTGTTTATGGCTTGTTTTATTCTTGTTTCAATTATGTCATCAATATTGAATTTAGAAGATTTGTCTGTTAATTCTTTAATAATGGCAGATTGTTCATTTATCTTAATGCCAAAAGAATTATCATTATTGGAAGTTTATATTGTTCTTAAAACTCTTTCAAAGCCTTTAAGTGTATCATTTATTTGGCTCAGACTCAAGTTGTTTGTTTTAAGATTGTCACAAATTGATGTATTTTTATCAGAAAGATGACTTTTTACGTCAGAAATAGCTTTATACAACTCTGGAATACAATTAAAAGTATCAGAAATCATTTTTGATATTTTAATCTGGCTTCCTCCTTCTTCTGTAATTCCATCATGGTTCTGGCCATCTGAAATACATTTTCCATGGCATCCTGTTCAATCTTTGGGATTCTGTAGCTCTGGCTGTAAGGTTTGGGGCTGGTGCCTTCCATTTACCCTTGTTTGGAGTTTTTGGCTGCTTTTTCATGTTGGAATTGCTGCTGCTGGCCACTGGGGCTTTTTTTGGCACTGCTTTGGGTGGTGGAGGGTTGCTTTTCCTCCATTCTAGTGTCAACAGCATCATGTTTTTCTTCTCCATCAATGGATGCCCTCCATTGAGCAATTTGCAAGTATTGGGATGGCCCAGGAATTTTCTCACAGTCAGGTAAGAATTCCTGCAATTATTCCACAGGTCTGCAAGGATCTGGTACTCCTTGAACTGAAGTGCATTGTTGTATGCACTGTGGCTGGCTTTGTATATGTCCACAGAGGCTTGTTGTGGCGGTGTCAGCTCTTTTTGAAGGTAAAATGGTATTATTAGCTTCAGAATGACCCATTTTAGTTGTTTGGAAGTTATCAACTGACCCTTTTCCTTCTGTACCTGATTGGCCTCTGCCATAATCACATCTATTACCTTTCTGGGAGCTGCTTGAGGGGTTATAGCTGGCTCCTGATCTAGTTGAACACATATTTTATGATTAAAAAGGCTTAAAATAGTATTTTTATGTTAAAAAACTTACTATTGGCCAAATCTTTGGCTTTCTGAAGAGTATTACTTATTTCCAAGTTGACTAATTCAGAAGAAATTGGCTCTGGTTGAATATTCTGAGTCACAATAATAGTACTATTATGATCAGAATTAACAGTACTGGTAGGAATAATGCTGGTTACTGTTGAAGCTCTTTCAATGTTTTCTTGTCTTACCATGTTTTCAGACACTAAAATTAATGAAAAAACCAATTAATTAAGTAAAAAAAAGAATATTTCCAAAAAGAAATGAAAATATAAGCCTCACTTATAACATGAAAAAAAAATATTTTTTATGGATTTTTTGATTATAAGTATTTTTTATATGTTTTTAAATTTTTCAATATAAGAAAAAAGATTTAAAAAGAGTAAAAAAAATATGTCACAGGTAAAATATCACGGCTAGGTTCCCAAATGTAAGGTGTGGATATGAAACTTTGATTAAAAATTAAGTACTTTTCCTGTCCTCAAAATTTGTATAAGGTAAAAATCAATTAAAAATAGTAAGAAATATTATTTTTAAGAGAAAACATGCCAATTTTATTGTTTATAACTTTATTAGTATAAAAAAATAATATTATAAAAATTTATTGTTTTACTAACAATAAACATTTATCCAAAAAATACTTTACAAGAGATATTTTAAGGCTACAAAAGAAATTTCTTCAAGAGCAATTTCAATTGGAATTAATTGAGCAACAAACTGCAAGCAATTAATTAAAGAACAGAGTCTTTAAAAGGAATATTAAATAAAGAACACGCCCAAAAGTGACCAGAGTGAATTGGGAAACAAAGTGACAAAGTTTACAGTGATGAAAGATGCTTTAATTTACTTTTGGGGTGGTTCAGGGGTAAAAGTGATTATAAGAGTTACAAACAATGATTATAATGATTTTTTCACATGGTTAAAAGGTTTAAAATGATTTAAAAGAGGTTGTTGGAATCTTCTATTGATTGGTTTAACGGTGTTTAAACTAATTAATAAAAGGAAAAGATTCTAACATGAAGAGAAAAGTGGGGCAAAGAAGACATTCTTTTATAGCCATCAATTTTGTTACTCCAAGAGTAAAATTTACTCTTGTCAGTCGTGAAAAACAGTCTGACAACAGAAAAGCCAATTATGGCATCATTGAACCCTGGTTTCACCAAAAAAGGGCTGGTTTAAGCCATTTTAGACCCTTAAATCAGCCATTACTGTAGCAATACCTGGTCTAGAGCCTTCAAAACATGTCAGAATGTGTGTAAGAGGCGTACAAACCAGTCAAAACTGTTTTTACTATGGTTTTTTTATCTTAAGGGTAGCTTTACCCTCTTGGCAACAGCTAAAACTACCCCAGTTGGTATCAAAACCTCATCATCAATTGAGTCCACAGACCCTGTAACTCAATTCCAGGCCAAAAGTGATGAACGTTTTCATGAATTTTGACATCCCACGCCTGTCAGCAAAGAGTTTGGGGGTCTAGCTCCCCCTTAGAGCTGGAGTGCCTTTCCCCCCCCCCAAATTTAATCTTTCCAATTTATTTTTCCTTTAATTCTTCATCATGTATTATACTTATAATTTACATATGTAATTCAATTGAGTTGTACAGTTCAATACAGTAATAATTGATACCTCATATGTAAATCAAATTTCACTTATGTAATACACACACACATTTTGACATTTCAATTGAATTCAATTGAAAATACTTCAATTCCTCGTAACTTCTAAGCTAAACACAACACCTCAATTTTAACACAAAAATTGATGGTTAACACCACATGTGGTGTGAATTGAATTAAAGTTTTGAGGATTTTCAACTTTTGTATTGAAAATACTAAAAACTTAATTTAAGCTTATTTAGAGTTGAGTTACAGGAATTTCATCCAGAGGTGACCCCACATGATTTTTTATGAGGAATCCAATGGTGAAATAATTTTTATATGTTTACTTATTGGATAAAAAGTTATAGTAATTTTTATTTAACTTTTTTCCAAATTTGTTTATTTTTTTACAATTTTGTTAAAAATTAATTTTTACTTAATTTTTTCAAGTATAAATGTAATTTTGCAATTTCAAAATTTTAATATAATTTTATTTTTAAATTGTAATTAAGTTTTTAATTGTGAATATAATTTTATATTTATATTTTAATTTTCATTTTAATAATATAAATAAATTTATTTTATTTATATTTATATGTTAATTTTGTATTTTTGGTCTTTTGGGTATGTGAAATTACCTCTAAGGCTCACAAATTATTTGGCATGGATTGCAAAATCTTTAAGGTGTTGCCTGTAATAACTGGCAAACCCCAAGAAAGAAATCATTTCTTTTTTGTTCTGGGGCTTTTTTTCAGTAACACTGCAGCCACTTTGTTTTTATAAACACCAAGGCTCAGTCCTGAGACTACATGTCCTAGAGCTTTCAGCTCTTGAAAACCAACATTACATTTTTGAGAGATATTTTCATGTTCACTTTAAGAATACTCTTAAGTACTAATTAAAGTCTCTCTAAATGAAATTTCCAAGCTTCTGAACAAATGATAATGTCATCAATATAAATGATTAACCATTCCTGTGATAATTAATGTGGGAATGTGGTGTTCATCAACCTTTGATAGTAAGAGGGTGCATTGTTAATACCAAAAGGCATCCTCCAGTATTCATAAATACCACAATGAGCAATAATCCTCAATAATTTCCTAGTATGAGGTGTTAAGAAACTCTAATGGAAACCTTTGAGAGCATCCATAGAAGTGATAAACTTTGCTTTGGATAATTGAGTCAAAGTCTTGTGGATTCTAGGAATTGGATACCTATCTGGAATAGTGTAAGTATTCAATGTTCTAAAATCACCAACCATCCTTTATTTATCATTATGCCAACTAATGATTACAAGAGTTGTGACTTCTACTTCTTCATTGTGTCCAGCTTTTCTAAGAACTCCCAGTTTCATCAGCTCATTAATATTATTTTCTAATGCTTCTCTGGCTCTAGGGCTAGCTGGGTAAGCTGGTCTTCTTAAAAGTGGAGGGTAAGGTCTTTCCACATTAAGCATAATTTCCACTTCATGGCCTTTGATAGCCCCAAGTGGTTCATTATCAGAAGCAAAGGCTTCCCTGTATTGAAATAAAATTTCAATGAGTTCTTCCTTCATTTCTAGTGTCAATTCAGGATTAATTTGTGCTTCGATTAACTGATCTGAAACAAATTTCTCTTTATTAACATTTTCTACTTGTCTAATGACAGTTATTTCTCTCTTTCTTGAGGAAAAGCAAATTTTTGCCTTTTATTTTCTCCTATAGTGAAATACCTATCTTTATGATTATTAATATCAATACCATAAATATTGAGATAATCATTTCCAAGTATAAAGTGATGTGAAGTACAATCACTCATAACAAAAAATTCAACTTTTAATCTGATACTTGCTGTAGGATGAGGTAATATCATTTTTGCTTCAAATATACCCAAGGGGTGCATATTTTGGCTGGCACTGCTGAATTTTATACCTTCAATTGGCCTTAACCTGTCTTGCCATTTTGTATAAATCTTGTCAAGATAATCCTTTCCAACACAAGTACAAAACGCACCTGAGTCAAGATGTATCTTGGCTTGTCTGTTGTTTATTACAATATTAGTGATACAAGATGATCCAGCTGTATAACCTTTACCTCTGGCTGGTTTGGCTTTCTGAATTTTGGCATCTGGCACATGTATTAGATCCATACATTCATCACTTTACTGTGGTAAGTGAGTATGTACTTCTGTGACTTCAAAGGAAACATTAATATTATCTATCTTAAGTTCATCTGGTAATTCCTCTTCTTCAGAAGGCTCAGAATCAATTTCATGTACAGAGACATCTTTTGTTTCTTTTGTGTCATCTTTTTCAATTTCTATCTCATTGATTCTTGTCTTTTTGGGACAAGTATTAGCCAGATGAAATGAACTTCCACGCTTGTGACATTTCAAGGGAGCTTTGTCATGTGGTTCATTGGGATTTGGAATTGGTTTTCCACTGGTCTTGTTGTCGATTGGGGGTTTATACCAATTTCTACCAATCTTTGTTCTAGTAGTGATGTCCTCCATAGCATTGATATAATATTCTGTAGAGAAAGGCTCAAGACATCTGCTTCTTAGAGCATGCTCAAGGTCACCACCACACTTTCTTAATATCCTCTTATGTATCAATGTTTCAGACATATCAGGATGAAGGGCAGTTAATCTGTCCTTTTGTTTAAGAAACCAAGACATGGGCCTGCCCCTCTCAATATTAAAAATGGCTTCTTCAAAAGAATTCTCCATTCTAAATCTCCAGGAATCATTTGCCCATTTGGAAACAATCTGTTCTTTCGACCAAGGCCAATAATGTTTACCATGGTCTTGTCTCATTTTGTAATACCATTTCTTTGCTGATTTGGTAGACAATGAGTGTAATCTGGCACTTATGTATTAATCTGGAATGTTAAAGTCTTCTTTAAACATATTGATTGTTTTCATGAATTCCATATGATTATATTCTCCTTCACCACTGAAGGTTGGCCATTCCTCTAATCTTGGAATGTCTTCAAAATTGCAAGAAGTTTCTACTTCTGCATTACTTGAAGTTGTATGATGTAAGTCATTATTCAAGTTTAGAACATTTCTTTCAAGAATTGGTGTAGACTGTCTTGGAAATTCATTTTTCAGTGATATATTGTTAATACTGGATTAAATATCTTCTTTCAATTCAAGTCTTTCTTTAGAACCTTTTTTCAATTTTTCATGGAAAAGAGCTGCATTGTGCCCAGTTGAGTTTTCCAAGTTTTGAACTTGTATTCTTAATTCTTTTAACTGTCTAGTTTCAAAAGAAATAGAATTTTCATCTGGTTGATTGAGTAAGGTAGCTTTAGACTCAATTCTTGCACAAATTTGTGTCAAAGACAAAATATTTTCTTTATTAATATTTTTAAGGCCAATCATGATATTTTGTGACTCTTTCACTTGTATTATCTCATTACCCAGTGTTTGTTGGATATACTCAAATTATTTAGAATTTGTTATTATTTCTTTATTACAAGTTTCAATTTGGTTTACAAGCTTTACAAGATATACTTCTTTGGAAAATATTGGCACAATCTTTCCTATTCCTTGTTCTTGAAGTCCAACAGAGTTCTTGCCATATTGAACACATTGTCAATGGCTGTCTTCTCTTTCTTGGGAATTCTGTAACTCTGCAGGTAAGGCTTGTTCCATTTGGGCTTTTCCTTTCCCTTCTGGTTGGTCTTTGGGGTTTGCTTGGGCTTGTTGGGCACTTGTTGAGGTGGATTTATGCTTGTCAAGGCTTGGGGAGCTTCCACTGGGCTTTTTTCCTTGCCTTGGGCCACCTTCTTCTTCTGGTCCTCTGATAACATGCTTTGGGTTTTCAACCAAGCATTTCCCTGTTGGACTTTTCCTTTGCAATACATGGGTTTCCAACCCTTCAGAAGCTCCTCTGTCTCTTCTGGCCCCATGAATTTATTCACTTGAAGATATGAGTTCATGGTGCCTATCCAAAGACTTGGGAGAAGCTCCCACTCTTGCTGTTTTGCTGCCATAAACCAGTTCTTGTACTGATACTGTCATATATCTATTGTTGCCTGTTGAAAGTAATTCAGGTCTAACAACAGCAACAACAGTTATGTCAGCTTCTGGACTCTCAACAAGAGTGCCAAAGGTGCTGGCTAACCTTTGGGAACTTGTGGAAGCTCTGGCATCCTCCATTTGTGCCTCTGCTCTGGGCTGACATTCTTGTCTTTGAAATTTATGACTTGAATGTCCTGGTCCAGATCCATTTGATTAGATGGAGTAGTTACTTACACTTCTAGTAGGAGTAATTTCAAGTCAATATAAAGCAATCAAGACTAAGAAATGGATTTAATTCACCTGCTGGACCTTTAAAGGGTTTTTTGGTAATTGAACCCCTTGGTGCTGGGCTAGTTTGAATTTCAATACTAGACTCTGAGGCTTCAGAGTCTGAAGAACTTTCTCTTATGAATGACACTAGAGAAAAAATATATTATAAGTTATTTCATCAAAAAATAAAAATAACTTATAAACTCAACTTATTGGATAAAGCTGTTTTAATGTAATTTATGGTAAATTACATCAAAAATAAAGAAAAATGTCTAACATTAAAGAAATAAACGCTTTTAGTAGAAATTTTTAAAGCTTAAATTTTTTTATTTGATTTAATATTTTCTTTAAGGAAATAATAATTATGCAATTAATAAGTTATTAATCAAAATTATACTAGAATAACTCAAAGAATAAATTTCAAGTCTGTGATATGAAAAAGCAACTAGTTAGACAAAAACAATTTATTCCAAGTCACTCAATAGTATATGGTTTCAAAAAATATTCTTAAGAAAAAATAACTTTATTAATATTATAAAGATTATTTATAAGGGATAAGTCCCAGAAAAGCCAATATTAAAGTAAATATGCCAATTTTACGTCAAAAAACAGTGAAATAAGGTCTAAAATATGATTTATGTCCCAAAAATAGGTTAAAATCACAGCCAGGCCCCCAAATGTAAGTTTTCTCTATGACACACTTGATAATAGTAACAATATCAAGAGTACTATGACTGTCTTCAGTAGAAAAATATGATATAATGAAATATTTTAACCACAAGTTTAAATATAATTATTAAAAAAAATTATATAAATAAATAAATTTAATTATTATTATATAAAATAATGATAAAAAATATAATAATTTTAATAAATTATAATTATTCTATTATTGTTATAGTCACTGAAAATTCTAACAATAAGAAGTGTAAAGCTCTTAATGAGACAATTACACATGGAAAATATAAATATTTAACCACTTATAAATAATATATAAATATTCTTTATAAAAGAATTAAAACACACACTGTGCAGAAATAATTCTTATAAAAAGATTCTATATAAAAAAACTAATAATAGATAAAAAAGATATAGAATTCTAGAGAAAACTTACTTATGATATTTATTTGATACAACAAGTCAAACAACAACAGTTATTATATCAAATAATAATTATAAGTTTCAAACAGGCCAAAAATCAATATTTTAAAAGATAAAGCAACTTTTTATAATAAAAAATCTGATTAAATAGTTTTTGAGAGGAATTTTCAGATTTTAAAAGATATTTCAAAGACAATAATTTGATAAAATAAAATATATTATAGGTGATTACAACAATAATCTAATTTCTATGATTTCAATTTTCTAATTTAAGATTTATAAAGAATAAAATACTTAATAAATACTTTAATAATAAGATTTTATATATAATAAAACTTGACCTGTTTAAATGTCTAATATAATTGAATTGATAATTGATTATGGACAAAATCAGTTATGGAAAGACTCTTTTTATGTCTACAGAGAAGCTCTCGTGATTCATAATGGATATAGAGGGCGTGCTCAAGTCAAAACTGTAAACCCATTCTTAAAAATAAGGTTCTTAACTTCAGTTAACTTATTTTTAATTCCAATTTAAAGGTACCAGTGTTATTCTTAACTGCAAGTAGATTTAATCCTCATTTAAGTTAATTATTTTAAGTTTTAATATAAAATAAGCTTATTTATATTAAAGCCCATCTGATAAAAAACTTAAAAATAGAGTTTCAAGCAGAAATATCTTAAACTCAATTTTTAATTAATTTTTAAAGAAATATTGATTTTCTTTAAGTATAATTAAAAGAGTAAATTTCCAGGCTAATTACCCAGGAAATCTGTTTATAAAGGATACTTAAAGTTTAATTTATACATAGATAATATTAAATTGTAAGCTGTGTGAAACCTTCAAGCAAATACATTAAGAATTGGATTTTTAATGAATTTTTGAAGTTATATCTTTTCACATAAAATAGTAATACACACCAAACCTTAACCTTTGATGAGGTTTAAATGCTTTTAACCTTGAATTTTTAAGCTTATTTAAGCTTTGACAGGTTTCAAAACTTTAATTTCAAGCCTGCATATTGGGATTTACCCTTTGGCAGCCTGAAATTCCTGTCCAAATTGGGTTAAAACCAGTTTAAACTTTAAGGCTGGATCAAAATCTAATCTTAAAGTTTAAATAAGGTTGAAAATCCTCCAATACAGGTGGAAAACCTTAATTGAATCATTGCAGATCCAAAAAGCTGGGTACCCCAGCTCTGTTTGGTCTTTTTCCTTTGTCCCACCTTTTTGCATGGTATTGCCCTTTTATTTATTTAAAGCCATACTATGGCCTTAAACACTTTTAAATTGAGCTCATGCAGGATTAACATTCTGTATGGCAGATCCTCAGCCAATTCAGTAAGTATACACAACACCTCAGTTTTAACTAAAATTTTGGTAAGTTTGCATAAACCTTGTGCAAATTTAAATTTAAGCTTCTTCAAGCTTAAATTTAAAAATTTTAAAAAAATGTTAAAAAAGTTACATTAGTACTGTGATATTCTTAAATCTTCCAATAACATAATAAATGAGCCTTTTTGGGCATAACACCCTATGGGTGTACCCTAGTTCATTTTTGGTGTAGAATCCAAAAATGACATAATATTTATAAATTTGTTTATCCAAAAAAAGTTATACTTATTTTTTATTATTTTTATTTTAAATTCAATTGAGAAGTCTGTTGAAGACCAAATCGACTGTATATAAAGTCATTTGTGGTGTTATCGGTATGTTATACATACCTCACAGGCTCACACTTTGAGATATTTAATAGACTTATCCTGACAGTCAGTCTTATAAAATCCCGATTAATAACCTTTAAGATCCTTCTGAGGATTAAAACTTCCCAAAAGAGATAATCGCCTTCTCATAGCTACCATATCTAGCTCTAAAGTCTGAGATGATTTCACCTCCTTTTTGATTGTTGAAATATTTTATTATAAAAACTAACCTCTATAGCAGAGGTTACTAAAATCATGAAAACTTATTTTTTTTTCATAGGGCTTTAAAATGCCTTCTATTTCTAGGAGCAGAAAGAAGATGGGCTGTTAAAAAGACACATATGGACCTCCAAGTTTTTTTTTAAAAAAACTGACAATTAATTCTGTCATAGGAAGCTTTTCATGAGAGAAATGTTTCTATAAGCCCTCAAATATTTTGTTCCAGAGCTCTTTGAGCTCTTCAATAAATACGGATTAGCAATCCCAAGCTAGAGGGGGAGATTCCACCAGCTGGATATGATTATTACAAGCCTTGGAGATGAAGCTGTTTGGTTTTGCACTTACAAGGAATTTCTTGAAAGGTTTTGTGGATTGGCGGCAAGAGACCTTGTCATGGTTGAGCTTTTTCTCCCACCTCATAGCTATCTAATGGATCTTCCAGAAATTAATAACATAATGAGGTAAAAGAGTCTATAACTCTTTTTAAAGTAGAAAAAAATACTTTGCAAAATTGGTTATCTCTCTGAATATCACCCCATGAAGACAGGATTATCTCTGATGAGCAAGGGATAGAATGTGGAATGAAGAAATGAAGTAATCTGTCTTAAATTTTTAATTCAAAGATTCACTCTTTGGTAGAAATGTTCATTGCTCCTCTGAAACATTGAGATAATCACGATCCTTATTATTGGTAGCATACCTCAAGAGGAAATTCTGCCAGCTAATAATGGTATTTAATTGGAAGAAATTCATTGTAACAGTATCAAGTCCTCTTAATTGGCTTCATCTATTATTACAAATCTCAATTGCTATATTTTAAAAGAAATTCCATCCTAAATTTGGTATGAAATGATAGGAACATGTAAGGAGTGTCCTCAGGGTTATATATTATATCTTAATATATTGAGGAAATCTTTCATGCACAAAGATGAATAAGATAGCTTCCTTTCAAAGAGATAAATCTCAGGACCAGAATATATGACAAGACTTATCAGCATATTGATAGATAAGAAAATATGATAAATATTGATTTTTCTTTACAGTATGATCTGAATAGACTGTTTCACTCTAGGAGAAATATATTTCAACCCATCAAAGATAAAAAAATTATCACCCAGAATTTTTCCCACTTTCTCTGATTTCTCTTGTATTGCTCATCTTTTGGGAAGTTCTCGTAGCCTTGAGTACTATGCTCTTCACCAAAAAATAATTAATATATAATACTTTGGAGCTCATTGTTTCTCATAATTAATACCTTTTTTATCCTTATTGAATCCCAAAGAATATTACTTATCCATTTTTCCCACTAAAATATCTTTCCTTTTTCTTTTCTTCTTGGGCCTTCTAGATGAAGAATGTTAGTGATCTGAGTTGAAGTAGGACTTTGGGGATTCTTTTATTTGAAACTTTCGCTGTCATTTCTCTCCTCACAGTATCTTCTTTCTAAAACAATCTTATTTAAATCCTTTATTTAGAATAATACAGTTTCCAGATAAGTATTTAATCAATCCCGTGGTATGGAGTTAAAAGCTCTTTAAGAGACAAGAATATGAGCTATTTCCCCCAATTTCCGATTTATTAAAGAGAAATTCTGAATAAAAGCTTTAGGGATAATTTATTTGCACCCTATCTGATCTTTAGTGATTGAAATCATCTCTCAGTCTCTCTGGATTGTTGTCTACAGCCAAAAAAAAAAGTCAATTTCATGCCGCTGTATAATGGATTATATTTTTTAGAATTCTGAGAAGTATGAATTTAAGATACACTGAGGAGTTATTTTTGAGTTTATTTCTCTGAGCTATTTTGAGAGAAAGTTTTGGATAGAAGTATTGCTTCCATTAATGCAGGAAGCTCCAGGACTTTGTGATATTTTCCTTCACAGAATTGAAAACATTTTCTCAAATTAAGAAATTTAGTTCCATATGATTCAGCATTTTCAATGAAAATGGGTCTTGAAATCTCCACTTGGGGGAATTCCAGTAATATTTACCGAAGTAATTATTCATCTTCTCATCTCTAGGATCTCAAGATAATATTTATTTCAATGATAATGATTTGGTGATTTCCCATGAAATCTGGTGAACCAGGGGGCTTAAATACCTTTAAACAATTAAATATCAGCTCAATATCAAGATATTCTTTCCCTTTTATAGATATTTCTTTCTTTTAATCCTCATGTTAATCAAAGACACCCTTTAATCCTGTATAGATTTGTGGTACACCATCAATCATGGTATTCTGCTTAATATTCTTTTATTTAAGTCTTCTACCCAGGATTATATGAAGTGGAGGAAATTTTGCGGTAAAATCTGAGGGGAAATTGTAGTTTTGATGGGGAAACTCTTAAATTATCTCAAATTCAATTCAATTTAAGTGGGATATTTTCTTGAGCAGAAATAATGAAGGATAAGGTGGAAGAAATCTTTAATTCAACTAAATATAGAGTTATTAAAAGATTCAAGTATAGCACCCTCAAATTAAATCAATATTTTGAAGAGTTAATATTGAATCCCTTGTGGATTTTTGATCAAAAGATCGAATTTATTAAGCTAATTTCAAGCTCAAAATCATCAGATGGGTCAATGAGAATATGGAAAATACTTAATTTAATTAGCTGTACTGACTGTCTCTATATAAATATAATAAAATACCTTTCTATATATTACTAGTAATATAGCGATAAGAATTAATTTTCTACTGGAATCAATTCAATTCAAGGCTATCTGGACAATTCAATTCAAACTATATGAATATTTCATTTTTGTATTCAAATCTTTCTCCCTCTAAATGAAATCAAGAAAAAAAATTGAAAAAAGGAGTTATTCAAAAACTTCAATTTCAACCATTCAAGTTATCCATTTTCAAATTCGCATTTTTCCACCTCTAAATAAACTCAATAAAATTCTGAATAAGTCGGAGAAATTGTTTACTAGAATAATCAAATTCAAAACATTGGGATTATTCATTTTTCAATTCAAATTGACCTCTAAATAGAACTAGGAAAAATTTAATTTGGATTTTATTTTAAAAAGAAAATATCAACTAATCATTTTTGAACTAAAGGTTTTTGTTTTATTCTTAAACGTAAATATTTCTTAAGGTAAATTTTGAAATAGTAAATTACAAAGGCTTTAAATGCAATTTTTTTTGTATAATTTATATATAAATAAGAGATATTTAAAAAGTGTCCTTTTAGAAAAAATATATTTATTTACGTAGTGTTGAATATGATTTTTAAATTAAAATGTTTAATCATTCAAGGAAGATACTTCGAAATATGTATTTTTGATAAGGAATAGTTTTTATATGTATTTTAAAATAAGGTCCTTGAGCAAGAAGACCTTCTGAATTATTAATGGACCAAATCAGCTATGTCAAACAAAAGAATTTCCAAAAATATTTTAATAAATGGTACTTTGAAATTAAATGGACTGATATCTATATTCCAGAGGTAGAATAGTTTGAAGTATATACTTTTAACAAAAAAATAGTAAGTACATATATTCCAGTAACCACATTCTTACAATTATTTTTAACCTGTATGATTAGGTATAACTCATTTAGTTTTTTTATTTTCATATATAAAGAAAATATTTAGGATTATTCTTCAAGAATTCTACTAAATACCTATTTATAATTCCACAATTTAATGTTAAGCTTTTTCATAATTAAACAGATTTTTTTATTCAAAAGTATAAGATTCATTTTTAAACCAGAGAGAGTTAATAAAGGGTTATTAATACAAGTAGTTTCAATTTTGAAAACATTCATATGAATAGAATATATACAGATTATCTATTTTCAATGAAAAATAAATTATGGAACTTATTCTTAAATTGATATTCCATGAACAAGATATTTAATAAAATTATTCAAGAATGAGATTTACAATGAAAAAACTGACAGTTCATTTTTGATGAATAAATTTTTTGAAATCTATTTAAAATTAAAAAGATAAGGAAAATCATTTTATAATTCAAAAATACATTTCTTCATAACAAATAAATAATCTTGGTTGATATAAAAATCATTTTAAATTTGTTTTCCTTGATGAGATCAACTTCAGCATATTTGGAAGTAAGAAATTAAATTCACTGAAATAAATTGAGTTATTCCTCTGCAAGTAAAATGGATTTTTGAATGAATACAATCACCAAAACATCCTTTGAAAATCAAATAATAGTAGAAAGTTTTTGATAATAAAAATATACAATTTATTATAAACAGTAAGTAATTTGGCTTCAAATAAAAATGATTTGAAACTTCTTTTTCCCAATGAAATTAACTTGAGTATATTTGGCAGTTAGGAATTTAGTGGGTATTTTGAATAATTTCAATGAGAATAAAACTCCATAAAAATATAATTTCTTTTTCATTTGAAGCAAGAAATATGAAAATAATGGCTTTTTGAACAATTTCATTTTGAATAGAGAAAATAGCCAAATTTCTCTAATTGAAGCTTTACAAGATTTGTCTCCTAAAGTGAAATTTAACATGATATTCCAAAATGAAACAATGTTATGTTTTTTTCATAAATATTTTTAAATAGGACCTTAAATATAAAATATCATCTGAATGAAATTTCATTTGGAAAATGTATTTCTTTCAACCAACTCAATACTCAAGTTAAAGTAAATTTTTAATTTATTCATTTGTGAAAACATATTTTGTTAAACAAAAATGAGTTAATTACTTACCTTGTGAAGAAATTCATCATTCTGTGTGTTTATTGAAACAACTGTATTATTTAGTCATTAAAAGTAAATAACACAAAGATAAGAAGAAAATGAAAGTTTCATAAAGGGTTGAGCTCTAGAATGTGTGTTATCCTTGAGCTTTATTTTAAATACCCAAATAGGCCACAAATAATTCAAAAATAACCTTTAGAATATACATAACCCATAAGTCATGTATATATCCAAGATTCATTATTGTTACAGAGAAGAATATGAATAATTCTCTTGTGAGGAATTAAATCCAGGGACCTAACTCCAAGTATTGATTTTACACAAAAGGTCACCTAGGGTAACTCCATAGAATGAAGCATCTTTAATCAACTCTTTGAGGTGGCTATATGGAAGATAATCTAATGCCTGTGAGAGATTTCATGTTGAGTATACCCTAATAATAGTGCTATTTATGTTTACAGAACTTAATATTAATCTATTATTACAAACATCTTTGGTACACCCATACTGGATATCAATCTTTAAGCCTGAATTACTATTTTTGACATGAAACTATCTAAAGGGGAGAAGAGATATCAAAGAGAGCCAGGGTACCCCACTTCTCAGGACTCTGAGGCATGGCAAGCTCCAAAACATGGATTCATGGCTGATCCTAGCCCAATTTCCCTATTGAGACCTTTTTAGAATCTTGTTGTGAGCCTCACAGGTACTTTCATATACCCAAAAGGCCACAAAAAACTTATGAATTCATAATGAAGAGTAATACTTCCCTTTTGAAGTATAAATATGAGATTTGAAAATTAATTTACATTAAATTTTCAAAATTCAAATATATATTTTTACACAAAATAATGAAGTAAAGATAAATTTTCATCAAAAATATTAAAAATAAATTTTTTTTTGAATAATATTTAATTAAAGTCACTTCAAGTTTTTTTTGCAACAAACAAAAATATGAAAATTATTTAATCATTGGGCTTCTCATAAAAAATGAAGCAGGGTCACCCCGGAGTAGAAATTATGTAGGTCAACTCTGAATAAACTTCAATTAAGTTTCCGGTATTTTCTGTATAAAAATCTGAAAATCCTCACAACCTTAATTTAAATTGCATTAAATGTGGTGTTGGCGGGCAAGTTTTTTTTTAATTGAGTTGAGGTGAGAAGTCTAGACTTTATAAGGGATTGAAGTATTTTCAATTGAGACGTCCAAATGTGTATTTGTATTACATAAGTGGACTTAAGCTTACATATTTAGAATTAAGAATTAAAGTTCTTTTCTGTAATTTTTTAAATTGAACAACATGTGTAAATTTTAGGTATAGTATGTGATGAGAAATTAAAAAAAATATATTGGAAAGATTAATTTTGGGGGAAGAAAAAATCTTGGCTCCAAGGGTGCCAGACACCCTAAATTCCTTTATAAAAGGGATGGAATGTCAAAACTAATGCATATTTTTATCATTTTTGGCCTGGAATTGAGTCACAGGGTCTGTAACCTGATTTATTATGAGGTTTGGATACCACCCATGGAAGTTATGAGTCTTTTAAGGAAGGTAAAGCTACTCTTAAGCTAAAACAGCCTCAATAAAAACAGTTTGAGCTGGTTTTAAGCTCTCTTAAACACATTCTTAAATTCTTTGAAGGCTATAAACTAATCAGAAATATAGCAATGGCTGTTTTAAGGCACTAAAATAGCTAAAAATCCCTTTTTTAATCCAAACCAGGGTTCAATGATGCCATAGGTAGCTTTTTTGTTTTTAGTGTGTTCCTAAAAACTGATTAGAGTAAATGCTACTTTTGGAATCAGAGGATTGGTACCTATAAAATAATTTCTTCTTTTCCCCACTTTTCTTTTACAATCAGCTCAAAAACAGTTAAACCAATAAATAAGATATTAAAAACACCAATTTTGAATCATTGTAAACCTCTTAATAAAACTGTGATATTTCATAACTTACTGGCCCATTTTCAAGTGGAGTTCCATTTATAAGGCTATCAGTGGAAGACTCAACAAAGAAAAATTAATAATTAATCAACTATAATAGTGGAATTTAGCAGTAAAATGGATTGAAATCAATCAGTATGCATAATCCCATAATAAAAATCATAAAAAAATTCTCCATTTGATTCCAAGAATAGAATTAAAATAGGGAAAAGCAAAGGCCAAGATATCAAAAATGTTAAAGTTACCCATGGAAAGCGTGATGAAACACTCAGTTTTTCTGCTCAACTTGTGGATTAAGAAGAAATGCAGTTATTAAATTGAGGCCAATCCAATAAGAAATAAATTAAAACTTTATTAATAAACAGTCACAAGAAAGCAAGAGAAAACAATTAATTTATGCAAGGAAAATCCATCAAAATCTTACATTACACATCATATCTGTGGAAATACAAGCACAGCCACCTGATAAGCCAGAAAATATAAATTTAAAAAACAACAATAAAGTTAAATTAAGTAAAATAAAATAAAATACAGAAAAAGTAGAATAATCACAATACGCAGCATTCCCAACCTTCAGCTCAAACAATTCACAGACCTATGGTGCAATAACTGTACAAGTTCACCTCATCCCACCAAAAATGGTGCAATTCCTTCAATAGGTGACACCATCCAAAAATTCCTCATAAAAGAAATTTTGGACATATTAAATATTAATGCATTAAAATGCTGAAATCAACTGAAGATATGGTGCAATACCTCCAAGAAATGACACCATCTCAAAATCACTCACCAGAAAAAACATCTCATATAGCATAATCATAAATAAAAATGGTGCAATGAACCAAACAAATGGTATCTCACCACTACAAAACAATTATTTCAGCCAAAAGCAGTCAAAACATTCCAAGTCCATTGGTTTTGATTGCCTCTATGGCAAGCCCAAAGAATATAAATAGAGGGCCTCTCTCCCTCATTTTCTCCTCTTCCCCCATGAAATTAATTTTACACCAAGCAGGCAAATAATTATTCATCCCTCAATATTATGTTAATCTAGTATGATTATTAAATGGGAATTATATACCAAGAAAAATAATAATTAATCCATTCCTGACTAATGGGATAATCCAGTCGTTTTATTAAGGTATTATAGACTTAGAGGTTGAATTTATAGTGATTTATAATTAAGAGTAGTTAACAGAAGGTCTAAATAATACCATTAATACACCATATAATTAAAATTATCAGCCTTTTAATTATAATTATATCAATAATGCTTATAATATTAATTTTATCCCTATATTGTTTATATTATAAAGGAAAAATATTCATATTATAGCTTTATATTGAAAAAACCTTACAAATAGACATTATTATATCAAACAACTTACACTTATACTATACTATATCATTTATATATTTAACAAATATCCATTTCATATTGAACAATACCTCACCATTTAGCTATTAAATGTATCATTGATATACTATACTAAAAATCACCCCATAAAACCATCAAAGTATTATGAAAGATATATATCAAATTCAACTTACATTTATACTATATATTAGTAATATTATATCAAATCAACCTCTTATACTATGAAGATCTTATCCTTATATCATTCTATACCATTTTAAAGCTAAGTCACATATCTGATTACTCATTAGGTCTAAAATGAACTGCTAAAAAATTTTCTCTAGTTGTAAAGCCACAGTCTGATTATTGATTTGTGAGCTCTGTAGGGAGAATTTTTGGTAAATTCAAAGGGGAAGCTAATACACCTGATAATCCTTTTTTTAATGATTATTTCCTCAATTCCAAGCTTTGCATCTGTTATTTCCTCCTCAAGGAATTCCTTACCCAATCCCACACTAGAAGGAGTTCCACAATGTGAAAAATTATTATAATCATTTTTTGTAACTCTTAGAATCATTTTTACCCTTGAACCACCCCAAAAGTGAATTAAAGCATTTTTCATTACTTTTGACTTTGTAAATTTGTTTCCAAATTCACTCTGGTCACTTTTGGGTGTGTTTTCCCTTAAAATATTCTCTTTAAATACCATTTTCTAATATTAATTACTTGCAGTCCTGTGCTCAATCAATTCCAATTGGAATTGCTCTTGAGAAATTTCTTTTATAGCCTTAAATATATTCTCTAGAGTATTTTTGGTAAATTAACAAATCCTTATAATATCAATTTTTCATACCAACAATCCTAAAATAAATATTATTTGCATTTATTTCTCTTAAAGCTCTTAAAATTACTATTTTTGAATAAGCTTACTTTGAAAAAAGGTTTGAGGACAATAAAGGTATGTGATTTTTAATAAAAATTTAATGTCAACCCCTGACCCTTTTTACCAAGTCAATATCCCATTCAAATAATTAGAAAGTAGCAAATAAGCTGCTATTTTGACTTGAAAAGGAGTTAATGAGACAATTTGACTCCTGTAAACATGTCCATTATCAATTATTTACCATTTAAAAGCCCAAAAAAGTCATTAAAGGACTTCTGGGACTAGTATCCATGACACTAACTCATGGAATCCAGATGTCACTATTCTATTTTCTTATATCATATAGAATATAGGGTAAGAATTCAAGAATACATTTAAAATACAATTCTTTATTAATCCTTCTGAATCTTCAAGGAAAAATTGAGAAAGGTATAGTTCACACAAAAGCCAAAATAAATTGTGACTTGACAGTTCAAATTGAAGATTTTGGTTAGAGTCCTTTTTTGATAATTTCATGTGAAACACTGAATCTTCAAAATTCACAGAAAATACAACCTAGGATGATATTTGCAATCACATTTATATACCTTCAAAAAAAATGTTCATTTTGAAATAAAATAACATTTACCATTTCAACTCATTTGTTTCTTAAACATAAATGGGTTGGTAGTCTTGTAAAATGACTTAATCAAGTAATTATGATAATCCTCTGAGACTAGAAGTTATTTATTCAATAAACCAATCAGGATAAATGTTTTTAAACTCACTCATTTTTAATTTTTCTTGAAGGAATGCCTCTGTGAAATGTTTTAGACTTAAAAGAGGCCTCCTATGGCTTTTTCTCCATATATCATCATCTTATCATTTAGTTAAAACATGAATTAATAGTACCATGGGTAACTATTGGTTAAAAAATCATTTTCAAATACTTTTTATCCTTCCAAATCTATGGGAAAGATGTGAAATCAAAGTATATGACAACTTCCAATATTATTTCAACTATGAGTCTTGTATTAATATTTTAAATAAACTTTGGATCTTTTGAATCCACAATTTATCTGTCAAATCACTCTACCAGATGTTTTCAAGGTATTCTTGGAGTAAAAGTGAGCTATTCATTGAGTTCTCAAAGTTTTCTTTAAAGTGCTTTGGTTTAATTCAAGAGCTTATAATACTCATTCTTTCAAAAGTTAATTATTAATTAAAATTATTTTATTTTATCTCAATAAGAATCTTTATCATTAATTCTTGAGTAGTAGACAGCTACTTCATATGGTTTAGTCACTAGTAGTTTAGAAAAGTCAAAGAAATAATTAATTATTTGATTAATTGCCGCTGTAGTAAGTCAATTAACTATACTCCATGAGGACAATCATAGTAGTCTTGATCAATATCAATAGTATCAAGATCTTTATAGACAGATATTACAATTTTTCATTTCTTCAAACAAGATTTTCTTCCAAAATATCTTACACAATGAAATCCATGTTAAATTCAATTTGTTCTTCCTTCCATTCTTTCAAAAAGCCATATTCAAAATTTATAATTTCCCTTGCAAATAATCATTTCAAGATATCATTTCTTGGTACTCACTCATATAAATACTTATTTTTATTACACACAAAAAAGAACTTAACTACATGTAAAATTTTGTTTCATTACATAAATCTTCTTTTAATAACAGGTAGAATTCTTCTTTCATTTTGAGAAAAATTTGGGACCATTATAGAAATATTTCTTTTTCATTAAATGAACAATTAATTTTCAATTACTGAAAATGGTCACTTTTATTGACAAAAAGAATTATGATTGATTTCATCAAGCCTCTATGCTTCATTGGATGAGAGTTTTTACTACATTTAACGTGATTATTCATTTTTGTTTCATTGAATAATTTGTTAACTTTGAAAATATCTGTTTCAAAACATGGTACAGACATTTTTCTCTCAAAACAGAATTTTTTCCTTACTTAAAAAATTCCCCTGTCATAAATAGAAATCCTTTTGTTTCAATCCTTAAATATTTTGGGATTAATCACATAGGAAATGTTTGTTTAATAAAACAAAATATTCTTGTTTGATCTAATAATAAATTTTTTGTTGAAAATTTACAAAGAAACAAAATTCTTTCATGATGTGAAAAAGGTTTTTTTCATATCATGCAAAAAGTGTTTTTCATTAAAAATCTAGTTTAGTCATAGGATACAAGTTCTTATTTTCATGCGACACATGCTGTTTTAATGTAATTACTGATTATATTCCATCAGTTGTGTATAGAATAAGCTTTTGAAGATAAATAGAAGATTTTTTACCAGACTGAAACCTTATCAAATCAATAAGCTCAGTAGATATCCAATTAAATTAATTATTTCAGATAATGAGTTCAATTATCAATTACAATGAATAATACCAATAAATACTTGATTTATAAAAATATTAAAAGATATACAAAAGAAATATAAAAATAGCGGGAATATTTCATGATGGTGTTATTAAAAATAGTAAATATTATTATTAACATAAATTAAAGTATTGTAAAGCTAAAATGATTGTTATGAATGATTTTCCCAATGGTCAACATCAATTAGAGTTTAATAACTTAAATCTTTTTGGCTGTAATAACTCTATTCTTTCTGATTTTTTCATGAATAATCAAGTTCTTTCTATTTCCAGATTCATCTTGTTTGGAATTTATTTAAGAATTTCAGAGGGTGGCTAATTGGGTAAAGAAAGCCTCCAGTGCCTATAAGGACTTTACTGGTCGTGGAACTCAGGGGAGTAAGAAAATGGGCTTTAAAACAAAGAAGAACTTAAAAGATATAAACCTGTCAAAATTGATCCCACACTCCCCAAATTTAGAATAACATATGATTAACTGAACGAGGAAGCAAAATATATCCATTAATTTGTAAAAAAGAGGTTTCAATTAGTTTTCGACAAAGATTTTGAGGAATCCCATCAAGAATTGAAATCTATGTGTTCAATTATTCTTGGATAAATTAATTATCAATAATCCATGAGAAGATATAAACCTGCAAGAAATATAATTTTAACCTTTGGTGATTCTCATGAAAGTTTTCACAAAGATCAATATTTCTCAAATTATTCTTATGTAATATGGATGCCAGTTGAACCTGAAACTTTAAATTTGTTCAAAAACAAATATTCTTATGGTGTTCAAGGAGGATTGTTTGTGTTTACCAGCTAAATATTTTGAATAGATTTCTCAACCTCTCATGAGATTTCTGAAATAATTTGGAAGATAAGGGTGAATGGACACCAAAAATTGATGAATCTTATAGAAAGGGATTTGGAAAAAACATTAGGCATTCATCATTCGTCTATATCTCAAGTTAGCTATCTTTGGCTTACAAAAGTCATAATCAGGGATTGGGAAAGTAAAAAAAACTACTGAGAAAGATGTCTATTTGGGACTAATTAGTGAGTGATATGATACCAGTTGCTCCTTTATCTATTCATTTTTCTTTATATCTACCAAGAAATAAGATTGAAATCTGTAGAGTTTTATGATTACTTGAATACTCTTCTGTTCTTTATTTGTTTGATAACTTGTGGGTACTTTACATCTAAATAGTTAAATTTAATACTTTCATTTGGAAATTCATGATATAAGTGTGGGACAATGTTTATCAGAAATTGAAAAATAAATTCTGAATTATGATTCTCAGTCTTACTCTATGAAATAGCTGAGGAATGATGATAATGAGGTATGACGATGAGTGTGACACAGCTATTATAGTGAAAAATAAGTACAAGATGGCAAAAAAAAAAGTCCTCACTACAATAGTGGTGGTGAGTTCTTCTGAAAGCCCTTGGTGCATTTTTTAATTTTGGGATTTCCATAATTTACCCTACAGTAATTCAATTTATAATTATACCTGTTGACTTCTGAATATACTGCTTATTAAGAATCTATACTACATAATAATACCAAGAACACAATTATTTTCTTTTCTTTTGTTGAGGAAAAGACTCTTTTCATCTTTTTCAGGGGTAGTGGAAAGCTTTTTGCCTCTGCACACAACCACAGAGTGAAATCCTTTGCTATGTTATTTGGTGGAAATGTGGTTTTAGAACCACAGGTTGTCTTTTTTACCCAATATAGGGTGAACATTTTCACCAACATAGCTTACAGGTGTGTTCCAGTGGTTCTAAAGAGTCAGAAACTGTAAAGGACACATCTGTAGAACTCATATCTGTCATTTTATTAGTAATCAAACAATTAAAAGTATTCCATTAAATGGATTAGCTGTTGATTCAGCTATATGGACAGCTGTCCTGCAGTAAGAGCCTGACTGGCTGGTGTGGGGTTATGATATTGAAAACTGAATACCTTAGTCAGCTTTGAAGATAGAGAGCTCAAAAGTGGCTCATTTCTCAGCCCTTTATGAGCCCTACAAAATGGTTCCTCATTTGGTATACCTAGCATTAAGTAGGGAATATTTGTACCAATTTTAAATTCCATTGTCAAATTATGATTTACTATGAATCCTGTATTGAACTTGTTTTCTAAATAACATTTTCTTTGGATTTGATTTTTGAAAAGGGAGGGCACAATTCAAAATATTTGATTGTTTCATTTTGAAAGAGACCTCACTCTGGGTATCTTACACTAAAACTTGAGAATCTGAATGAGAGGTGAATATGTTATTCACCCTTATTTGGCTTTAATTTTGCTTTAACTTGTGTGGTTTTTGGTGCTAGCTCCTTGTGCTTAGTACCACTAGATAGCCCTTATGTAGAGCTTTAATTTGAAAACTCATTTGATTGGGTTCTGTTTTTTCTCTAGATTTTAGATGAAGAGTCAAAATGCAGGTTTATTATTGGCTCTTAATTTTAGGTGTGATAAATTTGTCATTCCCTGTCCTATTATCATGGGAATTGTTTCTTTGGAAAGAGGTGACTTTGCTCTTTCTTTTAGTTCCACTCATTATCTATTTTGGGTCAGTTCACTTCTTTGTGGAATTCTGCTCTACCATTGGTTTATGATATTCTGCTGTCATGCTTTTTCTCTGGTTTTGAGTCACAGGCTGAAAATTATAATGAATCATTGATCTATAATTCTGTTTATTCATTATTATGAAATCTACACTTTTCATTCCTTCATAATGTACTTATATACATATCAAGAAGCTTATGAATTATTATTATTGATAATGCTCCAATTATTATTTTGAATTATCATTAATAACTACTATATCTAATGTATTGACTTTCATTATAGTTAGTTTACTTATGAATATTATAGTTAATATATTTACTATTATACTCAATTTCTCAAATATAACTATGAATAATACATTTTTATTATGATATTTGATTATTTGATATATAATATAAGTTCTTCACTAGCTATTATCAGAATTTCTTTATAGATTTTATGATAATTATTTAGTATATTTTTTTAAAATATACTCAGATAATTACTTGATTATTATTATGATCAGTATTATCATTGGTTAGTTTCTTAGCTATTATGATAGCTGAAATATGTATCAATTATAATGAATGGTTTGATCCTTAATATATTTGATCCAGTAATAAATCTGTATAATTTATTCATTTTTTATAGTAATTAATTCATTATTGTGATATTATAATTTCCGTAATCAATTACCAATTCAGTATCTATCATAATAGATTTATGCTTCATAATTAATTCAATTATTATTTCATATTATAAACCATTAAACAGTTTTTGTTGAGATTTACTTATTTGCCTATTGATAATTTTTCATAATTATTATACATCATTATTAATTATTAAGATAGCTGATTTTTCAGTATCAATTGTATTGATAATAGATATATGAATTAACATTCTTTGTATACTTATTATTATTATGAATATTTGATAGTGTTATGATTAATTTCATTAACTATTATTTTAACTAATTGTTTTTTGAATATTAGTCCTCTATTGAAATTATATATAATACATTCTCTCAATTATTATAATAATTTTGTTATTTATTTTTATTAATATAAGTAGCTAATTGATACATTGTTATCAAAATAATTCATTCAGTAGCTATAATTATAGCTTATTTATGAATTGTTATTGTAATTTTTGGACTGCTTAATTATGGTGATATTCATTTCTTCATTTTCTGTTTTACCTAATTTTCAATTTATCTTATATCTAATTTGTTAATTTTCATCATAAGTATCTTATTTATGGTTATTATCAAAATGAATTTATTTTTTGTGGAGAACTTGCCAAAAATAATTGAAAATAACTGAATAACTATCAAATCTAACTTTTTTCTTACAATTAATCAATTGAAATAATTGTTTGAATAATTCTTTCATTTCTAATGATATTGAATATTTCTAAAAAATGAAATTTTTATTATAATTAATAAATTATTATAATCTTACTAAACTTAATTTATTCAATATGATAATAGTTGATTTATGCAATTTTCACTTTTTGATTATAATCAATATATCATAATTGATACTGATCATTGCTATAGTTGATAGTAATGATTATTGCAATTAACTAATTTGATATTTATTGATTTTAATCAAAGAAAAAATATACATTATTATTTGGACAAATTGAAACACATGAAAATTCTAAATGGGTATACACTTCCTGTTTTACCATATGAAGGTATTTTGTTTGAAGTAGGAAAACTATTTTTCACTTCTCTCAAGCAAACAGTGTCTTTGGTCCTCCTAAAACCACCCACATTCATAAACAAAAAATACATGAATCATTTTTGTATTTTCTTAAAATGTTTTTTGCAAGTAAAAACTAAAAAAATTATTCTTAAACCACAAAACATGTACCTGGCTCAAGAAAAAAATAGATTTGCTTATTGAGTTTTTCTGTATTCATGTTTTCATTTGAGCTTCTATAAGCTCAACCACATTCTTATAGAGTTCCTATTTATCCCATCTGGTATTTCAATCTAAAATTCTCCTTTGTACATTGAATCACTCTGATGGCCCTTTTTTCATTGGCACTAATTTCGTTCTTTTCTATTTTGTGTAATTGGAAGAAACTGAGATAAACCTTATAATCTGACTCATTTAATAATCAATTTTCTTATTTCTCAATTTTCCAACTTAATTTTGAACATTAATTACATAACCCTAGATAGGTCTCTTTTCTTAATATATCTATTTATCCCAAGCTTTACACTTTTCTTTTCAGATATAGATTTTCTCTAGGATTTACAGTTTGCTTTTCTAGGACACTCTCCACTTTTCATCTATTAATTTTCCCAATGCTTTACACTTGGTTTTCTATGCCATTCGATTTCTCTTGAGCTCTCAATTGATCTCTGTCCTTACACACTTCCTGGACACACCAGTCTATCTTTTTCAGCTATTGATTTGTCCCAAGTGTCACAGGGGCTCTTGGGAGTACCAAGAGTTTCCTGGCACTTAGAAATCAGGTAACTCACTTGGAAGACTCCAAAAAATACAACAAATGAAAAAGGAGATATTTCTTTTGCAAGAATAATTCAAGTACAAAATTAGTTTAAAAATGAGACAGAAAGCCAATGATCGAATTCAAAACCAAGTCCTTTATTCACTTCCTCAACCTTCCAGAAATAGAAATGGAATTAGTAAAGGATATTACCACCAAATATCCGATTACAGGAAAGAAAAGAGGTGTGAATTACTGAATTAATAATATCAGTATTCACTATCAAGATGAAAGAAAATAAAAGATCAAAAAATCCTAGTAGATAAATTTACTAGGGGGAAACCCCCAGGGTTGAAAGAGAGGCTGGTATATATGACAAGTTGAAATCCTGACTCCTTCAGGGTGCCAACTGGTCTGTATTGATTGTTTGAAGAAATGTACACCTGGCCAAATTGGGGTATGATCTTGGTTTAATGACCTTCCTAGGGTCTATGGTCTTAATGAATGCCTCTATGTGAAGATACTGTATTTATTTAATTTGGTTTCCAAGGTAGACTTATTGAGAATTGTCACTTAGAAACGGACTTGGAACTTCCTCTTGAATTTCACCTTGAGATGAGACATGCAAGTACTCCCTTGGGAAAGTACTGAACATTTGAAATTAACCAATACTTTGATGACCAAGGTGATTTGTGTTGATTAAACAATCTGGCCTTGAGCCTTGATTAATCCTCCTTAATTAATCATTCAATAAGGGCAAGAAAGGTATTTTTGAGCTTGAAGTATGGCACCTTGATTTGGTTCATTGGATTTCTGATGAAAAAAGATGCATAATAGTGTATAAACCCACTTATTACACTTCTTATTATTGAAAGGAAAAGGCATCCAAAGGTCTTCTGGAGGATGGCCTTGAGAAAAATTGGATAATGTGGGTTTTATGGCTGCAGAGGCTGACTAGGTGTTTTGTACAGTTTTGGTGTTTCTGCCATGTTGGAATTCTTTGGCTAAGCCTTTCCTGTACAGGATTCAAGTTTTATTTGAACAAAACTGCACACGATGCACAGATCCAGAAATTAGACCCCAAATGGTCCAATATAGCCATTTATGCATATTTCCCATTTTTTATGTGAAATGAAATATTATTCCAAAATGCACAAAATGGTGAAAATTTCCCAAACCTTTATTCAAAGCTGAAGAATATTAATAAAACCTTTTTTGCTGTTTTCCTCCATTGATTGTAAAATTTCCAAGATTGGCCAAGAATGACCTCATGATGGTAAAGTGGAAAAGTTGTCCCCAGATGATAAAATCTTTATAAAAGACCCAAAACATGAATATGGTCAATTTGGCCAAAGATGATTTATATGGCTAAATTTTTATAAATCTATTATGGAGGCTATAGGACATATATATATTGAAAAATGATTTAATTTCCATGGTTGTGATACCAGGCCTTACACTTTTCTTTGCTATACAGGTCTTTTTCGGCTATTTATTGATACCAGGCCTTAACCTTGGCTTTCTATCCCAGTCTTTTTTTTCAGAAGTCAAATAATCCCCAGATTTACACTTTTCTTTTTTGAGCCTGTCTGTTTTTTCTTTAAGGTTTGACTATGAAAACATAAGTAAAAATTACTAATATTTTACTTGTTGTACTCTGAATGTCCTTATAATTCAAGTAAATAAGATAAAAATAATTATAATAATAAAGAACTATTATAATTAAGGCGTAAAAACAATTTTATTATTGAATAAATAAGATAATATAGTTTATATTCTAAAAAAATAATATAATAAATAAATATATTAATATATAATAATTAATATATTTAAAAAAACTTTATTATTGCTACCAACAAATAATAAAGGCCTAAAAAATTGTTTCAATTAATAAAAAAACAATTGATAACAATAATATTACTAATATTAAAGTTATTTATTAATATAAATACTATCTATATTAATTGAAGAAATTATTGTTAGTAATAATAGAGAGAAATCATTATAATGAGAGAAAATAACCTACTTCTGATGCTTAATATAATAATTTTGGAAGAATTTACACCAAATAATGTAAATACAACTTATTTGAATTGTATTTACAAATAAAAATAGAAGAAATTACAAATTTTCTTGATTTTATGTGTAAATAAGATTTTTACAAGATTTATAGCATAACAAGAGTACAATTGAAGTAATGACGTCAAAAGTAATGATTATAATAAAGATAGCCTTTGGTCCTTGATAATATCAGAGATTTATATATAAAAATAAATATTTTACCTTTTGATTTAATTGATTTGTTTTTTTGATGTGTCTTTGGGGAAAATAGAATAAAAAGAGCTCTATTTATAGTAAATACCTCCCTTCTAGTAGACATGTACTGATGGTATCCACTGGAAATGATCCGTTTTCCAAGGTTTAGTGATGATTACGTCATGATCAAACCATCTTATCTCACCATTATGCCATTATTTAGAGTTATCACTATAAGTCTAAGTTTGATGAAATCATAGGCTTGGAAGAAACCTTACCTTCATGGATTTTATTATTAATAATCACAATCTAATAGTATTCAACAGTTTTATCACTTATATAACTGTTAAACTTAAAATAAGATTACAGTGAGTGATCATAAATGATCAAATTTAAGCTTAAGCTTTGATCATTAGTAACTTTCAAGCTATACACGCTAAATCTATTCTGAGAGTGGATTCTGATAGCTTGTCAGGTCCATATTAAACTACATTACATCATCAAACCTCTATTTTTGATGATTTTTCTTGTAACTCATCTTTTCTGTCAAGATTTAATATTTTAAACTTCAAACCATGATTTCAAGGGGTTATACCTTGAATATTATAATAACAAATACATCATTATTCACATATGCACTAGTAGAATCTGACTGCCTACTACTTTTTAAGTTTGTACCACTTTCACAAGAAAGTGGTCAACAGCTCTATTGATTTTCACCAATAATCCATAACAAGTTTTAACCTTGTTTATAGCTTGTGAAATAAAGCTCATATCTGTGCTCTTACAGTAATTACGTGGTGACTTAATTTTTGGTTTATCTATCTATCTTGTATAATTCAAGAGATATTAGCTAAAAACCATGAATATATGCATTGCCCAAAAAAGTGCATATATTCAGGGTAATTCCTTAAGTATTGACTTTAGAGAATAGCTGTATAATTTTTTAATGTATGGTTTTCTGTGAAGAATCAAATGGTACAGGTTTTTTCACATGTTGTTTCATTCGTTTCTGAGTTAAATAAGTTTTTATACCTTTTTTAAGGTATTATTACTTTATCTTCAGTAATTATAGACTTTTCAGATATGCCATAAAAATGACATATGTGTATTTTACAATGAGTAATCTAATGGTGTAATTTATTCTACATGTTTACTCATTAGATTCTGAGTTAATTCAGATTTTTTACTTATTCATGGTATTTTTACTAGTCTTTGAGATAATTATTATAAGTATAATTATTACAGAAATTTTGTTGTGACCTTTTTGGATATGTGGTCATATCTCAAAGGCTCACATTTTTGGTACCCATTCTTCCCAGGTCTTATACCTGGTTTGATTAGAATTTCCATGCAATAGGCCTGTGTGTCAACTTTCAAATTCTTTCCTAGCTTCACCAGCATATCCTACTTCACATTTTCTTTGTCAAGCTTGTCCTTCCAGCTCAGCTCCTTCCCAATATTATATTTTTAATAATTCAACCCACTCACACACCCTCACCCAACCCCAAATTCATCTTCTCCTAGAATTGTTTGACAAGAACCTGCATTTACCTCTGGTATGAGCACTCAATTCTTAGTTATAATATTATCAAATAACCTTTAAAGTATATCTGAACCAGCCAAGTTTTTTTTTCATTTTTAATACATATTTTTCTTTCCATGAATACAATTGGGTGATTTAATGTTAAAAGAAGAATTTGATATGCCCAAAATGCATTAAATCTAATTCTCTAAAACATTGAATTCTAAGGTATCAGAGTAGCTTGCTTTGGGGGGAAGTTTCTTAGTATTCTGATCACTCTTTTTTTCAAAAATGTGCAACTAATTTCCTCAATTTTTTCTACTCTGTTTTCAGAATAACCCAATGCATCAAATTAGCTACTGTCAGACCTCAGTGGACTCAGTCAAAGCAGGGTGTTGTTGAAGGATTTGCCTCTCCATGTGGGTACACATGCATAGGGATGGCTTTAGGATTTAAGATCTTGGGTAGACTGAAAAAGTGAGGCCTTGGGCTACCTTATCTGAAATATAGGAGCTATTCAGGAAAATATGGCCAGTTCCCTGAATAATAAAGAGTGAAATATATCTTTAAAGTTTGATGAATAAAACAACTTTAAATATTCATGCCTTTCCTGTTTCAATGTTTAATGTTAGAAATATTGAGGTTGTGGGGGGCTCAAACCATAACCATAATTTTCATTTATTTTTATAGCCAACCTGGGGAATTTTTGAGAGCTTCTTTCAAATGCCTTACAAATAGAAAATTGATTTTTTTTGATTTTTTTTTCTTATATTCATATTCCATTCTCTTAGCTTTGAAAAAAGTTTTATTTTTATTTGAGAAATGAAGAATGCTTTGTGAATTAACAGTTTCAATATAAATTTCAACAGTAATTGAAATATTTATCCTAAAAATAATTGAAAAAGTCAGAGTAATTGTTTTTTACTTTTTATAATGAATATTAAATGTATCAATAATTATAATACTTAATAATGTGAGTAACCATAATAATAACCTCTTTATTTTTTAATAATACTTATTAAATTGATTAATTACTAATAATTGATATTTATTATGATTCATTGATTGGAATAAAAAGCAATTGGTTATTGTCAGGCTGACTCTATGATATACCTTCAAGTAGATTGTAAAAAGTTATAACTTTCAGGGTGACATGATTTTAATGGTGAAAAATAAGCTAAAAGAAAATTAAAAGGGCTATATTCATGGATATTTTGTAGTTATTTCAGAGGTTTAACATATACACTTTATTTCAATACTATAGTCTTTTCAAGACTGCAGAAATAGCTAATAACAGTAACCAAAAAAAATTCAATTCTAGTGTTTTGTCCACTTAAGTCTTTAGTATCACAGAAGTTGGGATTTACCTTGAAGCTAAATACAACTTAGTGGCACAGATTGAGTTACATACTTTCGCCAAAAGTCTATTTTAACATAGTAAAACACAGTTTGAAAAATAATTTTAGGGAACACTGATAAATCAAAATAGTACAGTTGACTGATTAGTTACCTCCACTAGTCAGCTCTTAGCTTATCCTGGTCTTGATCCTGATAATCGCATTCTCTTGATAACAAGTAAAAATGGATTGAGGAAGGTAAAATATAAAGAAAACTGATAGTTCTCAAGAAAAGTAGAATAACGTGTTGATCTTTGGTTGTCTACTTTTTTCTCTTTTTTACCATCTTAGATTGATATTTTATATACTACACTGTTTTAAATACAGTCCAAGTCACTTTTTACGTCACTCCCAATAAGATCACCCTCCATTACGTCACTTGTTCTTTCAGTGCATTTTATCGTACAATTATTTCACTCCTCCTTAATATGCACTGTCTCAACCATGTTGAGAATTTTCTTTAACTCATCTAATTTGATTGTTCCAAGTGGTTTAGTCAGTAGATCAGCAATCATGGAAGTCGTGGCGACATGAGCAATGTTCAGTATCCGCTTTTTGACCATGTCTCTGACATATTGATACCTTATTTCAATGTGTTTTGAATTAGGGTTTAGTTGTGCTTATTCTGTCATCAATACAGCACCAATATTGTCATTAAGTATGGTTGGAATGCCAGTTTTCAGACCAATGGGTGTTAGTAACATTGAAAGCCACTTGATCTTCTTTGTGAAGTTTTTGATAAATACGGATTCATCTTTGTTGGTTTATTGTGCCACAATGAGCTTCTTTTTTTGACCACGAGATTGGGTTGCCACAAACCCACCAGTTGACTTCTTGGTTACCACCGAGTTACCATAATCTGAATCCTCCCATCCCACCAGGTATGTCTCAGTGGAGTTTTTCTTTGTGTATTTTACTCAAGTACTCATTGTTCCACCTAGGTAAAAGATCAAATGCTTCACAAGATTCCACTAAGTCACAGTAGGTTTGCTAACTTGTTGCGAGAGTACGTTCACTGAAAATTCAATGTCAGGTCGTGTGCGCAAAGATGGGTATGTGAGAATACATATTGCGTTTTGCATGACGTTAATTTCAAAGGTAGGAGAGTCTGAAGCTAGTTGTTGCATGATGTTTAATGGTGTTGGGGTTTTGATTGTATTTTCCCTTTCCATCCTCAATTATTCAACTATCTTCTTGATATAGAATGAGGCCATCTGTAAGCCAGCTAGGTGTGGACCCAAGGTTTTCTTTTGGCTTCTCTTTTTTTTCAACTTGTAGAACTTTCTCATCCCTTGCAAGATTTCCTCAATTTCATCTCTTGAGCTCTCAACAATGAGTCCATTGTCTATGTGAATATGGAACAATAATTTTTTTCTGCTGTTGAAGAATAGTGACTCATCACTGTCACACGCTGACATTCTTAGTTCTTTGAATGAGTCAGCTTAGTGAGTCCTCCATTTCCTGGGAGCTTGCTTTTTGCAGTAGAGGGGGTTTTTTTCAACTTCCACACCTAATCTTTTTTTCCAGGAATTTCGAAATTCTCCACTTGAGATATATAGATTGGTGAATTGATTTCACCATACCGGAAAGAACTTTCAATGTCAAATTGAAAAAAATGTTACTCTCAATTGATCTCCACAGATAGAAATATTTTCAGTGACTTATTTATTGCCAAATATTAGTACGTATGGAAATAGTGGACCCTGTTTTCCTGGTGGTTGCCAAACCATACCCACCTTGCTTTGTACATAGTGGTTTCCCCAAATTTGTTTTTCTTGTGAGTTAAATGCCACAAGCCTCCAATAATTTTTCTATTAAAAGTCGCAGGTACTAAAGTTCCTTTGTTTCTAGACACCAGTGAGTTAAATTATTCATTCATTGCATCTTTCCACTTGTCTATTTCCTCTTAGTTGGTCAGAGAATTGATCGCTGTTACCACTTCCCTTAGAAGTACATATTCATTTGCTAGTGAAGTAGTAGCAAGGTTCACATTCCTTGACTTTGGTCTTTTCCTTTGGGATTCTGGAATGATTTTAAATTTAATAAAATTAGAATTAATTTCTTTAGGACCCTTGTCATAGTGAGTTACATAACCGTATCCTTTCTTGGTTGCGGGGTTTTTCTCTGGTCAGGTAATAGGTTTTGGCGCCACTATAGTTGGAGGACCATGTGGTAGGGCATTAGGTGTATCAGACTCTGCTTCGTGAGGAATATTAGCTTTGATGTTTGCTTTGTTGAACTTGGAAAACAATGGCTCTATTGCTATTGAGCCGTTCTGATCATAGTTCAAGAATTTTGTTGTTGCCATGGGTAATTTTTCCAGATCTTTTTTTTAGGACAGCTTAATTTTCATACTTGTAATTAAGTGTTTTAGGTGAGTAGTTTCTGATGAAAACAGTTTTTGTTTGAATTAGATTAAAAAATCTCATGGAATCTGATTAGTCTTGGAATTTGATAAAAAGAAGTACATCTGTTGGCAGGCAGATCTTGGGTTTATTTGGTCGGTGTACATAGAATTTAAGCCCAACTGGTATAAGTGTATTGTGGCTTTTTATTATTTCTAGGTTCATTTCATGTGTCTTCAAGACTTCACTTGGTTTCTTCCATCCCAGGGCTTTTCAGGGTAGCATATTAATAATTGTTGAGGCATAGTGAGCTGCCTCATCCAAGACACTAATTGGTAGAGCGCATTGGGATATTAAACACCGTATATTGATCATCACGTTTTCCCAAATCGTTCAGCCACGCCATTGAATTAAGGGTTGTTTTCTGGCCCTCTATCAAATGATATTCCCATATTTTGACACAAGATTGTGAACTCAAGTGAGGAGAATTCCCCACCTCTATCACTATTAATGTATGAAGGATAGAAACCAACTTTGTTCTTAATTTCCCTCATAAAATTTATGATATTTGTTTCAGCTTGGAACTTGTTACTTAGTATCACAATTCTATAAAAGGATGAGAAGTCATCTATTAAAAATAACACGTATTTGTTTGATTTTTTTTGCCAACGGTTTTATTTGGATTAGATCAAAATGACTTTTTTGGAAGGTTTGTTTAGCAACAGGTATGGCATTCTTGTGTGGGGATTTTCCTTCTTGCATCTCTTGCATACTTCTCATCTCAATGAACGCTTGATTTTCTTTTCTAACTGCGAGTTCATGATCTCAAAAAACTTTCTTAAATATTAATCTGATGGAGTTCCCAGAAGAATGTGCCAGCCCTTGTTGGTGTTCCAGAAAACTGGATTAATTTTGGGTTTTGATTCAATGGAATGTGATTGACATACAGCTTTCTGTTCCTGGGGAATTCCATAACAATTCTTTTTTTGGCTTTCTATATCAGTTTCTGATTCTTGTAGATAAGAAGGATACCGTGTTCTTCAAGTTATGGGACCAAAATCAAATTGGTTCCCCCATTTGGTTAATGATGTCGTTTCTCAACTTAATCTTGCCCATGTGAGTCACATTTTTATTTCCGGCAAATGTTCTTAGTGACTTTTTGATTGGTTTAGAATCTATCCGCAGTTGATATAGAGGCACCAGATTCTATAATAAGTCTGTTCGTTTGCTTATACTCCGACACGAAATTCAGATAGTCATCATTTTCAACAGTTTGGAAACCATTGGGCCCATTGACACCATTGTCAGAAAAACTGGACTGTGAGTCTTCCTCAACCTGGTTTGTTGAAGTCTGTTTGTGTAGCTTGAGGAGTATTTGGCTGTTAGATTGAATCCTCTTAAATATTTTGTCAATGTCGTCTTTATCGTTTCTTGTAGGTTTCAGTTACAATGTGACGGTTCTCCCTTTCTTCTTCCATGGCTTAGGTTTGTTTTTAGTTTTATTTTGTTGATTTTTGTTCAAGGAATCGACCTTTAAAATGATTTCTCCATCACTGTATGTCCACCAACCATGTTCAGCTAGCAGATGCTTGATAAGTCTTTTTTATAGTGAAATCTTCCATATTAAAGAGATTTTGGACCAAACTGCTAAGCTAGCTATGTTTTTTGAAACTTCTTAGAAGAAACCCAGCTGACGCTCCTTCTGTAATGTTGAAGAGACCATCAGTATTGGAAACTTAGCACTTAAATGTTGTATAATTCTTTTTGAAAACATAGTACATGAGCTTGTAGTGATGTTGATGGATAAAAAGCTAGTCCCATTTAAAACAATCTGTCACAAAGAGAAATTACAGAAGTTTTACCACTGGCCATTCTTATCAATTGAAGGGCTTGACCAAAATCTCTTGGGTCGTATAGAAGTGGCTGAAGATCTTAATGTACTGTGTTAAAGAGTGTTGAAATTGCGAAATCATTATTTAATTAATAACCTGCTTTCAGTTTTTTCACTTTTACCCATTCCTCATCAAAAAGCATTTCATATCCTTTATATGTAAAGAGAAATTTCAATTGTTCACACCACTGCATCCAACGATTACCAGTGAGTATTTTGACTTTAAATATTGACAATCTGTCATCTTCTACATTGGATGGACCTTTCAGCAATGCAGATGGTGGTATTTAGGCTGATGAAATATTTACGGTATGATGGCTTTTTCATTCTGTTCTATTCACTGCAGTATCAAGCGATAACTCTTGCTACTATGTAGTGATTTCATAGGGCTAATAATATACACTATATTTCAATACTATAGTCTTTTCTAGACTTCAGAAACATCTAGTAATATTAACTAAAACCAATTTTAATTCTAGTGTTTCTTTCACTTAAATCTTTAGTATCACAGAAGTTGAGCTGTACCTTGAAGCTAAATATAACTTAGTTTAACAGATTTAGCTACAGCTCTTTTACAGAAGTAAATATTAAAAGAGTAAAACACAGCGTAAAAAATAATTTTAGGTACACTGAAGCATAAAAATAGTACAGTTGACTCATTAGCCACCTCCACTGGTCAACTCTTAGCGTATTCTGGTCTTGATTCTTATAATTTTAATCTCTTGATAACAAGTAACAAATGGATTGTGTAAGGTAAAATACAAAGAAAACTGATAGCACTTAAGAAAAATGGAATCAATTATTGATCTCTGGTGGTTGTCTAATTTTTTCCCTTTTTTACTATCTTAGCTTGATATTTTATATACTCAACTGTTGCACATACAATCAAATTCACTTATTATGTCACTCACAATGAGATCAGCCTTCATAAAATCACTTTTGGCTCAATTGCATGTTATCTTACAATTATTTCAAATTGATGATGGGGATTACTAATGATAGCCCTTGGTTCAGTGTTTATCTGTTGTTTTACAATAATAAGCCCCACAATAATTACAATTTATAATCATATGTGTTAAATCATAAGGGTAATACTTATTGAGAAGCTATAAAACATAAGAATACTAATAACAAGATGATTAGCTTTCCTTTGGTGAGGAAAAAGATTCCTTTTATCTTGTTAAGGGGTGGTGTAAAGCTTTCAACTCTGCAAAAGACCACATAGTGAGTATTTTTACCATTTTGGGCTGGACTGCGGTCCCACACACTCAATTCAGACTTTTATTGGGTATAAATTTGGTTGTAGAGCTAAAAGGAGTTTATAGGTGTGTTCCAGTGGTTTTAACATGTCTGTAGGACTCCTACCAATAATATTATTAGTAATCAAGTAACAAAAACTATTTATTTCAATCAATTAGCTAATAATTCAGCTATATGTACAGCTTTCCCACAGTAAGATCCCATACTGTCTAGTGTGGGATTAAGATCTTAAAACCTGAATATCTTTTTCAGTTTCAAAGATAGAGAGCTCAAAAGTGGCTCATGTTTTAGCCCTTGATGGGCTTTACACAATGGGAACTAACTTTGTATATCTGGAATTAATTATGGCTAGTTCATACCAGTTGTTAATCCCATTGTAAGAATAGGGATTTTGCATGAATCCTGTAATATACTAATTTCCTTGATAACTTTTGTTCCACATGAGATACAGGGTTATGGAGGATATCATCAAGAGGCTGTGCTTCTTTTATTTCTAAAAATACTTCACTTTGTTTATCCAACACAGAAACTGTAGAAGTGAGATTAGAGGTGAATATCTTATTCTCCATTATTTGGCTTATTATTGGCTCTGACTTCTGTAATTTTGATTCTACCCAAATTTGGGTAGTACAATTGGATATCCCTAATTGAGAGATTAAATTTGAACACAAATTATATTTTGTTCTGAATCTTTATTTCTATTTTAAATGGGAAGTAAAATTTAATGTTTATGCTCAGTTCTGTTTTTGAGCTGGAATAACTTTGTTGTTACTTATCCTATTGGGATAGGAATTATGAATTATGAGATCTGTGAGCTCCCCCTTTAATATTGAAACTACTTTGAGCCATTTGGAAACAAAATCAATTTTATGAGTATCCTGTTTTAATACCATTATTTTTGGTATTGGGGTGTCAAGCTTGTGCTATGGTTTAAGTCACATGCTGATAATTATAATCCATATTATCAAATTAATGATAATATTTAATTGAGATCGATGCAGTTAACCAATTAAAAGATACTCAATTAATAATATATGATCATAAAATAATACCTGAAAATAATAATTCATAATGATATGAATTTTCTGACTGATTATTATATTTAATTAACCAATTACTTATCATAATAATCTAGAAACTCATTAAGCATAAACAGAATCCAAAAAAATACATAATATTCTCAATTAATTTACTCATTATATATATTAATCAAAGGCTCATCCACAATAAGAATTCATGCTAATCCATTAATTCTAGCTCAATGATAGAGATATCTAATATATTACTTAGCATAATGATAAATTATGAATGACTCTCATTAGGGATTGAAAATCTCTTATAGTTAAATCTGAAAATTATGATCAATTGGCATACATTATCATCAAAATTCAGAAAAGAACTATAATGTTAATCATTAAAGATTCATTAATAATGATAGTTACCCAAAATGGAACAATAAAAAACTCATTAATTCTTTTTGATAAAGTAAAGGAAAGATCATTATAACTAATATATTACTTATATTGAAGGTCACACATCAACCATAATCAATAAATTACTTATAAAGATAGTTGAAATTTATGTCATTAATACTTCATGAGGTTATTAAGGCTATAATCAATAGATAATTAAAGCGAAAATTGATAAGCTCTTTCTACTACAGATTGATAAATAAATCATAAAAATAATAAATAAATTCCTCATAATAATAGTTAATGATTCATTTATAATAATATATATTCATAATTCATAATAATAATTAATGAAAATATAAATCTCTGACAAATATAATAGCAGTTAATCAATTAATAATGTTGAATTAAATTGATAAATCATAATAATAATGAGTAAATTACTCATATCAAAACTCATAAATCAATTATTAAAAAATTCATTACTTATAAGCATATCTAATATAATCATTCTAATAATAATTAATAAATTGACTGTAATAATTATCAAAAAGTGAATTATCATTGAGCTTTGTCAGGATGACTCTATTGAGAAGCTATTTAAAGCTAGTATTATGATTATGAAACATAGGAAAGGATTAAAAATTAATAATAAACGTCTTTGCTATAGGTGTTTAGCAATGGTGAATGCTGCTGAAGGTCCTAGGTGCAATAGTTAATTATTGACTAACTATAATAATTCCCAGAAGAATAAAGGCTCTTATTATAAATGTTTATTTCAAATTCTATAGTTTTTTGTGAAACTCTTACTATGTAGGAGTTGAATATCAGGATAAGGATTCCACTTTGGTGCAGAGGAAGAGCCCTGTTTATCCTGAAATAGGTGTTGAGGGGCATTAGCATCCCGGAAGGTAAAAGGAGTGAAAGGTTTCTCTATATATATATTTTTGTGGTTTTCACTTCCCTTTATTACCTTTAGTGGGATCAGATGTGGTTTTGAAATCACATCTGTTCACTTTTCCCCAATTCAGGGTGAAACTTTTCATCAGGCAACCCTACAGAGGTGTTCTGACTGGTCAGACATTTAGAGTTCTGTACATAATTGATAAGTGGACTCAATTTTAGTCATACTATGAATTATTGAAGGAGAAAAGAGATTTTCTATGGTTTTGAAACCTTCAATTCAATACTGTGGGATAGTATCCTACAGGATTGGCCTTTTGCCAATATGGTGAGATTTTAGCCTTAAAAGGGCTATAGCTTAGTCGGTTCAAAAGATAGCGCGCTTAAAAATTGGCTTGGTTTTTATCCCTTTATGAGTTCTAGACAATGGTTGCTCATTTGAGATGCCTAGAATTGATTATGGCAAATTATACAGCTTATAAGCTCTTTTATTAGAATTTTGGTTTTGAATGTATCTGGTATTTAGTTATCATCCTCAAGAGATTTTTTTATAGATGAGATAAATGTTTATGAAGTATTACATAAAAATATCTGTTACTTTTCTTTTTAAAAACCCTTATTCAGGTATTTCACACTCAAAATGTAGAGTTTAAATTAGAAGTGAATATTTTATTCACCATTATTTGTTCTATAGTTGGCTCTAGAATCTTTAATTGTTATTGTAGCCCAATTTCTTTAGTACCATTGGATATCCCTAACTAAGAGGTTAACTTTGAACACCCACTTTATGGTGTTCCGCCTATTTATTTATGTTTCAGATGAGAGGAAAAATTAAGTTTCATGATTGTTCTGGCTTTGAGCTGGAATAAGCTTGTTATTCCTTGTACAATTTCTAAGCTAGTTGTATATATGGAGTGAGGTAGCTTTACTCTTCATTTTGGATTCAATTGTCAGATATTTTGGCTCTGGTAACCTTTTAGTGGTATCTTTGGTGTCAAGTTTATGCTCTGGGTTTGAGTCACAGGCTAGCAAAATTGATGAATTCTTTCTAATAAAAATTAATCAATAATATATAATAATAATAAGAGATATATTCTCCATAATGCAAATCAATTATTAATTCATAATAATAGATTATAATTCATCAAAATATCAATCTTTTACAAAACAGAATAATAATTAATTAATTCATTAATTTTAACTAAATTAAGAAATTGAAATAATGAGTCTTCAAGTATTTATATTACAATTCACAAATAAGTGATAATCAATTAATTCTTTATAAGCTTAGCTAGCATATCAGATATGTTAATAATTAATACAATAACTATAATCATAATCAATAACTTAATTATAGTCAAAATTGATAGTTTCTTCCTAATTTGGATTGATAAATTACCTATAAAAAGAGAAAATAAGGTTTCCACAATAATGATACGTTTTTTATTCATAAGAACCATTAAGTAATCAATAATGATAATAAATCAATTCATCAATTACTGAAAAATAGTCTCCTATTATTATATCACCCAAAAATGGATTATATCTATCCTTAAAATATTTTTTGCAGAATTTATTAGGAAACTAAACAAAAAAATAATTTCCAATTGTCATGAAAATAAATAAATCAGGCCCTTGGGATTATGTGGAAGAAAATCTCCAAATACGCTTGTGTATTTTATGTTGAAGAACTAATTTGAACACACTTTAACAATGAAACAGTGCACTAATGATCTCTAATGAATCACATTTTATAATAATTCATGATATGATTTCTCAAAAAAAAGTGCTATTGGATCTTCACCAATTAAATTTGATACCAAAGTGACCATTCAGAATCAATTCCCATTCAAAATTATTATCAATTTTCTACCTCTTACTTATTTTGTGTTTGTTGATGATTAAAATTGAAGTATCTTGATATTCCTTGGATTATATTTAGACTTTGATTAGGTAGCACTTTATCAGAATTTGTGACTTATTTAAAAATTTATTTTACAAACAATTCATATATTTATTTTTGCATAAATTTTTCCTGAGGAATCAATAAATTTCAATGAACTTTTCTATATAGCAAAATCTGTGGGGGTCTTCTTTTCAAAATCAATGATCTCTAACCTTAACCCTTTTGTATTTCTTGACCTCAAAAACTTTACTTTTGATTCGCCCTTTCCATATTAATATTCCTTTGATTATACTATATATATACTATATTCAATATGAGTCCAATAATCTCCTTAATAAATCCCAATAAATCTTCCACTAAAGTTTCAAACCCTTCTCCAAAGAATAACTTTTGGAACTCAAAATCTAAAAAAATGCAGATGTCAAGATGTTATTTTTCCCAAGAAAATAATGGATATCATCATTATTAGTTGTTGTATGCTCAGATAAAATAAAGCATAACTTAGGAACCAAAGCACCTAGTCTCTAATGTCAAAGAATTTCACTAATAAAAATGGGTTCAAGCACTTTATGAAAATAATTCCAACATACAGTTTAATCTTTCAAACACCCATGGAAGCATAATTGAACAAATATATTCACTTAATTTCTAAAAAAGCCATCTCCAAAAGGATTTAGCACAATTACTTAAATTTCAAAGAGCATATATTTAGACTGCTAAATTCTCAAGCACCAAATTTCTTAATTTCTACTGAAATTTGGTCTGGCCCAGGGGAATTTCATATATCACTCTGACTTCCCATTTTACATGAACTGGTTGGAAACCATTCACTAAAACAAGTGAATTCTCAAAGTTTCCTGAAACTCACACAGGTTAAAACAGATACACAAAGATTTTGGAAATATTAAAATATTTCTTTATTGAAGACTCTGAATTATCAAGGGTATCAAATTTTGATTCCATTCAAATAGATACCTCAAGTTATTTACCATCAGAAACTGAAAATTATGTATCTGATTTTTTAATCATTTATATGGTTTTTGTCTCTCATCAATAGGTAGTCAAATATTGGAGAAATTATTATCTAATTAATCTTCAAATGAAAAATTTATAAAGCTAGCCATAAAAACCAATTTCATAAAGGGTTTTGACTCCCACATTCAATCTTTTTCACATATTCCTGATTTAAAAGAAAAGTAATCCTTGAAAGAGCTCAATGCATCAATTTTTAAGCTTGAAAAGGCTTTCCATTCAATACACCAATTAAATACCTCATGGAACAATTCACAGGCATTTTTGAAATAAATAATGAACCACAAATATTACCTACTTCTTATAATTAAACTATATGTAATTTAACATGTTCAATTCCATTCTCAATATTGAAGCAGAAGAGCTCGTTCAATTACCCTATCTGTGAATAAAAGAGGTCTAAAAGCTCAAGATTAAAAACAAAATTAATAGTTCAAAAAGAAAATATTTTTTAAGTAAAAGGCAGAGAATTATCTCCCACACAATTTAAAGAGGTTCTCTTCAAAATCATAGCCAACTATTATGTCTTCCTTTTTAATTATATTTATACATGGAACAGTTTGCTTCAATTTTTTATAAATATTTAGGACACCATTAATGATGATTACTGGACTATTTTTTGAAAAATTTCTGAATTTTTAATGGTCTTTGCTACTGAAACTAGTGAGTCTAAATATGATTCTTATCCTTAACTTTGTTTATTAGCTCCTTGATACCAAATTCTGCTTTAAACATTTCAAAAAACCAAAAAATGAAGTCTCATGAGAATCTCAGCTGTTGGATGCAGCTGATATAGCATATTCAAAGCTTCAAAGGTATTAAAACATTACATTAAACTCCTGTGCTATGTGATTTCTTCTTGTTAAGCTTTGGAATTGGAAACATAACCAATAAAAGTCACAAAAAATCTATAAACCTCATTTCAAGAACCCTAATCAAAACTTAATTAATGGAACCCATTAGAATAATTATAAGTTCCTTAAAAAGGCACAAATTCTTGATTATCTCGGAGGCCAATGGGTGAAAATTTTAAATAAATCACACTAATAAATTCCCCATCCACCATTTCTGTATCAATATTCCAATTTCATATCTGTAAACCCAATACTTCCTAAGATACATAGATATATGCATTTGTATGATGAATACATATATTGATGGTTTTGAGCCCATATCTTTTGAAATACACATGACAAAAAAATTAGTCAAAGAGAAGATTACCTCAAAGTAACTTCAGGATCATAGCTATAAGCTTAGCTATAAATAAATTTATGAATAATAGAGAAAATTGACTAAAAATGGTCATCACAGTTAATCACTTGAAACCAAAAGTGGTCAAAGCTGGAAAAAAAGTAAATATACAGATCATACTAGTTTATATGTGAAGAATGGTGCTTTTTTTGTCATGATATTCAATCTATAGCCCTCTTAAGCTATGTATCAAAGCTGGAAATAGTATGTTTTGACCGAAAAGATGATTCACAAGAAAATTCATCAAAGATGGAGTTTTTGTGATGTAAATAAACACTCTAGAAACCTTAATAAGAAAACTTCAAGCTATTCGAGTTCTCTCTATTAATTCTATCTTCATTAAAAACCTAAAAGCAATTAAGGATGAAAGCTAATTTATCAAATGGATTATTTTTGATTGTCAACTCTAATCTTAAGTTAAATTTAACATTTAAATAGGAGATGAAACTGCTTTGTATCTGTATTTTGTGATTAAAACTACCTTCATCCACTTAATTGAATCATTTTCCAAGCCTATGATGTCACCAAATTAAACTGTATAGTGATAGCTTTAGACTATGATTTAATAATAAGACAAGAAGGTTTAATGATGGTGCAATCATGACTAAGCCTTGAGAAAAATAATTGATTCCAGTGGATAGAATTATTCCCAAAATTCTGTGAAAGATCTGGTCACAAAGTGTAAGTCTCTTTAATATGTAAAGACCATTTCTCCATAAGATGCATAAAATTCAGGAAAATATTAAATACTAGAGTAAGTCACTTTTTTCTTTAAAGTAAAAATGTTAATTGTAAAAGATTGAAGGTATAGCTTATATCAATCACATAATATTCAGATATTATATCAATATTTTTATTGAAATTGGTAAGTTATCTTAAAATCTCTAAGTCCAGGTCAAATAGGAAACATTTTATCTCTTACTATTTATAATTGTAACTACATTCAAAAATTGTTGTAATTACTTCTTTAGGCATCAAATAACTCAAAACTATGATTTCAAGCGTTGAAAGTGGGTCATTTTTATCTTTTGATGATTTTTTGTCTCTTCAATTCTGTTTGAAATCATTTTTCATCAATATAAATAGTATTCATATTTATTTATAGCTTTAATATTAGTATATTTTAGCTATCTATTTTTATTTCTTATTAAATGCACATTTTTCATTCTATTATTATTTCATGATAACAATAATAATTAGGCTAAATATATTAAATATTGAACTATTCATATATTTATTTTATTATAATCATTTTATAATATAATTCATATTATGTTTTTATTATATATAATGTATTATTTTTTAAACAACAAGTACAATGATTTTTTATTATTTTGTTGGTTTGATTTTTTTATTGTTCATTATCAATCAGGAAATTAATGATACAATAAATAAAATATTAGTAATTTGTACTTGTTGTGTCAAAGTTAAGCCTTCCATTTGGGGGCCTGGCTGTTATTTTTACTTAAAATACCTTATTATAATAAAGGAGTAAAATTGAAATTATCCATTAAGAATAATATTCAGAATCATAATTTTATATAAGAGCTATTTAATTGTTAACTTTAATAACTATTGAGGGATTTGGAAAGAAATTGTACTATTTTACATGTGGTTTTTCACATCCTTATACTTACAAGACCATTCTTTTAGTGACTCTAGTAATTGAATAAGATTATTCTCAGTTAAAATTATGGATCTATATTATGAATTCCTTGAAAAATATTGTTATATTTGTCTTTCTTTTAACATTAAAAATGAAAATAAAATAAATAAAAAATAATTATATTTTGTTTTTCACTTATTTCTCTTATAAAAAGATAAGGAAAATATTTCCACATAAATTTCCTAATATTTACAAAATTAAAAATTTAAACAACAAAACTTATATATATATTAATTTTTTACTTTTTCAAGACAACAAAACAGAAGATGATACATCAACTGTTGGAATATTGTTGATAGAACATTTGGAAGTTCTCCAACGGCACTCCCAATTAATAAAATAAAATCCAAAAAGTCTCTTTTTGCAGGAACCACCATTGAGGACTCTGAAGATGAGAAACTTTATAAGCTTTAAAAAGAAATTTTCTTTATTTTATTTTTTTCCTTCTTTCTTTCTGACTATGACTCCCATAAGTGGTTCCCAATACCTCATCCAATCAGATGGAGGTAAGCTCATAAGTGGAAATGATTCCACAAAAGGGAACAAATGGAAAAGCCCCCAGTGGAACAGAATCCGCACAAGGAAGTAAACTATCCCAAAGGAAATCCATTGAGATTCCTATTATTTTTGAACCAGAAATGCAAGTAAGTATGAATTCCTCAATCAGAAATAAATCACCTTTGGAGGGCTCAAATAGATATAGAATTGAGTCAATACAAACAATATTATACAGTACAAAAAGAGAAGGATTGGAAAATGTTACCCCAAGTCCACCAAGGTGTGATGAACTCTTGGCACATTCTCAAGAAATTTCTTCAAGAGGAGGAAATATTTAAATTATCCAATGCATTAAATCCCCTCTCATCCAAAACTCAAAGAAAAAAAGATAAGGCATTATCACAACAAAAAGAAAGAGGAGCTCAATGAAGAACCCCCAGTAGCTCCTACAAGCAAGCCTCAAGTCAAAATAACTCCCCAAAAAGGAAAGAAGAACAATAAAATTGGTTGGAAGAAATAATACTCCCCCAATTACAGGATCCCCGTAATCCAAAAAGATTCCATGGAAGATTTTTTCAACATGGCTATAAACTTGATAGAATTCAATGAAAGGGAAGAAAAAGAATGATATAGCCATCTTTCTCAAAGAAATACCTTTTTCTCTTTATGTTGTAGATTCTTTTACATATATTGAAATAGAATCTTACATTTAAATAATTGAAAGTAGCTTATTATCATAAAAATGAAAAAGCAACAGGTCCTTATCCTTATCCAAAATTGTTGTTCAAAATAATAAAGAAGTTCATAATATTGAATTTGTGCTTAAAAATAACAAACCATAACCCTCAATTGATAATACTTACAAATTGATACAAGGGAAAAAAAGTTGTATATACATATCAAATTGATTGAAGATAATACTTTAACAACAAATTATTGTCAAATACTTAATAATTTAACAGAAAAATTGAATAAATTAATCATATCTGCTGAAACATTTGATGAAAAAGCTTCCTCACATCAGATGTTACAGCTGAACCATGCAGGAAAAAGTGATTAAGAAAGAAGAAATCTTCAATATGAAATCAAAAATGAGATGAGACTGATTTCTGAGAAAATTTATTTTATAAATGAGGCTAACTTGAATATTCCAAATTTATCAAAACCATTTTCTCATATAAGAAGTCCTTTTAAGCCAAAAGCAGAAATAAAAAATCATTTCCTGACATAATTAAGCCATCATGACAATAATCAACTTTTAATGAAAGAAGAACCTTAACTTAAGGAATGGCCAATTTTCATAGGGGAAGGTGAATATGACCATATTTCATGTATTAAGAAAATTTATATTGTGAAAGAAGATTATGCCATAAAAGATAAGTTAATCAATTCAAGATTATAATCATTATTTGAGAAATGTTGAACTTGCCATTTTCCTGTCTTATTCCATGAATAATAAGACAGGAAAATGGCAAGAGCACCTGTCATTGGTGGAAAAACAAAATTATCACCAAGTTGTCAACTGATTCCTTGAGGTTGCAAATGGGGAAGTAATTTGAAAATTCATTTTTGACCCAGATAAGGAGAAACCTTTGACTTGTTTGCTAAAAAAAGTTGAAAGGTTTAATGCCCTATATCTATAAATGTCACAAATGCTGATACATATGAAAATACTCAAAAAATGTGGGGGAAAGCTAAGAAATACCCTAATAATTAGATGAATAGAACCATGTTCCACAGAGGAGTACATTAATGCACTAGAAAATATTTTTACCAGAACAAATATTGGAAGGACCTGGGAGAAATTGGACAACAAAAGTCCAAATTAAAAATTCATAAAAAGGGATAAAAAAAAGAGCCTGTGAGCCCCAAAAATATGAATCATCAAAGGAAATCCCATAAATGTGGTCGTATTGGGCACTTAGCCCATAATTTCCTCTAAAAAATCAAAAAATTAATGAAATTATTAGAAAAGAAGAGTACAATCATGAACAATAATCTGAGTCTGAGAAAGAAAATGAGGAATCAGAAACCTCTTGGGTGACAAAAGAAAGATAATTAATGCTCAAATCAGAAATATTGATTTGATTTATTAACTATTAGATGTAAACTCCAATTTATCACAAGTTGGAACATCTGACACATACAGAACTTCATAGAGCCCAATATGAGAAAGGGATAGATTATACAGCTCAAAAATCTATTATAAGAATTTTTATGATAAAAAATCAACAGGCAAGGATAAATTTGGATACAGGTGCATATTTCAATTGTGTTGGGAAAAACTATTTAAATAAATTTATACCAGATTGGTAATATAAGCTTAAACCAATAAAAGACATAAAACTTATTAGTGCAAGTGAAATCATGGGGCCCCTTGGAACTATTCATTTAACAATACCTTTCCCACATCCATCTCAATGTATAATACTGAAAGCAGAGCTTTTAGTAATGTCAAATTGCACCAGTAACCACTTTATACTTGTAAATTATTATTTATAAAGTTAATATATATCTCAAACCAAAGAGATATGTATTTTATCATAAGAGATCATAAAAGACAGACATTTGGCTTCTTAAATAACCATAAGAAAATCACTGTAATAAAAATGAAGAAAATATCCTGCAAAACACTTATTCATAATTGCAAAGTTGATAGAGGTATAATTCAAAGAATAATTAACAGAAATAATGAAGGAAATACTAATTGGTCTCCTTTTTAAATACATAAATTCCTTTGAAACTGATAAAAAACCATGTGGTTCTATAATTGGATATTAAGTAGACATTACACTAAATTTATCAAATCCTTATCCACTCATGTTTAGGAGACTTTCTTATCCACCCATACCAAGAGCTAGAGAATCCTTAGAGGTCCACATTAAGGAATTTATGGCCCTAGAGATCTGGGGTAAAATAGGGCATATTGAACAGGTAGATGTGACTACAACTGGTATTATAACATGGCACAATAGTAAGTCAAGGATGGTAGGGAATTTCATTTTTTTGATACCTATACTATCCCTGAAAGATACTAAATACTTGAAATTCATGATAGCTTGATACAATTGTCAGAGACATGTATTCTCTTAAAGATTATCACCAAAATTTCCTAACAGAAAATTCCAGAAAACTACTCAGGATAATATTCCACTGTGGTCTGTATGAATTTCTTACAATTCCTTTTGGTATAAGCAATACCCCTTACAATTATCAAAGCACAATGAGTACCATATTTTCTGAAAAACTGTTAAAGTAATTGCTAATCATATATGTTTATTATATAGTAGTATTTTCAGAAACCTGAGAAGATGTCTTGACAATGATAGAAAAATTTTCTTCTAAAAAAGATTAAATTCAATATGAAGATTACCTTGAAAGAATTTCACTTTCCCTATATTGAGCCAAAAGATCTTAGATATTTAGTATCTGAAATAATCCTTGGTGTGGATAAAAATAAATTAGCAGCATTAATACTTAAACCAACCCAAAACTAAGAAATGAATTCAATCACTCTTAGGACTTTCTGGATACTACAGACAGTATATAAAGGACTTTTCAAAAATTGCAAAATTCCTTTCTAAGTGTTGTTATCAGAAAAAGTCTATTCTATGACTGAAGCAAGAGTTAAAGAATATGAGGAACTTGAAGGATCCCCCATGGATTCCCACTTTCTCTTTTTTGCAGGTTGAAAATTACATTTCTATTTTTATATTTATGCTTGTGGAGAAGGATTAGGTAGTTCATTACACCAGACACAAATCATCAATGACAAATCTATTGAGGGACCAATTTGCTTAATTTCTAGGAAAATTAACCCAACAGGAGCTATATATGGTTTAATTCAAATGGGATTCCTTTTCATAGTATGGGCTCTAGAGAAAGTGGACTACTACCCCCATAGAAAAGTCTTTTATTCTACTGTGTACTGTAATTCTGTAGAATTATTACTAAAAATGAATACACCAAATAGAAATATGCTGAGGTGTCGAATTGCTATCCAATATTATAGAGGAAATATGACTATAGTCCACAAATCTTAAAATACTAATAAAAATGAAGATTTCCTCAGAAGATGGGCCCTAGAGGCTACACCTGAAGCCCCAGAATGTGTATCACAAGAGGCAGAAAATCATATAGAAGGTTCATGTCTTACAAAAATTGGCACAGAATTTGTTAACAAAGTCAGAGATATCTATGAAGTTGATAAAAACTTCCATATTTCATTCCAACTCTTAATAATAGATTGTAAAGATCAATAATTATCTTTCAAATTGAATTAATTATGTAAAATGCCTTAAAATGAAGACATATTCCACCTCCTTTATGGAGTTTTTACCATAGAACTAGACACACAGGTGTCATGACTCTGAAAGACAGAATTTAAGTAAACATTATTGTGCATTAATTCAATGACAGTGCTGTATCTGGACATCTCACAGAATACGGGACCCTATAAATAGTGAAGACTTGTTCTTGGTGGCCAAATTCAAGAAAATATGTTTCAGAATACTTCCAAAATTGTGAACAAAGTCAAAAAGCAAACAGCAATACAGATGAAGAAAATTTGATCATTATCCAGATCCATTAACCCAACATCCTATGGGAAACAGTCCATATGGACTGGGTAACAGCCCTACCCCCAGGAGGGGACAGGAGTTTTAATTCTTTACTAGTATTGGAAGATAGATATAGTAAAACCCCTATATTCTTACCCTTTCACAAGTATTATACAGCTATAGATTAACTAGCCAACCAGGATTATTTAGAAATATAAGCAGTGATAGAGAGTCTAAATTTTCTTCAGTTTTATGGATAAATATTCATAACCTGTTTGGGAAAAGATTAACATTCTCAAAAGTCTATCACCCTCAGACTGATTGCCTAGAAGATATAATGATCCAAACACTAGAAGATATTATCAGAAGATTCTGTGCTTATGGGATGTGATTAAAAGTCTCTGATTGTTTACTCATGATTTCTGTACCCTAATACCAGCTCTAGATATGGAATATAAGACATCAATTCATTAAAAAACTGTAAAAAATTCATAAATATTAGAAAACGTTTGGAATCCAAGACAAATTTATGACCCTCTGAAGAAATACTTGGTTGATATTCAACCAAAAGCAAGAATATTAAAAGAAATGTTTGATAAAGCAAGACATCATGTAAACAAATGTATGCAACATTTTTTCAAATATGAAAAATAAAAGTAGGACAAAAGTCACAAAAGAAGGGATCTTCAAATAGGAGACCTAGTCCAAGTATATACTTTGAATTTTAATAACATTAAGGATTAAAATAAATCGAAAGATTCCTTTGCAGAGCCTTTTCTGATCAAAGGCCTACATGGCCCAAATTCTGTTAAGCTAGAGCTGACAGGTGATTTTATTAATGAAAACCCAAGATTACCTGTAAGCTTTATTAAAACCTTAAAATTAAAGTGATAAGGAATAATTTACCCTAACAAATATACCATAGCTTGAAATTCCCCTTATGGAAGAAGGAGAAGAAAAGAATATTTTAAAATTACTTAAAGGAAAAAGTACAAGCAACCAGAGATAAAGATCATAACTGGTGAGGTATAAACACCCAGCTCAAGGGAATTAATGGCTTCTTTAGCAGGATATAGCTAGTTTTGACGGATTTTAAAGAAGGCTCAGGGGTGAAGGGGGACCAAAAAGAATAAAAAAAAATCTGGAATTATTCAGCTTCAAGACTGAAAATTCTTATTTTAGAGGTAGGAAATTGGATGATACCCTAAGAAAATATATGAGATTTGAGTAAAATCTCTGTTTTATTGTAGGGAATGTGCACCTTTGAGATATAATTATAATTACACTAATTAAATCTTAATTACTAAAAACCCATTGAAGTAATTATAAATGCCTTAAAAAGCCATTAATTCTTGATTATCTCAGAGGCCAATGAAGTAAAATTTGGAATTAATTATACTAATGGATTTTACATCAGGAGTTAAATATCTGAAAATTTGGATTTCATATCTGTAAACCCAATATGTATTGAGAATCCTGGATATATGCACTTTTATGGTCAATTCATATATTGATGGTTTTTAGCTTATGTCTTTTGACATAAACATAATAAATATATGATGAAATTATAAGGTTAACTCAAAGTAAGCTCAATAGCACAGTTACATACTTTACCTAAAAAGCTATGAAGAGAGCTATGAATAATAAGGAGAAATTGACTAAAAATTGGCATGAAACTCAATCACTCAAACCCAAAAGTGGTCCAAACTTAAAGCAAAGGATACATTGAGACTCCCAAAGCTCATAAGTGAAGGAAAAGGTATTACTTTGCCATTATATTAAAGATACAATTCTGGTAAATAATTGATTAAATTTTGAAATAGTATATTTCCAGAGAAAATATGACTCCCAAGGAAGTTCATCAAAAATAGCATTGTGATGATGTGAGTAAATGCTATTGGGACCTTTGTAAGGAAATGAAAGGATATTAAAATTCACTCTCTGATATGAAGCTTCATGAAATAACTTAAAAGCTATCAACTATGAAAGTCAAATTATAAAATGGATAATTTTTGAGCTTTAACTCTAATCTTGAACTAAGTTTAACAGTTAAATAAGAGATAAAACTGGTTTATCTTGGTACTTTATAGTTGAAGCTCCTTGATACAAAAAGCTTGCTTCTTTCCCAAGCTTATTATGTCACCAAATTAAGCTTTATAGTGATAACTTCAAATTATGATGTAATAATGAGACAAGAAGGTTTAATAATGTTTTAATCAAGACTAAGCCTTAAAATAATGCTCAATTCCTGTGGATAGAATCATTTCATCTGTTATATTAAGTGCCTTGTCACTAGGTTGAAGGACCCTTACTATAAAACAACCCTTTCTTCCTCTGTTTCTCCAAAAGACACATAAAATTCAAAAACATGTTAGAAACTAGATTAAATCACTTTTTGATATAAAATACAAACCTTAATTGTGAAAAAATAAACTTTTAGCCTATATTAATCATTTGATCTTTAGCTAATATATGAATATTATTACTAAGATTGTTGAGTTCTTTTAAGATTTCTACATCCACATAAAATAGTAAAAACTATATCTCTCACTATTTATAATTGTAGGTCCATTGAAAAAAGAGTTTTAATGACTTCTTCAGAAATAAAATAACTCAAAATTATTATTTCAAGTGTTAAAATTAGGTCATTTTTATCTTATTAAAGTTTTCCTCTGTAAAATTACTTTACAACAATCTAAATATTGTTTATATTAATTGATAGCTTTAATATTAGCAATATTTTATCTATAGGTTGTTTCCTTTTGATAGTTAGACATTTTTATGATATCATTATTTGTTGGTAGCAATAATAGTGATATCTAATACATTTGATATCAAATCCTTAATAAATTTACTTTATTATAATCATTTTATCATATAATTGATATTATTTATTCATTATAAATTATATGGGATTTTTTAAACCACAATTACAATAATATTTTATTATCTTAGTTGTTTCATTCTCTATTATTAACTATTAATTAGGAATTTAATAGTAAAATAGATAAAATATCAGTAATTTTTAATCATTTTTTCATAGTCAAACCTTACAGCTCTTGATCCTAAATTCAAGCTTACATGACTTACTCAGTATGACTTTCTACAAGGGGATAAGAGAAACAGAAATAATTAATTAATAAAAGATAAATATGAAGCACTCAAACTTTTCAGAGAATTATTCACTAAATTTGGAATCAACCCTACACAAAATCTAGAATTTTCTCAAACCACTCCCACAACTACAATTAATTACATCCATTTTAAAAAATAATTACCAAAAGAAAAAGAAAAACTAATGAAATTCTTGAATATATGGAAACTCACTTGCTCCATTATCAAATATTTCTTCTGGAATGGTGGTAGAACCATGAGACAATATTCCCAATTTTATCAAAAACTTAAATAGATTATCTTGGAATACCTGAAACCTCATTACCTAGTTAAACTTTATCTTCTGAAGCTGGAGGCTTGATGATTAACAAACAAAAATAACTTTGATGTAAATCTATGGAAGCAAAAATGTGTTTATGATTTTGGTTAGCCAGTGAGATCTATGAAGGTATTAATACTTGGTATGATAATGTTTAATGAATTTATTTAGTATTTCTCATTGTAATTTTTCTTCTAAAAATTTATAATAACTTGCATTAAAATGGGCCAAATTAAATGAAAATTATATGGTTTTATTGCAATAATAATTGTGATTTGAATTGATAACTCGAATTAATATAATTAACTGATACTAAGACTATGAGAATGAAAAAATATTTCTATTATCAATTTTTCCAATTGTAAATGATTTAGTTGATGAAAATGTTATTCTTTAAATAATTTTTTTATTATTTATGAAGTAAAAACTTTCTTCTTTTTCACACAGTCATCAATGTATTCCTGCAAAAAAACAATTTCTTATTCCAAAAGAAAAATAGTTTTTCCTCTGTATTATTTCCTTTAAATAATTTCAGATATATCAAAATATTGGCCTTCATTTTTCTATGGTTATCATTTCAAAAGATACATGTTTTCATGAAATTTTTTTTCATGGTCATTTGAATGACATAGCTTTGACGTTCTTGATGTGTATTTCTTTCCAATCTTTTATTTCATGATTATTTTATGGAAAAAAAAAATTAATTTTACTTTTCGATTACCCTCAATCTAATCTAATATCATTGAATAATAATTTTGAATATTTTCTATTATACACAAAAGAAACAAATTCATTATATTGATATTCATATATAATATTTATTATTTTGAATGAAAATATATAATAAGTATCAAAATATATTTTGACTTAAGAATATTCAATATATAAAAAATCATCATTAGATGAAATATAAATTAAAGTGTTTCCCCAATAATTAAATTATAATATCAGTCAAAATTTCAATATTCTTCTTCAAAACTAGATCTAAAATTCAGCATTGAATATTTTAAAACCCAAAAATTCATTATTCAATATTCAAAGAGAGCTCAAATTTTATTCTGAATATTTTTTATGGTTTTAAATTTCATATTTGATATTTGAGGGCTGTCTAAAGATGACAAATTTTGGGAAACTCATGCATTTACTCTTTTACAAGAAGTATTTAATAATAAACTGTCTTATGAAAATGATATGAGGTCATTTTTCTTTATAATCATCTTTAAGAAGAGTCATTATTTTTACTGCTTTAAGGAAACCATGGAAATTTAAGGATCAAATTTAAGAATTAAAAAATATACTCACTAATACTCCAAAACAACCTTGCAAATAATTTGAGAGGGTGTTTTGACAGAGTATTTTTGGATAGAAGGAATAAGAGGTATATGAAAATTCATCAATACAGCAACTTTATCCAAAGAGCTGTTTAAAAATGGGCCACTTATTTAATTTGATTCCTTTCCTGATTATTAAAGATATTAAAAATAATTTGGAATCATTTTATTACTAATATGGGATATTATATCAATGATATATTCATTTTGCTGATGGATAATGATGAATATTGGAAAAAAGAAGTAATAGAAGCCTTTTTCAAGCCTAAAATTTCTCACAGGACCATACAAAGAGTTCCACTGGCAAAACCAGATCATAAGTAAACTAACCCACTTAAATATATGATTAAATGACTTGTTTTCACATAAAATTGTCTCAACTACCTATATATATGATTTCTGTTTTATATCAACCTATTTATGGCTAAGAAATAATCAATTTACGAGTTGAAATTTTCTTGAATCTCAAAATTAACAAATTTTTTTATCAAAATAATCAATTTTACTGAATTTTGAATCACTGTATGTGTTTTCTGTCACTTTTTTCATATTTAGTATCCTATGTGTAGTTATCAAAAATGGGTTATAATTAAAGCTATTTGTTGAGCTTATTAGCTCAGACTTCTTTTGTATTTAATTAAAGATCACTAACTTTATATTAAGTCCTGAAACTCACCAAGAAATTCATTATGAATTTTCCTTTTACTGAAGTTTTGAGCTTTCACCTCATTTTTTATATAGTTCCTTTAGCTAATGTTATCAATACTAGTCCAAAAGCAGTTTATATTATTAACTTTGGTCCTATCTATTTTGAATAATGAATAATTGAGATTTTTACAGAAGTAAGAGGTTCTCATTACCTCCTTTGTACATATACATAGAAGCTTTTTTGCTATTTTCTTATGATTTGATGGGACTTAGCTTCAATCACAAGATTCCCAAAATTTCTGAATATATTCATTTCTTAATGATCATCAATGCATTCAAGCTCTGAGTCTTACTACACCTGAGAGGCCCCTTAATGTGGGTACCCTGGCTCTCTTCACTGTCTTTTTCCCCCCTTGCCTATTTTCACATGAAAAGTGAAATTCAGACATCAAGACTGGTATTGAATATGTTCGGAGAAAAGCTGTATCTAAAAAAAACATTAAATTTAAGTGCCACAACCATTAATTACACTAATTTTAGTTTAAATATGACATGTGGTTTTGTAGACTCCCTTTATTTTTATTTTGAGATGAAAAAAAAACATTTTCACAAGCTCTTTATGTGGTTCTGATGATTAAGTGTTGAACCATTTTTAATTTTAAAATTTCATAGATATATCTTGTGCTAATAACATTTACGAATAAACCATTGGTGAAATTTCAAGTATAATCCAAGCTGGTCCTTGAATGCATATACTTATTTACTCATAAAAACTCTATCCATCTTTTTCTTTATGAAAAATAATGAACTATGAGTTTTTCATATTCAAAAGGGTATCAAAATTGATTTTTGGCCTCTTTTGGTAAATAAAATTTACCACAAGACTTTCATATATTTTCTTCAATAAAACTCATATGATTCAAATAAACTCAAAAAAATCAAAATATTTAGATGAATCAAAGTTCAAAATATCCCACTAAAATGAAATTTCTATCAGTTTTGTTTTAAGACTTACTTAAATCAAATTAAATTTCATAAAATAAGCTCAATTTCAATATTAAGTTCAAAAGTTATTATCTATAGCTTAATCAAAGAAAGGATTTAATTATAAATATTAAATTGATGAATTGATTGAAGCTCATATGTGGAGAAAATTACTAGATTGATAAATTATGAAAAAAAATCATAGCTCAAAGGAATGAGTTAGATTTATATCTGGAAAATGAATTAAAATAATGGAGAAGAAATTTTAATTTGATTGATATAATTTCACATGGGCTTTTTGAAATTAATAAGGTATGTTACTCAGAATTCTCAGTTAACTTTGATATTTTTTAGAAGAATAAAGATTTAAAATGAAAGAGGTTTGAAAGTCAAAATAATTTAAGAAAATGGTATCCGTTTAAAACAAACAAAAAAATTAGAAGATCCTTAGATCCATCCAACAAGCAAAGGGAATTACTATTTCAAATTGCAAAATGAGTCAAAAACAACTAGTAAGCATATGCGCAGTTAATTTTCACTGTCCAGAAAAGGAAGGAAAATAATTATCTACATTATAATGAAAAACTGTTTGAAAAATAGGCTTAGATTATTAATTATTAGAAAAAACAGCTATATTTCTCAATTGGAGAAATATATGTTGAAATTGACAGTGAAGAGATTCTAAGATGGTCAAACTTGGTGTCGAGATTGTAGAGAGCGTGAGTAGGGATTTTATGGGAGGCATATACCAAATGGGTAAGTCAGGACTGTATTTATGGGTCAAAGCTCAACAGAGGAAGCCATTGGCTGCTTGGGATATCCGGAATTGAATTGAGAGTTCAAGGTGTTCCAAGGAGGGTAGGAGCTGACTATGGAGATGTTTGACTGTATTGAAGCTCTGAGAAAGGGTGTATTTGCAATGCATAGGATATAGAGAAATTTCTTCAGTACTAAATCATTTCAAAAATCACTGAAACTGTTTGAATACTGACAATAAGAATGTGAATTACTAATACAGCTACAAGTATTCCATCTATGCAGTATCTTTTTAGCCTTGACTCAAATCACCCTCTCACTATTAAAAAAGAACTGCCCATAGTTGAAAAATGTATACTTCAAGGGGTCTTTGGTATTGTGAAGTAGGTAGGGAATTCATTACATTCTTCAAAATTTAATAGGTAGGATCATTGGTATTTTATGTGCCAATGTGTACTGTAATACTGCATACTCCAAGTTGAGTGCAACTATAGCCTGGGTTCCCAGATTCATTGGAGAAAGAAGTGTCATTTAAGGCGTATACAGAGACTTACATTAAGTTCCTTAAGCTCAAATCAATCATTATTAGTAATCAAATCTCTATCCTAAATTATTCCAAAATTTATCTTCACTTTACTTTTCTTCAGAATTATATTTTTTTCTTTCTTTTTGTTAAAAAAATCTACTAGTGATTACATGAGCTGACCTAAAGTAACTTATCATTAAATATATGTCTAATTTCAAATTATAGACTTTTTTGAAAAATAAGTGAGTGCATAAAACAATTTTCTATTTCCCTGTATAATATCATAAATTATAGAGATCTGTTATATACGCCACATTTCTGCGCTGGGACATGTATAAGGAAAAAGGGCCTTGAAAAAATCCATGGGTTAAAACTCGTGGCTTTTGTCAGCTAATTTTTTCCTTTAAAACCCATCACAAACCATATCAAATGGCGTCCATTGACATCTATGGTTGGTAAAAGTTGCTGCTATCTTTTCCCATCTCTTCACAGTTGGTTATGGTGCTCATGTGCCAAATACCTTTGCATCTTTCTGATAGATGAAAACACTTCTTGCCATTCATATTTTGGGTGGCTCATTCAATCCCCTTGCGCAACCCACTCAGTTCACTTCAAATAGTTCATCCATATTTCTTTTAAGTAAGCTCTGAGTCATTTCATTGAGTGAGTATTGGTCCCTGGTGCCAAGCCACTTTCCACCAAGAAAATCCCTTATGCGCCGATAGTCCATCAGTTGCGCTACTTACAACTAAAAAACAAAAGATGGCATGTGCCGTTATTTTTCAACCCAAAAATTCTGACCAGACCTTTTTCTGCCATACTCCAAATGACTCTGAAATAAAAGACTTGACTTTTCTTGTTATTTCTAGATATCATTATGTTTGTTTAAGCAGCACACAATACTTGCAAATCTTCATGAAGGACTAAGATAAATCGAGTGATGCTATTCTTTTGGTTCCACTTGGACTATTTGTAGAAAAAAACTGAGCTTAAATAGAAATACCAAAAAGGTTCTAAGCGAAAACTGTTAACTTCATTCTTTTTTTCTTTTGATTGAAAAAAATTAAACGATTGATCTTTTCGAAATTCAGGTTTTTTGAACATATTTTCAACGTAAAGGAGAAAAAAACAATAGCTTAATCATCTGACTAGCTTTTCAATGTTTTGGTTGCTTCGAATTTCAAAAAATCATTATAATTTTGGCTGATAGTTTTCGATTGCTTCTCAATCTGCTAGTTACATTTTTAGATTCTTACTTTTCTAATCCACTATTAGAAGACAGGGGAAAAGGGTATGACTAAAAGCCGACTAGGGTTTAGTTGCCGCAATTTGTTTAAGCTGTTCGCGTTTGGTATATTCGTCTAACTCATACCGCTTGCCTCTAATGCCCCAAACAGCGTAATTAGATTTCACAGCTACACGCTAAAAGGTAAACCAAAAACCGAGGTGAGAAAGGATATCTTCAGGAAATTATTCAACTTTTGTCAATAATAACAAGGACACGAACCGGGTCAAATTCAGCAACTTCCCATTTCAGACTAGCAAAAACATTTTCACCAGGGTGTAATAGCCAGTCAAATTCCTCTTTAATTCCCTCCACTGTTTCCAATGCCTCGACATCTCGTTCAACATCGGCCGGACTAAACCCACCGGCAAAAAGGGCGCACTTGCTATTGAGAATCATTTTAACATCTTCATTCCAATTGGTCTGGAGTTGGATAGTGCCTGTGTCAAGCAAGGCTTTCCCAGGATTTGGCTGAAGTACAGAATCAGTAACGGGAACAGTGGGAAAACCAAAACCGGGAGAGAATGCAAAGTAGACATCCGTATATGGATCGAATGGACCTAGAGCGGCATGAACCTCTCGATAGGCGCCTTGGATCATGTGCAAAGTTAATGTTGGAGAAAAAGGGAGCGTGAAGGCCGGCAAACCAAATGTAGTGTTTTGGCGGCCACGACGATACACATCCTGGGAAGGCACGGGGGAACCGGGGGCAGCAATCTGCTGATTGGGCAAGATGACTTCTGGGCCAATGAAATAAATCTGAAAAGACACGTCCGGAGATGGAAACAAGTAGGGTAATTGAGCCCATACAGCTGGTGGTAAGGATGACTCAGCTCGGGCGCCCAAGATGAAGATTCGAACGGGGTTGATTGTGCGACCGAGCAATTGAGCAGTATTGGTTCCAAGGGGAGGATGCAAAGATTGCCTTAGGGCTATTAAGACACGGTTAGCGAATCAATTGAGTTTTAGTTCAAGTAGCTGACAAGTGACTTGATGAAGAAAAGGACTTTTGAGAGCCACCTGTGAGTGATCTATAGCCTTCGATCGTCAATCTTCGATTGCGAGTCGTATAGGGACTGAATTCGTGAAGAATGCCACCGATAGTGATTGGATAGGTCAAAAGTTTGGACAGATGTCGACGGGAACGATCGTCGTCAATCGAACGAAATCCACGGGTATAAAGCAAAAGATCCCAATTCGCCAAAGTGATAGCCTCCTCGTATGGCTGGCAATCCGGCAGATCAAACTCGACCATCTGACGTCTGGAGCGCAAGTCATGCTCATCCTCGTTTGCCTCACGGAGCCTGGGCCAATACTTGGCCTTTTCCTGGTCGACTTCCCAAGCTTGTCGAGACGAATGGGTCGGATAGCCGCACTGCGGACAGTCATAATCGACGAGCCGCTCAGGAAACGAAGGACAACGGGCAATGGACTTGATCCTGTTCGCCTTTTGCCTCATGGCAGGAATCGGCGAGCTCGACAACGGATGAAAGAGATCATCTGGGGCAAGGAGGGGCGAGACCGGAGCAGACGCCTTCGAAGAATCCTCGTTCTTGGGCCGTCTGAGAAACTTTGCGAGGCCGAACACCGAACGATGGGACGAAGGAAGTCGACGATGGACGAGATCGAGATGAAGATTTCGTGAGAGTGAGGATTTGAAGAAGGTCATCGTGGAGAAATTGTAGAATTGAGAGCGAAATCCAGCCGACAGCCCTCAAAACAAGATTTAATCCATCTGCTCAGCAAAGAACTCGAAACCAAGAGAAAATTTCGGTCATTTATATCCAAAAATTCCAAAAAATCATTGCAATCAATCCTGGACATCGCTTTCTCAAGGAGAGGGATCAGAATTCCACATCAAAATTTTCAGAAAGACTAAAATCTACAGCTTTTTGAGTACCCAATCAAATATTTCTTCATATAAAATCTCCATTCTCTCATTTCTGACTTGCACATCCCTTTGGGGCACAGCTCACTACAAATCTTCAGTCTGAAGACTCCAAGATCAGCTTGAATAAGTGCTTCCCCCAATTGAATGGACTATCTTAAATATTTTCTTTCTTACATTGACGAAATCCACTCACCTTACTCTTTTACTTGCCTCTACTAAAAACTGCCTATGATTTATATTCATGCCAAGACATCATGTAGCTTGCAGTTTGGAAGTTCTTTTTTCAGAAAATATTGATTTATTATTTACTCTCAATTCATAATGAAGATTCATCAAAAAAGGTGCTACGCTAGCTGATTGAACACATGCCACATGCTTCTAATTAGCAATTGGCACTACCAGCACAACTCTCAACTTGGAATGTTTTAGGGTCATAGTTTTACCCACACTTTGGTCTTCTTTGAAGTCTGTATAGTTTATTTGAATTTATCTGAAATATTTCAAGAAATTCTGGTCTCTTTTTGCAAGCCAAATTTAAAAAATATGAAAGTAGTGGTGATATTCGCTTTCAGAAAAGTCAGACAATTACTATGTTCTCATTTTCTGTAACCTTGAAGATTATGTCAAAATATTTTACTGCATATAAAACTTTTCACTAAGAATTAACATTATTTCAGTGATGGTTTTTCTTCCAGAGTGTGAATTCATCATTGAAATGCAAGTAACCTTGAGATACTGAGGTTTTGAAGTCTGGAAAAAATATGCCAAAATACCAAAATAGTTGATAAATTTTTGAATTTCATAATAGATTCAAAAATTAAAATCAAAAAAGCAAATATATTTAAGCTCAAAGATTTTTTATATTTTTATTTAAATATAAAAATGATTCATTTCAAACTATAAAACAAGAGTTCCTCGGGTAGTTAAAGATAAAAAGTAAGTTCACCTGATTTTTTTTCTCAAAAAAGCTTGTTTTAAAGCAATATTTTCAACAAGAGCCTGCACTACCTTTAGGTTTGAAGGTAAGGTTTTTTCTTATTTTATGACCCTTTATTTTTTCTAATCCTTGATTCTAGAAATTCTTGCACTAGATATGGAGGGAATTTCTTGTACGTCCCTTACATTATCTCTTGTGATAACTTTGGAAATCTCAATTCTATGTTAATAATGTGATTTCTCTAGCATAACTTGTGAAAAGAATAAGGAGTTGGAAGCACAACGAGTCGAATAATTTATACTTTTCCTGTTCCTTTCAAAAGATGTCAAAATCATGAAGAAACACAAAGATTTCTGTAGGCTCATGATAATTATAAATGGATTTTTTACTTAAATTCTTCTGAAACATTAACCAAAAAATGCTACAGCTTCTGGAAGTGTATACTTCTTTTTATAGAAAAATAATGGGTAAAACATATCATTAGAGCTAGTATCCATTTATTTTAGTATATTTCTATGTTTGGGTCTCCTGGTTAAAGGGAAATTCACAAAACAAAAAGGTTTTTTCTGATTGATCTTGGGTTATTTCATATAATAAACTCCTCAATTAAGGAAGGGACCACATTACCATATTTTTATCCACCAAGAATTTACTTGATATCATTTTTGAATTTCTATTTATTCTCTCCCAGGACACACTCAATATTCAAAAAAATAAACATTTTTTCTAATTAAGCCTTTTGAATAATCATCAATATACCAAAATAATCTGTAATTTAATCCCAATACCATAGAGTATATTCTTCATATCCGATGAATAAAAACTCCATGGTACTTACTTTTGAGGCCTATGCTCAAAACTCATCAAGATACTTCATCCAAGGTAGAATTAGATTCCTTAGTGTTCATCCCTTGCAGTTTTATATCCATGGCCAGAAAGAGAAGTACTTAACACATGTTAACATGGCTCTATTCTCCATAACGCTCAACTAAACCAGTTCATTCAAAATAATTACTATATATACTTCCACAAATATAACTCTAGAAATCTTCATTTGTTTTCACTTTTACCAATTCCAAAAGAATCAACTTCTGCACCTGAAGCTTATATGATTTATTGAATTTTTTAATTTTTCTTCTTTTTTTAATTTTTGAATTTTGATTTTAAAGAGATTTTAATGAGTTTGTAATAAATATCACAATTTAATTCATAAAGAAAGATTCTTAAATAGCTATTTAGGGTTAGATACTTTGCAGGTATACATAATTGACTTACAGGAACACACATTAAGCCACTTTAACTCATAGGAATCTTCCAAAAGAAGAGAATTAAAATTTAGACTCCAAAAAATATAAATTAATAAATTCATATTTGATTTCATTTTTCAATTTTAAAAATCAAAATTCCATTTATTTCAAACTTTATCTTCCTTTTTTAACCTTAATTCATTTTAACTTTGATTATATATGGCTTTATGAAGATTTTATTGATAGCCAAACCAAACGAACTATTTCACAAGTTCATTAAGTCAAAGGAGGTTACATTCATATTTAAAGCCTTGAGTTTTTAAGAAAAAAAAGAGAGATATTAGATCCAGGTGTTTCTTTGAGGTTCACTTGTGTACGCCTGAAAATGATTTCATTGAAAGGAGCACCCAATACTCAAAGGTTTTCCATTAAATTTATGTGAGATTTGTCATCAATATTTTGAGTTGATGTTATAATTTCAATCTTTAATCAATGGAAAATAACAATTCAAAAATTATGGATACTTATATTTTAAAACAGAGAATTTTGTGTGGATAGTCAATGTGAAGTTATGTTCTGTTGTACATAACTGCTGTGAGCCTTAGAGGTAATTTCATATACCCAAAAGACCACAAATATAAAAAATAACATATTAATATAAATAAAATAAATTTATTTATATTATTAAAATAAAAATAAAAATATATATATAAAATTATATTAAAAATAAAAAATTAATTATAATTTAAAAATAAAAAATACATTAAATTTTGTAAATATAAAATTACATTTATACTTGAAAAAATTAAGTAAAAATGAAACTTTAACAAAATTGTGAGAAAATAAATAAATTTGGAAAAAAGTTAAATAAAATTTATTATAACTTTTTATCCAATAAATAAACATATAAAATTTATTTCACCATTGGATTCCTCATAAAAAATCAGGTGGGGTCACCTCTGAGTGAAATTCTTGTAACTCAACTCTAAATAAGCTTAAATTAAGTTTTTAGTATTTTCAATAAAAAAGTTGAAAATCCTCAAAACTTTAATTTAATTCACACCACATGTGGTGTTAACCATCAATTTTTGTGTTAAAATTGAGGTGTTGTGTTTAGTTTAGAAGTTATGAGGAATTGAAGTATTTTCAATTGAATTCAATTGAAATGTCAAAATGTGCGCGTGTATTACATAAGTGAACTTTGATTTACATATGAGGTGTCAATTATTACTGTATTGTACTGTACAATTGAATTGAATTACATATGTAAATTATAAGTATAATACATGATGAGGAATTAAAGGAAAAATAAATTGGAAAGATTAAATTTGGGGGGGAAAAGGAACTCCAGCTCTAAGGGGGAGCTAGACCCCCAAAATCCTTGCTGACAGGCGTGGGATGTCAAAATTCACGCAAAAGTTCATCACTTTTGGCCTGGAATTGAGTTACAGGGTCTGTGGACTCAATTGATGATGAGGTTTTGATACCAACTGGGGTAGTTTTAGCTGTTGCCAAGAGGGTAAAACTACCCTTAAGATAAAACAATCATAATAAAAACAGTTTTAACTGGTCTCTACGCCTCTGACACACATTCTGACGTGTTTTGAAGGCTCTAGGCCTGGTATTGCTATAGTAATGGCTGATTTAAGGGTCTAAAATGGCTAAAAATGGCTTAAACCAGCCCTTTTTGGTCTAAACCAGGGTTCAATGATGCCATAATTGGCTTTTCTGTTGTCAGACTGTTTTTCACGACTGACAAGAGTAAATTTTACTTTTGGAGCAAGAGAATTGATGGCTATAAAAGAATGTCTTCTTTGCCCCACTTTTCTCTTCATGTTAGAATCTTTTCCTTTTATTAATTAGTTTAAAACTGTTAAACCAATCAATCAACGATTCCAACCACCACTTTTAAATCATTTTAATCCTTTTAACCACGTGAAAAAATCATTATAATCATTGTTTGTAACTCTTATAATCATTTTTACCCCTGAACCACCCCAAAAGTGAATTAAAGCATCTTTCATCACTGTAAACTTTGTCACTTTGTTTCCAAATTCACTCTGGTCACTTTTGGGTGTGTTTTCTCTTTAATATTCCTTTTAAAGACTTTGTTCTTTAATTAATTGCTTGCAGTTCTTTGCTCAATTAATTCCAATTGAAATTGCTCTTGAAGAAATTTCTTTTGTAGCCTTAAAATATCTCTTGTAGAGTATTTTTTGGATAAATTTTTATTGTTGGTAAAACAATAAATTTTTATAATATTATTGTTTTATACTAATAAAGTTATAAACAATAAAATTGGCGTGTTTTCTCTTAAAAATAATATTTCATACTATTTTTAATTGATTTTTACCTTATACAAATTTTGAGGACAGGAAAAGTACTTGATTTTTAATCAAAGTTTCATATCCACACCTTACAACTGCATCAAAATGAGAAAAAATAGCCCAAAATTAATGTATTATGGCTCTAAAAGACATAAAAGTGGAGTTGGTTAATTGTAAAATAAGAGGTTATTTACTTACACTCTTATAAATCTTTCTCTATTCAATTGAAATAGCTATTACTATGATAGCTTAGTAATATTTTTCTATTGTAAATGTTTTCTTTTCTTGAATTTTTTTCTAAGATGCATATTTGATGATTATTAGGCCCAAACATGGAAGAATTATGCGAATCTCATTGAATGGTAATTATTGAAATCTAAGAGAGAAATCCAAATGTTTTTCAAATAATATAATATATTATCTAGAGGTAGATAATTAAAGTGAATTTATATATTAACTCAAATAATCACACTTAAAGGAGTACCCAGAACCCAAAATTTTTAAGTAATGAGTGGAAAAGTGTCAAATTTTTTAAAACAAAATATTCTATAAGTTACTGATCCTATTATAAGTAAAATTTCCTTTGGAGTATAGATAGTGGTTAGTAATTTATAGACCTGCATAGTCTCATCCAAAAGGTAATAAATTAAGCAAATGTCATTTAAGATACTTGAGCATGAATTAATATTGGAAGATACCTTTGTAAAAAAAATCTGAGAGATATTTTTATATAAGCTGGGTTTCCTATTTTGAAATTTCATTTTTAATTCCTACAAGATTTAATTTTACTTTATCCCAATTCAATTTAAAATGTCTCTGTGAGCCTTAGAGGTATTCTCATATACCCCAAAGGCCACAAAAAATTAAACAAAAATTATCATTAAAAATTAAATAAAATAATCTTCAATATCAAAGCAGAATCTATGATGAAAGTATAATTATAACTCTTTAGAAATAAAGAACTTAAAAAAATGAAGGAAAAATAATTTTTAACGAAAATATTAAAAATTGGATTATTTTTGAAAAAAATTTAAAGAAAATCATTATAGATTTTTTCCAATGAATATAAATATTAAAATCAGCTTACCATGGGATTACGTATTAAAATTCAGGTGGGGTAACCTTTGAGTGAAATATCTGAAACTCAACTATAAATAAGTTTAAATTAAGTTTTTAGTATTTTATGTATGGAAATCTGAAAATCCTCAGAAAATTAATTTACATCACATGAAATGTGGCTTTAAATATCAAATTTTGTGTTGAAACTGAGGCTTTGTGTGTAGCTTAGTATCTCAAAGTAATTAGGGTAGCTTAAACTGAAACTTATACGTTTATGCATGTATTAGATAAGTGAGCTTGAACTTACATATTAGTAATCAAGAATTACAGTGATGTACTGTAATTTTGCAATTTTATTAAATGATTGAAGATTTAAGTATAATAAATGATTAGGAATTAAAGAAAAAATCAATTGGAAAGATCAAATTTTGGAGGAAAAGGAATATTGGCTCCCAAGGTGCCAGACTCCCCCAAATGCCTTTCTGAAAAGCGGGAGATGTCAAAATTTATGCAAATGTCCATTACATTTGGCCTGGAATTAAATTGCAAGGTCTCTGACTCAAATGATGATGATTTTCTGATACCAACAATGGAATTTTGAACTGTTTCTTTGAGGTCTCTTAAACATGTTATAACATGCTTTGGAGTCTTAAAACTAACTATTGCTAGAGTAATAGCCAATTCAAAGGAGCCAAATGGCTGAAACCAGACCCTTGTTGGTCCAAACCAGGGTTTAATTATGTAATAATTGGATTTTCTGTTTTAAGTGTGTTTGTAATGAGTGATTTGTTTATATTTTACTGTTGTAGTAAGAAGATTTGTTGCTATAAAAGAATTAATTTACCTCACATTTTCTCTTCATTTTAGACTTCTTTCTTTTACAATTGGTTTGAAAATTGTTGAACCAATCAATAGAGTACTTGTAAGATGTGCCTATGAAGCTGTTGATAATATTACTATTAATAAAAATTATTATCAAGGTTCTGATGAAATATAATAAATGAATTTATTATAGCCAAAATTGAATAATTAATCACTTAATTATGTATTTTACTTGCTATACACTACTAGGGATTGTAGAAGTAAGAAGTAGTTTTCTACTACAATAAATTACAAGAAATATTAATAATTATAATGATAATTCTAAAAGAAAACTATTACTAGGGAAGAAATTTATCAATTAAGTAAAAACAATCACTAATAATCCAATAATACCTTGTAAAGAATTGGTACAGTGATTTGACATATTAATTATGGATTTAATAGATCAAAATTGCTTTGTAACAGTAATACAGAAATATAATAGCCAAGCACTATTGAGAGTAGTATATCTATATCATTTATAATCTTTCTGATTAATTTAGGAAGATTTAAAACACTCAAGAAAAGGATTTAACTAATACTTCCTTGTTGGTACTAAAGATATGATTGAATGATAAGATGATTTGGAAAAAAAGAGGAAGCCTCTTTTAAGTCAGCAAAAGCTAAAAGAGGAATGCCACGGAGAAAACTGAATAAAATGAGTGAGGAACCATCAATCCTCTTTGGATAATTGGTTACATCACTTGTTGTCACATAAGATTATAATAATCACTTAATCAAGTCATTCACTTAACTACCAACCCATTTATGGGTAAGAAATAAAGGAGTAACAAATTTCAATCTTCTTTAATTTGAAAATAATTATTAATTTTTGAAATTTATAAATTCTATTGGAAATTTCATCACATATTGTATTTTCTGTGAATTTTTGAAGAATCAGTGTTTTACATAGAATCAGCAAAAATGGACTGTAAGTAAAACTTTTAATTTGGATTATGAAGTAATAATTATTTCTGTGTTTAATATGTATTATCCCTTTATAAATTGGTCCTTAAAGCTTCAGAAAGATCAATAAATAATTGTATTTTTAACAAATTTTCGAAGTTTTTACCTTATTTCTATGTAGAATTTCAAATAGCACAGTTGTAGCTGGTTTCCATGAGGTAAATGCATGGATACTAGTCCCAAAAGGGTTTTAGTTACTATTTTAAGGCTTCTAAATGAAAAATAAATAGTGATTAACATGGTTACAGGAGTCAGAGCTTCTCATTACCTCCTTGTCATGTCAAAATAGCAGCTTTTTTGTTATTTTCTTATGATTTAATGGGAGTTTAACTTGGTTACCAAGTTCCCAAATGGTTTTAGTATAATAATTGGGCCATGAAAATCTATGGATCAAAGATTTAGAGTTGTCCAGGCCTCAGAGGATTCAGAAGCTGGGTACCCTGGCTCTCTTTGATGTCTTTTGTCCCCCTTAGCTATTCTAATGTCAAAAATAGTAATTCAGGCTTCAAGACTGATATCCAATGTGGGTTTACCAAAAATTTATTTCAGAATAATGTGATTTTAAAGGCCACAAACATGCATAAAACTAATCTCAGTGTATATTTAAAATGGGATTTCTCACATTCACATTATATTGGCATGAAATTGAGAAAAACAAAATTTTTCACAATTCTTGTATGTGATATTGATGCTATGCTATGGAAGTATTTTTCATATTAACACCTCATAGAGTTAATTTAAGATTATTAAAGCTATAATGCTACCATAGGTGAAGTTCTGTGTAGAATCCAAATCTGGCCTTAAATCCATGGATTTAGTTACTCAAAAAGAAGTTATTCATCTTCTCTTAAATAAAAAATGATGAATTTTGGATATATGCTTGATTTATGGGTTATGAATGGGTCACAATTTATTTTAATATTCATTGTAGCCTATTTGGGTATGTAAAATCTACTGCAAGGCTCACAAGTCTACAATAACACTTCCAAAATAATTTTGAACCTTTTAGCCATGTTGAAGACTGTTATAATCCTAATGTGTGGCTATTTATAATGCTTTTACCCTTGAACCACCACAAATGGGAGTTGAAGACTCTTTAATCACTATAAACTTTCTCACTTTGGGGAAAGGTTTCTCTTTAAGATTTAATTTAGAGACTTTTGTATCATATTAATTGTTTTCCATTCTTTTCTCAATCAACTCAAATTGAGAATTCTCTTGAAAAAACTTTCATTTGCAGCCATTGATATTTCTGGTAGACTAGGTGTGAATAAAAATTCATTCATGGAAGAACAATGGATAACTATAATATTATAGCTTTATAGACAAGGAGATCAAAGAAATCATTTTGGTGTGATTCCTCCCAAAAAGCTTAAAAGTACTATTTTTACATAATTGTATCTTATAAATATTTTGAGGACAGGAATGGTACTTGATATTCCATCAAACATTCATATGCACAACATACAGTCTCATTATATCTGCTAATCTATGTAATCCATGAAGGTCCCATGAAAAAGGATATATAAAGAAATTGAAGTGAATTATATTTCCAAAATTTGCAACAGTTTTTCCAGTTTTTTCAATCTCAGACAACATCATACCCTCAGATATATTACATGGGTGAAATCATGTAGGGGAAGAAATGATTGAATCAATGGGAGAATCCAGCTATATAAATTTTAAAACAGATGTATAAAAACCAATGAAAAGCTACAAATAGCTTCATAAATGAAAGAGACAATTTATAATTTGGAAGAAATCTAATACCTCTAGAAAATTAAAGAGTTTCATTTAAAGTACATATCATCCTATCTTTCTAATATTGGTAGCTGCCTTATCTTATGTGCTAATGTGCATATTTCTTTGTATTTTTCATTGAAAAAGAAGACTTATAGAAGGTAATCTCAGGAATCTAGATCTTTTTGAAGATATATAGTATGTAAATATGTAAAGTAATTGATATAACTATCAAATTGGTTTGAAATAAATCAGAGCCTCTGTATGATTACTGAAAAATTTAAATAATCAAGGAATGGTGATTAATATAATGTTAAAATTTTTGAAAGTAAAGCACCATATCTATGAAAGATTATAATAATTTTTTCACTCTGAAATTTTTGTTTTCTTGAAATGCGCTAAAGAACATATTCTAAAGATTTTACACTACATTTAATATAAATAGAAAGAGCATCATTAGTTATAAATTTGACAATTTGAAATAAGGTTACCATTATTTTGACCAAAATCAGATAAAGGTGGTACAGGAAGCTGAGGAAGGCGAAATTATTCAAGTCAATAAATAATTGGATCAACAAGAGAAACCAATATTCCACATTTTAAAAAAATGACAAGCTTACAAACTTGGTACATTCAGAAAAACAATAATGACAATAACAATGGAAATTTTTCTTCAAGTTTAGAATTCAAAAAAGTATGAAAAATTGGAATTAAATTTCACTATATATTCTCTTTGCTTCATAATTTTATATTTTTTGTTTCGTGTATTGATATGGGTATATTTTTATGTAAAATCTGGATACAAGATTGATTACAGGAAAATTGTGAAAGAAAATATCATTTTTATCATATATGTCTCTTATACCAATAATTTAAAAAACAGATTATTTTTTGATAGATGAGGAGTTTAGCTCTGAGCTTGGGTACAAAATCTAATTCATAGGTGGACAGTAGTCAAATATTCTTATAATAGCTGACCAAGAAAGATATTTTAATATTATCTTTCGCACAAGGCATGGATTATACTTTGAATTCAGCTCATAGTACGTTTTTTGAGGCTGATAAGTGATTCCTATAAGAGTTTATTTGACTTTATTTACCTTCGAATTTTCTCTGTTCCAGTATTTAAGTTAATGTTGATAATCCATGAATTCTCAATAGGAATAAGCATACTTCACAACTGAATTCAATGAAGAATGTGAAAATTGAAGCGACTTATATCAATTATTTGGATCAAAATGAAATAAATTATTTAAAAGGAGCTTAATATGTTTCAAACATGTATTTATGTAAAATATACCCTAAACACCTTATCCCTGTACCTGAAAGCTACAAATAGTAAAGTTTCAACTATGAATATCTGAAAGATTTGTTCCCAAAACTGAGGCCCAATCCAGTTTTATGAAGAATTTGAAAATTGAAGAAACTTATATCAATTATTTGGAGAAAAATTAAATACATTATTTAAAGGGAGCTGAATAGGTTTCAAACATGTATTTATGTAAACTATACCATCAACACCTGATCCCTGTCCCAGAAAGTTACAAATAGTAAAGTTTCAACTATGAAGATATGAAATATTTGTTCCCAAAACTGAGGCCTAATCCAGTTCTTTTTGGAGAATTTCTGGTTTTCTTAAAATAATCAAGAGATACTTCAAATTATTTAAAATAGATTATTCCTGTAAAATTATATGAGCTAAGTTAGATATTAAAAGAAATTGTATGGAAAATCATAAATACCTTACAAGGTAATTTGATACAATGTTTTACACTTTTAAAACTACTCCCAATTCTTAGAGAAAAACTGAAATCCATTAGCACAGTAAGATGAGGAAGCAGCTGTTATGTATATTCATATATAATTGTACCAAAAGGTGATCCCAGTGATGAAGAAACACAAAAAGTGCATACTAAACTATGTAAAAATGGAAGATTTATTCCAAAAACTAAAAAACAATGAATTAATTTTCCCATCGTTTTTATCATTCCCAAAATAATGGAGGAGTTCCTTCACTATAAAGTCTTTATTCACCTCAAACTTTTCCTTTGGATTGTATGTGCTAATTTGTATATTCTATAGAGGGATAATACTAATGGAAAGTACTTCATAATTTAATCAAATGAAAATCTTTCAGATACTAGATCAATTAATCTCACAAAAGCAGGACAGCTTGAATGTATTTGAATCACCAGGGTAAATTATTGAATTCCTGTACACAGTTTCACCAGAAAAAGAACCAAATATGAAAGATATGTGAATGGTACATTGCCACCTCCACCGAGATGTAACATTCCTATCTACAAACAAGCCAAGATATATCAAAATTTTTGCCTCATTTATAATGTTTGAAAAATATTTAAGGTAAAATTTCTTTTTCTTTTCCCAGATAGATGTTATATTTTCAATGCTAATGGCGGTACTTTACGAATTCCCGTTTCAAATAAAACACCAAAACGCTCGATATGAAAGAAACATAGCTTTTTAAAACAGATGGTGTGAATCTATTTCTGGGTGTAATTAATTACACCTTAAGATGGCTACAATACTCCAAACTCATGAGCTCCAAAAATTTGAAACATATTTTTTGTACAAATATGGTAGAACTCAGAGCTACTTTATTATTTTTATTTTACAAGATAATTTGGCATCAATATGAAAGATAATCTGAACTTTTTTACCTTAAATTTGTAAAAATTGCGGTTTTTTGTCAATTTTAACATTTCATCACACAAGAATGCCACCTTACTAATAAGAATCCAATCAAATAAAGAATATTTTGATATTAAAAAAGGAAGTATAATTTTTCAAAAAAATTCAATATAACACTTTCAGTTAGCTTGGTGACTTGAATCTACAAATTGGAATACCTAGATTGATGAAAAGGAGAACCTGATCAGTACTATTAGTGAAGGAATATTCAATTCCAAAGTTTTCAAAAATATATATTCTCATTAAAAATATACTGTTCCATCCTCTTGAGTCTTTGTCCATGTCTCTCCTCTATGAGTTAAATTAATATTGATATAAAACTATACTTAATTTATGAATATTTAATAATTTTACATGAGAATCAACTAATGAAGTTAAAAATTCATAAAGTTGAGCACAAATACTACAAATAACTTTTGATTGAGAAAAAATAGGTTGAATTCAAACATGAGTTGTTATATTTTCATCAAAGAGAGATATGAAAGTTGAAGGGTTAAATTCAAATCTATTTGTGTTTTTCTACACAATATTGAATCTTTTATGTCACAATATTATGGGATATTAATCACTAATTTAACTCAATTATGAGCTTCAGCCCGAGTAATGCATGATATTAAATCTTCTTACATGTAATTTAGCCGAGATATGATCTAAGATATAACTATAAAGAACTTCTCTTTGAAATAAATTCAAAGCTGTATTTAAAAAAGTTCTTTGGTCATAAAAATCTTGCAATTTTTCATATCCTCAAGTTTTTTTCCCAAAAACCAAAATTATCAGAATTTAATTTAAACAGATCTTCCATTTTCAAGTCATAGCTGCTATTGCTTTAGATAGACCGAAAATACTTTCATAGAAAATATAATTATCCCGATATTATGCAAAAAAAAGAGTTTCATTCTTTCAGAATACTCAACAAAAACTGTTAAAAATGGATCAAAAATTTCAACAATTCTTCAAAAAATGATAAGATATGTATACATATATATATTAGAAAAAAAGTATAGGGTATTATTATTTTGTGACATTGAATATTGATATTCATTTCAGTGCATGAGAGCCAAAAGCTATCCTTAAGGTTTACTATAAGATTTATATAATCATATTGAAAGAGCTTTAATATCAAAGAAGGCTTAAATTAATCAGATGATAAAGAATAGCTGAGCTTGTGAGGAGCTTTTGATGCTTCAGATATTCTGAGAAATGAATAATATTGAAGGTTTTTTCACGAGATCTTGAAAGTAGAAATATAAATTAATTTATCAATATATAGAACAAATTGAGATCAAATGGATAGAACACTTTTCGCCGAATTTGAAGCTTAATAGTTTTTAAATTTCTGTTTGAGTAAAAGTATTTAGAAACATAAAAACCCAAATATTTTGACATTAATCAAGCTTGAAATAAAAGAGACTACTATCTTATGAATATGATCCAATCAAGACATGTGAGCTTTTATAGATAATAACCACAATATATAATATATTCTTTATGATAGATAGTTGGAACATTACAGATATGGGACCTAATTTAAGTGTGACTGAAAATCTTCAAGAAAGCATAGATGAGATTACTCTTAAAGTATTGCGGTACTTGGAAATTATAATTAAGCTTTAATTATACTCTCCCATTGAATTAGAGGACTCTGAGACAAGATTGAATGTGCAATTTTGAAGCTATTTTAAGGAAAATATGTTTCATTTTTAATTTAGATAAATCTTATTCATTGTATTTTGAAAATAAATAGGAAACTATTTTGAAGGAAAAAATCAATGAGGGGAAAGTTTTTGATTTTGAATTCTCCTGACTATGATAATTGTTTACAAAAATTGTAAAGTGTGAATATGAAAAATTGATTGAAAAATCAATTAATTTTCCGGCCCTCAAAGCTTCTATAGGGTAAGAATATTCCAAAATTAGTTCTCTATCTCTATTAGTATACAAAAAATAATATTATGAATATTTATTGTTTCACAAAAAATGAAAATTAAGCTCAAAATACTATACAAGAGATATTTATTCCTGGAAAAGGAATTTCAATTGGAATTTACTGAGGAAAGACTGAAGGCTATACACATGAGAATAGAGACTTCAAGAATAATTACAAATCAAAAGTGATTAGAGTCACTTAGGAAATAAAGTGACAGAGCTAACAGTTATAAAAGATGCTTTGATTTACTTTTGAGGTAGTACAAGGGTAAAATGACTATAAAGGGTTACAAAAAGTTACTATAGACTTTTTTTATGATTCTAAAGGGCTCAAAATAATTAAAGAAGGATGGTAAAAGCCTTTCATCAATCGGCTTAACATTTTTTAAGCTAGTTATAAAAGGAAAGGATTTTAACATGAAAAGAAAAGATGGGGCAAAGAATACATTTTTAGCCTCTATCTTTATGCTTCTGAAAGTAAAGTTTTCTCTCAACAGTAATAATAAGAATATCCAAAACAACAAATCTAATTACAGCATAATTTGACCCTGGTTTTGAATAAAAAAGGGTGGGATTTAGCCATTTTGGTCTCATAGAGTCTTGAAAACATGCTAGAATATGTGTGTGAGAAATATAAAACAATCAAAACATTTTTTGTCAAATTATTCCAGCTTAACTGCTGCTTTACCTTCTTCTTCTCACTTTCTCAATAAAGTGTTATTTATTTCACATACCACACTGCGTTTGAATTTCTTGGAATAAGTCAAGAATTCCATTGTTTTTATAAGAGCCTCATAATGAATTGAGTCACATATGATTGAAATTAGCTCTAGGAAGAAAGTTATCAGCCTTTGCAACATACCATTCTTATCAGAAAGGAAGTGGAGAGAATCTGGCACACTTGCAGCCAGGTTTTCTCCCCCCAAAATTTGATCTTTCCAATTTATTTTTATTCAATTCCTCCACATTTATTATACTTCAAGCTTTAAATATAGAAGTCTATTTAAAAAGTAGAGTAAAAAAATGTAATTCTTCATTTCTTATCTGCAAATGAAAGGTCACTTACATAATACATACACAAATCTTAACATTTCACTTTCTAATACCTTAATAAATGAATACCAAACCTTTTTCAACAGAAATATTATGGTTAAAGCCACATGTAGTGCATTTTAGATAAAGATTTCAGGATATTCAGATTTTAATTCTCAAAATATGTAAGATTTAATTTAAATATATTTAGCATTGAGTTACAGCATTTTCACCCAGAGGCAATGTAGCCTAAAGTTTCATGGGGCATCTGAGTGAGCTGGAAATATATCTTTCTATAGCTACTGGCTGAATATTCAATAATATCATGAAGGGAAGGTAGAAAATTCTTTCAGCCTATTATATGAGAAGGAATAAATTCTTAAAATTGAGTCTTCAATATTAGGATCATTGTATTGAATTTCAATTTAAGGACCAAGATTTATTAAGGATAAAAAAAATTCTACATATTTTCTACCAAAAGAATCAATGAATTGGGACAAAACTCCAAATAACTTTAAGTATCAAATTAAGATTTATAATTTTGAAAAGTTATGTAATTGATATCATTCAATTTTGCCACAAAATCTGAAAACAATGGAGGTGAACTTAATCAAAAATTTAAATTGTAAAAAAAAATCGATTTCACTTCTTAACTGGATTCTTAGTAAATTATTTTAGATTTTTAAATATAATTCCTTCAGAGATAGTAAGCTTCAAGCTGGAGTTAGTGCTGAGTTAGCTCTTAGATAATGGCAAATATGAAAGTAGAAACTCCAAATTATTGTCCCTCCCTTTTCTCTTGAGTGATGGAAGATATGGAAAATTATTGGAATGATAAAAATATTATTTCTTTAATAGACACTTTGAAGGTTACATTGTTTTTGGCTATAAAAGCCTTGTAAATGGTATGATATATGCAAATAAGTTCAGAAATATCAGAGCTTAAGTAAAACAGGAAAAAAGCTAGTTGAGCCCAAAGAAATAAGCCATAGAAATCCTTATTTACTTCATAAAGATACAATAGGACAATAAAGATAGATGATATTTATCATAAAGTAAATAAAATGACAATTAATTATTGAAATAGTCTCTTTATTAGATATGATACTAAAATATAGTAATATATACGTCAAAGAAATGACTAAATTAAGCTATTTAGATATTAATAAGTGATAATTGATACTAATATTTCATTTTGAAATGATACGAAATACCATAGGCACAAATTTATTTTTAATAGAGCTATTGGATTACTAATTGAGTGTGTGATGTATATACTTTACTTTTTTGAAACAAGTATCAGACCAATCATTAGTTATACAGCTAGTCGTTTAAAATCTTACTCTTTTCTTAATCAAAATGGTATCCTTAATATTACTATTTTATCTCTCATGATAAAGAATTAGTTTTTTGGGGATTATGAATGAGGTTTCTCAGCGGACTTATAAGAATTTCTTCACACATAAGTAGGCCAATCTTAAATATACGACCCCCGACTGGTCTGGAAACTGTTCTTTTCAAACACCCCGTGGCCCTTTTCATGTTCAAAAAGGTCAAAACTAAAAATAAGCTTAAATTAATTATTATTATAGTCTGGGAATGAAGAATTTCTTATTAAGCGCAAGAAAATCTTGGCATGAATGTTTATAATTGATTTTTGAAGTTTGAAATAAAGTTTAGAAGTCCAAGAGCTATCAGGAGAAAAATTATCAAGAAAGGGTATTGAGTATGTAATGAGATGCTATGAGGTTTGTTTTAAGACCATATTAATATTTCATAAACGAATCTAAGATTCCTTGCAGATGCAAAAATTGCTATTTTTTGTGTTTGATTATAGGCTTTACAAGACCTTATCTTCTTGATATTTTTGAGGATATGTTATTTAAATAAGTAAATATTTTCTTTGTAAGTATAAGAGATGATAAAGCTGAATGATTCAGTTAATAACGCTATAGCACTGAGTTTATTTCGAGATAATGGCCCAGATTCAAATAGATGGTTCAATAAGGTGTGAATATGACTAAATTGTAGCAAACTCTAAAATTTATATTGCTTATGGTCCAATTAATATTATCATATATATTGCGAAAAATATGGTGGCTAAGATGAATTTCTTCAAAATAAAACCTCCTATCTAGATATTCTGCCATATTTTGAAATACTTTCAAAGCTCGTATTAAGCTTTATCAAAGTGTTTATCTTTATAATTTGATATAAAATTTGAGCCAATTGTGAAATCTTATCATGTGATATATATATCAGATCAAAAGGATCTTCCTCTCTCTAAAAATATCATTTCCATTAAAAATAGTAAATAAGAGTATTTAAAAACCTCTGAGATGAATTTTTAAGGGTTATCCTAAGTAGTAGCTTGAAATAAGAAGATAGAAGCTAACAGTATGACTTTAACAAAATAAAAATAATTCAAGAATAGATTTCAAGGACCCACTGTTATTGATAGCAGTGGAGATGAATCCTTTGAGAACCTTGGATGCCATAATCAAATATCAACTTGGAATTAAGATTACCACCACAATTCAAATAGCTAGCTATGTGAATATAACTCTCAGGGTACTACTGCCTAGACCCAGTTTTACCATGTAAGAATACTAAATTAAGATTATTGAAACCTTTTTCAGTGAGAAAAAGCTTTATTTCATCACTTTTGGCGATTGTGGACAGCTGTTAAGGTTCTTTTCACATATTCAGGGTCAAGGTTCTTTCTCTGGAGGCTGAATTTTGGGTCCATACCCTCAATACTGATTTCACAATAGTCAGTATTGTGGTTTTGAGACCAAAAATGATAATACTGGATCAATAAATTTTGAAAAGACTTTTTCAGGCCATTTCAGCACTTTTATTATGTGTTAGATGTCTAAGAATTCCTAATTTCAGTAATATTGGGTAGGTTTGGCTTAAAACTACCAATGTTTTAAGTATAAAAGTAGTACCAGATGTTGAAGGTCTGGTAAACACCAGTATTTTGTGGAAAAAATTCCAATAAAAATATATAATTCAATATTAGAGATATCAAGAATTAAAGGAAACAAAATTTTAAATATTGTATTCTTCATATCTACCTTTCTCAACAATAGCAGAAGCTGTAAGGGTTTGTAGTTTTCTGATGTATTTGTGTAAACCATGATGTGGCTTCAAAATTTTCCAAGCCGGTCACCTCTGTAAATTCACAATATTTAAAACATTCATGTGATAAATAATGGTAGTGATTTAAGAGCTCTAAAATTTCATATCATTTTCAATACATCTGTCTCAAAATATGGCAAAAATACCAGGGTCTGCTTGAATAAATATTTTCAGAAAACCTGTATTTTGTGTCAAGATCTCTCTGAAAGTTTTGATGACAAAGTGACTCAGATAATATTGATTTCAATCTCTCAGATAAATCTTTGAGTTGGAAGTTCCTTTTCAAAGGTTTTTAGAAGACCTCTTGGGATTGAAGGTGAAAATATACTTTTTCTTGAAGTAGATTGTCTATGGGGAAACAGATGAAGCTATTAGAGATCTCTCACTGAGAGATTTAAGAATAATATCATTCAGATGGGGCTTTCATTAAACATGAAAGATTTAGATGAGATGTTGAAAAATTATTTTTGCTTATTGGCTACTCATAAAGAACTAAAAGTGGAATATATTCGCTGATTATTATCCAATTAGTATAAAAATGGTATATTCTTAGATGGGATTTTCCCCACTCTGATCCTATACTCATATGAGCTGTATTTCTTTAGAAACCTCATTAATCAGGTATAAATTTCACAACCTGATTTATCCTATTTGGGCTCTATGGTGGTGCTCTGTTTGTAGTTACAGGCTGAAAAAAACTATACTTTCTTTATTTTAGAAGTATTCAAATTATCACTATCAGTATCAAGAGTATCTATTCTAATTTATAATATTCAAAATATAGTTTTTGAATTGGCATCTATATATTAAATATTGATTCTCATTGTGTTAGTTTTTCATTGGAAAAGGTATCATTGCATGCATATTTTGATAATTATTCTATCAATTTCAGTGTAAGGCGTGGATATGAAACTTTGATAAAATATCAAGTACTTTTCCTGGCCTCAAAATTTGTATAAGGTAAAATTATTTAAAAATGGTATGAAATGGTATTTTTAAAGAGAAAACACGCCAATTTTATTGTTTTTTAACTTTTTAAGTATAAAAAAATAATATAATAAAAATTTATTGTTTTACCAACAATAAAGATTTATCCAAAATACTCTACAAGAGATATTTAAGGCTACAAAAGAAATTTCTTCAAGAGCAATTTCAATTGGAATTAATTGAGCAAAAAACTTCAAGAAATTAATTAAAGAGCAAAGTCTTAAAAAAGATATTTAAAGAGAAAACATGCCCAAAAGTGACCAGAGTGAATTTGGAAACAAAGTGACAAAGGTAACAGTGATGAAAGATGCTTTAATTCACTTTTGGGGTGGTTCAGGAGTAAAAATGATTATAAGAGTTACAAAAAATGATTATAATGATTTTTTCACGTGGTCAAAATGTTAAAGAGTGTTTAAAAAGGGTGGTTGGAATCTTTTATTGATTGGTTTAACAGTTTTTAAACTAATTATAAAAGGAAAAGATTCTAACATGAAGCAAAAAGTGGGGCAAAGAAGACATTCTTTTATAGCCATTGATTTTATTACTCCAAAAGTAAAATTTACTCTTGTCAGTCTTGAAAAACAGTCTGACAACAGAAAAGCCAATTATGGCATCATTGAACCCTGGTTTAAACCAAAAAAGGGCTGGTTTAAGCCATTTTTTGCTATTTTTAGCTGTTTTAGACCCTTAAATCAGCCATTACTACAGAAATACCTGGTCTAGAGCCTTCAAAACACGTCAGAATGTGTGTAAGAGGCGTAGAAACCAGTTAAAACTGTTTTTACTTAAGTGTAGTTTTACCCTCTTGGCAGCAGCTAAAACTACCCTAGTTGGTATGAAAACCTCATCATCAATTGAGTCGCAGACCCTGTGACTCAATTCCAGGCCAAAAGTAATGAGCTTTTGCATGGATTTTGACATCTCACGCCAGTCAGCAAGGAATTTGGGGGTCTAGCTCCCCCTTAGAGCTAGAGTGTCTTTCCCCCCCCAGAATTAATCTTTCCAATTTATTTTTTCTTTAATTCCTCATCATGTAATACAATTATAACTTACACATGTAATTAAATTGAGTTTTTAATTAAACATCTGTAATAATTGATACCTCATATTTCAATTAAAGTTCACTTATGTAATACATGCACACATTTTGACATTTTAATTGAATTCAATTGAAAATACTTCAATTCCTCATAACTTCTAAACTAAACACAACACCTCAATTTTAACACAAAAATTGATGGTTAACACCACATTTGGTGTGAATCAAATTAAGGTTATGAGGATTTTCATACTTTTTTACAAAAAATACTAAAAGCTTAATTTAAGCTTATTTAGAGTTGAGTTACAGAAATTTCATCCAGAGGTGACCCCACTTCATTTTTTATGAGGAATCCAATGGTGTGATAATTTCTTTATGCTTAGTTATTGGATGAAAAGTTATAATATATTTTATATAAATGTTTACCAAAAATATTTTAATTTCACAATTTTTATTAAAAATTCATTTTTACTTAATTTTTACAAGTAAAAATGTAATTTCATAATTTTAAATTTTCTTGTAATTTTATTTTTAAATTATAATTAAATTTTGATCTTTAAATATAAATTTGTATTTATATTTATATTTCAATTTGTATTTTTCTAATATAAATAAATTTATTTTATTTATAATTGTATCTTAATTTATCATATGTGGTCTTTTGAGTATATGAAAATACCTCTAAGGCTCACATTCAGCCTGTGAGGTAGTTAAAAAATACCCATCAGGCCACAGAAAAGATTTTTTCAATTTGATTTTATGATTAACTGACTTATGAAATCAATTTGCAGCAAACATTAATGAGATTATATCATAATTTAACTTTACATATAAAAGTAATAAATATTATTTAACATTTCAATTATACACCAAATGGTATCCAGGGTAGCCCTATAGGGGGGTTTTATGCCAAAAAAAATCTATTTGAGATGGTATCAGAAGACCTAAGGGCTCCTAATAGAGATTTAGAAACCTTTAGCTTCAACCTCAATTTGAAATTACATTATGTATATGTTAACTTACAGAAATTGTGCCGGGATTAAGATTTTCTGCTTATCAAATGAATTTGCTAAGTACTTTCTGTACAGGATTTGAATCTTGCCTGGAATAAATTAAATCTTGTTCAAAAAAATTGTATGGCTTCAAAGTAATAAATGGCCAAGATACCGCAAAGAGGAGGTAAAAGGGAAAAATGGAACAGGTTTGGAGGGTATTCCACATTTGGAATCTAAAATAGCGCAAATGAGGCCTTCATACTTTATTCAATGATTTTCAAAATTATTTGAAAATTAACCTTTGAATTTAATATCATATTAAAGTTTAAACGGGTTTATACTTCATTTGCACAAGAATTTTAATGAAAAGCTTAAAAGGGTTAAATACAAGATTGTAGGATTTTGATAAAGGCTTTGGCATATTTCAAAACACAAAAAAGCTTAAAATCAAAATTAAATTCATTAAAATCTATTTTATAGCTGTATTTTGGTTGATATTTCTTGTTAAATAGTGAGAATAAATAACCTCAAAAACTCATGGAAACTCTATTTCTCAAGAGATATTCTTGAAGATTTTACAGGGCTTATAGATTGAATCTATCTGTGCATAAAGAAAAAATAGAGCTTTTTTTATTAATAATATCACTTTTTATTCAGCCTTGAAAATAACTTATTTTATTTTTCTTAAAAATTAAGATCACTTCAAAGATAAATTCATTCAAAATCCTACTTAAAATATTTTTGTTCCCAATTTCATTTTACAGCTATCAATAAAATAAACTTGAACATAGAAATATTATTTAAAATAGTAAAATTGAAAATAATATAGACAAATGAAGCTTAAAGCTAGTTGGTGTTGAGAATAAAACCTTCAGCTTAAAAAAAATCAAGAATTAAGACATTATAAGACAAAAATCTATTTTAAATAATGGGAATTTCAAAGATTATGAGGAAATACCTTCTGGAAGCCTCCATGATCACAGAGGAGCTTTATTAAAGAATAAAAAGAGGAATTTTTTTTGCTTCCCCCTTCAATAAGTACAGCCACTATGTGAGCCTTTGAGATATGACCAAATACCCAATAAGGTCACAAAAAAGACTAAGAATAATTATACCTTTAATATAATTATATTAAAATTACTTAGAATAATTATACATTAAGAATAATTACTTCAACATACAAAAAATACCATAAATTGGTACAAAAATTGGTTTAACTTAAAAACCAATGAATCAACTTGTAAAATAAATTATACCATTGGATTCCCCATGGAAAAATACACATATACCATTTTTATGGCATATCTGTAAAGTCAATATTTAAGGAATTATAAGGTATAATACCTTATAAAAACCATAAAACCTTATTTATCTTAAGAACTAATGAAACAACATGTGAAATAAATTGTACCAGTGGATTTCCCATGAACATCCACACATAAAACAATTAATAAGCTAATTTCCAATGTTAATACTTAAGGAATTAACCTGAATATATGCACTTTTTTGGTCAACGCATATATTCAAGGATCATAGCTAATATCTTCTAAACTATACATGATAGAATGATGAACCAAAAATAAAGTTACCACGTAATTACTGTAAGAACACAGATATGAACTTTATTTTACACATTATAAACAAGGTTAAAACCTATGATGAAATATTGATAAAAATCAAGAGAGCTGTTGACCACTTTGTTGTGAAAGTTCTCCAAAATTAAAAAAAAGTATACAGTTGGATTCTACTAGTTCATTCGTGAAGAATGATGTAATTTTTATTATTAAATTCAGGGTATAACCCCCTGAAATCAAGGTTTGAAGTTTAAAATATTAAGTTTCGACAGAAAAGATGAGTTACAAGGAAAATCATCAAAATTAGAGTTTTGATGATGTAATGAAAAGCTCTTGGCAGCATAGTAAGGTTATGCCAGGCTGTCAGAATTAACTCTCTGAATTGCTGTAGCGTGTAAATCTTAAAAGTTATTGAGGATCAAAGTTTGAGCTTAATTTGAGCAGTTATGATCACACACTGTAACCTTAATTTAAGTTTAACAGTCTTAAGAGTGATAAAATTGGTGAATACTATTAGTTTATGATTAAAACTAATAAAATCCACGAAATTTGGGGTTCTTCCAAGCCTCTGATGTCATCAACGTTAGAGTTATAGTGATAACTCTAAATAATGGTGTAATAATGATGTAATATGGTTTGATAATGATGTAATCATCTCCAAACCTTAAAATATTGATCAATTCCAGTGGATATGATCAGTAAACATCTACTAGAAGCCTTTTGGACTCTAGGAGGGAGGTATTTACTATAAATAGAGCTCTTTTTACTCTATTTTCCCCTCAGACACATCAAAAACATTAAATCAATTAAATAAAAGGTAATTTCTTTATTCTTTATATATAAAACTCTTATATTATTAAAGACCAAAGACCATCTTAATATTAATCACTATTTTTGTGTGATTAAATCAATTCTTTAATTGTTTTTGTCATAAATCTCTCTATAAACTCATTTCCACGTAAAATCAAGAAATTTAGTAAGTTTTCTTTATTTTTATTGTAATTACAATTTGAAAAGTTGTTTTATATTCTTTTGGCGTAAAATATCTCAAAATTATTATTTTAAGTGTTAAAAGTAGGTTATTTCATCTTATTATAATAATTTCTCTCTTATTATTACTCTTAATAATTATTAATTAATATAAATAGTATTTATATTAATATATAACTTTAATATTGGTAATATTATTGTTATTAATTGTTTTTTATTTATAAAAAACAGTTTTTTACGCCTTTATTATTTGTTGGTAACAATAATAAAGAGCTTTATATTATATTAATATATTATTTACAATATTATAATTTCATATAATATTAATTATATTATTATATTTATTTAATAATATAATATTTTTACGCCATAATAATAATATTTCTTTATTATTATTATTATTATAATCTTATTTATCTCAATTATAAGGACATTCAGAGTACAATAAGTAATAAATTAGTAATTTTTACTTATTGTTTCATAGTCAAACCTTACATTTGGGGGCCTGGCCGTGATATTTACTTAAAACACCTTTACAACAATTCTAATTGGGTTTATCCAATAATCAATTATATTTATAATAATAAAATTATATAATAATTTTATATTTTATTGATTTTAAAAGCTATTGAGGCATTTGGAAAGCAATTGTACTGTCTTACACGTGGTTTTTCACATCCTTAGACTTGCAAGAACTTTCTTTGAGTGACTCTAGTGATTAAAAAAGATAATTCATAAATTAAAAATAATTTTTATTATAATTTAATTTTATAAAGAATCATATTAATTTGCATTTTATTCCTTAAAAATAAAAAATATAAAAAATATTAAAAAATATTAAAAACCAATAAAAAAAGTTATTTTTATTCCTTTTTATTCATTTCTTTATTCATTTCAAGTTTTTAAAGATATAAAAGCAATTTCTACATGGAAAATTGCCATATCTTGCCAAAAATAACACTTCTTATAAAAAGACTTATATTTATTTGTCTTTTTTAGTGTTTGAAGATAACCCAACAGAAGACAACCAAGCTACTGTTGAGAGGTTGGTTGAAGAAACTTGTCAAAGTTCTCCAACACCAGTTATCACCAAATGAAAGAAAGCTAAGAAATTAGACTTTCCAGGACCCACCATTCAAGACTCTGAAGGTGAGCACCTCTTTTTAAATTGCCATAAAAGAATTTTATTCTAAAATACTTTTATTTTTTCTTATTCTTTAATTATGACTACCAGAAGAGGTTCCCAATACTCCATCCAATCAGATGGAGCTGGACTCAGAGGTAGAACTGATCCCTCAAAAGGGAAAAGAAAGGGCAATATCCCCAGTGGAACAGAATCCACACAAGGAAGTGCCTTATCCCAAAGGCAAGTCCCAGAAATGCCCATGATATCTGAGCCTGAATTAGAACTAAGTATGAGTAACTCAAACAGGTACAAATCACATTCAGAGGGCTCAAATAGACATCTACATGAGCCAGTACAAGCAGTATTGCACAGTGTACAAGGAAAAAGATTGGGAAATGTTGCCTCAAATACACCAAGGAGTGATGAACTCCTGGCACATCCTGAAAAAGTTCCTCAAAGAGGAGGAGATAGTGAAATACTCCAATGGATGGAATCCACTGTCATCCAAACCTCAAATCAAAAAAATCAAGGACTACCATGCCAAAAAGAGAGAGGCAACCAAGGAAGAAGCCCAAGTAGCTTCTACCAGCAAGCCCCAAGCCAACCCACTTCCCCAAGAAGGGAAGAAGAACAAGAAAAAGCATTGGAAGAAACAATATTCCCCAAGCTACAGAATCCCAAGAATCCAAAAGGATGCCATGGACAATGTTTTCAACATGGCCAGAACCTTGATGGAATTCAAGGACAAGGAAGAGCAAAGAATGAGACAACCTCATTTCCCAAAGAAATAACCTTGTCCAAAGATGTTGTAAATACTTTAACAGAAATTAAAAATAGTATATTACCTCTAAAAGAAATTAAAGATAGTTTATTATCACTACAAGAAATAAATAACAATTTATCTTCTTTAACAAAAATTGTTGTGCAAAACAAGAAAGAAATTGACAACATTAAGTTTATTGTTGAAAATAATAAACCAAAGAATTTAATTGACAATACTCAAAAATTAATACAAGGACAACCAGAATTGTATAAATACATAAAAGATATCAAAGACAAGACTTTGACAATCAATTATGATGTGAGTATTGACAATCTTACAGAAAAATTAAATAAATTAAGTATTTCTGTAGAAAAATTTGAAGAAAAGACTTCATCACACCAAAAATTACTTTTGGACCATGTGGAAAAAAGTGATGAAGCAAGAATGCATCTGAAAGATGATATTCAAAGTGAAATAAAGCTTATTACAGAAAAAATGGATAAAATTAATGAGGCTAATTTAAATATGCCAAAGTTATCAACACCATTTTCTCATATAAGAAGCCCTGTTAAAACAAAAGAGGAATTGTCAAATCCTTTCATAACAGACTTGAGTCACCAAGATAATAACCAAGTCTTAATGAAAGAAGAACCTCAATTGAAGGAATGGCCAACATTCACAGGAGAAGGTGAATATGACCACATGTCATTTATTAAAACAATTGACATGTTACAAGAAGACTATGCCATACCAGATGAATTAATCACTTCAAGATTACATTCATTGTTTGAGAAATCTGCAAAAAGATGGTATTATGGCATAAGACAAACAAATGGTAAAAATACCTGGTCTTGGTGGAAACAAGAAATAATCACCAAATGGGCAAATGATGCCTGGAGGTATAAAATAGAAAATGCATTTGAAAATTCTTTCTTTGACCCAGAGAAAGATAAACCTTTAACTTGGTTCTTAAGACAAGTTGAAAGGCTTAATGCACTGTACCCAGAAATGTCACAGAAGATGGTGCATATGAAAATACTTAAAAAATGTGGAGGGGAACTAGAACATGCCCTAAGAAGCAGGTGTATAGAGCCATGCTCCACAGAAGAGTATATAAATGCACTAGAAGATATAGTGACAAGAACAAAAATTGGCAGGACTTGGAAAAAATTGGACATTAAAAGCCCAAATAAACCATTTATCAAAAAAGATAAATCAAAAGAATCCTTTAAGCCCAATACATCCAACAATAATGAGCAAAGAAAATGCCATAAATGTGGAGGTATTGGACACTTAGCCAATAATTGCCTTAAAAAAGCAAAGATTAATGAAATTGTGGAAACAGAAAACCACAATGACAAAGAAGAGGAATCTGACTCTGAAAAAGAGACAGAAGAGTCAGAAAGCTCTGAAAGTGATGAAATCAATATAATTAATGCACAAATTAATAATATTGATATAATTTATGAAGTACTGGATGTTAATTCAAACTTGCCACAAGTTGGAACATCTGACACAAATCTGACAAGCATACAAGATGCCAAAATGTATAGAACCAAACCTGCAAGAGGAATGGGATATACAGCTGGAAAATCAAGTATAAGTATTGTTATGGTTGATAACCAAGAAGGAAAGGTTAACTTGGATACAGGAGCATATTGCACTTGTGTTGGCAAAAGTTATTTAAAAACCATTGTCCCAGACTGGCAAGAAAAACTTATGCCAATACAAGGTGTCAAATTTAGTAGTGCAAGTGAGAGCATGAAGCCCCTTGGAATAATTGATTTAACACTAATTTTTCCTCATCCCTCACAATGTGTCAGAATTAAAGTAGAGTTTGTAGTAATGGACAACTGTACTAGTAACCATTTCATACTTGGGAATGACTACTTATCAATCTATGGTATAGATATCTCCAACCAAAAGGATAGATATTTTACCATAGGAGATAACAAAAGACAAAAGTTTGGATTCTTGAATAACAAAAAACAAATCACAGTTATTAAGAGTGAAGAAAAAATTCCAGAAAAGGAACTTTTTATATCTGAACAACTCAAAGAGGCAGAATTCAATCAAGAATTAACAGAAAAAATGAAAGAAAAATTGATTTACCTCTTATTTAAGTATAAAAATGCCTTTGCAACTGACAAAGAGCCACTAGGTGCCATAATTGGACATGAAGTGGATATAATTCTTAATGTAGAAAAACCTTACCCACCTTTATTAAGAAGACCTGCTTATCCAGCCAGTCAAAGAGCTAGAGAAGCCTTAGAGGTGCACATTAAAGAATTAATGGACCTTGGAGTATTAAGAAAGGTTGGACATAATGAACAAGTAGAAGTTACTACACCTGTCATTATAACTTGGCATAATGGAAAATCAAGGATGGTAGGAGACTTCAGAGCCCTGAATACCTATACCATTCCAGACAGATATCCAATAACCAGAATCCATGAGACATTGACCCAATTGTCACAAGCTAAGTTCATCACAGCTATGGATGCTCTTAAAGGTTTTCATCAAAATGTCTTAACAGAAAATGCCAAGAAACTACTAAGAATAATAGTCCATTGTGGAATTTTTGAATACTTAAGAATGCCATTTGGAATAAAAAATGCACCTTCCCATTATCAAGGAATGATGAATACCATATTCCCTGAAGAATTATCAGAAGGATGGTTGATTATCTATATTGATGATATCATAGTTTGCTCAGAAACTTGGGAAACTCACCTTACAAGACTAGAAAGGGTACTACAGAAAATAGTCCAAGTGAATATGAAAATTTCCTTGAAAAAATGTCATTTTGCATATAGTGAATTAAAGGCACTAGGACATGTAGTATATGGCCTTAGTCTAGGCATAGACAAAAATAAAGTAGCAGCAGTACTACTTAAACCAATGCCTCAAACCAAAAAAGAAATGCAATCATTTCTAGGATTTGCTGGTTACTATAGACAGCATATAAAGGACTTTGCAAAGATTGCTAAATCCTTGTATAAGCTATGTGACCAACAAACAGTCTATGAAATGACAGAAGAAAGAGTCAAGGCATATGAAGAATTAAAAAATTCCTTAACAAATGCCCCATTTCTTCTGATGCCAGATTGGAAACTACCCTTCAAACTGTAAATTGATGCTTGTGGAGAAGGACTAGGTGCTGCACTTCACCAAACACAAATTATCAATGATAAACCAGTGGAAGGACCAATTTGTTTCATTTCAAGGCAGATAAAGCCAACAGAAGCAAGGTATGGAGCAAGCCAAATGGAATGCTTATGCCTAGTGTGGGCTTTAGAAAAACTGCATTATTATTTGGATGGCACAGTATTTGATGTAATCACAGACTGTAATTCTGTGAAATCACTATTAAATATGAAGACTCCAAATAGACATATGCTGAGATGGCAAATTGCTATCCAAGAATATAGAGGAAATATGACTATTGTTCATAAATCTGGAAATATTCATAAAAATGCAGATGGTCTTAGCAGATGGGCTCTAGCAAATACCCCTGACAATCCAGCATGGGTACCACAAGAAGAGCACCATATAGAAGGAATATGTGTTACAGACATTGGCACAGAATTCTTTAACCAAGTTAAAGAAAGCTATAAGACAGACAAAAATTGCCATATCTTAAACCAACTTCTAATGAAAGACTGAAAAGATCCATCACTTTCATCAAAACTAGATGAAATATGGAAAAAGGCATATGATGAAGGAAGATTTCACCTCCTTGATGGAATCCTTTACCATAGAACAAAACACACATGTGTTATGGCCTTAACAGACAGAACACTAATAAACACTATTTTACATGAGTGTCATGATAGTGTTGCATCTGGACATCTCTCAAAAGATAGGACACTAGAGAGGGTGAAAACCTGCTCTTGGTGGCCAAATTGGAAGAAAGATGTTGCAGAGTACTGCCAAACCTGTGACAGATGTCAAAAAGCCAACAGAGCCACAGGAAAGAAATTTGGAATGATGATCCAAATCCAAGAACCAAAATCCCCATGGGAAATAGTTCATATGGATTGGGTAACAGCCTTACCTCCAGGAGGAGACAGGAGTTATAATGCATGCCTAGTGTTAGTTGACAGGTACAGTAAAACTCCCATGTTCTTACCATGTCATAAAGATGACACAGCTATGGATACAGCCATAATGATATGGAATAAAGTCATTAGCCACACAGGCTTATTCCAAAATATTATAAGTGACAGAGACCCAAAGTTCACTTCAGCATTATGGACAAATCTCCATAACTTGTTTGGGACAAAGTTATCATTCTCAACAGCTTATCATCCTCAAACTGATGGTCTAGCAGAAAGAATGATACAGACCCTAGAGGATATGATCAGAAGATTCTGTGCTTATGGGATAGAATTCAAAGATTCTGATGGTTTTACCCATGATTGGTGTACACTAATACCAGCACTTGAACTGGCATATAAGACATCAATCCATTCTTCTACTGGCAAAACACCAGCAATGCTAGAGAAAGGTTGGAATCCAAGACTTCCTTATGATACCCTCAAAAAGGACTTAGTGGATATACATCCAACAGCAAGCAGTTTCAAGATAATGCTTGACAAAGCAAGACACCATGCAAACAGATGCATGCAAGATTCTTTTAAATATGCAAAAGAAAGATGGGATAAAAGTCATAAGCCACCTGATTTCAAAATAGGAGACTTGGTTTTAGTATCAACCCTTAATTTCAATAACATAAAAGGCCCAAAGAAATTGAAAGATTCCTTTGCAGGACCATTTATGATAAAAGCACTTCATGGACCCAATGCTGTGCAATTAGAACTCACAGGTGAACTAATGAACAAACACCCAACTTTCCCTGTAAGTCTAATAAAACCTTACAGTTCAAGTGACAAGGAGTTATTTCCACTAAGAAATAAACCCCCACTTGAAATTCCCCCCTTGGAAGAAGGAGAAGAAAAGAAAATAGTAAAAGTCCTTAAAGAAAGAAGGACAAGAAACAAAAAAGAAAGGGAATACCTTGTAAGTTATAGAAATCCAACTCAAGAATATGAATGGCTACTTGAGAAAGATATAACAAATGCTGATAAACTACTAAGAAGGTTCAGACATGAAAGAAAGCCTGAAAAATAGAAAAGTTAAGCATTATTGAGCTTCAAGACTAACAAAGTCTAATGAAGAGGTAGGACAGTGGATGATACCCTAATCACACATATCAGATTGTGGTACAATCTTTTTTGGTGGTAGGGAATGTGAGCCTTTGAGATATGACCACATACCCAATAAGGTCACAAAAAAGACTCAGAATAATTATACCTTTAATATAATTATATTAAAATTACTTAGAATAATTATACATTAAGAATAATTACTTAAACATACAAAAAATACCATAAATCGGTACAAAAATTGGTTTAAATTAAAAACCAATGAATCAACTTGTAAAATAAATTATACCATTGGATTCCCCATGGAAAAATACACATATACCATTTTTATGGCATATCTGTAAAGTCAATATTTAAGGAATGATAAGGTATAATACCTTATAAAAACCATAAAACCTTATTTATCTTGAGAACTAATGAAACAACATGTGAAATGAATTGTACCAGTGGATTCTCCATAAACGTCCACACATAAAACAATTAATAAGCTAATTTCAAATGTTAATACTTAAGGAATTAACCTGAATATATGCACTTTTTTGGTCAACACATATATTCAAGGATCATAGCTAATATCTTCTAAACTATACATGATAGAATGATGAACCAAAAATAAAGTTACCACGTAATTACTGTAAGAACACAGATATGAACTTTATTTTACAAATTATAAACAAGGTTAAAACCTATGATGAAATATTGATAAAAATCAAGAGAGCTGTTGACCACTTTGTTGTGAAAGTGCTCCAAACTTAAAAAAAAGTATACAGTTGGATTCTACTAGTTCATTCGTGAAGAATGATGTAACATTTATTATTAAATTCAGGGTATAACCCCCTGAAATCAAGGTTTGAAGTTTAAAATATTAAATTTCGACAGAAAAGATGAGTTACAAGATAAATCATCAAAATTAGAGTTTTGATGATGTAATGCAAAGCTCTTGGCAGCATAATAAGGTTATGCCAGGCTGTCAGAATTCACTCTCTGAATTGCTGTAGCATGTAAATCTTAAAAGTTATTGAGGATCAAAGTTTGAGCTTAATTTGAGCAGTTATGATCACACACTGTAACCTTAATTTAAGTTTAACAGTCTTAAGAGTGATAAAATTGGTGAATACTATTAGTTTATGATTAAAACTAATAAAATCCACAAAATTTGGGGTTCTGCCAAGCCTCTGATGTCATCAACTTTAGAGTTATAGTGATAACTCTAAATAATGGTGTAATAATGATGTAATATGGTTTGATAATGATGTAATCATCTCCAAACCTTAAAATATTGATCAATTCCAGTGGATATGATCAGTACACGTCTACTAGAAGCCTGTTGGACTCTAGGAGGGAGGTATTTACTATAAATAGAGCTCTTTTTACTCTATTTTCCCCTCAGATGCATCAAAAACATTAAATCAATTAAATAAAAGGTAATTTCTTTATTCTTTATATATAAAACTCTTATATTATTAAAGACCAAAGACCATCTTAATATTAATCACTATTTTTGTGTGATTAAATCAATTCTTTAATTGTTTTTGTCATAAATCTCTCTATAAACTCATTTCCACGTAAAATCAAGAAATTTAGTAAATTTTCTTTATTTTTATTGTAATTACAATTTGAAAAAGTTGTTTTATATTCTTTTGGCGTAAAATATCTCAAAATTATTATTTTAAGTGTTAAAAGTAGGTTATTTCATCTTATTATAATAATTTCTCTCTTATTATTACTCTTAATAATTCTTAATTAATATAAATAGTATTTATATTAATATATAACTTTAATATTGGTAATATTATTGTTATTAATTGTTTTTTATTTATAAAAAACAGTTTTTTACGCCTTTATTATTTGTTGGTAACAATAATAAAGAGCTTTATATTATATTAATTATTTTATATTAATATATTATTTACAATATTATAATTTCATATAATATTAATTATATTATTATATTTATTTAATAATATAATATTTTTACGCCATAATAATAATATTTCTTTATTATTATTATTATTATAATCTTATTTATTTCAATTATAAGGACATTCAGAGTACAATAAGTAATAAATTAGTAATTTTTACTTATTGTTTCATAGTCAAACCTTACACACTATTCCCAATGATACATGATTTATGCAACGAAATATTATATTATTATTAAAAATAAATCTTGATTGTTTTATTCTTGAAAATTTTTAAAATGTAAAAATGAAAATTAGAATTGGATGATATCTCTATACTTATTAAAAAGGTTTTTCAAAGATATTTTTAAGATTCACGAATACCTCTCAAGATCCCATCATGGGTTATTTAAATTGATGATTACTTATTTGTATTATATATTAACTATTTCTTCCCTTTTATGGTTTGTTTTTATTGAGTAATATCCTATAAGAAAGTTTTTAGTCTTCCTCGGTATATATTTCTTTATGAAAAAATTGCTTTCAAATTATTATTATACAAAAGTTCATAGCTACTTTATTTTTCATAAATAACTATTATATAATTTATCAAGGTTTTTGAAATAAATAATAACAGATGAAATTTTTTCTAGTTTAGCTTCAATATTCTCATTAACCTAACTTTCATGAGCTTTAATAAGGATAGAATAATGGAATAAATCTGATAAATTATTACTATATTATTTATAATGGAATACTTTGATAATCCTGACTATTCTCGCATGCTTTCGTATTAATGTTCAGGCTATAAATATTAGTAATAAGCTAGTTTATGTTTGTATTTATATTATCCTATCAAGTTGTATTTAAATTTTAGTAGATACAAAGTACTGTTGAATAATGAGCTTCTTATTGAGAGATTGATAGACCAGAATCACGAATAATATATTTCTTCTCTTATTACAATTATCTATAAGCTATAATATCTCATCATATTTTATAATAGTTCCTGAAAAACTATCCCATTTATCTCTGTGTGAATTACTAATAAGTATATCAATAGGAAAATTTTCTAAAGAAGTATACTTTTATATGATTCTTCATTTCCCTTTAAATTCAAAGGTCACAGAATATCAAATTGAAACAGAAAAGAATTATGCATAAATACTTTCATATACACTTTTTTGCAGATGTGAATATGAAGACTCAATTTAACATAAATTAATTTTACCATGTTCAAAAATTTTTTAATGTGAAAATAATCAAAATATTAATGTATCATCCAAGCCTTTCAAGTGTCAGAAAAAATTAAGTATTTCAGATTTATTAGTATAAAAAAATAGTATTATTCCCCATAAATTGATTTATATCCTGTCTGAACTTTTTTCTTTCTGTCATTTAGCTTATTGAATGTCAGCCTATTATTCAAAGCCAGAGAACAAGTATGACACCCAAAAGTACCATAAATATGGTACGCAAGAGCGGAGTAAAATTCACATCTTTAAATTTAATTCAATCAAATAAAGTTACAAAAAGGCCACAAACACAATAAAGAAAATTCAGGAACATTAGTCTATAAATGTGACAACATAGAAAGGTTATATTTATATTTAAAAAATAACATTCTTATTACCAACCAGCAAAGACTTACCAATCTATGAAGTCTTTAAACTCTTTATGAGCATATAGCTTAATATTCTCATGTATACTTGTGTGTTTGGATCACAGGTACATCAAATTGCCTGTGTTGTTAAGGTTCTCACAAAGGGCCATCTGATGGAACTAATTTCAAGGCTACAGCACCACTGGATCAAAGGTTACCATAAGATTAGTTTTGAACAACCAGAGAAAATTATACTATTTTTTCACCTCTGATCTAGTTCTCACAGTTCTTATTAGAGACCTATTGTGCAGTATAATTTCTGGAAGATTTACTGTAGGGCCACATGAAAATGAAACCACTATCTATGTATCCTACACATATTAAAAGCTATCAGGATTTTTATCTCTGTATCCTACACAGATCAAACGCTATTAGCATTTTTTTTCTTTAAAACAAGAAATATAATTTGAGCCGGACTAAATTTGGTATACTTGAATTGAAGTGGGTAAAAATGTAACCATTATCGAGAGCTTAATTGTGGCTACAATTTGAGCCACTTTTGAGCCCTTTATCATGAAAACGGAGGAAGCTATCAAGGATTTAAGGTTACAATCACTCACTCAATGGTATTGTGAGATACTATCCCATAAAATGAATCATGAGGTGAAAAAGCTTTTGAAAGGCTTTTTAAATAGTTATTAATCATAGTTTGCACCATAAAGCTTCACTCCTTCCTGTACTGGGTGGTACCGTGGGATACTCTCCCATATAGTTAAATTATGAGGTACCAAAGATAATTAAATGATGTTTAAAACCTTGATTACTAATAAACTGAAATATCAGAGGACCCAAACATTTACTGTAAATCCTCTGATGCATCAGAAGCACCACAAAAAACCTGAAGGGTCTGTAGAAAACGTTTCTCACCCTGAATAGGGGGAAGATGGCAACTCGTGATCCCAAAGCCATTTTTCAGCTTAATTCAAAGCTGCATAAAGACTGTGAGACAAGAATTGAGCCACAGGATTAAGAACATTTACCCAATGGGTGCTTGAAAAGGTTGATAACCTCTTCCTACCCTGAAGTAAAATAGGAAGGGGTTTTCTCCTCACCAGAAATAAGTAATAATCCTGTTTTTCTTTTCAAATCCTTATGGAGTGAATCTCTCACAAACTGAAGTACTCTTAGAACTAACCAGATAGAATTATAATTGTAATTATTCCTTTTAATATTTTTGTAACCCAATCATACCTATATATTTTTATTACTATATTGTAGAGCCAATCTTACAATTTTCAATTTGAAAGAATTTAAAAAGTAATAATCTTATTTTCATTTTAAGTATAAACGAAAGGTTCCATTTGATTTTTATTTCCAAGAGAGAAAAGAAAATTCATTTTGATTATAAAAGAATTTGAAATAAAAATTAATACCCTTGTTTTTTTCCCCAAAAAAACAACAGGTTCAATATTATATTTATTTAAAAACAAATACAAAATGAATATTTAAATCTATTCTTCTCCTTCAAACCAAAAGAAAAATAATTTACAATTTTCTGGTTAAAAAAATTCCAGAAGAAAGTTTTTATTTTTTTCATGTTTTTTTTTTCAAAAAAAAAAACAATTCCAATTATGATTATAAAAAATAAAATCAAATCTCATTTTACAATTGTGAAAAAAACTTATCCACACAAAAAAAATCAATTCCAATTTTGATTTGAAAAAATCAAACCAATTCTGAATTTTGAATTCGAAAAAAAGCTCATCAAAAGAAATCCTCCATTTTTCAAATGAGATCTTTAATTAATAAATCTATTACAATTAGTCAGTATTTCATCAACATCCTATCCCTAAATTCACCAATACGTTTATTTACCACTTGATTTTTTTTAGGTAGGGTCCATCTCTCCAATATTAATAAATCAATTCTGAGTTGTTTTAAAATATTTTATTTATTTTATTCTATCATCAATTACTAAATTTTCTTTTTGCTTGTTGTAGGTTGGGAGTAAGTAATTTTTTCAATAAAAAAACAATTCTAAATTTCTTACGAGCTGAATCGAAAGCGTTTTAGAATGTTTTTTAACCTTAATCTCTTTCATAATGATATGAAATTCTCCACCTCCAGCTAATCATCTGCTTTTTTTATCTAGGTGTAGAAACAAGACTTTTTTGGCTGTTACTTCTTTGAATAATGTCATCTTTGTTCCCAAAGCTCCCATTTTCTTGAAGTTAAACCAAAACATCCATATCTAGGTAATGATGATATAATTATTTCTGATTTTGGCGTGGCTCTTACTAAATCAATGTCACACCATCATCAGATTGTTCATAGTAATCAATTTCTGAATACTTAAGACCCATCATTTACCCATACTAAAAGTGAAATGAAAAACTTAAAAGAACTTCAATTGGTAACTTACGAGTCAATTTCAAGAAAAAGAAAGATTTAATATAATTCTCATTATGTAAAAACAAGATACTCAAACATGGCTTCAGCTCCCACAAGCCAATCCTGAATACAAAAATTATATTTTTATTTATCACACAGCCCCTGAGAAGCTTCCAATCTTAATTTATCAGGTTAATCCCTTTTTTCTTTTTTTATGGTAATAACTCTTAAGACTTCAATGATCTCAAAGATTTGATCATATTATTAAGCAAATTAGCTGAAAACAGACATAATATTACACATAATAAGAGCGTATTAGGAGAAATTATGAGAGGTATTGGATTTAGGAAGGGATCTAATAGCCGGTAATGGGCTTTTATTTCCTGTATTGAAACTCAGTATAGACTTTTCAAAAAAGTCTGGAATCATTGATATAATCTGGAAACCCTCATAAATTTCATATCAAATCTCAAATACATCACCTGAACGGCAAAATCAGCTATTTATTACCCATTTTGAATGTAGCCTGAAAATTAATCATAACGTATTCGATAAAGGTATGAAATACTTATATTGACAACCTTTTGAAGTGGCAAGAAATGCTGATGATCAAAAGAGTCAAGTAGAAGAAGATGAAAAAGAACTTAACCAGAGAGGCTTGTGAATGGTTTCATTATGCAATTTTTAAAACTTTTTAGATGAAAAATTTCCTTTCTTATTCTATTTTTATCTCTTTGAAGTGGTGTTATAAATAAAAAAAAATTAGTTTACTGATTAAAAGTGTTTAAATGATGATTTTACATTTCAAATGTCATTTTAAAGCTCATTCAGTTGGTATTATAAGTCAGAGACAACCTTTTTACTCCGTAACTACTAGAATAGCCTATTGAGAAGGAAATCATTCTAGTTTTAGTAGCTTAACACTTTCTTACATATTTGAATCTTCTTCATTATATTCATTTTGATTAATATTCTGTAATTTGGGAGGGTAATAATCTTCAAAGACATCCAACCATTGATTTCAAATCCTGGAAATAAACTGTGTAATATTGAACACGAAATTACCTAATTAACAAAACACTGTACTTCTTGTGGATCATAAATTTCGTTTTGCATCTCTCATCATGACGAAAACTTCCCCTTTAAAATACCAATTGCATTATTTATGTGTACTCAGGACCTTGAAAGGAATATATTCAAGTTTTTTTTGTCTGAATTCTTTCCCACCATGCCCTTTTATGCTAGGACGATACATGATGAGGCTGCATATGATGAATCCACAAGTACTGGGCATTTGAATAAAGGTACCTAGGATATTTCACAATATTCATTTTTTGATGAAAATTTGAATCATTTAATGAACAAGTGGAGCTAACATGAAAAGAAACTAACTGCTTATATACATCACATACAAGCTAATCTTCCATTTTGTCTTTTTTTCACAGTAAACATATGCCTCCACATCTATTTCTGGACTTTTCAACAATGATAAACAGATATCAAAAATGAATACAATAGATCCTGGAAATACCTGTTTTTGAATTACTGCAGATTATTAAGCTTGGTTATGTATATCTGGCCATGAGATTTGTTTTTTATTGAGTTTCATCAAACATGAGATAACATGGTCAGTATATAAAACAATTTCCCCCTGGCCTATTTGAAGTGGCATTCCAATCTTTCCCAAAGCTGAACGATCAAAATTTGAAAGTAATATTGCAAGAAAAACAATTAATTGAGCATATGGATCTTGTTGTTTATATACTGAATAATTGCGAAATATTGAATCATTTTGTATCATAAAAACTAATCCTTGACATGAAGCATAGTATTTTTGGCAAAATATATTGAATTTTTCTCCAGAAAATTTTTCTAAATTACTGGATTTATATATGTATTGTGAATGATTGAAATATGGAGCATTATGTAGTTTTTTCACAAATTATAAGTAAGAGAGCAATATTTTCTTTTATTTAAGCATCTTTTTTAACCACAAATGTATTTCTATCTCTTAAGGCAATTAATTCCTGAGTTAATTATTGAACGGTGGAAATCTTGGGCATGTTTTTTGTGTATAAGTGTCAAGAAAAATATTTCTATTAGTAGACCCAAGTAAACTGTTAATAAAATTGTTAATGAAAATTTGGGTGAGAGTTGGAAAAAAAACATGGGATTAGCTATGAAGAAACTTTGGTTTTTGTATGAGAAATCCTATGTACAATGAGTTTTGAGATTTGAAAAAAAATAAAACTAAATGTGGGAGTTTACCAAAAGAAATCTGGGATTCGGTAAATTTGAGAGCCACTAATATAAATAATCATTAAAATATTGAATATTTTTTTATTTATTTAATCTCAATTACAAATTTTCAAAAAATGATACCCGAATAATTAATATTTAGAAAATGTTTAAGATAACTGTTGATAAGAAAATATTCTTCATATGTTTCAAATAAATTGACCAATTCAATTTAATCAAATATTTAAAAACAGTTCGTTTAAAAAACTTTAATATACATATGTTTATATGAGCAGAAAATGAAATGAGGAATTTAATTAGAAAAATGATTTTTATTTTTGAATTAATTGAATTTAGTAATCATTATTATTGGAATTATTAATCTGAATTAAAATTTATTCTTTAAAAAAATTAATAAGGCTTCCGAAATATTTTGATAATTAACTGTTAAATATCATATTTAAGATATTAGGACCTTATAAGAAAAAAATTATATACTCAAATACAAGAAATTGATATCAATATTTACATATGAGTATGAAAAAAGGCAAAAATCAACATCAGTACGATCTATATTTGAGAATTGAAACCTTTATTTCATAAGTATTTAATTAAATAAATTATTTTCTTCTTTGAATTATCTTGAGAGATTTAATTTTGCCTTTAAAAATATAGTTGATATCCAAAAACGCTATGGTTTGTTCCCTTTTATATTTTTTTGAAATTTTAATTCAAAAATATTATAATTTTAATGATTTTATCTCTATTATTTAATTTTGTTTTTGTTTTTAGAAAAGAGAAACTATAATAACTGGGATATGTTTGGAAATGAATTTCTTCAAAAAAAAGACAAATTCACAAAAAATTAGAAAAATGTTTTTTGTATTTTTATCTATAAATTTTTTTTAATGGGGAAAAATAGAAAGAATGAATTAAATCTAATTCTGAAATATATTTTGAAGCTCATATAATCTTTTAAGTAACGGTGAAATGGTTTTGAATTTTAATTTAACTTTTTCCTTTTTTTAACTTATAGGTTTAGGCATTGTATTAGTTCCAATATTCAGTAATATTTAAATATTAAAGTGATGGATGAAATAATAAATTTCAGAATTTTCAGACCGAATTGAAAAAAATTCAAATTCATGATTAAGCTCAAAGCCATATTACTTGACAAAGAGTTTCATTTAAGCCTTAGTATAATGAATTGCATGATCAAAAACTGACGTGTGATGTTCAATTTTTGGCTTTTCTTTGTGATATATTTCAAAAAACCTCTTAATCTTGGAATTAATTTGGTGGGTTCTGAGCCAAAAGAATAAAAAGAAATGTAAATTCAACATCAATCGGGGCCTAATAAAGTGTAGACTTATATCAAATGGTTCATTTATCTAGCTATGAAACTTGGATAAATGAATTTGATATTGTAGAATGAGCTGTATATGATTCTCTGTTTGCTTACAATGCATTCGATTCTATTCTTTCTTAATCCTTGAACCATATTTTATGTTTTTTTGATAAAAATGGTCAGAATTCATTCTAATTTTATTCAGTTAAGCTCTATTCCATCGAATTTCCTGTTACTATGTTACTAAAACAATTGGATTCAGTCAAATAATCATTAAAATAAAATTATAGGAGCTTTAATAATATTGATGCCTTGAATGGTTGAGATATACATATAAATACTCAAAAATAATCAATCGCGAGCTTGTTTTTTTTATATCAGTAAAGCTCAAAGATATGAGAAGGAGGTCTTTTATAACTTTTATCTGAGCTCATTACTTAAACTGAAGAGACTAGTTATTCAAATAAAATCAAAAACTCATTTCTTTCAATTATTGATGAATTATCTCAAAAAATTTGTTGAATTTGATGGTTTTGACAGATGTTTAGTTTCTTTAGCTGAAATTTAAAAATAAATTGGTTAATAAAAGAATAAAATATATTCTTTCATCTGAAGAATAGTTAAGAACGCCAAAGGAAATTGTATTTTAATATTTCCACTTCAAAATCAAAGAAATCCTTGTTCCTTTTTTGCTTAATCAACAAAAGTCAAATCAATGTAAAATAACTGAAGGGTGAGTTAATTATTATCTTATTTAAGTTTTATTGAGATATTGATATTCATAAAAACAGATTTCTAGCTTTTAGATAAAGTTTTATCTTGAATTTTAACTGATTTTAAACTAGAAAAGAATTGAAAAATTGGAAAATATTGATTGAGCACAAAAATGATCATAAATTAGAGTTTTTCGTGAGGAAAATTATTTTTTTCAAATATTCAGAAATATTGATTCTTCTTGAAGGAAAAATAACCAAATTTAATTATTTTTAATTAAATTTTCATTGAATCAGAAAATCTAGCACATGTCAATTCTATAATTATAATTTTCCATTAAGATTTGATATGGGTATGTTAGATATTCAAAAAATATTTCTTTAGTTTAGAAAATATTTTTTCTATAGGGCTATGCTGAAAAGAATTTTTTATTTATAGTTAAAGCTGAAAAGGTAGTGATAACTCTTAAAAACCTATTCTTAGCTATGAAAGTTTTTCATGTTTCATATAATTTATTAATAGAAGTTTTCTTGGATTATTTGAAAAACAATTCTTTTTAGCTTGAAAACTAAATCTTTCTTATTAGGGAAAGAATTTATATTTGTTTCTATTTGAAAAACCAATAGGCTTCTATTGCTTGGGATCTTTCAAACTGTTCAAAATATTATAAGTCTGTTAGCTTTGCAAATACTATTTCTTTGAGATTGTTTGAAAAATGTACATTTGATGTAATTATCTTGAGAATTATTATATTTTTATTTTTTCCAAGGATTGGATATTTCATTTCTGTTGAATATAAAAAATAATGTTTTAAATGAAAATTAGGCCAAAGTTAGTAATATGAGTAGGTTGTGTTTTACTTTCTATGTATATATCAAAAATGAAAGGTATTGAATTGTAGCTATACAAGAAAAATTAAAACTCCACTGCTTGAAAGTTTTCAGTAGATTTTTGAATATTGATCTAGGCTTTTGTCTATTTTTTCCCATTATGAATGAAATGATTACACTTCTCTTTAAATGAAATAATGTGAAATTATTGTAGTCTGTTTTTGAATCACAAACTCATATTTTTCATATCCATTTGTTTTATTTCCTAATTTTTCTTATGATTATAAATTCTCAAAAGAGAAATAAAAATTGAAGCCAATTGGGCACTAATCTTCTCAGGATTGAAGCATTTGCATCTATTTTTGGAGGAAAGTGTGTATATGGAAATTTTATTAAAAAATCATGTCCTTTTCCTGTCCTAAAAATTTTTAAAATGTAAAATGAGGTAAAATAGTAACCTGAATATATTTGAAGGGAAAACAAACAGAAAATATTGTCTTTTTATTATAAAACAATAAGACTATAAAGATTTATTGTTTTAACAACAATAAGAATTAATTCACAAATACTCTACAAGAGATCTTCATGGCTAGAGAAGAAATTTTTTCAAGAGAAATTAAATAATAATCAATTGAGCAAAGAACAGAAAGTAAGTAATATGAAAGAAGAGTCTTTAAAATGAATATTTGAGATAAAACAGGCATAAATGTGACAAAGGCGACAGTGATAAAGAATACTTCAATTCACTTTTGGGGTGGTTGAAGATTAAAATGATCATAAATAGTCACAAAAGATGCTTATGATGGTTTTTCCATGTGGTTGAGAGCTTCTGAATCATTTGGAAAAGGAGGTTGGAATATTACTTGATTGGTTTAGAATTTTTCCGACTAATTATGAAAAGAAGAGAAAAGATGGGGCAAAGAAGATATTCTTTTATAGTTATAAATTTTCTTCCTCAAAAAGTAAAATTTACTCTAATAAGGCATGAGAAACACACTCACAACAGAAAATCTAACTATGGCATCATCAAACCCTGTTTTGGACCAAAAAATGGCTTGTGTATTAATGATTGGTTTAAAAACTCAAGAGCACATCAGAATGTGTGTAGGAGCCCTTCAATACAGCTGTAGCTGTTTTTATATATTTTGTTTTAACTTAAGGGTGGTTTTACCCTCTTGGATCCAGTTACAACTTTCTTATTTGGTATAAAAATGCCCTAATCAATTGAGTTACAAACCCTGTGATTCAATTCCAGGCCAAAATTAATGAGCTTTTGAAGAAGATTTGACATCTCATGCCTTTCAGAAAGTCATTTGGGGGAGTCTTTCACCCTTGGAGCCAATAGTCCTTTTCTATTTCCAACTTATATTTTCTTCAGTTCCTTATCATGTATTATAATTAAGATTTATCCATGTATTTCAACTGGAAAACTAAGGTGCACCATTTTAATGATTGTTTTCTCATATATAAACTCAAGTTCACTGATGTAATACATGTGCACATTTTTACATTTCAATCGACAGTACTTCAATTCCTCATAGCTACCAAACTAAACACCACACCACAATTTTAAACAAAAAATTGACGGTTAACCCCAAATGTGGTATTAGTGGAATTAAGGCTTTGATTATTTTCAGAATTTCTTATAGAAAATACTAAAACCTTAATTTAAGCTTCCTTAGAGTTTAGCTACAGAATTTTTACTCAGAGGTGACCCCATGTGAAATTTCATCAAAAATCCAATTTTTTTAATAGTTTTAATATTCTTGTTTATTTAAAAAGGTCACTTCCCAAATTATAGAATCACCATAATCAATGTAATATTGTTCAATAATAACCTTTTTTATTTTAATTCAACCACATTATTTTCATGTATTGGAATTTTTATCCAAAACTAAATTGAAAATATTTGATAGAATTGATTTATTTAACATAAATACTTGTTTAATTCAATATAAATCATAGCTTAATTAAGCTACACATTATTTGGAATCAATTACTCAACATTTGAAATAAGCTATCTATAGTCTTGATATTGAATTGAACTGTGGTCTATATTGAATCAACTTGTGCTTTATATTGAATCAACCTATTTTCTATGTTAAATAAATGTATGGTTGATTTCAAATCATCCTATTGTATCAAGAATTCTACAGTTTATTATAAATAAAAATTGCAAGAGATAAAGATAATGAGATTTGATCTAAAATGAACCAGGTTAGTGGGATTTTCTATCACATAGGTGAGGGTGATGAAGGAAGTCAGGCAATCAGTCACAATAATTTTTATCAAATTGTTTTCCAAAAATTACTTTATTTTAAATATTTTTGTTAAATTTTATTTTTTCTTCATTTTTTCAAGTAAAAGTACCCTTTTACATTTTTTATTTAAATTTTGAATTTATATGAACTAATAGTCACATTTTTATCCTAGATTTTGGTTTTTAACACTTAAAAAGAAGTAGTATTTATTTTCAATCAATAATTATAATTTGTTTGTGCTATTTGGGGTATGTGAAAATACCTCCATATCTCACATTAACTTCCTCTCAAAAAAGAAGATTAATTTTTGATATGTCTATTTCTAGTGTGTCTGAACCTGCTGAGAAATTTGTTACATTCAGGTATATCCCTTTCTGACAACCATTCATCCTCACAATTTTGATCACTTTATCTTAAAAGGTATCATCTCACCTTCTTGATACTCAGTGTTTTTTCTTTGAGAACTTTGGTACTTTGATTAGTACCAGCTTTTTCAATGGGATTTGTATACAGGTAGATTTATTCTTCAAGGGGAATCTCTCAGAATCACAAGCTTAGTAAGGCTTTATTAAGCTCACAAGAGATGTACAATTCTTTTTTCAAAGCTCATCAAACATTTCTACTTTCAAAGCATTTTCTTCATTGAGAGCTTTAATAACAAAGCTTCCTGAAAAGGAGTCTTTCAGCTTTCTTCATCCTTTGAACTAATTGAATCTGGTAGAGGATAGAGCTAGTAGGTCCCCTAATTTGAATTCTGAAGCAGCATGTGACTCTCAGAGGTATTTTCATATACCCAAAGGACCACAAAGAACTAAAATGATTTATAGTTCAAAATAATGAACTTATTTTTAAATATAAAAACAAAATTTTACTATAAATATAGAATCTAAAAGGGTAATGAAAATGTAATAATGTCAAAATTATATTTTTACTTGAAAATAAATTAAGAATAAAGCTTGATCAAAAATAAAAAAATTTAATGAAAATTATTATGAAATTTTTTCCAATAAATGAACATTTGAAAATTTATTTACCATTGGACTCCTTAGAAAAATCAGGTGAGGTTACCTCTGAGTGAAAATGCTGTAACTCAACTCTAGAAAACTCTAGCTAAGTTTTTAATAATTTCTTTATGGAAATCTGAAAATCCTCAAAAAATTGATTCATTTAACACCACATGTGATGTTAACAATCAATTTTTGTGTTAAAATGGAGGTATGGGCTGTAATTTAGAATCTATGAGGGATAAAAGTATTTTCAATTGAAATGTCAAAATTTGCACATTCATTCCATAAGTGAGCTTGAATTTAGATGTTAGTAATTAATAATTATAGTTTTTTACTATAATATTTGCACATGAGGACAAATTGAAGAAAAAATAAATTGGAAAGATTAATTTTTCAGTGAAAGGAATCTTAGCTCCAAGGGTACCAGACTCCCCCAAATTACTTTCTGAATGGTGTGGGATGTCAAACTTTACACAAATTCTCATCAAATTTGGCCTGGAATTGAGTCACAGGGCCTGTGGCTCAATTAGTGATGAGGCTTTGATACCAACCAGGGCAGTTTTAACTGTTCCTAAGAGGGTGAAACTACCCTTAAATTAAAGAAATCATAGTAAAAACAGTTTTAAATGGTTTTAAGGTCTCTTAAACACATTACTATGTGCTTAAAAGGATATAAAAAAGCTTTACTATAGAAATGGCTGGTTTAAGGGGATAAAATGGCTAAAACTGTCCCTTTTCTAGTATAAAACAGGGTTCAATTATTCCATTGCTGGATTTTCTTCTTTTAGTGTGCTTCTTGCAACTGATTAGCATCAATTTCAAAATTAAAGTAAGAGAATTGGTATTGTGGTATACCTGTACCAGTTTGAAGTAATGGACAAACTAAACTGGTAATTTTTCATTTTTTCTTTACTATTTTTGCTTCTAATTGAAAGTATTGAGCTCTTTCTCAGAGGTATATGAAGCTACAAAGCCATTCAGTTTTTTATCAAAATATTTTAATGGAGAAGTGAGCTTCACTTAGATACTATGACACCCAGCGAACCAATCCACATTGAAAAAATAATGTGTAGAAGAGGTTAGTAGACCCAGAGGAAATTTTTTTATCTTAATTTGTCTATTAATTAATTCTATTTCCAAAATTAAAATAGATGATGTGGGCAGTAAAATAAAAAAAATATTTGCTACACAATGATGGTTGTAGCTTCAATGAGGGTGCATGATCATATATGTCAGGGTAGAGTTGTAGCCAAGAAGGGCCATAGAAAAATAATAAAGGATTTTTTCCTTAATAACAAGGTATAATTGGATATTTATTTGAAAATTAGGCTTTATATCATTTTTTTGAGGAGGTAGATCTTTAATATGGAAGTAAAAATGTAGGAAAAGTGGTTAATTTGGGCTTCGGATACCATTGAAGCAAGAACAGTACATGTGTGTTGTATTTTCTGAATCCTTTGGAAAAGTCTATTTTCAAAAAATTAAGTTGAAATTATTTAAAAAAACTTAGTAATAATATTTATAATACTGATAAGGTGGGCATTGTGATGTTAGAAGGAACAAATTTAAGATTTAGGGTGTAGAGAGATGGCAAAATGGTGTGAAAGGTAAAAAAAGCCAAGGAAGAGGAAGTTAGGCAGTAGAAGTGTCACAGTAGTTTTTCAGAAGCCTCAAAGAGATATTACAGAAGTTTTGTAAAGGTTTAATGTAATAAAATTACAGCTACAGGACACCTAGTTACAGAAAAAGAAAGGATAATACAGGAATATTACAATACAGTACCCATGGAGATAAGGATTCCAGGGTTTTCAACTGATTACATAGTAAATGACTTCTTCATAAAAAAGAAATAAACTAGGATTACTAATTATGTAGATAGCGATTCCAGGATTTTCAATTGATTACATAATAAATGATATCATCAATATGAAATAAACTAGGATTACCTATAAAGGAGATAGGATTCCATAATTTTGAATTTATTACATAATCAATGACATCATAAAATACACAGCCCCAACCTATACAAAAAACAGCCCGGAAAAACCTGAGCAATTACAAGTCCCCTGTTTTTGACATGCCAATGGAGGCCCCAAAAACTATAGAAAAGGTCCCCCCTTAATTATTCTTTTCTCATGGCCTAGACAGAGGCTCATCACAAAAAAATAACTTCTTGATATTTTTTCTGAGGAAAATTCCCTCCATCCATACACATTATTGTAGTTTCTTAGGAATACTCAGTAGCTAAGCTCAGAAGTAAAGCTATCTCATCCCAATTCCCAAATTTTTCTCAGTAGTAAAGCTCAGTTGCACTGTCTGCAGGATTTATAGCTGATAGAATCTAACAGTCGGTCTAGTTAAATTCATGAACTCATCTCATTGAATATATTTGTCCCATTATTTCTCAGTAGCTATGCTCAGAAGCACTGTCCAAGTCTTTTCTATACTCAATAGTAGATAAATTCTGGTCTAAATTGATTCATAAACTAAACTCATTGACTATCCCCTTGAAATTTCTATCCCATTCCTAAATCCACTCAGTAGTCAAGGTCAATAGCACTGTATGAGTGATTCATAATTAATAGTAGTGGACAGTTGGTCTACTTTAATTCATTAACCCATCTCATTGACTAACTCCATTCTTATATTTTATCAGTAGAATTTTCTGGGTGTGTTATGAATAATAGTAGTTAAGAGTTAGTCTACCTTATCTGATGAATTCATTGCATTGAAAAATTTCTTTATTCAGTGGCCAAGAAAAGTAGTAGTTTTAACCATAGTATTTTGTGTTATCCAAATTTATAATTAAAAAATTACTAAACCCTTGAGAAGATTATAGTTTTTGTTATTATTAGCTCTCATATCATTAGAAGTGTTATAATTGAAATTGGAAATCCCCAAGGTGTTACTGTTCTCAGTAGAGGAATTTAGAAGTCTTTCCCCAAGTTTCATATCTTCATTTATTTGTGTTAAGGATTAATAAGCCATTTTTTCCATATCAAAAAAGGTCTGATAGAGTCTGTCAAATATAGTTACCTGACTAGCCAACATTAATGAAATAAATTGATTGTGAACTTAATTCAAGATAATTCAGAATTCTCAGGAAGAAGAGTTAAGATTATTCTGCCACGAAAGCAGAGAAAGGATTACAAGCTTGAGAACAAATTTAAAACGTTTTCCTTGTCATTTTCCCTTCCAGGAACTAGCTCATTTATCCCACACAAGAGAAGTTCCCATAATGGCTATAAATGAATTTCTTATCTGTCCCACTTTTATCTTCATTTTAGAACCTTTTACCTTTATAATTAATCTGAAAACTGTTAAAACACTCACTAAAAGATCCCAATCACCATTTGTCAATTTATTCAAACCTTTTAACCACATGAAAAATAATCCTCATCATTTTTACCCTTGAATCACCCCAAATGTGAATTGAAGCATCTTTAATCACTTTTAACATTGTGACTTTGTTTCAAAATTCACTGGTCACTTTTCAATGTGTTTTCTCTTTAATAATTGTTTTAGAGGCTCTGTTCTCATATTAATTGTTTGAAGCTATTTTCTCAATTAATCCCAATTGAGATTTCTTTTGAAGAAATAAGTATCTCTTCTAAAATATCATTGGTAAAACAATAGATCTTTATAATATTATTAATTAATACTAACAAAGTTAAAAACAATAAATTTGATGTGTTTTCTTTTAAAAATCCAAAAAATTATTATTTTTAATCAAATTTTCATATCCACACTCTACACATCTGTTGTTTTGTCAGCCTGTGACTCAAAACCAGAGCACAAGCATGAAATAAAAGTGCAATAAAACCAATGGTAGAGGAAAATTCCCACTACAAGTGACCTCATCCAAAGTTCTTCATAGTAGAATGTAAAAGAAACAGGAAAGTAACCTCATTCCAAATATAAACCTCCCATAACCATAGGAAAAATAATAATAGAGCTATTCCAGCTTAAAAACAGAACTGATCATAAACCTTAATTTCTACCTCACTTAAAATAAAGAGAAAGATGCAGAACCCCATCAAATGGGGGTTGAAATTGAACCTCTCAATCAGGGATATCCCATGGTACTACCCAAATTAGGATAGAATCAAAATTACAGAATTCAGAGCCAATAATAGACCAAATATTATGAATGAAATATTCACCACTTGTCTGACATGTAAGGTTTTACTTTGAAAAAACAAGTACAAATTACTAATATCTTACTTATTGTACTTTGAATGTCCTAATTGAATGAATAATAAGATTAAAATTAACTATAATAATAAAACTCTATTATAATTATGGTGTAAAATAATCTATATTTTTTGAATAAATCAAATAATATAGATTATATTGAAAGAAATAATTGAATAAGATAGATATATTAATATTTAACAATTAATATATTTATGGAAATTTATTATGGCTACCAAAAAATAATAAATGCATGAAATTTTTTTATTCAATAATAAAAAACAAGTTATAACAATAATATTACTAATATTAAAGCTATATATTAATATAAATACTATTTATGTTAATAAAGGATCATCAAAAGTAATAATAAAGAGAAAAAAATATTTTAATAAGCAAAATAACATAGTTTTAACTCTTAATATAATAATTTTGGATAAATTTATTCCTAGGAATGTAAATAAAACTTATTTAAATTGTATTTACAATAAATAATAGAGAGAATTACAAATTTAAATATTTTGATGTGGAATTAGAGATTTTTAAGAGACTTTAGCAAATGAAAACAAAAGATTGTTGTAATAAAATATAAAACAGTTATTACTATGATACAAAACTTTGGTCTTCAATAATATAAGTTTTTTATATTCAAGAATGAAGGATTTTACCTTTTATTCAATGTTTTTATTATATTTGTAGCATCTGAGGGGGAAACAGAGGAAAAAGAGATCATTTTATGGTAAAGATCCTCTGCTCTAGTAGATTTGTATTTACTTTATCCACTGTAATTGATCATTAATTTATTGGTTGGTGATGATTACATCATTATTGAACCTTTTTATCTCATTATTACATCATTTTTTAGAGTTATCACTGTAGCTCTAATTTGATGACATCATCAGCTTGGAAAAAAATTTATTTCAAGTTGTTATAGTAGCTTTAATCATGAAATACTAATATAAACCAGTTAATCTCTTATTCAACTGTTAAACGTAGGATAAGATTAGAGTTGATGATACTAAATGATCATTTTTAAGCCTAAAATTTGATCCTTAATAACCTGTAAGCTATTAGCACCACTGCTACTCAAAGAGTGAATTCTGATAAATTGGAATTTCCTCACTAAGCTTCCAAGATGATTTTATTACATCATCAAAGCTGTATTTTTGATTATTTTTCCTGTAATTCATCTTTTCTGTCAAAATTCACTATTTTGGAATCAAGCCATGATTTCATAGGGTTTTACCTTAAATATTGTGATAAAACTTAAATCATTTGTCACCTATGAGCTATTAGAATCTGAATATAAGACTTTTTTAAGCTTGGAACACTTTTAATTGAAGGTTTCAACCACTATTGCTATTTTTGCCAATATCCTCTTTTGAGTTTTAGTCTTGTTTATAGCTTGTCACATAAAGTTCATATATTTATTTTTACAGTTATTTTGTGGTAAGTTTCTTTTTGAATAAACTTTTTATCTTGTGTAATTCAAAGGTTATTAGCTAAAAACCATCAATATATGCACTGATCCTAAAAGTGCATATACCCAGGTTATCTCAGTAAGTATTGGTCTTGAAGATATGGCATAAAGATCTCATATATGTGGTTGTTGAGGGTGAATATAATGGTATAGTCTATCTCACATTTTTATTCATTGATTTCTGAGATATATGATTTCAATTCTTATTATTAAAATACGTTTTGTGACCTTTTTGGATATGTTGTAATATTTTAAAGGCTCACATGTCCTCTACAGATTTGGTGTGAGATACCTGAAGCAGGGTCTTTTTTAAAATAACAGAATGTAAGATTCCTAGTTTTACACTCCATAGCACTTTATCACCTCCACACAAAAAAGCTATTGATGATTAGAAGCTAATACAGGTTTCATCAAAACTTCAAATTCCAACTTCATTTAAGACATAAAAAAGGAGTCACCATTGATTAGAATTCATAAAGAGATACAAAATGAGTTGATTTTAGGATTTATATCTTCAAAAATGAAAAATTATGAAACTTTTAAGGATAGAAGGCACTTTATTGGAAAAAAGCCAATACTGTGGGATATGTTCCTGAAACCTTCAATAAAAGGTGTTTGATCCATGTAAAGGCTGTTTTCTTCTTCAATATCTCAAATTAAAACCAATATGGAGTACACATACACTAGCAGAATTGTGAGCCTTAGAGGTAATTTCATATACCCAAAAGACCACAAATACAAAATTAACATATAAATATAAATAAAATAAATTTATTTATATTATTAAAATAAAAATAAAAATATAAAATTATATTCAAAATAAAAACATTTTCATTACAATTTAAAAATAAAATTACATTAAATTTTGGAATTATAAAATTACATTTATACTTGAAAAAATTAAGTAAAAATGAAATTTTAACAAAATTGTAAATAAATAAATAAATTTGGAAAAAAGTTAAATAAAAATTATTATAACTTTTTATCCAATAAATAAACATATAAAAATTATTTCACCATTGGATTCCTCATAAAAAATCAGGTGGGGTCACCTCTGAGTGAAATTCTTGTAACTCAACTCTAAATAAGCTTAAATTAAGTTTTTAGTATTTTCAATACAAAAGTTGAAAATCCTCAAAACTTTAATTTAATTCACACCACATGTGGTGTTAACCATCAATTTTTGTGTTAAAATTGAGGTGTTGTGTTTAGTTTAGAAGTTATGAGGAATTGAAGTATTTTCAATTGAATTCAATTGAAATGTCAAAATGTGGGTGTATTACATAAGCTAACTTTGATTTACATATGAGGTATTAATTATTACTGTATTGTACTGTACAATTCAATTGAAATACATATGTAAATTATAAGTATAATACATGATGAGGAATTAAAGGAAAAATAAATTGAAAAGATTAAATTTGGGGGGAAAAGGAACTCCAGCTCTAAGGGGGAGCTAGACCCCCAAAATCCTTGCTGACAGGTGTGGGATGTCAAAATTAATGCAAAATTTCATTGCTTTTGGCCTGGAATTGAGTTACAGGGTCTGTGGACTCAATTGATGATGAGGTTTTGATACCAACTGGGGTAGTTTTAGCTGTTGCCAAGAGGGTAAAACTACCCTTAAGATAAAACAATCATAGTAAAAACACTTTCAACTGGTTTCTATGCCTCTGACACACGTTCTGACGTGGTTTGAAGGCTCTAGGCCTGGTATTGCTATAGTAATGGCTGATTTAAGGGTCTAAAATGGCTAAAAATGGCTTAAACTAGCCCTTTTTGGTCTAAACCAGGGTTCAATGATGCCATAATTGGCTTTTCTGTTGTAAGACTGTTTTTCACGGCTGAAAAGAGTAAATCTTACTTTTGGAGTAAGAATTGGTGGCTATAGAAGAATGTCTTCTTTGCCCCACTTTTCTCTTCATATTAGAATCTTTTCCTTTTATAATTAGTTTAAACATTGTTAAACCAATAAATAAGAGATTCCAACCACTTTTATTAAATAATTTTAAACCTTTTAACCACGTGAGTAAATAATTATAACCATTTTTTGTAACTCTTATAATCATTTTTACCCCTGAGCCACCCCAAAAGTGAATTAAAGCATCTTTCATCACTGTTAGCTTTGTCACTTTGTTTCCAAATTCACTCTGGTCACTTTTGGGTGTGTTTTCTCTTTAATATTCTTTTTGAAGACTTTTTTCTTTAATGAATTCCTTGAAGTTCTTTGCTCAATTAATTCCAATTGAAATTGCTCTTGAAGAAATTACTTTTGTAGCCTTAAAATACCTCTTGTAGAGTATTTTTTGGATAAATTTTTATTGTCGGTAAAAAAACAAATCTTTATAATATTATTGTTTTATACTAATAAAGTTATAAACAATAAAATTGGCGTGTTTTCTCTTAAAAATATCATTCTTTACTATTTTTAATTGATTTTTACCTTATACAAATTTTGAGGACAGGAAAAGTACTTGATTTTTAATCAAAGTTTCATATCCACACCTTACATTTGGGGGCCCAGCCGTGATATTTTACCTGTGACATATTTTCTTTACTCTTTTTAAATGTTTTTTCTTATATTGAAAAATTTAAAAACATATAAAAAATACTTATAATTGAAAAAAACCCATAAAAAATAATTTTTTTCATATTATAAGTGAGGCTTATATTTTTATTTCTTTTTTGAAATATCCTTTTTTTTACTGAATTAATTGGCTTTTTGATTAATTTTAGTGTCCGACAACGTGGTAAGACAAGAAAACATTGAAACAGCCTCAACAGTAACCAGCATTATCCCTGCCAGTACTGTTAATTCTGATCATAATAGTACTGTTATTGTGACTCAAAATAACCAACCTGAACCAATATCTTCTGAATTGATTAACTTGGACATAAGTAATACCCTTCAGAAAGCTAAGAATTTGGCCAATAGTAAGTTTTTTGACGTAAAAATACTATTTTAAGCCTTTTCAAACCATTATTATGCCTTCAACCAGGTCAGGAGCCAGCTACAACCCCTCAAGCAGCTCCCAAAAAGGTAATAGACGTGATTATGGCAGAGGCCAATCAGGTACAGAAGAAAAAGGGTCAGTTGATGACTTCCAAACAGCTAAAATGGGTCATTCTGAAGCTGATAATACTATTTTACCTTCAAAAAGAGCTGACACCGCCACAACAAGCCTCTGTGGACATATACAAAGCCAGCCACAGTGCATACAACAATGCACTTCAATTCAAGGAGTACCAGATCCTTGCAGACCTGTGGAAGAATTGCATGAATTCTTACCTGACAGTAAGAAAATTCCTGGGCCATCCCAACACTTGCAAATTGCTCAATGGATGGCATCCATTGATGGAGAAGAAAAACATGATGCTGTTGACACTAGAATGGAGGAAAAACAACCCTCCACCACCCAAACCAGTGCCAAAAACAGCCCCAGTGGCCAGCACCAGCAATTCCAACGTGAAAGAACAGCCACAAGTTCCAAACAAGGGCAAAGGGAAGGCACCAGCCCCAAAACCTTACAGCGAGGGCTACAGAATCCCAAAGATTCAGCAGGATGCCATGGAAAATGTATTTCAGATGGCCAGAACCATGATGGAATTACAGAAGAAGGAGGAAGCCAGATTAAGATTCCAGAAATGATTTCCGATATATTTGATTCCATCCCAGAGTTGTATGATGCTATAAATGACGTGAAAAAACATCTTTCTGATAAAAATGAAACTATTTGTAACAACATTAAAACAAACAACCTGAGTCTGTGCCAAATTAATGAAACACTTATGTGTTTTGAAAAAGTTTCAAGAACAATTAAAAATTCCAATAATGATAATTCTTCTAGCAATAAAATAAATGAACAATCTGCCATTATTAAAGAATTAACAGATAAATATTCTAAATTCAATATTGATGACATAATTGAAACATGAATTAGACAAGCCATAAATATTATCAAAACAGATAACAAGAAAGTCCTTGATGACATTTCAAATTCATTTACTGAAGTAAAGACATATACCATTGCCTTGAAAAAGTGTTTTGATGCTTCACAAGAAGAAGTATCAAAATTATCAATGAAATTGAATCAAGTCACTGCTGATGATACAAGACAGACAGAGTTATGGCAAGAACTGACACATAAGGAAGACATGTATAAAGTTGAAGTAATAAATTTAATACAAAGCTTCCAACATGAATACAGAAATTCCCAAAGGTGTAGCAACAGTAAAATGAATGACATTGAACAAATACTGAACACCTTACCAAGAATGTCTACCCCTCTAAATCAAAATGAAGGCACAAGAATTCCAATTCCACAAGTATTGGATCCTGATAATTCACAATTAAAAAATGAATTATCCACTTCTTTTCATAACTTGGAACCATCAATGGGCCAAGCACTCTTGAAAGAAGTTCCAAAACTTAAAGAATGGCCTCACTTCAGTGGTGAAGGAGAGTATGACCATATGGAATTCATTAGAGGTATTGACATGATCAAAGAGGATTTTGAATTACCAGAAAGATTGGTAACAGCCAGGTTTAACACCTTGTTTACCAGATCAGCTCACAGATGGTACATCAAAATAAGACAAGCACATGGACACCAGAGTTGGACTTGGTGGAAACCCCAAATCATCAACAAATGGGCAAATGATGCTTGGAGGTTTAAAGTTGAAACAGCCTTTGAATATGCCAAATTTAATGCTGATAAAGACAAAGCTTTACCATGGTTTTGCCAACAAAAGGACAGATTAACAGCATTATATCCTGACATGCTAGAATTTATGATCCATAGAAAAATTCTGAGACAATGTGGAGGTGACTTAGAGCATGCTGTCAAAAGCAGGACTACTGAACAATCTTCAGCAGAGGATATTATAAATATACTAGAAGAAGTAACCACCAGAACCAAAATTGGTTCTAGTAGGGTGAATCTCAAAACAAGGTTTAATACACCTTGGAAAGATTCTGTGGACAAAAACCCCAACGAAAATTCTAGTAATATTAAGTATAAATCTGCAGATACAGTCAGAAAGTGCCATATTTGCCAAAGCACCACCCATTTAGCCAATACATGTCCAAAAAGGGGGAAAATCAATGAAATTGACATTGAAAAGGAACCAGATGTTGAAAAAGAGGACATAATTGAAGACAATTCAGATGATAAGTCATCCATATTTTCTGAATCTTCAAAAGTTATAGAAAATATCAATGCCACTTTTGAAATCATGGAATCTTATTCCCACTTGCCACAATTGAGCAATGGTCAAGTTGATTTATCAAAAGTTCAAAATGCACAACTTATGAAGACAAAACCAAACAGAGGAAAAGGTTATACAGCTGGTAACTCCTGTATAACAGAAGTGGTAATTGACAACAAGCCCACCAAACTTTTGCTTGACCCAGGAGCCTTCTGCTCTTGTGTTGGAAAATCTTTTATTAAGACTTGTGTACCAAATTTTGAAGACCAATTGTTACCAATTGATGTTATAAAATTCAACAGTGCAAGTAATCCAATGAAAGCATTCGGAATCTTTGAGACCAATTTCATCTTCCCACATATAAATGGGAATTTAAGAATCACAGTTGAATTTGTTGTTATTGAAAATTGCTTTAGTACCCATTTTATATTGGGAAATGACTATTTAAGCATGTATGGGATAGATGTGCATAATAAAAAAGACAGATACTTTACTTTTGGAGACAATAAGCACCAAAAATTTGCCTTTTTACCATTTAAAAGACAAATTACAGTAAACAAAGTATCACCAGTCAACTTAGAGTTAGAGAAATTCAAGTCTGAACAGTTAAATGAGGCTCAAATAAGCCTTCATCTGACTGATAAACAAGAAAATGAACTTTCTTCCCTTTTGTATGACCACAGAGGAGCATTTGCTACAGACAAAGAACCTCTAGGAGCAATTATTGGTCATGAAGTTGACATCATTCTTAACATTGAAAGACCTTATCCACCACTCTTAAGAAGACCTGCTTATCCAGCAAGTCCAAAATCAAGAGAAGCTCTAGAAATTCATATCAAAGAACTTCTGACCTTGGTGTAATAAGAAAAGTAGGCCACAATGAAGAAGTAGAAATAACTACACCAGTCATAGTGGCGTGGAATAATGCAAAATCCAGAATGGTTGGGGAATTCAGAGCTCTGAACACTTACACTGTTCCAGACAGATACCCAATACCAAAAATCCAAATTGCCCTTACTCAAATATCTCAAGCAGTGTATATAACCACTATGGATGCCCTTAAAGGATTCTACCAAAATGTGGTGACACCAAGAGCAAGAAAATACTTGAGAATTATTGTTCATTGTGGAGTGTATGAATACTTGAGGATGCCCTTTGGTATCAAAAATGCACCTTCACACTTCCAAAGAATGATGAATGAAATCTTCCCTGAAGAACTCTCAGAGGGATGGTTAATCATTTACATTGATGACATTATTTTCTGTTCCAAGACTTGGGAGGAGCACATGTACAGATTGTCCAGAGTTTTGACAAAAATTCAATCAGTTAACATGAAAATCTCCTTGAAGAAATGCCATTTTGGATTCAAAGAACTAAAGGCACTAGGACATGTTGTATCTGGTTTATCCCTTGGAATTGACAAAAACAAAGTTGCAGCAGTATTGCTAAAACCCATGCCTCAGAACAAAAAGGAAATTCAGTCATTCTTAGGTTTCGCAGGATATTACAGGCAACACATTAAAGATTTTGCATCCATAGCAAGACCACTTTATAAATTGTGTGACAAAGACACAGTATTTGAAATGACTGTTGACAGCGTCAAAGCTTTTGAGTCTCTAAGAGAAGCATTGACCAATGCTCCACTCCCACTGATGCCAGACTTTAAATTGCCTTTCAAACTGTATATTGATGCATCAGGGGATGGACTAGGTGCTGCACTTCACCAAGTTCAGATCATAAATGATAAACCTGTAGAAGGACCCATATGTTTCATATCCAGGCAAATCAAACCAACTGAAGCCAGATATGGAGCAAGTCAGATGGAATGTCTATGCTTTGTCTGGGCCTTGGAGAAATTGAACTACTTCTTAGAGGGATGTGCTTTTGAGGTGATAACAGATTGTACAGCTGTCAAATCACTTTTGAACATGAAAACACCCAACAGACATATGCTCAGATGGCAAATAGCCATACAAGAATACAGAGGCAATATGACTATTGTTCATAAGGATGGGAATATTCATAAGAAAGCAGATGCACTAAGAAGATGGCAATTACCAAATAATATTGATAATCCTGCTTATGTGCCAGAAGAAGCTTCACCACAAATTCCAATAGAAGGAATAAGTGTTACAGACTTGAACACCACCTTCTTTGAAGAAGTCAGAAGTAGTTACACTCAAGATAAGAATTGTAGCATCTTATGCCAATTACTTAACAAAGACTGTAAAGACAGCTCTCTAATACATGCCTTGGATGAAGTATGGAGAAAATCTTATGATGAAGGAAGATTTCACCTACTGGATGGTATAATTTACCACAGAACCAAGCACACATGTGTCATGACAGTTGTAGACAGGTCATTAATCACTCTTGTACTGAAAGAATGCCATTGTAAGGTTTGTCTATGAAACTCTTGATAATAGTAACAATATCAAGAGTACTATGACTGTCCTCAGTAGAAAAATATAATATAATAAAATATTATAACCACAAATTTAAATATAATTATTAGAAATAATTATATATAAAAAAAATAAATTTAATTATTATTATAATAATATAATAATAAAAAAATACAATAATTATAATAAATTATAATTATTCTATTATTGTTATAGTCACTGACAGTTATAACAATAAGAAGTGTAAAGGTCTTAATGAGACAATTACACTTGGAAAATATAAATATTTAACCACTTATAAATAGTATAAATATTATTTATAAAAGAATTAAAACACACACTGTGCAGAAATAATTCTTATAGAGAAAATTCTATATATAAAAAAACTAATACTAGACAAAAAAAATATAGAATTTTTAGAGAAAACTTACTTATAAGGTTTATTTAATATAATAAGTCAAACAACAACAGTTATAATATTAAATAATAGTTATAAGTTAAAAACACGTCAAAAATCAATAAATTCAAAGATAAAACAGCTTTTTATAATATAAATTATGATTAAAGAGTTTTTGAGAGGAATTTGTGGATTTTAAAAGATATTTAAGAAGATAATTTTATATAATAAAATATATTATTGGTAATTACAACAATAATCTGAATTCTATGACTTCAATTCTTTAATTTCAATAAATAAAGAATAAAAATAACTTAAGAATTACTTTTAATAATAAGATTGTTATATTTAATAAAACTTTACCTGTTTAAATGTCTAATATGATTGGATTGATTATGAATGATGGACAAAAACAGTGATGAAAAGACTCTTTTTATGTCTTCAGAGCAGCTCTCATGATTCACGATGGATGTAGAGGGCGTGCTCAGGTCAAAACTGAAAAAGCATGCTTAAAAATAAATTTCTTAACCTAAGGCAACTTATTTTTACTTCCAAATTAAAGTTACCAGTGTTATTCTTAACTCCATGTAACTTTAATCCTCATTTAAAATAATTATTTTAAGTTTTTAATATAAATAAACTTATTTATAATAAAGTTCATCACATGAACAACTTAAATATAGAGTTTCAAGTAGAAATCTCTTAAACTCAATTTTTAATTAATTTTTAAAGAAATCATAAATTTCTTTGAGTTTAATTAAAAGAGTAAATTTCCAGGCTAATTACCCAGGAAATTTATTTATAAAAGATACTTAAAATTTAATTTATATATTGATAATATTAAATTCTAAGTTGTGTGAAATTTTCAAGCAAATCCATTAAGAATTGGATTTTTAATGAATTTTTGAAGTTATTGCTATTTTTCTACGTAAAATAGCAAAACACACTAAACCTTAAGTTTTGATAAGGTTTTAATGCTTGAAACTTTAAAGTTTTAAGCTTATTTAAGTTTTTTAAGCTTAATTAAGCTCTGACAGTTCTTAAAACCTTGATTTCAAGCCTGCATATTGGGATTTACCCTTTGGCAGCTTGAAATTCCTGTCCAAATTGGGATAAAACCAGTTTAAACCTTAAGGTTGGATCAAAGTCTAATCTTGAAGTTTAAATAAGGTTGAAAATCCTCCAATACAGGTGGAAAACCTTAATTGAATCCTTGCAGATCCAAAAAGTTGGGTACCCCAGCTCTATTTGGTCTTTTTCCTTTGCCCCACCTTTCTGCGTGGATTTTGCCCTTTTATTTATTTAAAGCCATACTATGGCCTTAAACCCTTTTAAATTGAGCTCACGCAGGATTTACATTCTGTATGGCAAATCCTTAGCCAATTCAGTAAATGTACACCACACCTCAATTTTAACTAAAATTTTGGTAAGTTTTCATAAACCTTATGCAACTTTAAAGTTAAGCTTAATTAAGCTTAAATTTAACAATTTTAAAAAATGTTAAAAAAGTTACATTGGTCCTGTGAGATTCTTAAATCTTCCAATAACATAAAAAATAAGTGGTTTTGGGTATAACACCCTATGGGTGTACCCTAGGTTATTTTTGGTGTAGAATCCAAAAATGACATAATATTTATAACTTTGTTTATCCAAAAAAAAGTTATACTTATTTTTTATTATTTTTTATTTTAAATTCAACTAAAAAGTCTGTTTAAGAAAAAATTAACTGTTTATAAAATCATTTGTGGCCTTATGGGTATGTCATACATACCTCACAGGCTCACAGCCATGATAGTCCCTTTTCAGGACATCTGTCTGAAGACAGAACAAGAGAGAAAGTAAAGACCTGCATATGGTGGCCAATGTGGCAGAAAGATGTTTCAGAGTATTGCAAAACCTGTGACAGATGCCAAAAGGCAAATAAATCCACTGGCAAGAGACTTGGAAATATGATAAAAATCCAAGAACCAAACAGACCTTGGGAAATTGTCCATATGGATTGGGTAACTGGCCTACCACCAGGAGGTGATATAAGCTATAATGCTTGCCTAGCAATTGTGGACAGATTCAGTAAAACTCCAATCTTTTTACCATGTCACAAGGATGATACAGCCATGGATACAGCTCTTCTGATATGGAATAGAGTAGTGTCATGGACTGCGATATTTACAAATATCATCAGTGATAGATATCCCAAATTCACTTCAGCACTATGGACAAATCTTCACCAATTATTTGGCACTAAACTGTCTTTCTCTACAGCCTACCACCCACAAACTGATGGCCTGGCTGAAAGGATGATCCAAACCTTAGAGGACATGGTGAGAAGATTTTGTGCATATGGCCTTGAATTCAAATATTGTGATGGATTTACCCATGATTGGTGTAATCTTTTGCCAGCACTAGAATTAGCATATAAAACATAAATCCATGCCAGTACCAATCAGACTCCTGCTATTCTAGAAAAAGCATGGAACCCCAAGTTACCCCAAGATTTCTTGAGGAAAGACTTAATTGAAATACATCCCACAGCTGCTAGCTTCAAAGGAATGCTAGACAAAGCTAGAAAGCATGCATTAAGGTGCATGGAGGACTCTTTTGCATATGCTAAAGACAAATGGGATAAATCACATGCAACTACAGATTTCAAAGTGGGGGACCTAGTTCTTGTATCCACCACTAACTTCAATAACATCAAAGGATTTAAAAAGCTGAAAGACTCCTTTGCAGGACCTTTTGTGATTAAGGCCCTCCATGGAGAAAATGCTGTTGAAGTAGAGTTATCTGAAGAACTTAGCAATAAGCATCCTACATTTCCAGTGAGCTTGATAAAGCCATATAACTCTAGTGATGCTGAGAAATTTCCCTTGAGGAATAAGATTCCCCAAGTTATACCTCCTATTGAGACATCTGGTACTAAGAAAATTACCAAAGTTCTTAAAGAAAGGAAATAAAGAACCAAAAAGGTAAGAGAATACCTTGTTAGGTACAGTGACCCAACTTGTGAAGATGAATGGTTAGAAGAAAAAGATATAGCAGAATCTACCAAACTCCTCAGGAGATTCAGACACACTAGAAACACCAACATTACAAAGTAATATTATTTTTTAGGGGGAGGGAATGTGAGCCTTAGAGGTAATTTCATATACCCAAAAGACCACAAATACAAAATTAACATATAAATATAAATAAAATAAATTTATTTATATTATTAAAATAAAAAGAAAAATCTAAATATAAAATTATATTAAAAATAAAAACATTTTCATTACAATTTAAAAATAAAATTACATTAAATTTTGGAATTATAAAATTACATTTATACTTCAAAAAATTAAGTAAAAACGAAATTTTAACAAAATTGTAAATAAATAAATAAATTTGGAAAAAATTTAAATAAAAATTATCATAACTTTTTATCCAATAAATAAACATATAAAAATTATTTCACCATTGGATTCCTCATAAAAAATCAGGTGGGGTCACCTCTGAGTGAAATTCTTGTAACTCAACTCTAAATAAGCTTAAATTAAGTTTTTAGTATTTTCAATACAAAAGTTGAAAATCCTCAAAACTTTAATTTAATTCAGACCACATGTGGTGTTAACCATCAATTTTTGTGTTAAAATTGAGGTGTTGTGTTTAGTTTAGAGGTTATGAGGAATTGAAGTATTTTCAATTGAATCCAATTGAAATGTCAAAATGTGCGCGTGTATTACATAAGTGAACTTTGATTTACATATGAGGTATCAATTATTACTGTATTTTACTGTACAATTCAATTGAAATACATATGTAAATTATAAGTATAATACATGATGAGGAATTAAAGGAAAAATAAATTGGAAAGATTAAATTTGGGGGGGAAAAGGAACTCCAGCTCTAAGGGGGAGCTAGACCCCCAAAATCCTTGCTGACAGGCGTGGGATGTCAAAATTCATGCAAAAGTTCATCACTTTTGGCCTGGAATTGAGTTACAGGGTCTGTGGACTCAATTGATGATGAGGTTTTGATACCAACTGGGGTAGTTTTAGCTGTTGCCAAGAGGGTAAAACACCCTTAAGATAAAAAAATCATAGTAAAAACAGTTTTAACTGGTTTCTACGCCTCTGACACACGTTCTGACGTGTTTTGAAGGCTCTAGGCCTGGTATTGCTATAGTAATGGCTGATTTAAGGGTCTAAAATGGCTAAAAATGGCTTAAACTAGCCCTTTTTGGTCTAAACCAGGGTTCAATTATGCCATAATTGGCTTTTCTGTTGTCAGACTGTTTTTCACGACTGAAAAGAGTAAATTTTACTTTTGGAGTAAGAATTGGTGGCTATAAAAGAATGTGTTCTTTGCCCCACTTTTCTCTTCATGTTAGAATCTTTTCCTTTTATAATTAGTTTAAACATTGTTAAACCAATCAATAAGAGATTCAAACCACCTTTATTAAATCATTCTAAACCTTTTAACCACGTGAAAAAATAATTATAATCATTTTTACCCCTGAACCACCCCAAAAGTGAATTAAAGCATCTTTCATCACTGTTAACTTTGTCACTTTGTTTCCAAATTCACTCTGGTCACTTTTGGGCGTGTTTTCTCTTTAATATTCTTTTTGAAGACTTTGTTCTTTAATTCATTGCTTGCAGTTCTTTGCTCAATTAATTCCAATTGAAATTGCTCTTGAAGAAATTTCTTTTGTAGCCTTAAAATATCTCTTGTAGAGTATTTTTTGGATACATTTTTATTGTTGGTAAAACAATAGATCTTTATAATATTATTGTTTTATACTAATAAAGTTATAAACAATAAAATTGGCGTGTTTTCTCTTCAAAATAATATTCTTTACTATTTTTAATTGATTTTTACCTTATACAAATTTTGAGGACAGGAAAAGTACTTGATTTTTAATCAAAGTTTCATATCCACACCTTACAAGAATTCTATGCATCTGGCCTGTCTGAACACATCCGTGAGGTGTCTGGATAAAAATCCTCACCCTGTATTCGGGAAAGGTGGCCAGATGTGGTTTAAAAGTGACATCTGAAACCAATACATGGTATACATGGCTGTGTAAACTACAAGCCAACCCTTGGGAGTAAAGGTTCTTCACTCCCTCTATGTGGCAGGGACTGCAGGTCCCTCCATCCCCTTTTCAGGATAAAAAGGCAGCTTCCTCTGCCCCAAAGAGGAAGCCCCATCCTGATCTTACATTCCTACATAGAACAATTTTCTACAGAGAATTATGCTCTTTGAGAATAATAAGTTACAGCTATAATTATTAATTATTATAGTTATCATTATAATTAGTCAATTGATAATAACTGCATCCCGGGCTTTCAGAAGCACTCACCACCATTATAGCTCTATATTAAACCCCAAAATTGTTTAAATCAATATTTTTGTACTCTTATATGTTTCAAATTCATATTCAAAGCTTTGAAATTCTATTTTATAGCTTCATCATAGAATAAGCCTGAGGAGTTTGGGGGCCTTGCCATGTTTTTGAAATTAATTTTTGGACATTTTTGGTGCAAAGATGAGTAATTTTTCTGTTTTTTACCATGTTTTATTCTTTTTGGAATGAAAACATAGCATACATCTAATAAAAATTATAGCTATATTAGATATTATATACTATTATTTTTCCAGTGGTATATAACCATATAACACTGTTTTTTCTCATTTTTGGCATGGTACAGTTAAAATTTAACTTCCAGTCTTTTTTAATTATTTTTTTGGTACATGAATACAAAAGAATTGAGTTATTTTTGTAATCACAAAAATAAACCCTTTAATATAAAGAAAATCTTCATATTTGTGGTTGAATTAATTGATAGTGCTGATTTTTTCACAAAGAACCACTATTTTAAGATTTGTTTTGTTAATTACAAAAAAATCTTCAAAATTGTGACATATAGTAGTATCTGAAACATCTGGAAAACAGAATTATTTACATGAAAGCTGGTTTCAAAAAATAACTGTCATAATAGAAGGATACAATAGACCCATATATTGTATCAGAGGCCATTCCTTCATTAGCAGAAGAATTATAAGAAGTCAAAACTGCCTGTAATTTTTGGCTATGAAACTCTTGATAATAGTAGAAACTATCAAGAGTACTATGACTGTCCTCAGTAGAAAATATAATATAATTAAATATCATAATCACAAACTTCTATAATGATTAAAAATGATTACAATAAAAAAAAGAAATTTTATTATTATTAAATAATTTAATAATAAGAAGAACTCTTAATAATTTTAATGAATTATAATTATTCTATCATTGTTATAGTCACTGACAATTATAAAAATGAGAAGTGTAAAGCTCTTAATGAGACAATTACACATGGAAAATAATAATATTTATCCACTTATAAATAATATAAATGATCACACACACTATGCAGAGATAATTCCTTTAGAGAATTCTATATGAAAAAACTAATAATAGATGGAAAATATAGATATTTAGAGAAAACTCACTTATAATATTTATTTAAGACAGCAAGTAAAACAACAACAGTTATTATATTAAATAATGATTATGAGTTCAAAACACACCAAAAATTGATATTTCAACACGTAAAACAACCTTTTATGATGAAAAATATTATTAAAGAGTTTTTAAGAGGAATTCGTGCATTTTAAAAGATATTTAAGACAATAGTTTTATATAATCAAATGTATTGTAGGTGATTAAAGCAATAATATGAATTCTATGATTTCAATTCTTCAATTTTAAATTTCATAAAGAATAAAATAACTTGAAATTACTTTAATGATAATATCTTATATTTAATAAAACTTCAACTGTTTAAATGTCTATTATGTTTGGAATGAATAATTGTTTATTGGAAGAAACAGTGAATTTTAGGCTCTCTTTATGCCTTAAGAGCATCTCTCATGATTCATGATTTATATAGAGGGTGTGCTCAGATGAAAACTGAAAAAAATTCTTAAAAACAAGGGTCTTCACTTGAGGTAACCTTTTTCTAATTCCAATTTAAAGCTAACAGTGTTATTCTTAACTACAAGTAGGTTTAATCCTCTTTTGGATTAATTATTTTGAGTTCATATTTGAATTAAGTTTATTTAAATTGAATTGCATCACATGAAAAATTTAAAAATAGAGTTTCAAGAAAAAATCTTATAAACTCAATTTTTGATTAATTTTGAAAGAAATGTTAATTTTCTTTAAGTATAATTAAAAGAGTAAATTCCCAGGCTAATTAGCCATAAAAAGTGTTTATAAAAAAAGAATAAGAATTTGATTTATACAAAAATAAAATAAATCTGGAAGCTGTGTGAAATTTACAAGCAAATCCATCAAGAATTGGATTTTGAATGAATTTTTGAGGTTTTTGCTATTTTTCCACATAAAATAGCAATACACACCAAACCTTCACTTTTGATAAGGTTTTAATGCTTTTAGATTTAGAGTTTTAACCTTATTTAAGCTTTAAAAGCTCTTAAAAACTTTATTTAAGGCTTGCATATTGGTATTTACCCTTTGTCAGCTTGAAATTCCTGTTCAAATTGGGATAAAACCAGTTCAAAACTTAATTTTGGATCATAGTCTAATCTTAAAGCTTAAATAAGGTTTAAAGTCCTCCAATAAAGGTGGAAAGCCTTAATTGAATCCTTGCAGATGAAAAAAGTTGGTTACCCCAGCTCTGTTTGGTCTTTTTCCTTTGTCCCACCTTTCTGTGTGTATTTTACCCCTTTATTTATTTAAAGCCATATTATTGCCTTAAACCCATTTAAATTGAGCTCACGCAGGATTTACATTCTGTATGGAGAATCCTTAGCCAATTCAGTAAATATACACAACACCTCAATTTCAACTGAATTTTTGGTAAGCTTTCATAAACTTGATGCAACTTTAAATCTGAGATTATTGAAGCTTAAATTAAAAAATTTGAAAAAATGTCAAAAAATTTCATATTTTACTGTGATATTCTTAAATCTTCTAATAAAATAAGAAATAACCCTTTTTGGGTATAAAACTCTATGGGTCTAACCTATGTTATTGTTGGAGTAGAATCCAAAAATGACATAATAATTATAAATTTGTTTATCCAAAAAGATTTATACTTCTTTTTTGTCAATTTTTATTTTAAATCCTATTCATAAGTCTGTTCCTTACTAAATCAACTGTGTATAAAGTTATATGTGGCCTTATGGGTATGTCATACATACCTCACAGGCTCACACCCTTGTTTATGGTGTGAGAAAGTTTCATACCACTAGAAGCCAAGTCACAATGCCATCTACCAGTGGCAACCTCAGGAACAGACCACATGCAGATAGAAATTGGCAAGAGGAACATTGAATCCCCCATAACAGCCAAGAAGTGGACACCAATATCCACTCAGAGGACTAGAAAGCCACACCTTTCTGCCTCAGTCCAAGACAAACCAACTTTGGTAGCTTGTAAAGGGGAAATTTCCATTATTCAACCTTATGTAGCTTTTGAAGGTTAATTTCCAAAATAAGTGCAACACAAGTGTGAGCCTCAATTTATATTTGATATACCCAAATAGGCAGAAATTAACATTAAAACAAATTCTGAACTGTGCATAACTGATAAGACATGCATATATCCAAAATATATCATTTTTTAGTTGAGAAAAGATAGAATACTTCTTTGTAAGCTCGTAAATCTATGTATTTGACACAAAATTTCACCTAGGGTAGCTCCATGGAGTGAATCAGCTTCAATTAACTATATGAGGTGGTAATATGAAAAATACTTTGATACCACATAAAACAATTGTGAAAATTTGTGTTTTTCTCAATTTCATACCTAAATGATGGGAATGCAAAAAATAACATGCTAAATATACACTGATAATAGTTCTATGCATGCTTTTGAATTTAATATTACAGTATTCTTACATACAGCTTTGATACACCCATAGTGGATATCAGTCTTGAAGCCTGAATTACTATTTTTGGACATGAAAATAGCTAAGGGGGACAAAATACATTGAAGAGAGCCAGGGTACCCAGCTTTTGAGACCTCTGAAGTTTATATCCATGGCTGATCATAGCCCAGTTAGTATACTAAAGCCTTTTTGGGGACTTTGTTACCAAGTTAAATTCCCATCAAATCATAAGTAAATAGCAAATAAGCTGTGATTTTGACATTACAAGAAGGTAATGAGGAACTATGACTCCTTTAACAATGTTGATTAATATTTTTTTTATTTAGAAACCTTAAAAGAGTAATTAAAACCCTTTTTGGACTATTATCCATGCATTTACCTCATGGCAACCAGCTATTACTGTGATATTTGCAATTCTAGGTAGAAATAAGGTAAAAACTTCAAAAATTCATTAAAATACAATTCTTGAAGAATAATACTACAAACCTCACGACCAACAGAGAAATTAATAATCCATATAAAAACCAAAAATAACTATGACTTCATAATTTAAATTAAAACTTTTACTTAAAGTCCATTTTTGATAATTCCATATGAAACACTGAATGTTCAAAAATTCACACAAAATTCAAGCAGTGATCAAATCTCCAAAGAAATCTAAAACTTTGAGAAATTAATAATTCTTTTTAAATTAAAGAAGATTTACAATTGTTGCTCCCCTATTGCTTAACCATAAATGGGTTGGTAGTCACATAAAATGACTTAGTTAAGTAATTATGATAAGTGTATGTGTCAACAGGTGATGAAACCAATTATCCAAAGAGGATTTATGATTTTTGACTGATTTATTTTTCAGTTTTCTCCATGGAATGCCTATGTGAGCTGTTATTTCCTTAAAGAGGCCTTTTCTTCCTGTTTTTTCAAAATAATTTTATTATTCAATCATGCTATTAGTACCAACAAGCAATTATTATTTAATCCTTTTCTTAAGTGTTATAATGGTTTCATAATCAATCAGCAAGATATTAAATCATAGAAAAATACTATTCAAAATAGTATCTAACTGTTATAGTCTGTTTTGGGCCTTTAAGTCCACAACTAATCCATCAAATCACTCTACAAATTCTTATCAAGGCATTATTGGAGTATTGGTGGTTGTTTTCAATTAATTCTTAGAGCTTTTTGCTAGAAATAGTTTATTTAAAGAATCATCTTTATAATTAATCTTGCAAAAGATAATCATACATTAAAAAAGTTTTATATCATTTTAATAAGATGTTTTCCTATCAATACTTCTTCTAATTGATTCTAGTATAAAATTACTGCTTACTGTTATAATCACTATTAGTGTATAGAAAGTAAAAGAAATAATTAAGTAGTAAATTATTTAATTGTGGTAATAATGAATTTATCCAGTATATTTCATAAGACCATTCATAGTACGCTTGGTCCATATTGATATTGACAAGAGTTTCATAGACACATCTTAAAACAAGTTTGTACAAAGCACAGTAAAAGGTAGATAGCCTAAGGAAAAAACACTTTTGAGTTCTTTCCACTACTAATATTATGTTCCCTGTACATCTCAGGAACCAGCCAGAAGACAGATAAGGACTTTTAAGAACCAGAAGACCACAGTTTGAACACCATGGTGAATGGAAAGACCCAAAGGGAAATAATGCTCACCCTGCCATTCACTTTAAAATTCAACAGGCACCTCAAACCAGAGGATCGAATGGATATGAATCAATTTTTGCAGAGCCACCAACTCCTCAAAAGCCTGTTCCAATGGAGCATGGAAAACAAGATGTTTGACCTAGCATCAAACTCGGAAGAACTTGGAAAAAGCTTCTGGAATATATGGCTCAAAGAGATATCCTTTGAAGACCTCATGGAAATCACCAAAGGCCAGAATACTAACAATAAATTGAGACCTTTGGGAAAAGAGAAGCCAGGATAAGGTAAAATCATGCCACTATACAAGCTATAGAAGAGAAAGGGCACCAGATAGAGAATCTTCTTATTCCTTAATGCTCACAAGGAGTTGTAAATAAGCACAGCTCCCCAGAGGCTTAAAACCACTCAGAATCCAACTAATAAGTGGAAAGGATTTACCATTCTACGCAATCCCAGGTAGTTTAAAGGAGAAGGAAACTATCAAAGGGAAGGAACAAGGCTTCCTTAAGCCAGATGCAGAAAGAGGCACACCCCATGATCCACAACTTTTTGGAATTAGTTAGAAAAGCTCACAAGAGCCAGAAGGAGCTTTAAATACCCCTGATAGAATCAGTAGTCCCACTATTAGAAATGAAATCCCCCATCAGAATGAGCACAGTGTTTTAACCCCTGAGAGTTCCATAGGTAGCAATTCCTTATGGTTTGAAATATACTGATTTGCACAGAATACTCAGAAAGAGCTTGATAAACTCCCATATTATATCTCCAGGTTACAAGAGGTAAGCACCTTACAAACCAAAACCATCCAAATTATCCAAGAGGGCCATAATAAACTATGTAAAGCCTAAGAGGAGACCAACAAAAGACTAAGCCAAGTTATAGAGGAGCAACATTCCTCCAAAAGGGACATAGGATGTATATACCAACAAGTGGAATATCTGGATAAAGACATGAAAAAACTTTTGAATGTCTTCCAAGATGTAGAACAAAAATCACAGGGTAATGTTTCAGAGAACCTAACTAAAAACCCTAAACAGGATTACATTAAAATAAATGCCCAACTGGAGATTAACCAAATATCCCCATAAAAATAGCAGGGTGAGGAAAACATGACTTACTCAGAGAAGGAAGCACTGAAACATCTTCCAGAAGCCACAATATGGCCAAATTTCTCATTTTTAGGAGAATAAGATCACATGGAACTGATTTATTCTATTGATGGACTCTTAGTTAATGTCCAAGTCAGCCAGACTACTGGATTACAGGTAGAGTGAATTCATCTTTGAGAGGCCATGCTAGTATATGGTAAACTTAAATTAAAGAAATCCATGGCAGAAGAAACTGGCCATTGTGTAGAATTAAAATAATCCAGAAGTACAGTAATGGTACATGGATATGGAAAAATACTATGTCATTTGAAAACAATAGGTAATGTGGAACTCCCTTTAGTTTGGGATTGGATAAGGCAGTAATTGAGAGGAAAATCACAGGTAAAAAGATTTGAATTACTGAAATAATTCTGTAATCAAGGATTCTAAGGTGTTTCAGCTTCCCCTCTGAATATACTAAAAAATCTCCCTACATAGCTCACAAATTGATTTTTAAGACTGTGGCTTTACAACTAAATACTTTTCAGCAATACTTATCAGAAATAATCAGTAATAAATCTCATGATAATAGTAAATAATATTTTGAATAAAACAACTGAAATATAAATTTGTAGGTGGATACCTTCAATTTTTATACCCCATATACTAGTACAGTTTGATTTATTTTTTTCAATATAAGAAAATGATAATTGGGTAAATAAATAGTAGAAATAATATTTCTGAGTAGTAGTTTGATTTTTTTTGTTTTATTTGAGGTATTTTTTAATGGATCATATTTTGGTTTGAGAATATATAATAATAGTAGCTATATATTATTATTGTCATAATGGATAACTAGTTGTAATTTATCCTAATATTGATACATTATAGCTATACTATTGAAGATAATAATAGTGATAGCCAAGAAGTGACTAAATATATAAGACTAAGAATAGTGCTAGAGATGTTAGCACCACCTTAAGCTAAAGAAATACTGGTGAAGGTTGATAAATATGTTACTACTTATGATAGTAGAAATGTATGATAACAGGGATGAAAATAAACAATAATGATTACTAATACTAACAGTTATAAGCTACTAGTATGTATTGTGTTTTTAATTTTATAATAATAATAAAATATATTCTCTTATAGTGAGAAGAGTATAATATAAATACTTTGAGACTGTTAAATATGATCATTCTACTAATATATGAACTTATAATATAAGCAGACCTACTGTTAACTACAGCTAATTATGAATCACTTTTAGCATTGTATAATATGAATAATGATAACTTCTATATTAGCCTACTAGTAAGGGGTAAATAATTATTCTCCTTCTTGGTATATAATTAATTTCATGGGGAAAAAATGAGAAAATGCAAGTGAGGGGGCTCCTTTTATTTTGTGAGAATTACACACGGGATCTCCATATAAAACTCTACTTTTTTCCCTTTAGAAGAATTTTTTGATGGTTATTTTGTGAATGGTGTCATGTGACTGAGCTATTTTCACCATTTGTTTGTCAAAAATCAAGGTTGATATTATTTTTCTGGTGTACATTTTAATAAAAATACCAGATGACTTCTCCTTCAAATTCTTTGAGGCAGCTTGCACAGCCTTGATGGATTAATTCTGGTGACTACTACAGTGAATTAGTCAGATTTTACAGCCTCGAGATATTAATTCTGGTAGGTAAAATTGAGGATGGTGTCATATGAATGAGATATTTCACCATTTTTTGTAAGATTATGTAGTTCAAGGTGATAATTCTATGTAATGTGGCAATAGCTTTTGAAGTTGTAATATACGATTACTGTAATTTCTGTTTAACTTAGTGTATTTCCCTTTCATGGAGCTATTTGAATTTTGACTCATTTTGAATTGATTATTCTGTGGCTGTGTCATATACAGATATCATGAAGGTGCATTGCATAAACCTTCTCTGGATGCGTTTATTGATATTCTATTTAAAGTTCTTAGTGGAGTTTCCATGAATAAATCTGACTTTGATGCTGTCAGATAATCCTTGTGTTATATAAACTTTATTTTTTGATTATTTCAAGTCTATCAATGTAATCTTCCTGATGCATTTAGGGTGGATATAAGGCTAAAAGGCTACTTTGTGAATTTAATGTTGTGTTTTCTGTATGTATTGAGCTGTATGATTTATTCTGCAAAGCTTGTATGGAACTTATTTTTCTATAAACTCATAAGACTTGATTCCTATATTATTCATTTAAATATGGAAATATGTTTTTTATTCCTATTCTGAATTCCAAAGTCTTCCTTTCATCCATAATATTTTCGCTATTACTGTGTTTGTGTGATTTTAATAATGTATTCTGAGTGGTGAATTTCTGAATTAGTCATTTAACTTGTGATTTTCCAGATTTTAATTTACAAAAGCTTCCTGAAGCTAGGCCAAAATTTATGGAATACTGCAGTAAATAGTAGACAAATATTCATATGGGTGGTGTTTGAAACATTCTAAAAAGATTCAAAGTAATTAACCCTGAAATGAATTCTCCAATGGGGTTTAAGAAGCTCCTGAATAAATTACCTGTAGAGCTGGAGCATGCAGTCCAATTCAGATGAAACAAAGACTGTACTCTTGATTAAGTTTCCAATATCTTACAAGATGTGAGTAAAAGGACAAATATTGGGAAATAATCCTCCTACAGTAGTAATAGCTTCGAAGAAAAACAATATTTTAGGCATTATAGCAAGGAAAAAAAGAGAGAATTATAGAAGAACCAAAGAAAAATAACTCTTTCAATCATTATGAATCTCAAGGCCACCACTCTAATAAACTTTGAAAGGCAAAGAAAAATATCTATCCCATTGAGGATGTCCCAGGGACAGAACCTCAAACAGATCATTCTGACTCTGATATCATGAGAAATTCCCTTAGAGAGGATTATGAGGAAAAACAGGTCCCAATAGAAGAACATCTGGTGGAGTAGAAAAGGGAACCCAATATAGAAATCCAGGAAATACAGCTATAAGCAGGTCTGCCACAAGAGACCAGTAACAAGAACTTGTGCAAACACACTCAGGATTCACAGACACTCCTAGTAACACCCAACAAAGGCATGGCATACATCCATGACACAGCTACCAAGATCAAAGTTTGTATTGATAATGCTCAGCACTCTTTGATAACTGACAGTGGAGCACATTTTTCAATAGTATCCAAACATTTTTTGGAAATAAATTATTCCAGCAGGTGAAACAAACTGCTTCCTACCAAGTAAAAGAATTTCAAGAGTCCATCAGGTAAGATGAGCTCTATATATACTATTATCAAAGATATAATAATACCCCACAGAAAAGGCGGCATCAGACTCAACCCAGAGTTTGGAGTTCTTTAAAGATTCCACAGCCAAGGATTCATTCTGGGAACATACTAATGGAGGATGGATTTAGTAGATATTTATAATAGTAAAAACAGACACATTACCATAGGACATATATCAGATATCTAATCAGTACCCTCTTGAAGAAATTCTTAATGAATTAGAATAGGGACACTATTCCTCTAACCTTGCAAGTATAAAGAAGCTCAATTTACTGAAAATGTTGATAAAGAACAGACCAGCCTCTGCCATGGGGGAAGAACCCTTAGGGAAAATCATAAGCCATGATATTTAATTATATCTAGATGTGGAAAGACCTTATCCACCTATTCTTAAAAGACCTCCATATCCAGCCAGCCTAGAAAATAGGATGTACTTTGAAAACCACATCTGTCAGCCTGTGACTCAAAACCAGACCACAAGCGTGACAGCAAAATACCATAAACCAATGGTAAAGCCAAGATACTACCAAAACATGGAGCTGAGCCAAATCAGCTCAAAAGGTATCAAAAGGAAGAGGAAACTCACCTCTTTCCAAATATACAAGTCCCATTATCATAGGAAAAATAATAACAAAGTTGTTCCTCCTCAATGTTGTTGCTGAGCATAAACCTTAATTTTCACCTCTCATCTGAAATCCAGAGGAAGAGGCTTGACCCCATCAAATGGGTATTTGAATTGAAGCTAAAAGTCAGGGCTATCCAATGATCCTTTCCAAATTGAGCCAACACCAAAATTACAGAAGCTATGGCCAAAATAATTCCTAATAAGAGTGAACAAAATATTTACCTCACATCTAACTTTTACAATTTTCATATGAGATACTCAAAGTGGGGTTTTTTTGGAAGGAGAAAAATCAGGGCTATCTGATGGTGCCATCCATTTCCCCATAGCTCAGCTATAAAAAAAGTTATTAATCAAACTAGTTCCATACAGGTCTGCAGAAAAATACATATGTGGATAATAAAATTGAATATGGTATAGCTTTGCCATATCTAATGATACCCATACCAAATGAGGTGTAATTGTATAGATTTAATCCAGGGTGACTCAATGAACAAACATTGAGCTCAATATCTCAAAAACTGACAAAGCTATGGAAGTTTTAAGGTTAAAATCCCACAGTTTGGCCAATACACCTTTACTGTGAGATACTTTCCCATATCTTTGATTATGAGGTGTCAAACAGACAAAGAAGCATGTTTATACTTCAATACCTCATAGTTAATTCAATATTGGGGTCCCACACAGGTTATGTACAGAATTATGTGTGTCATACACGTCAGAAGAGGGCTGTGTGGTCCCCATATGAAATTCTTCACACTGTATTGGTGAAAACTGCCCATATGTGGTTTCAAAACCACATCTGATCCCAATACAGAGTATATAGGAATTGTGAAAACCACAAGCCAGTACCCTTAAGTGAAAACCTCTTCACTTACTCTAGGCAGATGGTATAGAGGGCCATTCCACCCCATTTTAGGATAAAAGGAGGCCATTTCTGCACCAGAAAAGGTTTCCTCATCCTGCTCTTGAGTTCCTATGTAGTAAAACTTTCCAAAAACGCTAATACTCTTGGAAATTAATCAGGTTTACTTCTAATATTAAGTATTGTAGTAGTTATTATTGTAACCCAACAGATAATTATTGCACCCAGGGCTTTCAGCAGTGCTCACCACCACTAAAGTCCTTTAGTAAATCCCTGAAATACTATTCTAAAACCTTTTTTAATCAATTTTATCTGTTTCGAAGTCACAGTTAGAGTTGTGTATACTATTTTATTTACTCTATCATAGACTCAGCCTGACAACATCAATTAACTGCTAGAGATGGATTTGATCAACAAAATTTGGCTGAATGAAACTGTGAAAATTACCATACCAGTCCTTATCACCTGGAATGATGGAAGAGCTAGATTTTGTGGAGATTTGCAAGCACTGAATAACTATACCAAAGTAAACAGGTACCCCATACCCAGGCTACCTCATGCTTTGGATAAACTGTAAAAAACCAAAAAAATTACCAAAATGAATTGTATGAAGGGCTATTTTCAATATGTGGTTATAAAAAACTCTATGAAGCTACTAAGAATTATATGCCACATGGATACATATGAGTACCAAAGGATTTGCTTTGGAATCAAAAATGCACCAGACCACTTCCAAAAAATGATGGACACCATGTTTCAAGAAAAATATAGGAAACCTGGATGGTAGTATACATAGATCATATCATCATTTTCCGGAGACCTGGGAAGACCATGTGAAATACATAGACACAGTCCTAATTAAATGTGTAAGGTTTGACTATGAGGCAATAAGTAAATATCACCAATATACTACTTACTGTACTCTGGATTTCCCTATAATAATAATTCATAGGATTAAAAATAATCATAATAACAAATAGTTATTATAGTTAAGGAGTAAAAAGTTTTATATTATTTAAATAAGTAAAATAATGAAATAAAAATAAATATATTGATATATAATGATCAATAAGTTCAAATCAATTTATTATTGCTATACACAAATAATAAATGAATGAAGAATTTTTTTTAAGAATAAAAAACAATTAATAACAATAATATTACTAATATTAAAGCTATATATTAATATAACTACTCTTTATATTCATAATAGAATTATTTAAAAATAATAATAAAGGAAAAATATCATAATAAAAGAAAAATACCTACTCTTGACACTTAATATAATGATTTTGAACAAATTAATGCCTAACAAAATAAATACAGCTAACTTAAATTGTATTTACAAATAAAAAATTAAGATATTACAAATAATCTTGATTTTATGTGGAATGGGAGATTTTTAGAGAGAAATCAACAAAGCAAAATAATGTAATCACATAAAAAAATTATTATTAAAATACAGATGTACTTGAGGATTTGAATATATAATTGTTTTATATAAAAAGAATAAAGATTTTACCTTTGGTTTTAATAATTTAATGTTTTTATTGCATCTGAGGCGGAAATAGAGGAAGAGCTCTAGTTATATTAAGATCCTCCCTCCTAGAGTTTAAAAGGCTTCTAGTGGAATTTTAATGATTGTATCCACTGGAAATGATTGGTATTTTAAGGTTTAGTGATTATTAAATCATAATTAAATCATCTTATTGCATTATTATGCCATTATTTAGAGTTATCACTATAAGTCTAGGTTTGCTGACATAATAGGCTTGGAAGAAGCCTAAGCTTTGTAAATTCTCTTATTATTCATCCTAATATAGCATTATTCACCGTTTTTATCACCTATATGACTGTTAAGCTTAGAATAAGATTACAGTGAGTGATCATAACTGCTCAATTCCAAGCTTAAGCTTTGATCATTAATACCTTTGGAGTTATACATGCTACAGCCATTCAGAGAGTGAATTCTGATAGCTTGAAGCTTCATTGATGAATTTTCAAGAGCATTTTATTACATTATTAAAACTCTGTTTTGGATGATTTTTCTTGTAACTCATCTTTTCTGTCAAAATTTACTATTTCAAACTTCAAACCATGATTTCAAGGGGTTTTACCTTAAATATAGTAGCAATAATTACATCATTCTTCACATATGAGCTATTAGAATCTGAATATCCACCTTTTTTTAATTTTGGACCACTTTCACAACAAAGTGGTCAACAGATATAACAGTTTTGTTCAGTAAACCCTTACAAGCTATAACCTTGGTTATAGCTTTTCAAATGAAGTTTATATCTGTATTTTTAAATTAATTAAATGTTAAATTTTTTTTTTGTTCAACTATCTCAATTTATTTTTCAAGAGGTCTGAGCTGAAAGCCATGAATATATGTGCTGATCATAAAAGTGCATATATTCAGGTTATTTCTTTAAGTATTGACTTTACAAATATGAAACAAAACATTCATATGTGTATTTTTGCATTGAGAATCCAATAGTGCAGCTTATACCATATATTGGCTTATTGAGTCTTGAGATAATCAACAATTCATACTTTTTTATGGTTCTTTTACTTATTACACAGTAATTATGGTCATTACAGATATGCCATGAACATTTTATATGTGTATTGTTTTATGAGGAATACAATGGTGCCACTTATTTGAAATTTTTCTTCATTCAATTATGAGATAATCAATATTTTATGCCTTTTTATGGAATTTTCATCTATTTTAAGGTAATAATTTTAATTCTTATTATTATAATCAATATTGTAAATTTGTTTTGTGACATTTTTGAGTATGTGGTAATATCTCAAACGCTCACAAAATACACACCTGTCAACTGGAATATGTCACTGAAGAAGTGAAAATTTGGCCAAAAAAAATTAATAGAACTGAAATAAGAAGTTGCAGGTCAAATCTTGGCCATAGATCAGAATAAAGTAGCAGCAGTACTTCTCTGAGACTGCAACTCAAAACAGAGTACAAGAATTACATCAAAATACCATAAAGAAATGGTAGAGAAATGATTCCCACTGAAGGTGACCTGAGCAAAAAAGGCTCACAGAGGGAATGAAAATAAGGATTGAAGTCACCTCTTTGCAAAGATACAACTCCCATAACCATAGCATAAGTAATGGAAACATTATTACAGCTCAATGCAATAACTGAGAATAAATCTTAATTTTAACCTTTAATCTAAACTCAGGAGAAAGAGGCAGAATCCCATAAAATTGGTGTTCAAATTAAAGATCTCAAGCAGGGATATCTGATTGTACTACTCAAATTTAAATAGCATCAAAACTAAAGAAGTTATGGCAAAATCACCCAAATAAGGCTGAAAAAATATTCACCTCTCATATAACTTCTACTTTTTGAGTGCGAGATACCTAAAGTGGTGTCTTTTTTGGAAGTGCACAACTAGGGATTTCAAACGGTGCCATTAATTCCCTTATAGCCCATCTATAGTAAAAGCTTTGGAGCAGACAGTTTCAATACAGGACTCATAACTAATCCACAAATTGATCAGTGGATTTGGAATTGGTATAATGTTTCCATAATTGATACTAGCTATGGAAAATGAGTAATCATTGTGTAGAAATGATCAAGGGCTACAAAATGAGCCACTTTTGAGCTTTATATCTTGAAAAATGACAAATATATTCAGGTTTCAAGATTATAGTACCACACTAGTCAATATGGGAGCTTACTGTAGGACAGCTGTCCATATAATTGAACTAAATGCTGTTTATTCTTTGATTTCTCATAACCTGACCAATAATATTCATACAGTAATGTTATTTACTTCTCCCGACACAAAAAAAGCACCAGAATACACCTGCAAGCTCCATTGGTGAAATATTTTACCCTGGATAGGGTAAAAGTGACAACTTGTGGTTTCAAAACCACATTTTAACACAATACTGGTCTTTATTTAGTTTATGGATCTGCAAACCAGCCCAGAGTGATGAAATGTTTCACTCTGTGGTCATGTGAAGAGGTAAGCAACCTCCCACTACCCCAGAAAAAGATAAAAGGGGCCTTTTCCTTACCAAAAGGCAAATCCATCATCCTTTTCATAGTACTCTTACATGGTATTTCTTGTTAAAGAAGTGGTACCCTTAAAATATAACAGGTATAATTATAGTCATTAATTATTGTAGGTTTTATTATTGTGAACAAAGAGGTAAACACCACACCCAGGGCTATCAATAGCACTCAACATCACTGAAGTTATTATTATGGCCATTTTAAACATCTTATCATTAATTTGAGATCATTATTTTTGTGTCAATATCAGATTTATATCTTTCTATTATTATTTCAAAGCTATTACATAGAGCTACCCTGACAACTGCAAAGTCCAGTCTGAAAGAGAATTAAAGTGATGCAATCCCTTGTAGTATTTTACAGCCACTAAAAAAATCATGTCAGAAACCTTTCACACATAGTTAGTAGTTTCCAACCTTGACTGAGGGACGATAAGGATAATATGTTTTTTCTTATAGATTATCTCCTATACCACATAGGATAGAGTACCAGTTCCCTCTTCGTAATTGACAGAGAGTATATTACACTCTTTCTTCAAGAATTCCATGATTAACATATATGTGACACATTAGTTAAGACCAAACCATAGAAAGGGTAGCAAGCACAGCTTGGTGACCTCAGTTGGAAAAAAAACTGAGTGAGTACATCAACACATGTTACAGATTTTAAAAGGCAAATAGAAAACATGGGAAGAGATATGGGCTAATCCAGCACAACGAGGAGCCAATAAACCCATGGGAGATAATCAACATAGACTGGGTAACTGGACTTGTCCTGGGTGGCAAAGAGTACTACAATTCCTGTTTAGTTGGTGTAGGAAGATTCAGAAAGAGCATTACATGCCTACCATGTTATAAGGAGGATACAGCCATTGACAAAGCCATGATATTTTGGGATAACATTATAGCACCCTTTTTAGTTCCCAAGATAATGATAAGCTCCAGAGACTCCAAATTCACTTCAGAACATTGGACAAGTTTCTATGACATTCTTGGCAAAATGCTTGGATTCTCTACAGCCTACCATTCACATAAAAATGGCCTAGCTGAAAGGATGATCCAAACAATGGAGGACATTATAAGGAGGTTTTGTGAATATTTCATGGAGTATAAATATCGTGAAGGGTAAATGTATGAATTGGTTACACTCTTACCGGGTATACAACTGGCTTAAAGTACCAGCTAGCACTCAATCATAGGGAAATAGCTATCTCTAATACAGAAAGGGTGGAGCCCCTTTATAACAGTTGATCACTTGAAAAATCCTCTTGTAATCCACCCCAGAGTAAAAGGCATGTGACACGGTAGCAAGATGCATAGCTTAATAAAAGGAATACAAAAAGAAGAGATATGAAAATAGTCCCAGAGAACCTTACTTCAAGGAAGGTGACCAGGCTCTATTATCTAGTCTAAACTTCAATGACCTCAAAGTCCCTAAGAAAACTAGAGACTCATTTGTAGGACCCTTCACTATCTTATAGCTTTACCATATACTCAACCCAACACTTTGGCATATGCAATTAAATTGTCCATGCATATTACTGAGTTATACCTAGCTGTTACAAGCATTCCCTTGAATCTAGCAGCTGTGGGATGTATTCAAGCCAAATATTTCCTGAAAGAATCATGTTTTGATTTAAAATTCCATCCTTTTTATAGAATATCAGGAGCTGTCTTGTTACTGTAATGAACAGATGCTTCATATGCTATCTCAGTGAAGGTAGAGAGGTACTTTAATCATGGGTTAATCCATCACAATATTTAAATTATAAGCCATATTCACAAACCCTTCCAACCATTTCCTCAAAGGTTGTTATCATTCTTTCAGATAAGCCATCAATTTGCAGGTTTTAGCCTTTATAAAAGGAAAGTTTGGTCCCAAAAAGTTGATGAATATTTGTCCATAGTTCTGAAGCTAATTTGGGATCTCTATCACCAATAGGCTTGGTAAGTGTAACAGTCCATCAAACTAATCTATTTCATGTTAGAAGGGCTATATCCATGGCTTTATCCTCTTTGCGACATGGTAAAAAGATTGTAGTCTTAATGAAGAAGTCCACAATCACGAAGAAGGATTCATAACCTCTTTCAAATCTAAGTGGAAGTCCGGTAACCCAATCCATATGGACTATTTTCCAAGTGCTGATGGGCTCTTGAATCTTTATCATGTTTCAAAGTATTTCAACAGTAGATGTATTGATTTTATGACATCTGTCACACATTTTTCAGTATTCTGCAACATCTTTCTGCCACATTGGCTACCATATGTAGGTCTTAGCCTTTTCACTTTCTCTATCTTCAGGAAGGTATACTGAGAAGGGACTGTAAGTAAATTTGTTTCATAAAGGTTTAATGAATTACCTATGTACAGCTCTCTTAACATAGGCCTGCTTTGTTCTGTGGTATAGTATCCCCTCAAATAGGTGGAATTTTCCTTCATCATAAGAGCTCTTCCATATTTTATCTAAGTAATATATCAAGGGAGAATATTTATAGTATTAAGAGATTAGCTGGAATAAAATTCTAAAATTCCTTTCCTGAGTAAAGCTTCTCCTTAATTCTTCAAAGAAGGTAGTGTTTAGGTCTGTAACACTAGCTCCTTCTGTTGGTGTATTTTGAGAATATTCCTGTACCACATAAGCAGTATTTTGAATATCATTTGGTAATGGCCATCTACTCAATAACTATTCATTTTTGTGAATATTTTCATCTTTGTGTAAAATGGTCAGATTTCCTCCATATTATTGTATGGCTATTTTCAATATAAGTATATTTATGTTGGATTTATTCATGCTCAGAAGTGATTTTACAGAAGTAAGATCTGTTATTAATTCAAAAACCCATCCTTCAAGGAAATAATTCATTCTTCACATGGCCTAAAAACTCCATCAACATTGCATTTGACCTGCTTAATATATGGCTTCCTGTGGTTCTATTTTCTTAGATATAAGACATGTGTGCTATTACACAGGTTTTCATTAATTATTTGAACACATGGCAGTGAAGCACCCAGCCCATCTCCTGATTAATCAATATAAATCTTGAACTTTTGCTTTAAATATGGAATTTTTAGTAGTGGGGCAGTGGTCAAATCTTATCTTAGGAATTCAAAATATTTTACTCTTTTAACTGTCATTGGAACCACTGTATTTTTTTCACACAGTTTACAAAAAGGTCCTGAAATTTCTTTTAAATATTGAATATGCTGTCTGTAATAGCAAAAAAAACTAGATATGATTTATTTCAGTTTTCTGATGTATTGTTTTCAACAAGACTTATGAAACTTTATTTTTGTCTATTCTGGGTGACAGAACAGATACTAAATGTCCTTATGTGTTTAGGTCATTGAAGCCAAAGTGTAATTTCTTTGAAAAAAAGTGATTTTCAATCATTGGATCTTTTTTAAATCTCTAGATAATCTGGTCATGTGTTATTCCCAGGTCTTGGAACAAAAAATAATTTCATCAATGTATATGATGAGCCCTCCTTCTGAAAGCTCCTCAGAACAATAAATGATAATTTCCAAATATTCTAAGGTTTGACTATGAAAAAATATTTAAAAATTTCCGATTTTTTACTTATTGTAGTCTTAATGTCTTTATTAACTTAAAAACATAAGATAAAAGATAATTATAATCATAAATAATGATTATGATTATGGTGTAAAATATATATATTATTAAATAAATATAACAATATATTTAATATATTAAAAAGATCAATATAACAAAATAAATATCAATATATGATAATGGATATATTTATGGCACTTTATTATTGTACAAAAAAATAAGAAAGGCGTAATAAATAGGCTTTTAATAGTGAAAACAGTTATAACAATAATATTATTAATATTAAAGTTATGAATTATTATGAATACTATTTATATTACTTTAAGAATTATTAAAAACAATAATAAAGAGAAATTAACCTACTTTTAACACTTAATATAATAATTTTGAATAATTTCACAACAAAAAATATAAATAAAGCTTATTTAAATTGTATTTAAAATGAGAATTAAAAGAAATTACAAATATTCTTGTTTTTACATGGAATGAGAGATTGTTGGAGAAATTTAAGAAAAATAATTGAGAATTGATATAATCACATAAGAATTTATTATTATAATGAATATGAATTTGATTAATTGAATATATAATAGCTTTATATAGAAAGAAGAAAGATTTTACCTTTGTCTTTAATAAACCAATGCTTTTGTTGTGTCTGAGGGGGAAATGGAGTAAAAGAAGATGGATTTATAGTAAATTCCTCTCTCCTGAAGTGTGACAGGCCTCTAGAAGATGTTAACTGATGGTATCCACTGGAATTGATCAGTATTTTAAGGTTTAGTGATGATTAAACTATAATTAAACCATCTTATCTCATTATTACTCCATTATTTAGAGTTATCACTATAACTCTAAGTTTAATGACATCATAGGGTTGGAATAAGCCCAAATTTTGTGTATATTATTAGTATTAATAGTAATATAATAGTATACCAGCTTTATCACTTATATGATTGTTAAACTTAAAATAAGATTACAGTGAGTGATCATAAATGATCAATTTTAAGCTTAAGCTTTGATCATGAATAACTTTCAAGTTATACATGCCACAGACATTCAGAGATTCAATTATGATGGCATGGAAATCTATTATAAAACTTTCAAGAGAGTTTCATTATATCATTAACGTTATATTTTTGATTATGTTTCTTGTAAATCATCTTTTCTGTCCAAATTTACTATTTTACACTTCAAAACATGATTTCAGGAGGTTTTACCTTGAATATAGTGATAAAAAATACATCATCCTTTACGTATGAGATTTTAGAGCCTAAATATCCAATTAGTTTTAAGCTTGGACCATTTTCACAACAAGGTGGTCAACAGCTATAGCAATTTTATTCAATAAACCCTTAGAAGTTATAACCTTGTTATAGATTTTCAAATAAATGTCATATATTTCTTTTTAAAGTAATTACATGAATTTTTTTTTTGTTTCAACTCTTTATCATGTGTAATTCATGAGATATAAGCTGAAAACCATAAATATACACACTGGTCATTAAAGTCCATATACTCAGGTTATTTCCTTAAGGATTGACTTTACAGATGTTACATAAGAATTTCATATGTGCAGTTTTGCATTTAGATTAAGATTGTGCAATTTATTTCACATTTTATTTTGTTTGTTTCTGAGATATACAATAATTTATGCCTTTTTATGGCATTTTCACTTATTACAAAGTAAGTATTATCTTTAGAGATATGAAATACCAATGTTATATGTGCATTGTACTCTGGGGAATCTAATTTTATAATTTATTTTTAATCATTATTCATTAGATTCTGAGGAAATCAATAATTTATGCCTATTTTAGGCATTTTTACCAATTTTAAGATAATATTTTTAATTCTTATTATTAGAGTAATTATTATCAGGTTATTTTGTGACCTTCTTGGATATGCGGTCATATTACAAAGGCTCACAAATATTTTCTTGCTCTTGGTGTCAAAACATCTAGTCAAATCCCTTCAAGGCATCCATAGTTGTAAGGTTTGTCTATGAAACTCTTGATAATAGTAGCAAAATCAAGAGTACTATGACTGCCCTCAGTAGAAATATATAATATAACAAAATATTATAACCACAAATTTAAATATAATTATTAAAAATAATTATATAAAAAAATAAGTTTAATTATTATTATAAAAATATAATAATAATTATTATTATTATTCTATTATTGTTATAGTCACTGACAGTTATAACAATAAGAAGTGTAAAGCTCTTAATGAGACAATTACACGTGGAAATATGAATATTAACCACTTACAAATAATATAAATATTATTTATAAAAGAATTATAATACACAATGTGCAGAAAGAATTCTTATAGAATAAAAACTCTATATATAAAAACTAATACTAGATAAAAAAAGATATAGAATTTTAGAGAAAACTTACTTATAGTATTTATTTAATAAAACAAGTCAAACAACAACAGTTATTATATTAAATAATAATTATAAGTTGAAAACACGCCAAAAATCAATAATTTTAAAGATAAAACAACCATTTATAATAAAAATTAAGATTAAAGAGTTTTTAAGAGGAATTTGTGGATTTTGAAAGATATTTAAGATGATTAATTTTATATAATAAAATATATTATTGGTGATTACAACAATAATCTGAATTCTATGATTTCAATTCTTTAATTTTAATGAATAAAGAATAAAATAACTTAAGAATTACTTCAATAATAATATTTTATATTTAATAAACCTTTACCTGTTTAAATTTCTAATATGATTCGATTGATAATTAATGATGGACAAAAACAGTGATGAAAAGAATCTTTTTATGTTGTCAGAGCAGCTCTCATGATTCATAATGAATATAGAGGGCGTGCTCAGGTCAAAACTGAAAAACCATACTTAAAAACAAAGTTCTTAACTTAAGGCAACTTGTTTTTAATTCCAATTTAAAGTTACCAGTGTTATTCTTAACTCCATGTAGCTTTAAACCTCATTTAAAAGAATTACTTTAAGTTTTCAATATAAATAAACTTATTTATATTAAAGTTCATCACATGAAAAACTTAAAAATAGAGTTTCAAGCAGAAATCTCTTAAACTCAATTTTTAATTAAATTTTAAAGAAATCATAATTTTCTTTGAGCTTAATTAAAAGAGTAAATTTCCAGGCTAATTACCCAAGAAATTTATTTATAAAAGATACTTAGAATTTAATTTATATGTAGATAATATTAAATTCTAAGCTGTGTGAAGTGTTCAAGCAAATCCATTAAGAATTGGATTTTCAATGAATTTTTGAAGTTATTGCTATTTTTCCACATAAAATAGCAATACACATCAAACCTTAGCTTTTGATAAGGTTTTAATGCTTTTAAATTTAAAGTTTTAAGCTTATTTAAGGTTTTTAAGCTTGATTAAGCTTTGACAGTTCTTAAAACCTTGATTTCAAGCCTTCATATTGGGATTTACCCTTTGGCAGTTTGAAATTCCTGTCCAAATTGGGATAAAACCAGTTTAAACCTTAAGGTTGGATCAAAGTCTAATCTTAAAGTTTAAATAAGGTTGAAAATCCTCCAATACAGGTGGAAAACCTTAATTGAATCATTGCAGATCCAAAAAGTTGGGTACCCCAGCTCTATTAGGTCTTTTTCCTTTGTCCCACCTTTCTGCGTGGATTTTGCCCTTTTATTTATTTAAAGCCATACTATGGCCTTAAACCCTTTTAAATTGAGCTCACGCAGGATTTACATTCTGTATGGCAAATCCTTAGCCAATTCAGTAAATATACACCACACCTCAATTTTAACTAAAATTTTGGTAAGTTTGCATTAACCTTATGTAACTTTAAATTTAAGCTTATTCAAGCTTAAATTTAACAATTTAAGCTTATTCAAGCTTAAATTTAACAATTTAAAAAAATGTTAAACAAGTTACATTAGTACTGTGAGATTCTTAAATCTTCTAATAACACAAGAAATAAGTGTTTTTGGGTATAACACCTTATGGATGTAGCCTAGGTCATTTTTGGTGTAAAATCCAAAAATGACATAATATTTATAACTTTGTTTATCCAAAAAAAAGTTATACTTATTTTTTGTTATTTTTGATTTTAATTTCAACTAAAAAGTCTGTTTAAGACAAAATTAACTGTTTATAAAATCATTTGTGGCCTTATGGGTATGTTATACATACCTCACAGGCTCACATTCCCTACCACCTAAAAAAAGTCGTACCACATTTTTTCTTTTGTAGTTTTACCCCCAAGTTTTTGGGGGGGGGGTATAATCCACTGTCCAACCTCTCTACTTATTCTTTTAAGTATGTAAAGCACACAATTCAAAGTTTTCATTGAGAAATTGGTCTTCTCTCGTGTCTGAATCTTCTGAGAAACCTTCGGGAATCAGGTATTTTGCTTTCTACAATCCATTCATCTTCATGTTGTGGATTTTTATACCTGACTAAGTATTCTCTTTCATTATTTCCCCTAAGTCTTCTTTCTTTCAAGACTTTTAGTACCTTTTTCTCTGCACTTTGATCTAGTGGGGGTATTTCTAAGGGTGTCCCATTTCTTAAAGGAAATAATTCCTTATCACTTGAAGAGTAATGCTTTACTAGACTGACAGGGAAAGTTGGATGTTTATTTTCCAGTTCTCCTGACAGTTCTACTTGTACTGCATTTGTCCCATGAAGGGCTTTAATAATAAAAAGTCCTGCAAAGGAATCTTTCAATTTCTTTGGACCTTTAATATTATTAAAGCTCAAGGTTGAAACTAGTATTAAGTCCCCTACTTTGACTTCTGGGGTTTTATGACTTTTATCCCATTTCTTCTTAGCATATTCAAAGGCATCATTCATGCTTTGATTTGCATGATGTCTCACTTTATCAAGTAATAGCTTAAAGCTTGAAGCAGTTGGATGAATGTCAACCAGATCTTTCTTCAAAGTATCAAATGGAAGTTTGGGGTTCCATCCTTTTTCCAACATTGCAGGGGTCTTGCCTGTTGAACAATGGATGGAGGTCTTGTAGGCTAATTCCAATGCTGGTATAAGAGTACACCAATCATGGGTAAAGCCATCAGAATCTTTAAACTCCAGGCCATAAGTACAAAATCTTCTGATCGTGTCCTCAAGGGTTTGAATCATTCTTTCTGCCAGCCCATCTGTTTGTGGATGGTATGCTGTTGAGAATGATAATTTTGTACCCAAAAGCTTATGTAAATTAGTGCATAAGGCTGATGTAAATTTTGGGTCTCTGTCACTAATGATGTTTTTAAAGAGACCAGTATGGGATATTACTCTATTCCAGATCAAAAGAGCTGTATCCATAGCTGTGTCATCTTTATGACATGGTGAAAAGATTGGTGTTTTTCTATATCTGTCTACAATAACAAGACATGCATTGTAACTTTTATCACCTCCAGGTGGTAATGCAGTTACCAAATCCATGTGAGCCACTTCCCATGGGGTACTGGGTTCTTGGATATGGATCATCAGACCAAATCTTTTACCAGTAGCTTTATTGGATTTCTGGCATCTATCACAACTATGACAGTACTCAATGACATATTTTCTCCAAGATGGCCACCAGGCACATGTCTTAATTCTTTCCATTGTTCTGTCTTCAGACAGATGTCCAGAATAAATGTTATCGTGGCACTCTAGTAGTATTGTGTTAATCAACATTCTACTACATAGGACCATGACACATGTGTGTTTAGATCTATGATATAGTATACCATAAAACAAATGGAATCTTCCATTATCATAAGATGTTTTCCAAATATCATCCAGAGAATTAGCCAATGCTGCATCTTTGCAATCTTTGTCAAGTAGAACAGTAAGTATATGGCAATATTTATCTTGCTTATAGCTTTCTCTAACTTCCTCAAAGAATTCTGTTCCCACATCTGTGATGTTAGTCCTTCAATTGGGATTTGAGGTTCTGCACTTGTAGGAACATAGGCAGGATTTTCAGGTGTATTGGGTAATGCCCATCTACTTAAGCCATCAGCATTCTTGTGAATATTTCCAGCTTTATGCACTATGGTCATATTGCCTCTATACTCCTGTATAGCAATCTGCCATCTTAACATGTGTCTGTTTGGAGTTATCATGTTAAGAAGTGATTTTACTGCATTACAATCAGTAATTACTTCAAACACACTACCATCACGATAGTAATGAAGTTTTTCCAGAGCCCAAACAAGGCAAAGGCACTCCATTTGGCTAGCTCCATATCTGGCCTCAGTAGGTTTAATTTGTCTTGAAATAAAACAAATTGGACCTTCATAAGGCTTGTCATTGACAATTTGAACTTTATGAAGAGCAGCTCCTAAACCTTCACCACATGCATCAATATACAGCTGGAAAGGAATTTTCCAGTCTGGCATCAATAATAATGGTGCATTGGTCAAGGCATACTTGATTTAATCATATGCTTGAATCCTCTCCTGTGTCATTTCAAAAACAGTTTGTTGATCACAAATTCTGTATAATGATCTGGCATGGATAGAAAAATCTTTAACGTGTTGCCTGTAATAACTGGCAAACCCTAAAAAAGACATCATTTCTTTTTTGTTCTGGGGCATTTGTTTCAGTAAAACTGCAGCCACTTTGTTTTTGTCAACACCAAGGCTCAGTCCTGAGACTACATGTCCTAGAGCTTTTAACTCATGAAAACCAAAATTACATTTTTTAAGAGAAATTTTCATGTTCACTTGTAGAATTTTCTCAAGTACTAATGAAAGTCTCTCTAAATGTAAATTCCAGGTTTCTGAACAAATGATAATGTCATCAATATAAATTATTAACCATAACTTTGATAATTCATGTGGGAAGATAGTATTCATCATTCTTTGGTAATGAGAGGGTGCATTTTTAATGCCAAAAGGCATCCTCAAATATTCATAAATACCACAATGAGCAATTATTCTCAATAATTTCCTAGCATGAGGTGTTAAAACATTCTGATGGAAGCCTTTAAGAGCATCCATGGAAGTAATAAATTTTGCTTTGGATAATTGAGTCAAAGTCTCATGGATTCGAGGGATTGGATACCTGTCTGGAATGGTATAGGTATTCAGTGCTCTAAAATCACCAACCATCCTTGACTTATCATTATGCCTAGTACTTATTACTGGAGTTGTGACTTCTACCTCCTCATTGTGTCCAACCTGTCTAAGAACTCCCAGTTTCATTAGTTCATTAATATGACTTTCTAATGCTTCTCTAGCCCTAGGGCTGGATGGGTAAGCTGGTCTTCTTAATAGTGGCGGATAAGGCCTTTCCACATTAAGAATAATGTCCACCTCATGGCCTTTTATAGCCCCAAGTGGTTCATTATCTGAAGCAAAGGCTTCCCTGTATTGAAATAAAATTTCAATAAGCTCTTCCTTCATTTACAGTGTTAATTAAGGACTAATTTGTGCTTCAATTAATTGACTTGACACAAATTTTTCATTATTAACATCCTTTACTTGTTTAATGACAGTAATTTCTTTTTTTCTAGAGGAAAAGAAAATTTTTGTCTTTTATTTTCCCCTATAGTGAAATACCTGTCTTTATGATTATTAATATCAATACCATAAATATTGAGATAATCATTCCCAAGTATAAAGTGTTGTGAAGTACAATTATTCATAACAACAATTTCAACTTTCAATCTTATACTTCCTGCAGGATGAGGAAATATGATTTCTGCTTCAAATATACCCAAGGGGTGCATATTTTGGGTAGCAGTGCTGAATGTTATACCTTCAATTGGCATTAATCTGTCTTGACAATTGGTATAGACCTTGTCAAGATAATACTTTCCAACAAAAGTGCAAAAAGCACCTTAGTCAAGGTGTACCTTGGCTTCTGTGTTGTTTATCACAATATTAGTGATACAAGATGAACCAGCTGTATAACCTTTACCTCTGGCAGGTTTGTATTTTTGCATTTTGGCATCTTGCACATGTATGAGATCCATACATTCATCACTGTACTGTGGTAAGTGAGTATGTACCTCAGTGACTTCAAAAGAAACATTAATATTTTCTATACCAAGTTCTTCTGATACTTCTTCTTCTTCTGAAGGCTCAGAATCACTTTCATGTCAATATACATCAGTTTCTTTTTTGTCTTCCACTTTTTCAACATTTATCTCATTGACTCTTGTCTTTTTTGGACAAGTGTTTGCCAAATGAGATGTACTTCCACATTTATGACATTTCAAAGGTGGTCTGTCATGTGGTTTATTTGGCTTTGAAATTGGTTTCCCACTAGTCTTGTTGTCTATTGGGGTTTTGGACCAATTTCTTCCAATTTTTGTTCTAGTAGTGATGTCCTCCATAGCATAAATATAATCTTCTGTAGAGCAAGGCTTAATATATCTGCTTCTTATAGCATGCTCAAGGTCACCACCACATTTTCTTAATATGCTTTTATGTACCATTGTTTCAGACATACAGGATGAAGGGCAGCTAACCTGTCCTTCTGTTTAAGAAACCAAGTCATGGGCCTGTCCCTTTCAATATTCAAAATGGCTTCTTCAAAAGAATTTTCCATTCTAAATCTCCAGGAATCATTTACCCATTTCGAAATAATTTGTTCTTTCCACCAAGGCCAAGAATGTTTACCATGGTCTTGTCTCATTTTATAATACCATTTCTTTGCTGATTTGGTAAATAATGAGTGTAATCTGGCACTTATGTATTCATCTGGTATGTTGAAGTCTTCTTTGAACATATCAATTGTTTTTATAAATTCCATATGATTATATTCTCCTTCACCACTGAAGGTTGGCCATTCCTATAGTCTTGGAATGTCCTTAAAATTGCAAGCAGTTTCCACATCATGACTTGAAATTTTATGATGTAAATCATTATTCAAGTCAAGAACATTTCTGTCAAGAATCAGTGTGGATTGCCTTGGAGATTCATTCTTTAGTGATATATTATTAATACTTGATTGAATGTCTTCTTTCAATTCAAGTATTGCTTTATCACTTTTTTACAATTGTTCTTGAAAAGGAGCTGCATTGTGACCAGTTTAATTTTCCAAGTTTTGAACTTGTATTTTCAATTCTCTTAACTGTCCAGTTATAAAAGAAATTGAGTTCTCATCTGGTTGATTGAGTAAGGTAACTTTAGACTCAAGCCTTTCACAAATTTGCATCAAAGACACAATATTGTCTTTATGAACATTTTCAAGGCCAATAATGGTATTTTGCTGCTCTTTGACTTTTAATATCTCATTACCCAACTTCTGTTGGACATAATCAAATGTTTTAAATTTTGTCATAATTTCTTTATTACAAGATTCAAAGTGAGTTACAAGTTTTACAAGATCTATTTCTTTGGGAAAGATTGGTTCAATCTTTCCTCCTCCTTGTTTTTGAATTCCATCAAGGTTCTTGCCATATTGAACACATTGTCCATGGCTGTCTTTTCCTTCTTTGGGATTCTGTAATTCTGAGGGTAAGGCTTGTTCCACTTGGGCTTTGCCTTTGCCTTTGCCTTTTTCTTGCCCTTCTGGTTGGTCTTTGGGGCTTGCTTGGGCTTGTTTGGCAATTGTTGAGGCGGATTTTTGCTGGTGGATGCTTGGGGAGCTTCCACTGGGCTGTTTTCCTTGCCTTGGGCCAACTTCTTCTTCTGATCCTCTGATAACATGCTTTGGTTTTTCAACCAAGCTTTTATCTGTTGAACTTGTCCTTTGACAGACATGGGTGTCCAACCCATCAGAAGATCATCTGTCTTTTCTGGTCCCATGAACTTCCTCACTTGAAGATAGGAGTTCATGGTGCCTATCCAAAGACTTGGGAGAAGTTCGCACTCTTGTTGCTTTGACGCCAAGAACCAGTTTTTCCATTGAGATTGATAAATTTCCACAGCTGCCTGTTGGAAATGGTTCAGGTCTAACAGCAATAGCAGTTATGTCAGCTTCTGAACTCAAAGGTGCTGGCTAACCTTTGGGAACTGGTGGAAGCTCTGGCATCCTCCATTTATGCCTCTCCTCTGGGAAGACATTATTGCCTTTTTAGTTTGTGGCTGGAATGTCCTGGTCCAGATCCATTTGATTGGATGGAGTAGTTACTTCCACTTCTAGTAGGAGTCATTTCACGTCAATTTGAATAAAACATAGAGTAAAATTGAATTGAATTCACCTGCAGGACCTTTAAAGGGCTCTTTGGTTATTAAACCCCTTGGTGGTGGGCTGGTTTGAAATTCAATACTGGACTCTGAGGCTACAGAGTCTTAAGAATTTTCTCTGATGGAAGACACTAGACAAAATTAAAAAATATAAGTTATTTTATCAAATAAAAAGTAACTTATAAACTCAACTTATTAAATAAAGTTGTTTGAATGTAATTTTATGGCAAATTACGTCAAAAATAAAGAAAAAATGTCTAAGATAAAAGAAAAAAAAATGTTTTTAGTAAAGATTTTTTATTTGATTTATTATTTTCTTTAAAGAAATAATAATCATGCAATTAGCAAGTTAATTAATCAAGATTATATTATTATTCACTTTATACTAGAATAACTCAAAGAATAAATTTCAAGTCTGTGATGTGAAAAAGCCACTAGTTAGACAAAAGAAGTTTATTCCAAGTCACTCAATAGTATATTGTTTCAAACAATATTCTTAAGGAAAAATACCTTTATTAATATTATCAAGATTATTTATAAGGGATAAGTCCCAAAAAGCCAATATTAAGACAAATATGGCAATTTTACGTCAAAAAATAGTAAAATAAGGTCTAGAATATGATTTATGTCCCAAAGATTGGTTTAAAATCACAGCCAGGCCCCCAAATGTAAGGTTTGTCTATGAAACTCTTGATAATAGTAGCAAAATCAAGAGTACTATGACTGTCCTCAGTAGAAATATATAATATAACAAAATATTATAACCACAAATTTGAATATAATTATTAAAAATAATTATAAAAAAAAATTAATTATTATTTTAAAAATATAATAATAATAATTATAATCAATTATAATTATTCTATTATTGTTATAGTCACTGACAGTTATGACAATAAGAAGTGTAAAGCTCTTAATGAGACAATTACACGTGGAAATATGAATATTAACCACTTATAAATAATATAAATATTATTTATAAAAGAACTATAACACACACTGTGCAGAAATAATTCTTATAGAATAAAAATTCTATATAAAAAAACTAATACTAGATAAAAAAAAGATATAGAATTTTAGAGAAAACTTACTTATAATATTTATTTAATACAACAAGTCAAACAACAACAGTTATTATATTAAATAATAATTATAAGTTGAAAACACGCCAAAAATCAATAATTTTAAAGATAAAACAACTTTTTGTAATAAAAATTAAGATTAAAGAGTTTTTAAGAGGAATTTGTGGATTTTAACAGATATTTAAGATGATTAATTTTATATAATAAAATATATTATTGGTGATTACAACAATAATCTAAATTCTATGATTTCAATTCTTTAATTTTAATTAATAAAGAATAAAATAACTTAAGAATTACTTTAATAATAAGATTTTATATTTAATAAAACTTTACCTGTTTAAATTTCTAATATGATTGGATTGATGATGAATGATGGACAAAAACAGTGATGAAAAGACTCTTTTTATGTCTTCAGAGCAGCTCTCATGATTCCTAATGAATATAGAGGGCGTGCTCAGGTCAAAACTGAAAAACCATACTTAAAAACAAAGTTCTTAACTTAAGGCAGCTTGTTTTTAATTCCAATTTAAAGTAACCAGTGTTATTCTTAACCTCATGTAGCTTTAAACCTCATTTAAACTAATTATTTCAAGTTTTTAATATAAATAAACTTATTTATATTAAAGTTCATCACATGAACAACTTAAAATTAGAGTTTCAAGCAGAAATCTCTTAAACTCAATTTTTAATTAAATTTTAAAGAAATCATAATTTTCTTTGAGCTGAATTAAAAGAGTAAATTTCTAGGCTAATTACCCAAGAAGGTTATTTATAAAAGATACTTAGAATTTAATTTATATGTAGATAATATTAAATTCTAAGCTGTGTGAAATGTTCAAGCAAATCCATTAAGAATTGGATTTTTAATGAATTTTTGAAGTTATTGCTATTTTTCCACATAAAATAGCAATACACACCAAACCTTAGCTTTTGATAAGGTTTTAATGCTTTTAACTTTAAAGTTTTAAGCTTATTTAAGGTTTTTAAGCTTTATTAAGCTTTGATAGGTCTTAAAACCTTGATTTCAAGCCTTCATATTGGGATTTACCCTTTGGCAGATTGAGATTCCTGTCCAAATTGGGATAAAACCAGTTTAAACTTTAAGGTTGGATCAAAGTCTAATCTTAAAGCTTAAATAAGGTTGAAAATCCTCCAATACAGGTGGACAACCTTAATTGAATCCTTGCAGATCCAAAAAGTTGGGTACCCCAGCTCTATTTGGTCTTTTTCCTTTGTCCCACCTTTTTGCGTGGATTTTGCCCTTTTATTTATTTAAAGCCATACCATGGCTTTAAACCCTTTTAAATTGAGCTCACGCAGGATTTACATTCTGTATGGCAAATCCTTAGCCAATTCAGTAAATATACACCACACCTCAATTTTAACTAAAATTTTGGTAAGTTTTCATAAACCTTATGCAACTTTAAAGTTAAGCTTAATTAAGCTTAAATTTAACAATTCAAAAAAATGTTAAAAAAGTTACATTAGTACTGTGAGATTCTTAAATCTTCTAATAACACAAGCAATAAGTGTTTTTGGGTATAACACCTTATGGATGTAGCCTAGGTCATTTTTGGTGTAAAATCCAGAAATGACATAATATTTATAACTTTGTTTATCCAAAAAAAAGTTATACTTATTTTTTGTTATTTTTTATTATTTTTTATTTTAATTTCAACTAAAAAGTTTGTTTAAGACAAAATTAACTGTTTATAAAATCATTTGTGGCCTTATGGGTATGTTATACATACCTCACAGGCTCACAATAGTGCTTATGTACACTTATTGAGATATTTGAGTGAGAGAAATATGGATCTTTGGTATGGGGTACCGTTCTGGGATAGCTCAAGTATTAAAAGCTCAAAAACTTCCAGCTATTCCATCTTCTCATTATTCCATGCCACTGTGACTTGTGAAGCTATTTAGCCTTCCTCATTGTGTTCAACCTTTCTTATATATCCAATCTCTAAGAATTACTTAATATGTAATTTAAGGCCTTCTCTTGACTGGGATTTCTGTGTATGAAGGCCTTATTAAGAGTGGTGGGTAAGGTCTTTCAATTTTTAAGATGATATCAACCTCATGAACAATAATGGCTCATAATTGTTTTTTTCTGATTCAAAGGCCTCTCTATAGCCATGTAGAACAACATATATTACTTTTCCCTGTATAGAAGTAAGATGAAGGCTAACTTCACCTTCATTAATCTTTTATTTTTTCATTTTTTCAAAGTATAATATTATTAGTAATATTTGATTCACTTTGATTTGTTTTTTCAAAGCTAAAAAGTAAACCTTTTGACACTAATTGTTACAAATATTGAAATTTCTGTCTTTCTTTCTGTGTAGATCTATTTCATGCATGATAAAATAATTCTTTTTCAATATAAAATGGGTACTTGAGAAATTTTACATACAAAAAATAGATCTTTATTCTCAAATTACAATTTATATGTGGGAATATGAAAGTTTTTTTAATATTCTCAGTGGCTGAATTTGATTTCTTTCACTGTAAAATTTCATTAAATCAATTGGTAATAGTTTATCTTCAAATTTTGGTAAACAACTCTCATTGGAAGATTCACCAACACAAGATCAGAAGTCTCCTGGATCAAATAAAAATCTAGTGAGTCTTTTATCAATTTAAAACTACTTTATACAGGAATTTTCAGCTGTATGTGCATTTCCCCTGTTGCACTTGGTGTTCATAAGTTGTGCATCTTAGATTTTTGACAAATAAAGTTGATTACTACTTAGCTGTGGTATGTGGAAGTAAGATTCCATTATGTGAAGTTTAGCACTGATATTTTCTATTTTCTTGGAATATTTTAAAAATATTGAGTATTTATCATCTGCGTTTCCTTCTGTGATACTATAATTATCTTCATCAGGATCCTTTTCAATATCAATTTCATTGATTTCCCACTCCTTTAGAATTTGTTTTCTAAATGTGTGCTACTTGGGCAGATATGGCATGTTTTAATTGTCTCTTCAGATTCATTTTTTATTTGGGTTTTTTGTCCACAGAAGCTTTCCCAGGTGCTATAAGCCTTGTTTTAAGATTCATCCTACTAGAACAAATTTTTGTTCTGGTCGTTATTTCATCTCATATATGAATAAAATCTTTTTCTGAGGATTTTTCAGTAGCCCTACTTTTCACAGCATGCTCCAAATCTCCTCCCCATTGTGTCATAGTTCTTCTATGAATCAGAAATTCTGACACTTTTGGCTATAATTCTGTTGGTCTTAATAAAAATTTGAATATTAAAAGGCTGTTTCAACCTTACATATCCAAAAGTCATTGGTCAATTTGTTGTTAATCTATATTTTTCACTAATTCCAACTTTGATTTCCATGTGCTTGTCTTAGTTTGATGTACCATCTATGAGATGATTTGGTAAACAAGGTGTTGAATCTTTCTGGTAATTGAAATTACTCTAATAAGCTCCATATGGTTATACTTGCCTTCACTACTGAGCTTAGTCCATTCTTTGAGTTTGGGTACCTCTTTCAGAAGTTCTTGGCCCATTGATAATTACAATTTATGAAAAGAAGTGGAAAATTCATTCTTTATTTGTGAATTTTTTCACATTCAATACTTGTGTGTTGTAATTTCTCCTGTATTCATTTTGATTCAGAATTGAAGACATTCTTGGAAAGGTGTGTAGTAATTTTTCAGTTTCACTTGATCTACTGGTATTACACCTTGTGGAATCTCTGACTTAATGTTTAGAGCCTTGTAATAAGCTGATAAACTAATTCTCATAAATATATTCTTCAATTGTCATCTATTTTAATAATTCTGTTCTACTTGTATTATGAGAAATACCTTGATTAAATTCTATTGTTAATTTTTATACTTCTTGTAAAGTTTTGAAAAACGTCTCCAAGGGAATTATATTTGTCTTCACTTAAGTAAATGAATTTGTGATATTATAAAGGATATTTTTATTATCTCCTTTGAACATACTTATGGATTTTTGTATTCTTTTCTCAATCATGTCATAAATGTTCTATTTAAAGTATTTTTTGTCAATTCTATGAGAATTCAAGATTGACCATTTATTTTACTTGAAAATAAATTATCACTATTTGATGTTTTGAGTGCTCTTAAGAATCTTTCAAAACATGTTAGTGTCTCACTAACTTGGCTTGAAGGTTTTATTTTTTGTCTTTATGTTATTGCAAATTTTGTGACTTGTATCAGAGATATTAGTTTTAACATCATTTGTGGCTATATACAGCTCTAGAATTCCATCCAAAATATCAGCAATAATTTCTGATATTTTATTCTTGATTCCTCCCTTCTTTGCCTTTCCATAATATTTATGGTCATCTGGAACACATCTTCCATGGCATCTTACTGAATCTTTGGTATTCTGCAGCCTTGGCTGTTGTTTTAATGACTGGTTCTTTTCCCTTTCCCTTTTTCTGAGTTTTTGGCTGCTTTTTCATCTTATAATTTCTGTTTCTATCCACTGGTATATGTTTCGGAACTTTTTTGGATGGCTGTGGGGTTTTTCTCATCCATTCTGATGTCATCAGAGTCATATTCTTCTGTTCCATTAATGGATTCTACTCATTCCATAACTTTCAAGCATTGGGATGACCCAGAAACTTTCTCTCAGTCATGTAAGATTTCAGGTATTTTTTCTAAAGATCTTCAAAAATATAATATTATTTGTGTTGAAGCTCATTTTTGTATTCTTTCTTTCTGGCTTGCAAGTGTCCACTGAGGTTTCTTGTGGTGGTTCCAGCTCTATTTAAATAAAGAACAGTTTCATCAGATTCATAATGGCATACTTTTTCAGTTTGTTGTTTATTTATTGACCCTTTTCCTCCTGTAAATGGTTTTCTTCTGGAATTATTATGTCTATAACCTTTTTTGGAGCTTCTTGAGAAGTTTTATCTTTCTCCTGTGCTCCTTTAAGGCAAAATTATGAGCTTAAAATCTTACAAATAGTAATTTTACATCAAAAACTGACTATTTTCTAAATTCCTAGCCTTTTAGAGTGTATTTCAGACTTCCAAATTAATTAATTCTGAAGAAATAAGTTCTGATTGAGTATTCTGAGAAATCAGAACTGTGCTACTGTGGTCAGAGCTGACAGTGCTGTCAGGATTAATGCTATGTAATGTTGAAGCTTCTTCATGACTTTCTTGTCTTCCTATTTCTCCAGAAGCTAAAATCAATTGAGAAAATAATTATTTGAATTAAATGATAAATTTTCCATGCCGGAATAAAAAAAATTCTTACTTATAATATGAAAAATGAATATTCCAAAGGTTGAAATCATGGCTGGGACCTCAAGGTAAAGGTTTTTTAATGAGAATTTTATCAAAAACTCACGTACTTTCCCTGTCCTCCAAATTCATATAAGGCAAAATTATGTAAAAAGAAGTAAATTTGAGATTTCTCAAGAGAAAACAGACAAGATAATTTTTTTTATATCTCTTAGTATAAGACAATAATATCATGAAGATTCATTGCTTTACCAACAATAATAAAGACTTATTGTTTTCCCAACAATAATAAAGATTTATCAAAAAAAGAATATACAAGGGATATGAATCATTACAAAAGAACTTCTTTCAGAGCAATTTGCATTAGAATTAACTGAGAAAAAAACATAAATGAATTAATATATAAAAATAACATTTGAAATTAATATCAGAGAGGAAGAACACCCAAAGGTGACCAAAGAGAGTTTGGAAAAAAAGTGACAAAGCTTACAGTTCTGAGAGATACTTTAATAGACTTTTGGTGTGTTACAAGGATAAAATGATTATAAAGAGTCACCAACTATGATTATAATTATTTTTCCAAACGTTTGAAAAGTTGACATGGTTAAAAAAAGGTTGGTGGAATCTTGAACCTTGGTTTGTACCAAGATAGGGTTGGGTTTAGCCCTTCTGGCTCTTTGGACTATCCATTACTATAGTAATGATTGATTCTAACACTCCAGAACAAGTCAAAATTTGCTCAGGAGCCCTACAAAAAGGTTGGAACTGTCTTATGTAGTTTTTCAACTTCAGGGTTGTTTTACCCTCTTGTAAATAGTTAAAACTGCCCTGGTTGGTATCACAACCTAATAAGCAATTGAGTTATAGACCCTTTGATTCAATTCCAGGGAAAAAATAATGTAGTTTTGTATGAATTCTGACATCTTATTCCTGTAAGAAAGGTATTTGGGGTAGTCTGGCACTCTTGAAACTAAGGCTTCTTTCCCCAAAAAAGTAAATATTTCCAATTCATTTATCTTTTAATTCCTTGGTATGTATTATACTTGAATTTTAATACATGTAATTCAACTTCAAAATTACAGTAAACTACTGTAATCATTGATTCCTCATATGTAGATTCAAGTTCCCTCAGGTAATACACATTCAAATTCTTCTATTTCAGTTGAGAATAGTTCTATTCCTCATAACCTCTAAGCTTCACAACATACCTCAATTTTAACACAAAAGTTGATGGTTAACACCACATTTGATTTGAATTAACTTAAAGTTTTGAGGAGTTTGAGGTTTTATCTTATTTAGAGTTGAGCTACAGAGATTTTACTTTGAGGTGACCCCACCTGAAATTTCATGAGATTCCAATTGTAAAATAATTTTCATAGTTTTATTTTTTGGACAAAAATCTGTAATATTTTTCATTGAACTTCTTTCCAAAAATTATTTGAGTTTTAAGATTTTTGTTGAAATTTATTTTTACTTCATTTTTTGAAGTAAGAATACCCTTCTCCATTTTGGTTGAATTATGTATTGATATAAATTTATGATCATATTTTTATCATAAATTTTGATGCTTTCTATTTGAAAATGATTATTTTTCATTTTAAATTATAATTTTAATCTAATTTTTTTTGGAATTTTTTTTATGTAAAAATAACTCTCAGGATCACAATATATATTGGGCTCATTTTTTGGAATGCACTTTGAAAATGAAAATTTTCAATTTTTGGATATAATAAATTTATTTATCTTAAGAATTGATTCATCTGAGCCATGGGTCCAGGTTCTTTTGTACCTGGTCTATTCATATTATATACTAAAAGAGAATCATGATTGAAGCATATTTTCTATAGTTTCTGAAGGGAATATTATTAAAAAGGTTAGTTTCTTCATTATGTTAAGTATGAGCTCATAGCTTCCTGGGCAGCAGTTCCAGGTGTTTTCATCCCTAGTCTACTTATACTATATACTAAAAAATAAATACACAATGACTGCAGAATCTTTTCCATAGGTTCTGAAGCCACTTCTTTTTCAGAAAAAAGGTTTTTTTTAGACTAAGTATGTTTTAATAGCTTCCTGGCCAAAGCTCAAACATACTGTACTTCTTTTTGAGAACTTATGAACTTCTTCTTTAGCCCCAGGTTTTGTTTTTCAGTACTATATACTAATAAATGATGCAGGATCATTGCAGAATATTCTATATAAGTTCTGTGTCCTCTTATTTTGCAAAATCATCAAATCTATGGTAGAAGAGTAAATATTGGCTTATCAAAGTTGTCATCCTGTGACTCAAACCCAGAGCACAATCATGACAGCCAAAATGCCATAAACTAATGGTAGAACAAAATACCACCAAAAGATGGATCTGAGCCAAGCCATCTCAAAAGGTATCAAAATAAAGAGGAAACTCATATCTTTCCCAATATACAAGTCCCATAATTCTAGGACAAAGAATTACAAATCTATTCAAGCTTAAAGCAGTTGCTGAGCATAAACCTTAATTTGCACCTGTCATCTAAAATCCAGAGAAAGAGAGTGAACCCCATCAAATTGGTGTTCAAACTGAAGCTCTCAATTAGGGCTATCAAATGGTACTAGAAAAATGGAGCTATAACCAAAACCACAGAGATTGTGGCCAGAATAAGGTCAAATAAGGGTGAATAAAATATTCACCTCTCATCTAACCTCTACAGTTTTATTGTGAAATACCTAAATTAGGGTATTTTTGAAAGAAGCTCAATCAGGGATATCTGATGGTGCCATCCATTTCCCCAGAACTCAACTATAACAAAACTTATGAAGCAAACTAGTTCCATACAGGTCTGGAGAAAAATACATATCTGGATAATAAAATTGAACATGGTATAGCTTTGCCATATCTAATGATACCCATACCAAATGAGGTGTAATTGTATAGATTTCCTCCAGGGTGAATCAATGAACCAACATTGAGCTCAATATCTCAAAAACTGACAAATTTATGGCAGTTTTAAGGTCAAAATACCACAGTTTGGTCAATACAACTTTACTGTGGGATAATTTCCCATATCTTTGATTATGAGGTTTCAAATAAACAAACTATCTTGTTCATACTTAAAATCCTCATATTTCATTCAATAATGGGGTCCCATACAGGTTCTGTACAGCATTCTATGCATCAGAAGAGGCCTATACGGTCCCCTGGTGAAACATTTCACCCTGTATTGGGGAATACTTCCCAGATGTGGTTTTTAAACCACATCTGGGGCCAATACAGGGTATAAAGGCTGTGAGAAATCCAAAATCCAGTCCTTGGAAGTGAAAATCCTTCACCTCCTCCATTTAAAATGGTCTAGAGGACCTTCTCACCCAATCTAGGATAAAAAGGGACCTCTTTCTTCCAAAAAAGAGAAATCCCCACCCTTCTCTTAAATTCCTATGTAGTACAACTGTAAAAAACAGTCATACTCTTGGAAAATAATCAGGTATACTTATGGCTCAAAGTATTGTAGTCTTTGTTATAATACCCCAATTGGTAAAGCTGCACCCAGTGTTTTCAATAGCACTCACCATAATTAGTTTTCTATAGCAAAACCCTTAATATTATTTTTTATAATCTTTTTTATTATGATACACTTTGTCACAGTCATAGTTTAAGATGTAAATAGTCATATCACAACTTCTTCATAGACTCATCCTGACAAAAGTGCAGCAAAATATTGAGCTTATGCATTTTTTACCATTGATAATTCCAAGAAGAATTCCTCAAACAAACCTCAATTGGTTACTCTTTGTCTTATACACTAATTAATTTGCTTTCAGCTTCAAATGGTCAAAAATAATGAAAAATAAGAAAATAGTTTTAGTTAGTATTTCTTGGCTCTTATATTTATTCAAAGAAATAAAAATCTCCTTCAGTGATAGTAATTTTTTATGCCCTCTTTACCTTTTTTATAATGGGTGAGTATTTGTTTGATCCTTTAATGAATGAATGAATGAATGAAACTTCTGTCTACCAATAGTCTAAGGTATACTATTTTGAAAAAAAAAATTCAAAATTCAAAAAAAATTGAGAAACTCTATTTATGAGTCTTTATTTCATTATTTAACCAATAAAATTTCTTCTCAACTAAGAGTTCTACATATTTTTTTTTCAAAAAATAGAATGAAACTCAAAAATTGAATTACTTTTTGAGCCAACAAGTATTTTCAAATTAATAATTCTGATAAAAACATTTTGAATAGCACAAAAGTTCAATTGGGGAGTGGCTTTTAAATCCTTAAATTTTGGTTTTTTTGATAAAGAAAACTTTTTCTTCTGGAAGTGAGTCTTGAGAGCTATTTTTCCTGTTCAATAATAAATAAAAAGCTTGAGATATAATTAAGAAAAAATATCAGTAGTTTTCATTATCTTTCTATTTCATTCTTATTTTTGCAAGTTTTCAGCATTCATAATTTTTTTGAATGTTGGGAAACTAAATTTATTCTCAATGATTTAAAAAATGATAATTTTGATTTGTTACCATTTTTTAGATAATTGAAATATTAAGATTCATAATATAAAGATCTGGGGTTTTAATGAAAATTAAATATGTATTACATTCGCTATGGGCTTGTAGGTTCTTGGGCCACATTTCCAAGAACTTAAAAAGATAAATGTTGCCTTTCTCATCATTTTAGTTGTTTTTTCAGTTAGTCAACTTTTTCAAATTATATTTCTCAAAAACAATTTTGATAAAATAATTAATTACTCAGAAAATAACTTTTTTCACCAAAAAAAGCTGATTTATTTTGATAAAATAATTTATACATAAATTTTGGAAGAGCCATTCTGCCATACAATAATAATTTCATGGCCTTAATGCATGAAAATGATTTTAAAAATGTGAAAGGTGGTACAAAAGAGCCTAAATACATGTCTACAAGCTGTTTTTTGGCTTAAATAAAATAGGAAATAATAAACAGAAGCATTCTTCATGAGATTTGAGACATTGAAAGACATTCTTTCTACCTTAAATCTATGTTTTTACTTTCATATCAACTTTAATACATGTAAGAACACAAAAATGGAAACAAAAATCCAAATTAGCTCCTTTCAGGATGTGTTTTTACTCAAAAGATATGTGAAATAATTCAAATGGAGTTGCCTATGTATGTTTCAAGCCTTTTGAATAAATTTTCTATCAATAAAAGTAATTATAGTATGGAAATATCAAATTGTTAAGGCTAAATATGATAAGGACCCTTATGGTGATTATTCAAAACTCCCTTGAATCTAAAGCAATAGCCTTTAAAGTTATTTTCATCCATTTTGTCCCCTTTTGTGTCTTTTCCTCCAAGTTTAGACAATCAGTATAGGCAGGAAATGATTAGCCAAGAATATAAAATTCCAGGAGGAATTTTTTCAATTAAAAAACATTATTATACACATTAAGTGTTTGTTTTTTTATGATTTCAAATCTAAAACAAAGCCTGAATCCCAGAGGCCTGGTGATTTGGTGCAATCTTTTGTGTTTTCTGGGGTTTTCAATGTTTTATAGCCACTAAATCATCAAAATAATGAGACAAAGAATTTTAAAAATCATTCAATACAACCAATAGCCCATGTATATATCATTTTAAGCTATCTTTAAGCCAAAATACATCATTTGGAGCTATGTTTGCCATTTTTTCCCATTTTGTGTGTGTTTCAATGCTTTCAATGATTTCTATACATGAAGTTATTGAAATTACAACAGAATAAAAGTCTTTTAGAAGCCAATATTCAATAAAAAATTCAATAAAAAAACCCTCATATTAACTATCACACATTCCTCCAAATTAAAAACAGAGCCTGAAGAGCTATTTATTGCCATTTAGTGTGTTTTTAAATGTTTCACACATTCTCAAGACATTCTTTCATCAAAAGAGATAATAAAAAGTTCTTTTCAGGGACTAATTATAGCTGGGAATACATACTTTGATGATTAATCATAGTAATAAAGCCATGCCACAGCCTGTGGTACCATCTGTTTGCCATTTTTATTTTTTCAATGTTTCTCCTGTTTTCTGGCAATTATATAATCCTACAGTATAAGAAATGTTTCTCAAAGCTTTCAAGGGAATCACAAAAACCTATCTTGATAATTCAAAATTTTCTTCAAGCAAAAAAACGCCCTTTAGAGTTCTTTTTCTGGCTATTTGAGGCCACTTTGCATTTTGTTGATGTCTTTAATCTGTTGAGGGAAGTAAATAATTCTCATTTGAAATTATAAGCTACATTACAAATTCAAATATAATAACACCCCCCATGTTGATGATAGAAAAATTTCTTGAAGCCAGATAGCAGCCTTTAAAGTTGCTTTTGGGTCATTTACCACTATCTTGTGAATTTTTGAATGATTTAAATGTGTAATATCTATGAAACAATGGCTCAAAGGAAAAATTGAAAATTCCTTTGGAACAAAGTTATTTTTTGTGAAATGAAATTTTATTTTCAAAAGATTGATTCATTTCTTGAAAAAGATTTTGTTTTTCAAAAAATTCCTCTGTGTCAAAAAAAGTGTTTTGAGGAAAATTTCTTCTTTTTTAATAAATTGATCTTTCTATCCAATAGGTCTTATTTCAAACAAAGAATAAGGCAAAAAATAACAAATAATCTTCTATTTTATGCAAAAAAGCTGATATAACATACAGGAAATCAGTTGATATTCGTTGTGGAAGCTCTTTACTACCTTTTTTCAGATTTATGCACCTGGGAAATCAGTCTAGATATGGTTTGGATCCCTCTTTAATATCTACAAGCTTCCAAATTCATCATTCTGTTTCTCTTATATAAGAAAAATGATTATGGAGTATTTTACAAAAATCAAATATATGAAAGTTTCTTTTGGGATGGGAAATAATAAAGTAAAAGAACAAATGATATTTGAATGTTTCTTCATTTTTTTTAAAAAATTCCTTTCTCAAAAAACATTCCTTTGGGGAAAATATGTAACAAAAAATAAGCCAATTCAGATTTATAAATTCAAAATGGGCTTTTATATTATTTTTTTGAGAATGTTATAGAGAGATACGAATTTACTAGGTCTTTTAAATACCTTATATGAGATTCTTATGTATCTTGATAATTTATTTTTAAAACATCCAAATTAAATGACATAAAGTTAGTATATAAAATAAATAAATAGAGCCTAAGTAAACTGGACACTATAATAATTAGTCTTTCCCTGTTTTTGATATAGTCCTCTACGAAAATAGATACTCTTATTAAAATCAATTGAAATATCTTTACATTCTATTAATCCTTCAATTTTATTCCTTTTGAAGAAATTTTTATCAAGTGGGCCACCATTTTGGGAGACATTGCTTCAAATAATAAAGAAATGAATTTCTAAAATGGATTTTCTCAAACATCTTGGTTTGATTCAAATTGATTTAAATCTATATATTTCATTTTTAATTTAACTAATTAATCATTTCAAATGAAAGGTTCTTAGTGTCACTCAATGGATATTAATTACTTTAAAGTTATTTTTGTTGTATTCAATATTGAATATTTATGTTTTCTTTTCTTTTTTATTCCTTATTCTATTGGATTAATTTTGAACTTTTTTCAATCTTATTTGTTATGGAAACCTCAGACCTAGATTTGATATATGCTTTTACTCATTTTTTTAAATAATTTATAGCTATATAGTCCCTCTTTGAATTTTTCTAATTGCTGTACTTGAGAATCAATGCACCTGGTTTGCAGCTAAGATAGATGAAATGACTCCCTGGCTCATGCAATTTGTGAAATATGGTATTTGTAAGACATGAATGACATTTTATCAGTTGAAAATTGGAATATTGATATTTTAATGATAGATTTTCAGAATATGTCTTACAAAATACTTAATCAAAAAGATATTTTCCCTCACTCTCCTTTAATTCATCCATTAACTCACAGCTTATTTTAAATTTTGATAAGCCCCATTATTTCCAATAGTATTACCTGCTTCATGCCCATCAAGCTACATGGAAGCCTCTGAACAGGATTCATTATGTCTGAAACATGTGGTTCTGTTTCAAACAGACATATTAACAAATGTGGATTCTGTAATATTACTTTCAACAATTCCAAAACCAAAATTCTCTACAGTCATATTAAAGATATTTTTACTAATATATGAACCAAAAGAGGGTGCTTCTCATCAAATAGAAAACTCTCAAGTATTACCTCATAGAGGGAGTATTGGAAAATTCACTTCCCAATATTATAATTCCACAAAAGAACACAGCTGAATCAGAAAAAGTATTGATGTATTTCACACCTATTTTAAAAGAGAAGACTGAAGCTCTTCATGAAGTGCTTCTTACAGGAATTTTTGAATCAAATTTTCCTTGGTTTCTCTTATGTAATCATAATATTGTATAATAATACCTATAATTAGCATGCTCAGCAGTCACATAACCCACTCATCAACACGTGAGCATTAAAGCCCTTAGTCCTCCATGCCAAGGAAGAGTTAGAAATTATCAAAAATAATGGCCACAAAGCCAATATTAAGCTTTCACTTGATGGCTTAATTGATAGATCAGGAAACATAATTTATGCCTTATTGATTCTGCATGGAGACCACAAAACTGTTTTCCTAGATATTCTTTACTTTTAAAAAAGAAGGCATACAGCAAAGAATATTTTGTATTATGTTCAACAGAGTCTCAATACAAAAATCTTTTTAAGTCAAAAGAACTAGATCAGTTGTAACTCAATCACCATCAGTAATGGTTTCTAAGTAAGCTACTTGATTCTTATTTAAGATTAAAAACAATGAATACTAAATACCATTCTATAATTCAGACCATTTTTAAGTAGGAATTTACAAATGTACTTGATTTGAGCTTGTCACAGGGGCTCTTGGTGAAAAAAGGAGTGGCCTGGCACTCAGGAATCAAGAACTCACTTGGAGGGCTCCAAAAGAATAAAGGGATAAGAGAAGGATATATTTCTTTGGGAGAAAAATGAAAGCAATACAATATATGCCAAAATAAGAAGTAAGCCAAAGGCCAAAGATAATAAGAGAAAGCCAAAGGCCAAAGAGCCAACCAAATGAATCCTCAATTCATTGTTTCAACCTTCCAGAAAGAACAATAGAGTTATTAAAGGATATGACCACCCATATCTACTAACGGCAAAGAAGAAATTCAAATTACTTACTTAAGATTATCAGTATTTACTTTAATAATGAAAAAGAAAATAAGGATAAAAATAAATACATTATAAAAGGTGGCCATTATTCGTGAAAATTTGAAGACTGATCCTGGTGGGTTGATCACCCAACTGTATTTACTGATTTGGTTCAATACAGAACTGACCATTTTGAGAATTGAACTGTGTGACTTAATTGCCACAGTAGAATATGAATTGGCCCAAAAGGGCCAAGGCCATGCAGGTTGCTTGAATACAGCCTGTATGGACTAATTGAGCTGTCCAAGGAGTACTTAAGTGCTTGATGCCTTGACAGCTGACTTAATGATTGATAACCTCTTGAATTACCCCTTGAATGATCCTGAAATGAATTAACAACCCAACTCCTACAGGGCCAGGTGGTTGGGGTCTTTGAATGGTCTTATGGTAGCCATCATGGATTGCAATACTGAATGGCTGAAAATTCTTCCCTTGAAATGGGTGATGGAGTTGGGGACTGGAGTTGAAATAAAGTAATTGGGTCCTGAAAACATCACTATTGTATTTCTGAGGAAAAATGGTGCATAATGGTTTTATACACCATATATGCACCATGCTTGGATCCTTTGGTACAGGGTCCATGAATGAAGGAAACGTCTTCCCCTGAATTGAGGGGGAGCCTTGCTGGACCTGAGCTGGTGGCCCCTGGTGGCTGCCAGAGGCTATGGGTTGATTTTGGCCAATTTGGGGTCCTGGGGTACTTTTGGCCATTTTTAGTCAAAACGGGCTCAGGTGGGCCCAATTGTGGTTTTGGGGGCTAATGGAATGCCCCCTTGGCCCCTTTTGGCCTGATTGGATTTAGGCCAAAAGAGGTCTAAATGGTCTCATGGACCACAGGCCATAGAGGCCGTAGGGGGCCTAAATTTCAAAGGGGGTGGGCCAAAGTCCCTGGAGATTGCTAGAGGGGTCAGAGGCCCTTGGAAGACAGAATGACCCCCCAGGCCCAAAAAAAGGATATTGTCCTGGGAGTTGGTGAGGTGGAGAATTGGCCAAGGAGGCCAGTGAAAGTGGATATGGCCCAAAGGTCATCAAACACCAACAGGGGCCAATTGGCCATAAAAATGATTGTATGGCCAATTGGCCATAAATTGGGGTTAGGCTATATTTGCTGTAAACACCCATTGGGGGGTTATTAAATGTGGTTTTGAAAGTACCCCCACCTTTAATGGTGATTTCCTGAGCACCAAACCAAGGTAGAAGCCTGTTGAGGCTGTTGAGAAGTATTGGACATAGGGAATCCAGAGGTATTGAATCTTGAAAAGACCTTTCATACACTGATAAGAGGTTGGCATATGATGTGAGGATGACTTGGTCTTCCTTTGACATTTGGCTTGGAGTTTTTGAAGGATTGAGTTGACGTAAATATTTTGGCATCAAGATTATAATAAAGAAAAATCTGAAAGAGTATAAATAAAGAAAAATGTAAGGAAAACATCAAATAAGAAAAGAAGATAAATAGAGATGAAAATGCTAAGGGGGTTCCAATATTGATCATGGAACTTGACAGCTTATTTGAATTGGCCAAAGACCTGCAAAACAAGAGTTGATGCCAGGTGCTCACATGGTGGCCAAGGTTATGTTTTGACATATTGTAGACCCCTCAGGGAAGTTTACACCAGGAGAGGAACTTACTTTCTTAGTTACCAATCCCACCAGTCCCATAAACTAAAATTAGTGAGTTGAAAAGATAATTAATTGGAAAAAAATTAAGAAAGGATGGTCCATTTCCCAAGTGAAAATGGCCATTAATTTGGAATTGGTGTTGAAAGCCAGGCCAAAGATCTGTGTCCAGAAATTTGAAGAGTGCTCACAGAGTGGCCAAGGTGATTCTTACAATAGGAAGGGTAGAAATAACCCTAAAGGTGCATACCAGGAGTGGGACTTACTTTTGGTAATTACTCTCCCCAACAAGCACCATATAAAAATCAAGCTCTTGAAGAATGTGGTCCTGGCTTGTCAGGATACAAAGAATGAAAGTCCTTGACAAGTTCAGGGAAATTCTTGAGGTTCTTGGCTGCTTCCCAAGTGGATCTTTCTGGGTCTTGACTGAAGCCTTTAAATTCCACCAAATACCATGATTTTCCTCTCTTAATCTTGGAATCCAGTATTTGAGAGGCTGCCCGTTCCTCTTCTTCTTCAATGAGGATTGGAGGAGGAGGCTCTTGATGCCAATTTGGGACTTTTGATGTCTTGACTAGTTCAAGGAGGGGAATGTGGAAGACTGGGTGGATTTATTTCCATTGGGATGGAAGCATGAGTACTGAATTTCTCCAAGATTCCAAAAGGACCCAGCCATCTTTCAGACAGTTTTTGTTGGGTCTAGCTAATTTGATGTTCTTGGAAGAAAGCCATACCATTTCACCAGGATTGAAAACAGGTGGACTTGCTCTACGTTTATCTGCATACCTCTTAAGCCTGTTTATGGAAACTTCAAGTTCTCTCTTGACATCTTTCTGTACTGATTAGAATTTTGTTAATAAGTTTCCAGCAGGAGTATCTTGCTTGATGTGAACTGATTCAAATGGTGGATCTCTTCCATAAACAGTGAAAAACAGTGATTGTTTTTTTGAAGAGTGATCAGAATTGTTGTAGGCAAATTCAGCCAGAGGGAGACAGGTGTTGCAATCATCTTGATGATAAATGACATACATCCAAAGGTACTGTTCTAGTATCTTATTTACCCTCTCTGTCTATCTATCAGTTTCTGTATGGTAAGCAGTTTTCAGATCTCTTGAAATATTGAGCTTCTGACAAAGATTGCTCCAAAAAGGAGATAAAAAAGTTAAACTCTATCACTTACAATGCTTTAAGGAAGGCCATGATTTGAAAAGATGTTCTTGATTAATAAATGGGCCAAATACAGTGAAGGCATAGAATAAATTGTTGGAATAAAAGCTTCAATTTTTGAGAATCTGTCCACTGTGACCAGAATTGAATCAAAATAGTTGGACAGTAGCAGTTGAGTGATAAGTTCCATTGAAAGGCAAATCCAAGGACCATTTGTAATTTGAAGAGGTTTGAGTATTCCAAACTTCTTGTGATGGATATTCTTTTTCTTGACCACTGTTGAAAGGATCATTGAAACTATTACATAATCTTCCTCTCCTTCATATTCTGGTATTTCTTCCTGTATGCCATTTTGATTCTGGAAGTCATTTTGTAATCCAGATGTAATTCCTTTATTTTGATTAAATAAATCAGTTGAGCTTGAAAAGCAGCATATTTGATCATAGGCACCATTAAATCATTCTATAATGCTAATTCCAGCTATCCTTTGCGTATTTTCTGATAACTCTCCTTCTTTTAGGTCTTCAAATCTTCTGCCTTGTTTATATTTATCTTCCCAATTTCCATTATTTTGTTGAAATAACTTCAATTCATCTTCTGATTGTACCAATTTTCCTTCTAGAACTATTTGCATTTTTTGTTTAATCCGTTTTTTAATATATCTATCCCAAAACTGATCCATTCTTTCTTCAGTAATTATGGCACTTTTCTTTTCCAATGGCTTTATTATGCTATCTTTTGGTTCTTCACTTATTAAATCTTTTTCAGTATCACTAATGTACCTGGTTTCCTCCTGAAATAAATTGAAATAATCTTCTGCAATTATTGAGGAATTTTCTTCAGGTGGCTTCAGATCCATTTTAAATTTATTCTGTGTGCTTTCTCTTTGTTCTTCTTTATTCATACCACTTAACTCAAGTGCTAGCCATTTCTCTGGGTCTTCTATGGCCATGTCTAAATTTCTTCTCATCTTCTTTAGTTTTTCTTTGATTTTTTCTATTGCTTCACTATCTTCTACCTCCAGTTTATCTTCTGTATCCTTTCCTTTAGATGTTATATGAGTTACAGCAGGTATACTTTCTTTAGATGAAGATAATATGCTTAACTTTTTTTCAACTATTATTTGGTTAAAATTTTCAAATACTAAGAAGTCCAGGTAAGTTTTTCTTTGTTTTCCAAAGTAACATCAAGATTTTTAATTTTACAAATTGGCTTCAAAGATTTATTTGTTGATTTTGATGTGTAAGGGCTGATGTTTAATCCTTCTTTTAGGGCTATTTCCTGAGCTATAAAGTTCAACTCATTTTTTGAATCAAAAATAGCTGAGAAGGGTATTTCTTTTGGTCCAAGCAGTATTTTCTTCACTCTTGTTGAATATTTACTTTCTGTTTCCTCTGTTTCTTTTCTCTTGGATGATTCTGCTTGATGTATTGACCATTCTCTAATCTCTGAAGATGCACAAAGCTCCATACCACCGGGTGGAGAAATTTTTCAACCCATGGCTTGAGGGTTACATATTGGAAAATATAATTGACATCCATCTTGCTCTGGATAACTAAATATTTCCCCTTGCTTGTGTGAAAATTCCAATTTAACATTATTATCTGCTAAAAATGGTTTTCCAAGTATGGTGTGTACAGCTCCTTTTGCTATGAGTAAATGGATTTTTTTCTTCTCCTGTTATCATAGTAATTGATGTAAACTCCAAGAGTCCAACCAAAGATGTTGTATGTCCATGAATTCCTCTGAGATTCATATTGAGCTTTTTACTTGTAAGTGAGGCTTTAATTGCAATTTCCTATGGTATTATGCTAATTTCTGATCCAGTATCCACCAATTCCCTTGTAGGATATTCTTCTCTTCCAATAGATACTTCCATAATGTCAAGTGGGCATGCATAATGTAATCTTGGTGTATCATAGTCCTGTAGCTTTAATGAAAGTAGTCTTTCTTGAATATTTGATGTATTGACCTATTTTATCACCTCTTTTTCCTGGGTAGTTAAATTTTGTAATTTGTTAATAAAGGTTGGTGAAATTGATAATATTTCTTCAAGAGTAAAATTTATCTTCTCTTCAAGTATTTTCTTCATCACATGTTCAATTATTACCTTTGATGTATTGGCTGTAGATTCTACCTTGTTCTTTAATTCCATGTTTTGTGAATCCTGTCTTAGTACCTCCTTATTCTTTTCCTTGGAAAATATTGAAATATTTTCACTATCTACTTTGTTTCCTTCTTGTGTTTTTTGTGTATTTTGTTGGAATTAGAACTCTTATTTCTTCTTCTGCCTCATCTTCCTCATGGTAGGTACCTGGTATCTTCTTTTTAAAGGGTTTGTGTGTTTAATTTTTATCCTCTTGCTGAGTTTGACTTTGACTTTCCTGTCTTGCAGCTCTTTGCCTTGTCTGTCTAGGACCAACATTTATTTGGATATTTTCATTTTCTCGTGATATGTGAGGAGTTTTCCAGTTTCCTCATTCCTCTAGTTGAGCTATAGCTGCTGCCTCTTCACCTTTTCTTTCCTCAATTACTGTTGTTTCTTTCTTATTTGGGGGTGAATTTGATTTTTCCATCATTTTCTTTGTAAACTCCTCCTGTTCTTTAGAAAACTGTTTAACCAATTGCTTTGCATATGTAGGGCCTTCTGTGGGTACTCTTTGAAAACTTGGGAAAAATATATGTTCCTCCACACTTCAAGGCAATTCCTTTCTCCAAGTCTTCTGTGACATGATTACATCTTATTGCAGAATTTCCTTCTTTTAAGCATTGATAACACTTCAGCAGCTTTCTAGGAGCCATTTGAGCTGGCACATATTGTTGATAACTTGAAGATATGGGTGGTAAAGGATATCTTGGCCTGAATGGCTGTGAGCTTTGTGTAACTTTCTGATCTTGATTATTGCTTGCTTGTTTTTTCTTTGGAGATTTGACTACTTCTGAAAAGTGTTTGATCTGCATCAATACATCCTTAACTGATTCCTTCCCAGTATCCTTTGATTGATGCTCTTGTGGCTGAGGATTTTTAATTATTTGGGTAAGATCGTTCATTTGCTTCAAGGATTCTTCCAAGCTTTCTTCTCTTGTGACTTTTCTTGTGAAAATTTCTTCTGTTGAATTAAGAATTTGGCTTCTAAATCTTGTTCAATATATAAATTTAATATTTCCAATATTGGAATGATACAACCACCATCCAAAGCTTGCGCCATGGCCTTATCTTTCATTATTTCTTTATAAATAGACTCTTGAACACTTGAAGAAAGACCAGCCAAGATCTCTTAATTGCAATTAATATCTCCTTGTATATATTCATACCTTTTTAAATACTTAATAATGGATTTGTATTCTTTTTATATTGTGTCATATTTCTAAATCCGCCTTTCTGTTGAATCTTTGTGAATAGTTGACTAATTGAGGACAGCTTGTATCTTTGTGAGCCTGTGAGGTATGTATAAAATACCCAAAAGAGCACAAATGATTGTATATACAGTTGATTAGTCTTCAACAGACTTTTCAATTGAATTTAAAATAAAAAATAACAAAAAATAGGTATAACATTTTTTGTATAAACAAAGCTTTAAATATGATGTCATTTTTGGATTCTACACCAAAAATGACCTAGGGTACACCCATAGGGTGTTATACCCAAAAAGGCTTATTTCTTATGTTATTGGAAGATTTAAAAATCTCACAGTACTAATGTAGCTTTCTTAACATTTTTTTAAAACTGTTAAATTTAAGCTTCAATAAGCTTAAATTTGAAGTTGAATGAGTTTCATGCAAACTTACCAAAATTTTAGTTAAAATTCAAGTGTTGTGTATATTTACTGAATTGGCTAAATGTTTGCCATACAGAATGTAAATCGTGGGTGAGCTCAATTTAAAATTTTTCAAGGCCATAGTATGGCTTTAAATGAATAAAAGGGCAAAATCCACACTAAAAGTTGGGACAAAGGAAAAAGACCAAACAGAGCTGGGGTACCCAGCTTTTTGGATCTTCAAGGATTCAATTAAGGTTGTCCACCTGTATTGGAGGCTTTTAAACCTTATTTAAACTTTAATATTAGACTTTGATCCAACCTTAAAGTTTAAACTGGTTTTATCCCAATTTGGACAGGAATTTCAAGCTGGCAAAGGATAAATCCCAATATGCAGGCTTGAAATTAATGTTTCAAGACCTGTGAAAACTTAAATAAGCTTAAGCCTTTAAGGTTGCAAGCATTAAAACCTTATCAAAATTTAAGGTTTAGTGTGAATTGCTATTTTACACGGAAAAATAGTAATAACTTCAAAAATTAATTAAAAATTCAATTCTTAATGGATTTTCTTGGAAGATTCAGACAGCTTACAATTGAATATTATCTATATATAAATTGAATCTTAAGTATCTTTTATAAACAGATTTCCTTGGTAATTAGCCTGGAAATTTCCTCTTTTAATTATACTTAAATAAAATTAAGATTTCTTGAAAATTTCATTAAAAATTGAGTTTAAGAGATTTCTGCTTGAAACTCTATTTTTAGGTTGTTCATGTAATGAACCTTAAAATAAATAAACTTAATTTATATTAAAACTTGAAATAATTAATTTAAATGAGGATTAAAGTTACTTGGAGCTAAGAATAACACTGGTAACTTTAAATTGGAATTAAAAATAAGTTACCTTAAATTAAGAGCCTTATTTTTAAGCATGGTTTTTCAGTTTTTACCTGAACACGCCCTCTGTATCCATTATGAATCATGAGAGCTGCTCTGTAGACATAAAAAGAGTCTTTTCATCACTGTTTTTGTCAATCATATTAGACATTTAAACAGGTAAAGTTCTATTATATATTAAATCTTATAGTTAGAATATTTCTTAACTATTTTATTCCTTATAAATCTCAAATTGAAGGATTGAAATCATAAAAATTAGATTATTGTTGTAATCACCTATAATATATCTTATTTTATAGAATTATTGTCTTTAAAATATCTTTTAAAATACACAAATTCCTCTCAAAAACTCTTTAATCTTATTTTTTATCATAAGAAGTTGTTTTATCATTTAAAATATTGATTTTTGGCGTTTTTTAAGCTTATAATAACTATTTAATATAATAACTGTTGTATTTGACTTGTTGTATTAAATTTATATTATAAGTAAGTTTTCTTTAAAATTCTATATCTTTTTTATCTATTATTAGTTTTTATATAGAATTTTTCTATAAGAATTATTTCTGCACAGTGTATTTCATAATTCTTTTATAAATAATATATATATATTACTTATAAGTGGTTAAATACTTATATTTTCCACATGTAACTGTCTCATTAAGAGCTTTACACTTCTTATTGTTATAATTGTCAGTGACTATAACAATAATAGAATAATGATAATTTATTATAATTTATTATTATTATTCCATATAATAATAATGAAGATTCTTTTGTAATATTATTATTTTCAATAATTATATTTAAATTTGTTGTTATAGTATTTTATTATATTATATTTTTCTACTGAGGACAGTCATAGTACTCTTGATAATGTTACTATTATCAAGGGTTTCATACACAGATCTTACATTTGGGGGCCTGGCTGTGATTTTAATCAATTTTTGGGACATAAATCATATTCTAGACCTTCTTTTACTGTTTTTGACGTAAAATTGCCATATTTACTTTAATATTGGCTTTTTTGGGACTTATCACTTATGAATAATCTTTATAAGATTAATGAAGTCATTTTTCTTAAGAATATTGTTTGAAAAAATATAATATTTTGTCAGCCTGTGACTCAAAAGCAGAGCAGAAGCATGACAGCCAAATACCATAAATCAATGGTATAGCCAAGATAGCACCAAAACACAGAGCTGAGACAAATAAGCTCAAAATTTATCAAAAGAAAGAGAAAACTCACCCCTTTTCAAATATACAAGTCCCATAACCATAGGAAAAATAATAACAAAGTGATTCCTGCTCAAAGGTTTTGCTGAGCATGAACCTTAATTTTCACCTCTCATCTGAAATACAGAGTAAGAGACTTAACCCCATCAAAATGGTATTCAAAATGAAGCTCTAAGTCAGGGCTATCCAATGGTACCAGCCAAAGTGAGCTAGCACCAGTATTACAGAAGGTATGGCCAAATTCAGGCCAAATAAGGGTGAATAAAACATTCACCCTCATCTAACTTCTACAGTTTTAGTGTGAGATGCCTAAAGTGGGGTCTTTTTGGAAAGAGCACAATGAGGGCTATCTGATAGTGGCATTCATTTCCCCATATCTCATTCAGAACAAAATTTAAAAGGAAAACAAGCCCAATACAGCTTTTTTCCTAAAACACGCATATGTACAAAAATATTGTACATGGGATAGCTTTGCCATATTTAATGATAGCCATAGCAAATAAGGTACCATTGTGCAGAAAACATAAAGGGCTACACGCTGAATCAGTTATGAGGTTGATGTCTCAAAAACTGACAAAGGTATGGCTGTTTTAAGGTCAAAATCCCACAGTTTGGCCAATACAGAAGATGGACAGTTTAGTACTACCCTCACCGGTAAACAAAAACTAAGTTTACTGAAAATGCTGAGAAAGAATAGACCAGCATTTTCCATTGGTGAAGAACCATCAGGCAAGATTAGAGGCCATGATATAGAACTATATCTTGATGTGGAAAGACCTTATCCACCCATGCTCAGAAGATCTCCTTACCCAGCAAGTCTGGAAACCAGGAAGGAAATTGAAAAACATATCAATGAACTCCTGGAAATGGATGTCATCAGAATAATTGGACATAATGAAATAGTGGAAATTACCACTCCTGTCCTGATCACCTGGCATGATGGAAAGTCTAGGCTGTGTGGAGATTTCAGAGCTCTGAATAACTACACCAAAGCTGACAGGTACCCTATACCCAGGATACCTCATGCATTAGACAAACTGGCAAAAGCCAAATACATAACCAAAATGGATTGTATGAAAGGCTTCCACCAGAATGGGGTCAAACCAAACTCCATGAAATTACGCAGAATCATATGTAATATGGGCATATATGAGTACACCAGGATGTCATTTGGCATCAAGAATGCCCCAGCCCACTTCCAAAGGCTGATGGACACCATATTTCAAGAAGAAATATTGGAAGGCTGGATGGTAGTATATATTTATGACATCATTATATACTCAGAGACATGGGAAGACCATGTGCAATAAATATACAGAGTTCTAAGTAAATTCACACCCATAAATTTGGAAATTTCACTTAGAAAGTGCAGTTTTGTCCAACAAGAGCTACTAGGTCTAGGACATAAAGTCTCAGGTCTTAGTCTGTCAATTGACCAGAACAAAGTAGCAGCAGTACTGCAAAAGACAGTACCAAGAAATATCAAAGAGATGCAATATTTCCTTGGGTTTGCTAGCTACTATAGAAACCATATCAAATGTTTTGCCCACATAACTATTAGTTTATACAAGTTATGTTCAAAAGATGTAGTTTTTGAAACTACAAAGGAAAGAAGGGATGCATATGAGAGGATCAAATATGAACTCACAAATGCACCTGTGCTCATCTTGCCTGACTTTGAACTACCATTCAAGTTATACATTGATGCAGCATGTAGCCAAGGCTTAGGAGCAGCCCTTCACCAGAGACAAATTGTGGATGGTGAACCAAGAGAGGGAGTAATATGTTACATCTCTAGGCAGCTGAAAGATTCAGAAGACAGGTATGGGGCCACCCAGACAGAATGTCTATGCTTATTCTAGGCTCTAGAGAAACTCCATTATCATTTGGAGGGTGCAGTCTTTGAAGTCTACACAGACTGCACAGCCTTGAAGTCTTTAATGAACATGAAGAATACCAATAGACACATTTTGGGGTGGAAAATATCCATCCAGGAGTATAGAGGGAATATGACCATCATATACAAAGAGGGTAAAAGTAATACCAATGCAGATGGCCTCAGAAGATGGCCACTGGATAATGTCAAAAGCAACACATATTATGACCCTGAAGTAGCAGCTAAAATTCCTATCCATTTCATGGAATTAGACAGGAAGAAAACTTCAGATTTTCTAAGTGGGCACCAGAAAGTGATACCCCAGACAGTGGAAACACTAAATCAGAAGGAACAGAAACTCCCATATTGGGAATAAGCTTCTCAGAAATGCACACTGAATTCTTCAATGAAGTGATGAAGACATATGCCAAACACAAACAGTGTGGCATATTGTTACAGCTCCTTCAACAAAAATACAGGAGCCCAGAACTGGAATCCCAGTTAGAGGAATCCTGGTTGAGGGACTATAAGGAAAATAAATTTTTCCTTATAGATGGTCTGCTCTACCATAGAGAGAAGCACACCAGTTCACTCACAATAATAGACATAAACCATATATCTTTGATCCTACAGGAATGCCATGATTGCCCCTATATGGGACACATGAGTGAAGACAGGACCAAAGAAAGGGTAGCAAGCACTGCTTGGTGGCCCAAATGGGAACAAGAGTTGAGTTAATACATAACCACTTGTGAAAGATTCCAAAAGGAAAATAGAAAACATGGGAAGAAGTATGGGTTACTTCAATGCATAGAAGAACCCAAACACCCATGGGAAACCATCAACATGGACTTGGTCACAGGACTTGTCCCAGGATGCAAAGAAAGCTTCAATGCCTTCTTAATCATAGTTGATAGGTTAATAAAAAGCATGAGGTGCCTACCATGTCACAAGGAGGACACAGCTATGGATACTGCTCTGTTTTTCTGGAACAACATCATATCCACCTGTGGAGTCCCTAAGATCATCATCAGTGATAGGGACCCAAAGTTCACATCTGAATTTTGGACCAACCTCTATGACATGCTGGGTACTAAACTTGCTTTTTCTACAGCTTACCATCCAAAAACAGATGGACTAGCTGAGAGGATGATCCAAAGAATTCAGGAGATCCTTAGAAGATTCTGTTCCTATGGCATGGAATACAAGGACCATGAAGGTTACACCCATGACTGGGTTACTCTTCTACCAGCAGTCTAGCTGGCTTAAAACACAAGTCAGCACTCTACCACAGGAAAAAAACCTGCAGTTGTAGAAAAAGGTTGGAATCCCCTATTGCCTGTGCATCACCTGAAGAAAAATCCACGGACCATCCACCCCACAGCCAAAGATTTCCATGAAATGTGGAAGAGAGCTTGTGACACAGCTGCAAAATGCATAGCTGAAGCAAAGGAATATAAGAAGCAGAGTTGGGACAAATCACATATGGAACCTGACTTTAAAGAAGGGGACCAGGTGTTAGTGTCTACACTCAACTTTAATAATCTCAAAGGACCCAAGAAAATGAGAGACTCATTTGTAGGGCCCTTCACTATCATTGAATTGATAGGGAAGAATGCAGTGGAAGTCAAACTCAAAGAGGAATTTTCCAGGAAAAACCCAGTCTTTCCAGTGATTTTAGTCAAGCCATACTTCCAAACAGAGGAGGATAAATTTTTCCAGGAATAAGAACCCCACACCACCAGAGAAAGTGGGAGTGGAGGATTCCACTGGACCAGTGAAGAAATTCATCAAGGCCAGGAAGATCAGACTTGATGATAAGGATCAGAGACAGTACTTAGTCAGATTGAAGAACCAGACAGCTGATAAAGACAAATGGTTGGAAGAAGATGCCATACCAGATGGGAACCTTCACTTAAGGAGATTCAGAGCCTCTAGGAGGACTGAACAGTCTCATCAATGATGAGCCCTTTTTAGAGGGAGGGTATGTCAGCCTGTGACTCAAAACCAGAGCACAAGCATGACAGCCAAATACCATAAATCAATGGTATAGCCAAGATACCACCAAAACATGGAGCTGAGCTAAATCACCTCAAAAGGTATCAAAAGGAAGGGGAAACTCATTCCTTTCCAAATATACAATTCCAATCACCATAGGAGAAAGAATAACAAAGTTATTCCTGCTCAAAGTTGTTGCTGAGCATGAACCTTAATTTTCACCTCTCATCTGAAATACAGAGTAAGAGGCTTAAGCCCATCAAATGGGTATTAAAAATGAAGCTCTAGGTCAGGGCGCTCCAATGGTACCAGCCAAACTGAGCTAGCACCAGGCTTACAGAAGTTATGGCCAAATTCAGGCCAAATAAGGGTGAATAAAACATTCACCCTCATCTAACTTGTACAGTTTGAGTGTGAGATACCTAAAGTTGAGTATTTTCGTAAAGAGCACAATCAAGGCTATCTGATGGTGCCATTCATTTACTCATATCTCATCTAGGACAAAATTTATAAGGCAGACAAGCCCAATACAGCTTTTTGCCTAAAACACACATATGTACAAAAATCTTGTACAAGGGATACCTTTGCCATATTTAATAATAACCATATCAAATAAGGTACCATTGTGAATAAAACATACAGGGCTACACACCGAACCAATTTTGAGGTTGATATCTCAAAAACTGACAAAGGTATGGCTGCTTCGAGGTCAAAATCCCACAGTTTGGCCAATACAGCCTTACCATGGGATAATATTCCATAACCATGATTATGAGGTGTCAAACTGACAAAGAATCTTGTTTTTACTTCAACACTGGGGACCCATACAGGTTATGTACAGCATTCTACACATCAGAATCAAGCTGTGTGGTCCCCAGATGAAAGCTTTCACCCTGTATTGGTGAAAACTGCCCAGATGTGGTTTCAAAACCACATCTGAGCCCAATAAGGGCTATACAGGCCTTTTTCAAACAACGAGCCTGTCCTTGAGAGTTAAAAATCTTTACTTCCTCTACGTGAAAAGGTCTAGCAGCCTTTTCACCCCATTTCAGGATAAAAGGAGGCCTTTTCACTTCCAGAGAAAGAATCCCCATCCTGCGCTTGAATTCCTACGTAGTACAACTGTCAAAAACAGTTATACACTTGGAAAATAATCAGGTTTTACTATAAACTTTAGTATTGTAGTGTTTATTATTGTAACCCAACAGGTAAAGCTGCACCCAGGGCTTCCAACAGCGCTCACCACCACTAATTCTTATTAGTAAAGCCCTTTTTATCTTTAATTAAACATTTTTTACACTTTTTATTTGTTTCACAGTCATAGTTGAAGTTGTAAATAGCTTTATTACCTCTTTATCATAGACTGAACCTGACATATTGAGTGACTTGGAATAAATTTCTTTTGTCTAACCAGTGGCTTTTTCACATCACAGACTTCAAATTTGTTCTTTGAGTTATTCTAGTATAAAGTGAATAATAATAGAATTTTGATTAATAGCTTATTGATTGTATAATTATTATTTCTTCAAAGAAAACATAAGATCAAATGAAAATGTTAAAAATTAGAGATCTTTACTAAAAACATTTTTCTTTATTTTTGACGTAATTTGCCATACGTTACATTAAAATGACTTTATCCAATAAGCTGAGTTTATAAGTTATTTTTATTGTTTGATAAATATTTTTTTATAGTTTCATCCATCAGAGGAATTTCTTCAGACTCTGAAGCCTCAGAGTCTAGTATTGAAATTCAAACCAGCCCAGAACCAAGGGGTTTAATTACCAAAGAACCCTTTAAAGTTTCAAAAGTTGAATTCAATCGATTTTTTAGTCTTAATTGATTTATATTGACATGAAGTGACTCCAGCTAGAAGTGGAAGTAACTGCTCCATCCAATCAAATGGACCTGCACCAGGACATTCAAGTCATAAATCCAAAAGACAAGAATGTCAGCCCAGAGGAGAGGCACAAATGGAGGATTCTAGAACCTCCACTGGTTTCCAAAGATTAGCCAGAACCTTTGACACTCTTATTTATATCCCAGAAGCTGACATAACTGCTATTTCTGTTGTTAGACCTGAATTACTTTCAACAGGCAACAATAGAGATATACCAGTCTCAGTAAAAGAACTGGTTTATGGCAGCAAAACAACAAGAATGGGAACTTTGCCCAAGTCTATGAATAGGAACCATGAACTCAAATCTTCAAATGAAGAAGCTCATGGGGCTAGAAAAGACAGAAGAACTTCTGAAGGGTTGGATACCCATGTCTTGCAAAGGACAAGTCCAAGAGATAAAAGCTTGGTTGAAAAACCAAGGCATGTTATCAGAGGACCAGAAGAAGAAGTTGGCCCAAGGGAAGGAAAACAGCCCAGTGGAAGCCCCCAAGCCTCCACAAGCAAAATTCCGCCTCAGCAAGTGCCAAACAAGCCCAAGCAAGCCCCAAAAACCAACCAGAAGGGCAATCAAAAGGCAAAGCCCAAGTGGAACAAGCCTTACCCACAGAATTACAGGATTCCCAAGAAATAGGAGACAGCCATGGACAATGTGTTCAATATGGCAAGAACTCTGATGGAATTCAAAAACAAGGAAGAGGAAAGATTGAACCAATCTTTTCCAAACAAGTAGATCTTGTAAAGCTTGTAAACCAAATTGAAACTTGTAATAAAGGAATTATAACAAAGCTTAAAAAATTTGAGTATATCCAACAGAAGTTGGGTAATGACATACTACAAGTTAAGAAGTCACCAAAGACCATTATTGGCTTTGAAAATGTCAAAAGAGAAAATATTTTGTCTTTGACACAAATTCGTGCAATAATTGAGTCTAAGGTTACCTTACTCAATCAACCAGATGAAAATTCTATTTTGTTTATAACTAGACAGTTAAAAGAATTAAGAATACAAGTGCAAAACTTGGAAAATTCAACTGGGCACAATGCAGCTCTTTTCCAAGAACAATTGGAAAAAAGTGATAAAGCAATACTTGAATTGAAAGAACATATTCAATCAAGTATTAATAATATATCACTGAAAAATTATTTGCCAAGACAGTCTACACCAATTCTTGACAGAAATGTGCTAAAGTTGGATAATGACTTGCATCATACAATTTCAAGTAATGAAGAAGTGGAAACTGCTTGAAATTTTAAAGAAATTCCAAGATTAGAGGAATGGCCAACCTTCAGTGGTGAAGGGGAATATAATCATATGGAATTTATGAAAACAATTGATATGTTTAAAGAAGACTTTAACATACCAGATGAATACATAAGTGTCAGATTACACTCATTGTTTACCAAATCAGAAAATAAATGGTATTACAAAATGAGACAAGACCATGGTAAACATTATTGGCCTTGGTGGAAAGAACAAATTATTTCCAAATGGGAAAATGATTCCTGGAGGTTTAAAATGTAGAATTCTTTTGAGGAAGCCATTTCTAATATTGAGAGGGACAGGCCCATGTCTTTGTTTCTTAAACAAAAGGACAGATTAACTGTCCTTCATCCTGATATGTCCAAAACAATGGTACCTAAAAGGATATTAAGAAAGTGTGGTGGTGACCTTAGGCATGTTATAAGAAGCAGATGTATTGAGCCTTGCTCTACAGAAGATTATATCAATGCTATGGAGGACATCACTACTAGAACAAAAATTGGTAGAAATCAGTATAAACACCCAATGGACAACAAGACCAGTGTGAAACCAATTCCAAAAACCCAATAAATCACATTACAAAGCTCCTTTGAAATTTCATAAGTGTGGAAGTACATCTCATTTGGCTAATACTTGTCCCAAAAAGACAAGAATAAATGAGATAGAAATTGAAAAAGATGACACAAAAGAAACAAATGATGTTCCTGTACATGAAAGTGATTCTGAACCTTCTGAAGAGGTGGAATCACCAGATGAACTTAGTATAGAAAATATTAATTCTTCCTTTGAAGTCACAGAAGTGCATACTCACTTACCACAGTATAGTGATGAATGTATGGATCTCATACATGTGCAAGATGCTAAAATGCAGAAAGCCAAACCAGCCAGAGGTAAAGGTTATACAGCTGGATCATCTTGTATCACTAATATTGTCATAAACAACAGAGAAGCCAAGATACATCTTGACTCAGGTGCTTTTTGTACTTGTGTTGGAAAAGATTATCTTGACAAGATTCATACCAATTGGCAAGACAAGTTAATGCCAATTGAAGGTATAAAATTCAGAAGTTCCAGCCAAAATATTCCCCCCTTGAGTATGTTTGAAGCAGTAATGATATTCCCTCATCCTACAGGAAGTATCAGATTAAAAGTTGATTTTTTTGTTATGAATGATTGTACTTCACAACACTTTATACTTGGAAATGATTATCTCAATATTTATGGTATTGATATCAATAATCATAAAGACAGGTATTTCACTATAGGGGAAGATAAAAGGCAAAAATTTGCTTTTCCTTCAAAAAAAAGAGAAATAACTGTCATTAGAAAAACTGTTAATAAAGAGAAATTTGTGTCAGATGAGTTAATTGAAGCACAAATTAGTCCTTAATTAACACAAGAAATGAAGGAAGAACTTATTGAAATTTTATTTCAATACAGGGAAGCCTTTGCTTCTGATAATGAACCACTTTGGGCTATCAAAGGCCATGAAGTGGACATTATGCTCAATGTGGAAAGACCTTACCCTCCACTTTTAAGAATACCAGCTTACCTAGCTAGCCCTAGGGCCAGAGAAGAATTAGAAAGTCAAATTAATGAACTAATAAAACTGGGAGTTCCTAGAAACACTGGACACAATGAAGAAGTAGAAGTCACAACTACTTTAATCATTACTTGGAATAATGATAAATCAAGGATGGTTGGTGATTCTAGAGAATTGAATACCTACACTATTCCAAATAGGTATCCAATTCCTAGAATCCATGAGACTTTGACTCAATTATCCAAAGAAAGGCTTATCACTTCTATGGATGCTCTCAAAGGTTTCCATCAGAATGTTTTAACACCTCATTCTAGGAAATTATTTAGGATTATTGCTCATTATGGTATTTATGAATACTTGAGGATGCCCTTTGGTATTAAAAATGCACCCTCTCATTATCAAAGAATGATGAATATCATTTTCCCACATGAATTATCAGAGGGATGTTTAATCATTTATATTGATGACATTATCATTTTTTGAGAAACCTGGCAATTGCGCTTAGAGAGACTTTCATTAGCACTTAAGAAAATTCTTCAAGTGAACATGGAAATATCTCTTAAAAAATGTAATTTTGGGTTTCATGATCTGAAAGCTCTAGGAAATGTAGTCTCAGGACTGAGCCTTGGTGTTGATAAAAACAGAGTGGCTGCAGTGTTACTGAAACAAATGCCCCAGAACAAGAAAGAAATGATGTCTTTCTTAGGGTTTGCCAGTTTTTACAGGCAACACCTTCAAGATTTTCCAATCAATTCCAGATCATTGTACAGAATTTTTGATCAACAAACTGTCTCTGAAATGACACAGGAGAGGATTCAAGCATATGAGAAGATCAGATATTCCCTGACCAATGCACCATTACTGCTGATTCCAGACTGGAAACTACCTTTCAAGCTGTATATTGATGCATGTGGTTAGGGCCTAGGTGTAGCTCTTCATCAAGTTCAAATTGTCAATGACAAACCTTTTGAAGGTCCAATTTGTTTTATTTTAAGACAAATCAAACCTACTGAGGCCAGATATGCAGCTAGCCAAATGGAGTGCCTTTGCCTTGTATGGGCTCTGGAAAAACTTCATTATTATCTTTATGGTAGTGTGTTTGAAGTAATTACTGATTGTAATGCAGTAAAATCACTTCTTAACATGAAAAATCAAAACAGACACATGTTAAGATGGCAGATTGCTATACAGGAGTATAGAGGTAATATGACTATAGTACATAAAGCTGGAAATATTCACAAGAATGCTAATGGCTTAAGTAGATGGGCATTACCCAATACATCTGACAATCCTGCCCATGTTCCTCCAAGTGCAGAACCTCAAATTCCAATTAAAGGAATTAACATCACAGATGTTGGAACAGAATTCTTTGAAGACGTTAGAGATAGCTATAGGATGGATAAGAATTGCCATATTCTTACTTCTCTACTTGAAAAAGATTGCAAAGATGCAGCTTTGGCTAGTTCTCTGGATGATATTTGGAAAACATCTTATGACAATGGAAGATTCCATTTATTTGATTGTATTTTATATCATAGATCTAAACACACATATGTTATGGTCCTGTGTAGTAGAATTTTAATTAACACAATACTGCTACAATTTCATTATAACATTTACTCTGAACATTTGTCTGAAGACAGAACAATGGAAAGAATTAAGACATGTTCCTGGTGGCCATCTTGGAGAAAAGATGTGATTGATTACTGTCATAGTTGTGATAGATGTCAGAAAGCCAATAAAGCTACTGGTAAAATATTTGGTGTGATGATTCATATCCAAGAACCAAGTACCCCATGGGAAGTGGTTCATATGTATTGGGTAACTGCCTTACCACCTGGAGGTGATAAAGGTTACAATTCATGTCTTGTCATTGTAGACAGATATATCAAAAAACCAATCTTTTTACCATTTCATTAATATGACACTGCTATGGATACAGCTCTTTTGATTTGGAACAGAGTTATATCTCATACTGGTCTCTTTGAAAATATCATTAGTGATAGAGACACAAAATTTACTGCAGCCTTATAGACCAATTTACATATGCTTTTGGGTACAAAACTATCATTTGCAACAGCATACCATCCACGAAGACATGGGCTAGCAGAAAGAATGATACAAACCCTTGAGGACATGATCAGAAGATTTTGTGCTTATGGCCTGTAGCTTCAAGATTCTGATGGCTTTACCCATGATTTGTGTACTCTTATACCAGCATTGGAATTAGCCTACAAGACCTCTATCCATTCTTCAACAGGCAAAACTTCTGCAATTTTAGAAAAAGGATGGAACCCTAAACTTCCAGTTGATACTTTGAAGAAATATTTAGTTGATATTCATCCAACTTCTTCAAGCTTTAAGTTATTTCTTGATAAAGTAAGGCATCATGCAAATCAAAGCATGAATGAAGCCTTTGAATATGCTAAACAGAAATGGGATAAAATTCATAAAACCCCAGAATTCAAAGTAGGGGACTTAATACTAGTTTCAACCTTGAACTTTAATAATATTAAAGGTCCAAAGAAATTGAAAGATTCCTTTGCAGAACTATTTATTATTAAATCCCTTCATGAGACAAATTCAGTACAAGTAGAATGTTCCGGAGAATTGGAAAACAAACATCCAACTTTTCCTGTTAGTCTAGTAAAGCATTACACTTCAACTGATAAGGAATTATTTTCTTTGAGAAATGAAAAACCCTTAGAAGTACCTCCACTTGATCAAAGTGAAGAGAAAAAAGTGCTTAAAGTCTTGGAAGAAAGAAGACTTAGGGGAAAAATGAAAGAGAATACTTGGTCAGGTACAAAAATCCACAACATGAAGATCAATGGATTGTAGCCGAAAAGATACCTGATTCCCAAAAGCTTCCTAGAAGATGCAGACATGAAAGAAGACCAATTCCTCAATGAAACACCCAAATTGTGTGCTTTACATACTTTAAACTATAAGTAGAGAGGTTGGACAGTGGATGATACCCCCCAATTAACATGGGGGTATAGTACTAAAAGAAAATTGTGGTACAATTCTTTTTGGTGGTAGGGAATGTGAGCCTGTGAGGTATGTATAACATACCCATAAGGCCACAAATAATTGTATATACAGTTGATTTAGTCTTCAACACACTTTTCAATTGAATTTAAAATGAAAAATAACAAAAAATAGGTATAACATTTTTTGGATAAACAAAGCTTTAAATATTATGTCTCTTTTGGATTCTACACCAAAAATGACCTAGGTTACACCTATAGGGTGTTATACCCAAAAAGGCTTACTTATTATGTTATTGGAAGATTTAAAAATTTCACAGTACTAATGTAACTTTTTTAACATTTTTTTAAAATTGTCAAATTTAAGCTTAAATAAGCTTAAATTTAAATTTGCATAAGGGTTATGCAAGCTTACCAAAATTTAAGTTAAAATTGAGGTGTTGTGTATATTTGCTGAATTGGATAAGGATTTGCCATACAGAATGTAAATCCTGCTTGAGCTCAATTCAAAAGTGTTCAAGGCCATAGTATGGCTTTATATAAATAAAAGGGCAAAATCCACACAAAAACGTGGGGCAAAGGAGAAAGACCAAACAGAGCTGGGGTACTCAGCTTTTTGGATCTGCAAGGATTCAATTAAGGTTGTCCACCTGTATTGGAGGATTTTCAACCTTATTTAAGCTTTAAGATTAGAATTTGATCCAACCTTAAAGTTTAAACTGGTTTTATCCCAATTTGGACAGGAATTTCAAGCTTCCAAAGGGTAAATCCCAATATGAAGGCTTGAAACTAAAGTTTTAAGACCTTTCAAAGCTTAAATAAGCTTAAAACTTTAATTTTACAAGCATTAAAACCTTATAAAAAGTTAAGGTTTAGTGTGTATTGCTATTTTACTTGGAAAAATAGTAATAACTCCAAAATTAATTAAAAATCCAATTCTTAATGGATTTGCTTGAAAGCTTCACACAGCGTAAAATTCAATATTATCTATATTTAAAAGAAATTTAAGTATCTTTTATAAACAGATTTTCTGGTTAATTAGCCTGGAAGCTTACTCTTTTTATTATACTTAAAGAAAATTAAGATTTCTTTAAAATTTAATTAAAAATTGAGTTTAAGAGATTTCTGCTTTAAACTCTATTTTTAGGTTACTCATGTGATGAACCTCAAAATAAATAAACTCACTTTATATCAAAACTTAAAATAATTAGCTTAAATGAGGATTAAAGTTACTCGGAGTTAAGAATAACACTGGTAACTTTAAATTGGGTTTAAAAGTAAGTTACCTTAAGTTAAGAACCTTATTTTTAAGCATGGTTTTTCAGTCTTGACCTGAGCACACCCTCTATATCCATTATTAATCATGAGAGCTGCTCTGTAGACATAAAAAGAGTCTATGAATCATTGTTTTTGACAATCATCAATTATCAATCCAATCATATGAGACATTTAAACAGGTAATGTGAGCCTTGAGGTATATTTTACATACCCAAATAGGCCACAATTATCTTAAAAAGAAATTTTGAATTATGCAAAACTCATAAGTCATGCATATATCCAAAATTCATCATCTTCAATTTCAGAAAAGATGAATAACTTTTTATTGAGTAAGTAAATCCATGGATTTAAGACCAGATTTGGATTCTACACAAAAATTCACCTAGGGTAGCTCCATAGAGTGAATAAGCTCAATTTAAGTATTTGAGGTGGTAAAATGGAAAATACTTCAATACCACATCATTAATACCACATAAAAGATCCGTGAAAATTTTTGTTTTTCTTGATTTTTAGCCAAAATAATGGTAAAGTGAGAAATCCCATGTTACATATACACTAAGAATAGTGTTATGCATGTTTTGAGCACTTAATATCATGGTATTCTTACATGGACTTTTGGTACACCCATAGTGGATATCTCACTTTAAGCTTAAATTACTATTTTGACGTAAAAATTAGGCAAGGGGGACAAAAGACATCAAAGAGAGCCAGGGTACCCAACTTCTGAGGCCTCAGAGGCGTGGATAGCTCCAGAGCATGGATCCATGGCTCATCTTGGCCCAATTGGTAAACTAAAACTCTTTGGGAACTTGGTTACCAAGTTACACCTACTGTAATCATAAGAAAAATAGCAAATAACCTGCTATTTTGACGTGCCAAGGAGGTAATGAGCTACTTAGACTCCTGTAACCATGTCAATTCTTGATGACTTTCCATTACTAGACCCTAAAAGAGTAATTAAACCCTTTTGGGATCCATATTCATTGATTTACCTCATAGCAACCAGCAAAATACTGCTATTTGCAATTCTACGTAGAAATGAGGTAAAAACTTCAAAAATTCATTAAAAATACAATTCTTAATGAATCCTTCTGAAGCTTTCAGGACCAATGAAGAACTGTATTATCTATGGTACAACCAAAAAGAATTATGGTTTTACTAGTAAAATTAAAAGTTTTACTTACAGTCCATTTTTGACCATTCTACATGAAACACTGAATCTTCAAAAATTCACAGTAATTACAACCTGTGATGAAATTGGCAATAACATTGATAACTTTGAGAAATCAATGATTATTTTAGAATAAAAGAAGATTTACAGATTTTACTCCTTTTATTCTTAACCATATTGGGGTTGGTAGTCACGTAAAAGCATCAATTAAGTAATTGTGATAATCTTACGTGACAACAGATGATGCAATCATTAATCCAAAAGGGTTTATTGTTTTCTCACTCACTGGTTTTTCAGTTTGCTCCATGGAACGCCTCTGTGAGCTGTTGTTGACTTAAAAGAAGCCTATTCTTGCTGTTTTTTTCCGTATCATCATCTTATCAATTTATTAAATCATTATTACCAACAAGTAAGTATTAGTTAAAAGCTATTCTTAAGTGTTTTAAATCTTTCAAAATCATCCAGAAAGACGTTAAATCATAGAATCCAACTATATTTTGTTGTAATACTGTTATGAATCCTTTTGATCCCTTAAATCCACAATTCCACGTCAAATTTCTCTACTCTTACCTATCAATAAGTTCTTTGGAGTATTAGTGAGTCATTTATTCTTAGTTCTTAAAGTTTTTCTCTAGTAATAGTTTTCTTCAAGAATTATCTTTATAATTTTTCTTGCAAAAGATAATTATATATTAAAATAATTTTATTATTTTAATAAAGAAGTTTTTATTATTAAATTCTTCTTGTAATTGATTCTTGTAGACAATTACTTTCTCACTGTTAAAATCACTAGTAGTGCTTAACATGTGAAAGAAATAATTCTTTAATTATTTAATTGTGGTTATAATAATATTTTATTATTATATTCCATAAGAACAGACATAGTACTGTTGATTAATAGTAATATTATCACCAGTTTCATAGTCACATCTTACAGGTAAAGTTTTATTATATATAAAATCTTATTATTGAAATATTTCTTAAGTATTTCATTCTTTATAAATCTTAAATTAAAGAATTTAAATCATAAAAATTAGATTATTTCTTTAATCACCTATAATATATTTTATTTTATATAATTGTTGTCTTGAAAATATCTTTTAAAACCCACAAATTCCTCTCAAAAACTCTTTAATCATAATTTTTATCATGAAAAGTTGTTTTATACTTTAAAATATTGATTTTTTGCGTGTTGTTAGCTTATAATAATTATTCAATATAATAACTGTTGTATTTGACTTGTTGTATTAAATTTATATTATAAGTAAGTTTTCTCTAAAATTATATATCTTTTTTATCTATTATTACTTTTTTTATATAAGATTTTTCTATAAGAATTATTTCTACACAGTGTGTGTTATAATTTGTTTATAAATAATATATATATATTATTTATAAGTGGTTAAATATTTATATTTTCCACGTGTAATTGTCTTGTTAAGAGATTTACACTTCTTATTGTTATAACTGTCAGTGACTATAACTATAATAGAATAATTATAATTTATTATAGTTATTATGTTTTTTTATTATTATTTCATATAATAATATTAAAAAAAATTTTCTTAATATAATTTTTTTAATAATTATATTTGAATTTGGGGTTATAATATTTTATTATATTATATTTTTCTACTGAGGACAGTCATAGTACTCTTGAAATTGTTTCTATTATCAAGAGTTTCATAGAAAAACCTTACAATCTTCTTTTGGGTGATCCTTCTCCCCATCTTCGCTTCATATCCAATTTTAATTGCTCCCAATTTCCAGTTTTATATCCAGGAATTCCTTCAATATGGTAACTGATATCTTGATCTTTAGTCCAAAAGGATATTTGTCTTTTATTATCCCTTCCACTTGCTCCTTCAATTTCCACTATATTTTCCACTATTTTAATAAATCTTTCTACCTCCTTTCCATCAAACCATAAATTATAATCCTTTGGTCTAATCTTGACAACAGGTGTATTATTTCTTGGGATTTCCTGCTGCAATGGGCTTGAAGCCTGTGCATGAATATTAACCCTCTTTGGCAGAGTATTTGGTCTTTGTGAAGTGAATGGTGTTGATGAGGCCATGGGCCTTGAAAATAGTGATGGTGACCCTTCTTTGCATGCTTGTAGTTTGTTCCATTGGGCTGTTTTCTGCAGTAAAACTTGACTCTTTTCTTTTGCCTTCTTTTTTAAGGAGTTCAATTAGTTCTTGTTGCATTTCCAACATTCATTGCTGAAGTCTTTCTACATCAGAAATATTTTCTTGTCCTTTCATGGTTTCTTCATTTATAATTTCTTCTTTGGATTCATAAAGATTATGTGGTATCTTTGATGATGATGCTGAATCCATATTGATATCTTATTTGTTGATTTTCTATTTTTCACTTTTCTTTTTAATTTCAAATAGTTCCTTGAGTAATTTTTGCAAACAATAAGTAACTATATTTTTATCTTTCTTCTTGGTTCTGGGTGTACCAACTGGTATACCATAATCTATAGGTGATTCTTCTCCAGCTGGTTTTTCTCCTTTTTGGGATAATAATAATGAAATTATCTTATTGAAGAGCTTGATGGTGACAATGATTTAGAATCTTGTGTTTTTTCTGATTCCAGATTGACTTGATAGGCTTTCAAATTTTTTTGATTGATAAAAAGATTTTTTTAAGGATTAAATTGGAATGTTTTTTTTTGATAATTGACTGATTATTGATGGTGGAAGCTTTTGGCCACTGTTGGGACACCAGATGTGGGAACTCCTTTTGTTGTGGGTTGAAATAAGGCAGTACCATGGGGGAAATTATTGGTAAGTCTGTTTTCAATTTCAAAATTGTCCAATAACCATGGGTGCTAAGGTGTATTAGCTGCCCCTCTAAGTAATACTAAATAGTCATCCTACAGATAATCACAAAATAAAATAAAAATTTTGGCTTTAACAAATAGTGAAGACTTATCAGCAGTCTCTAAATCAGACCTATCAATAACACTACAGTAAAACTCTTATTTAAAACTAAAATTTCTGACAAAATAAAGACTAACATTTTTTGATATTTTAATAAAAGTAATTATAATATTCTTTTTCTGGCTTTCTGTTCTTTTAATGAAACTAATAAGAATATTTTTTTGTTTTTATTTTGATTATAATGATTTTATATATATATTAATACTAATAATAAGACTAATGAATTTTCTTCTTTTGATATTTTTAATGTTGATTTTATATCACTACTTCTTTTCTTTTAATAATACTAGGCTTCTGAGCAAAGCTACTGAGATTTTAACTAAGGTTATACTACTATTCTTTAATAATACTAAGCCATTGAGCAAGGCTACTGAGCTTTTACTAAGCTTATACTACTATTCTTCAACAATACTAAGCTACTGAGAAAGGCTACTGAGATTTTAATACATTTATACTACTATTCTTCAAAAATACTAAGCTACTGAGCAGGGCTACTGAGCTTTTAGTACTAAGACACTACTACTACTCTAGATATCCTGCTAGTTCAGGGATGGTGGTGATCCTGGATAGTGGGAACTTGCTCCATGAAGATGGGAAAAATGAGGGAGAGAGGACCTCTATTTATAGCTTTTGGGCCTCCATAGAGCTTCTCAAATTGGGGTACTTAGAAAAATCATAGTTGCAATTTTTTGACTGGTGCTATGTGTAGTTTTGGTGTAGCAACTTGACACAGGCTCCAATTTCTTACCAATGAGATTAAGTTGTCACATCAATTGGTAATTATAGGTATGTACCATGAATTAATTTGATTTCTGACCAATAAAATTATGTTCTGATAAGTCTTGAATAATTTGTGGTTTGTATTTGAAAGGATTAGTCAGCTGCTGTGCAATTGTTGTCCAGCTTATGTGTTAGGTTAAATTAGCTCTTTTTTTAAAAAAATATTTTCTGTTTTCTTCCAAAAATATTTTATTCCTCTGTTTTGGTTTTCTTATTATTCTTGGAAATTCCACAAAAAATAATTTTGAAATTGCCTTCAATGTGGCTTGAACCAGCTACATGACCAATCCAGAGGTGAATAGCTCCTTCTTGTCAACTGACACTGGTGGCATTTTGTGGTTGTATTGCACGGGCACGGGGCCCATGGGTTTGAGCCCAACTGGTTGTATACCCTGTATTAATGCGGACAACCGCATGTATACCAGAGGCTGAACTCACACAACACTTATACAGTTGTCATAACAATTGATTAGTAGTCATGTGCAATAACCTATCTGTTGTAATCATTATAGTTCTCTTATGCTTGTCAAGGGAAAAACAGTCCCTTGTCTAGGAGTTCATCATAGTGGCTCATTTGGTTACCTAGTCTCATCATCTGAAATATCAGACTTAAGCTAACAACAGACAACAATAATTACTTGTTATATATTTCATGATTCCCATAAATAGAGACTGGGTCATTTGACTTCCCTGTGCCATAACAATTACTTCACCCAGAAGCTTCCTCACATTTAGCTTTTAAATGTTTCCCAATAAGCCACCTTCCTTTTTGAACCCTTTAAAATTAAAATTAGCCATTGTCAATGGAGCCCACACTTCCAGAAAATGATCAGGTGGTGCCTGTACCACAAGAGACTACAGTGTCAAATCCGGTGGAAAGGTCAAACATTGATAAGATTGTAAGTAGGGCACTCACCACACAGGCAACTATGTAAAAAGATGCTATTATGGAGCTCCAAAAAGAGATTTTGGCCCTTAAGGTGGATAGCTTGAAAGTATCCAATGCTTCACCAAAGAAGCCAGTAAAGGTTACACCATCATCTTTACCTAAAAATATACCGCAAAGTCAGTTGAAAAAGAGAATGGACCTTCTGACAACATCAAAAAAGAAAAACTTTCCCAGGGCATGATCTGAACCACCACCCTCAGCAAAAGGCAAACGCCACTCTCCTCCTCAAAGCTGCACTGCTGCAACAATCAATCACAGCACAAAACCACAGGCCCGGAAGAAGAACAATCAAATGCAGAAAAATTAGTTTCCAAGCAATTTTTCATCTATCAAGGTGAGAACTATTGTGAGCCTTAGAGGTGATTTCATATACCCAAAAGACCACAAATACAAAAATAACATATTAATATAAATAAAATAAATTTATTTATATTATTAAAATAAAAATCAAAATATAAATATAAAATTATATTAAAAATAAAAAATTAATTACAACTTAAGAATAAAAATACATTAAATTTTGTAAGTATAAAATTACATTTATACTTGAAAAAATTAAGTAAAAATGAAATTTTAACAAAATTGTGAAAAAATAAATACATTTGGGCAAAATTTAAATAAAAATTATTATAACTTTTTATCCAATAAATAAACATATAAAAATTATTTTACCATTGGATTCCTCATAAAAAATCAGGTGGGGTCACCTCTGAGTGAAATTCTTGTAGCTCCACTCTAAATAACCTTAAATTAAGTTTTTAGTATTTTCAATACAAAAGTTGAAAATCCTCAAAACTTTAATTTAATTCACATCACATGTGGTGCTAACCATTAATTTTTGTGTTAAAACTGAGGTGTTGTGTTTAGTTTAGAAGTTATGAGGAATTGAAGTATTTTAAATTGAATTCAATTGAAATGTCAAAATGTGCGCGTGTATTACATAAGTGAACTTGGATTTACATATGAGGTATCAATTATTACTGTATTGTACTGTACAATTCAATTGAATTACATATGTAAATTATAAGTATAATACATGATGAGGAATTAAAGGAAAAATAAATTGGAAAGATTAAATTTGGGGGGGAAAAGGAACTCCAGCTCTAAGGGGGAGCTAGACCCCCAAATCCTTGCTGACAGATGTGGGATGTCAAAATTCACACAAAAGTGCATCACGTTTGGCCTGGAATTGAGTTACAGGGTCTGTGGACTCAATTGATGATGAGGTTTTGATACCAACTGGGATAGTTTTAGTTGTTGCCAAGAGGGTAAAACTACCCTTAAGAGAAAACAATCATAGTAAAAACAGTTTTAACTGGCTTCTACGCCTCTTACACACATTCTGACGTGTTTTGAAGGCTCTAGGCCAGGTATTGCTATAGTAATGGCTGATTTAAGGGTCTAAAATGGCTAAAAATGGCTTAAACCAGGCCTTTTTGGTCTAAACCAGGGTTCAATGATGCCATAATTGGCTTTTCTGTTGTCAGACTGTTTTTCACGACTGACAAGAGTAAATTTTACTTTTGGAGTAAGAGAATTGATGGCTATGAAAGAATGTCTTCTTTGCCCCACTTTTCTCTTCATGTTAAATCTTCTCCTTTTATAATTAGTTTAAACATTGTTAAACCAATCAATAAGAGATTCAAACCACCTTTATTAAATCATTTTAAACACTTTAACCACGTGAAAAAATCAGTATAATTATTTTTTGTAACTTTTATAATCATTTTTACCCCTGAACCACCCCAAAAGTCAATTAAAGCATCTTTCATCACTGTAAACTTTGTCACTTTGTTTCCAAATTCACTCTGGTCACTTTTGGGCGTGTTTTCTCTTTAATCTTCTTTTTAAAAGACTCTGTTCTTTAATTAATTGCTTGCAGTTCTTTGCTCAATTAATTCCAATTGAAATTGCTCTTGAAGAAATTTCTTTTGTAGCCTTAAATATCTCTTGTAGAGTATTTTTGGATAACTTTTTATTGTTGGTAAAACAATAAATCTTTATAATATTATTTTTTTATACTAATAAAGCTATAAACAATAAAAGAGGCGTGTTTTCTCTTAAAAATAATATCTTTTACTATTTTTAATTGATTTTTACCTTATACAAATTTTGAGGACAGGAAAACTACTTGATTTTTAATCAAAGTTTCATATACAAACCTTACATTTGGGGCCCAGCTGTGATATTTTACCTATGAAATATTTTTTTTACTCTTTTTAAATCTTTTTTCTTATATTGAAAAATTTGAAAACATATAAAACATACTTTTAATTCAAAAAAATCCATAAAAAATAATTTTTTTCATATTATAAGTGAGGCTTATATTTTTATTTCTTTTTTGAAATATCCTTTTTTTACTTGATTAATTGGTTTTTTCATTAATTTTAGTGTCCGACAACGTGGTAAGACAAGAAAACATTGAAACAACCTCAACAGTCACCAGCATTATTCCTGCAAGTACTATTAATTCAGACCATAATAGTACTGTTATTGTGACTCAAAATAACCAACCTGAACCAATATCTTCTGAATTGATTAACTTGGACATAAGTAATACCTTTCAGAAAGCTAAGAATTTGGCCAATAGTAAGTTTTTTGACGTAAAAATACTATTTTAAGCCTTTTTAAACCATAATTATGCCTTCAACCAGGTCAGGAGCAAGCTAAAACCCCTCAGGCAGCTCCCAAAAAGGTAATAGATGTGATTATGGCAGAGGCCAATCAGTTACAGAAGGAAAAGGGTCAGTTGATGACTTCCAAACAACTGAATTGGGTCATTCTGAAGCTGATAATACTATTTTACCTTCAAAAAGAGCTGACACCGCCACAACAAGCCTCTGTGGACATATACAAAGCCAGCCACAGTGCATACAACAATGCACTTCAATTCAAGGAGTACCAGATCCTTGAAGACCTGTGGAAGAATTGCATCAATTCTTACCTGACAGTAAGAAAATTCCTGGGCCATCCCAACACTTTCAAATTGCTCAATGGATGGCATCCATTGATGGAGAAGAAAAACATGATGATTTTGACACTAGAATGGAGGAAAAACAACCCTCCACCACCCAAACCAGTGCCAAAAACAGCCCCAGTGGCCAGCACCAGCAATTCCAACGTGAAAAAGCAGCCACAAACTCCAAACAAGGGCAAAGGGAAGGCACCAGCCCCAAAACCTTACAGCCAGGGCTACAGAATCCCAAAGATTCAGCAGGATGCCATGGAAAATGTATTTCAGATGGCGAGAACCATGATGGAATTACAGAAGAAGGAGGAAGCCAGATTAAGATTCCAGAAATGATTTCTTATATATTTGATTCCATCCCAGAATTGTATGATGCTATAAATGATGTGAAAAAACATCTTTCTGATAAAAATGAAACCATTTGTAACAACTTTAAAACAAACAACCTGAGTCTGTGCCAAATTAATGAAACACTTATGTGTTTTGAAAAAGTTTTAAGAACAATTACAAATTCCAATAATGATAATTCTTCTAGCAATAAAATAAATGAACAATCTGCCATTATTAAAGAATTAACAGATAAATATTCTAAACTCAATATTGATGACATAATTGAAACAAGAATTAAACAAGCCATAAATATTATAAAAACAGATAACAAGAAAGTCCTTGATGACATTTCAAATTCATTTAGTGAAGTAAAGACATATACCATTGCCTTGAAAAAGTGTTTTGATGCTTCACAAGAAGAAGTATCAAAATTATCAATGAAATTGAATCAAGTCACTGCTGATAATACAAGACAGACAGAGTTATGGCAAGAACTGACACATAAGGAAGACATGTATAAAATTGAAGTAATAAATTTAATACAAAGCTTCCAACATGAATACAGAAATTCCCAAAGGTGTAGCAACAGTAAAATGAATGACATTGAACAAATACTGAACACCTTACCAAGAATTTCTACACCTCTAAATCAAAATGAGGGCACAAGAATTCCAAATCCACAAGTATTGGATCCTGATAATTCACAATTAAAAAATGAATTATCCACTTCTTTTCATAACTTGGAACCATCAATGGGCCAAGCACTCTTGAACGAAGTTCCAAAACTTAAAGAATGGCCTCACTTCAGTGGTGAAGGAGAGTATGACCATACAGAATTAATTAGAGGTATTGACATGATCAAAGAGGATTTTGAATTACCATACATATTGGTAACAGCCAGGTTTAACACCTTTTTTACCAGATAAGCTCACAGATGGTACATCAAAATAAGACAAGCACATGGACACCAGAGTTGGACTTGGTGGAAAACCCAAATCATCAACAAATGGGCAAATGATTCTTGAAGGTTTAAAGTTGAAACAGCCTTTGAATCTGCCAAATTTAATGCTGATAAAGACAAAGCTTTACCATGGTTTTGCCAACAAAAGGACAGATTAACAGCATTATATCCTGACATGTCAGAATTCATGATCCATATAAACATTCTGAGACAATGTGGAGGTGACTTAGAGCATGCTATCAAAAGCAGGACTACTGAACAATCTTCAGCAGAGAATATTATCAATATACTAGAAGAAGTAACCACAAGAACCAAAACTGGTTCTAGTAGGGTGAATCTCAAAACAATGTTTAATACACCTTGGAAAGATTCTGTGGACAAAAACCCCAAAGAAAATTCTAGTAATATTAAGTATAAATCTGCAGATACAGTCAGAAAGTGCCATATTTGCCAAAGCACCACCCATTTAACCAATACATGTCCACAAAGGGGGAAAATCAATGAAATTGACATTGAAAAGGAACCAGATGTTGAAAAAGAAGACATAGTTGAAGACAATTCAGATGATAAGTCATCCATATTTTCTGAATCTTCAAAAGACATAGAAAATATCAATGCCACTTTTGACATCATGGAATCTTATTCCCACTTGCCACAATTGAGCAATGGTCAAGTTGATTTATCAAAAGTTCAAGATGCACAGCTTATGAAGACAAAACCAAATAGAGGGAAAGGTTATACGGCTGGTAACTCCTGTATAACAGAAGTGGTGATTGACAACAAGCCCACCAAACTTTTGCTTGACCCAGGAGCCTTCTGCTCTTGTGTTGGAAAAACCTTTCTTAAGACTTGTGTACCAAATTTTGAAGACCAATTGTTACCAATTGATGGAATAAAATTCAACAGTTCAAGTAACCCAATGAAAACATTAGGAATCTTTGAGACCAATGTCATATTCCCACACATAAATGGGAATTTAAGAATCACAGTTGAATTTGTTGTTATGGAAAGTTGCTCTACTACCCATTTTATATTGGGAAATGACTATTTAATCATGTATGGGATAGATTTACATAATACCAAGAAAAGATACTTTACTATTGGAGACAATAAGCGCCAAAAATTTGCCTTTTTACCATTTAAAAGACAAATTACAGTAAACAAAGTATCACCACTCAACTTAGAGTTGGAAAAATTCAAGTCTGAACAGTTAAATGAGGCTGAAATAAGCCTTCATCTGACTGATAAACAAGAAAATTAACTTTCTTCCCTTTTGTATGACCACAGAGGAGCATTTGCTACAGACAAAGAACCTCTAGGAGCAACTATTGGTCATGAAGTTGACATCATTCTTAACATTGAGAGACCTTATCCACCACTCTTAAGAAGACCTGCTTATCCAGCAAGTCCAAAATCAAGAGAAGCTCTAGAAATTCATATCAAAGAACTTCTGGACCTTGGTGTAATAAGAAAAGTAGGCCACAATGAAGAAGTAGAAATAACTACACCAGTCATAGTGGCATGGCATGATGAGAAATCCAGAATGGTTGGGGACGTTAGAGCTCTGAACACTTACACTGTTCCAGACAGATACCCAATACCAAAAATCCAAATTGCCCTTACTCAAATATCTCAAGCAGTGTATATAACCACTATGGATGCCCTTAAAGGATTCCATAAAGATGTGGTGACACCAAGAGCAAGAAAATACTTGAGAATTATTGTTCATTGTGGAGTGTATGAATACTTTAGGATCCCCTTTGGTATTAAAAATGCACCTTCACACTTCCAAAGAATGATGAATGAAATCTTCCCTGAAGAACTCTCAGAAGGATGGTTAATCATTTACATTGATGACATTATTGTTTGTTCCAAGGCTTGGGAGGAGCACTTGTACAGATTGTCCAGAGTTGTGACAAAAATTTAATCAGTAAACATGAAAATCTCCTTGAAGAAATGCCATTGTGGATTCAAAGAACTTAAGGCACTAGGACATGTTGTATCTGGTTTATCCCTTGGAATTGACAAAAACAAAGTTGCAGCAGTATTTCTAAAACCCATGCCTCAGAACAAGAAGGAAATTCAGTCATTCTTAGGTTTTGCAGGATATTGCAGGCAACACATTAAAGATTTTGCATCCATAGCAAGACCACTTTATAAATTGTGTGACAAAGACACAGTATTTGAAATGACTGTTGACAGAGTCAAAGCTTTTGAGTCTCTAAGAGAAGCATTGACCACTGCTCCACTCTTACTGATGCCAGACTTTAAATTTCCTTTCAAACTATATATTGATGCATCAGGGGATGGACTGGGTGCTGCACCTCACCAATTTCAGATCATAAATGATAAACCTGTAGAAGGACCCATATGTTTCATATCCAGGCAAATCAAACCAACTGAAGCCAGATATGGAGCAAGTCGGATGGAATGTCTATGCCTTGTCTGGGCCTTGGAGAAATTGAACTACTTCTTAGAGGGATGTGTTTTTGAGGTGATAACAGATTGTACAGCTGTCAAATCACTTTTAAACATGAAAACACCCGACAGACATATGCTCAGATGGCAAATAGCCATACAAGAATACAGAGGCGATATGACTATTGTTCATAAGGATGGGAATATTAATAAGAATGCAGATGGACTAAGCAGATGGCCATTACCAAATAATATTGATAATCCTGCTTATGTGCCAGAAGAAGCTTCACCACAAATTCCAATAGAAGTAATAAGTGTTACAGGCTTGAACACCACCTTCTTTGAAGAAGTCAGAAGTAGTTACACTCAAGATAAGAATTGTAGCATCTTATGCCAATTACATAACAAATACTGTAAAGACAACTCTCTAATACATGCCGTGGATGAAGTATGGAGAAAATCTTATGATGAAGGAAGATTTCACCTACTGGATGGTATAATTTACCACAGAACCAAGCACACATGTGTCATGACAGTTGTAGACAGGTCATTAATCAACCTTGTACTGAAAGAATGCCATGATAGCCCCTTTTCAGGACATCTGTCTGAAGACAGAACAAGAGAGAAAGTAAAGACCTGCATATGGTGGCCAATATGGCAGAAAGATGTTGCAGAGTATTGCAAAACCTGTGACAGATGCCAAAGGGCAAATAAATCCACTGGCAAGAGACTTGGAAATATGATAAAAATCCAAGAACCAAGCAGACCTTGGGAAATTGTCCATATGGATTGGGTAACTGGCCTACCACCAGGAGGTGACAGAAGCTATAATTCTTGCCTAGTAATTGTGGACAGATTCAGTAAAACTCCAATCTTTTTACCATGTCACAAAGATGATACAGCCATGGATACAGCTCTTCTGATATGGAATAGAGTAGTGTCATGGACTGGGATATTTACAAATATCATTAGTGATAGGGATCCCAAATTCACTTCCGCACTATGGACAAATCTTCACCAATTATTTGGCACTAAACTGTCTTTCTCTACAGCCTACCACCCACAAACAGATGGCCCGGCTGAAAGGATGATCCAAACCTTAGAGGACATGGTGAGAAGATTTTGTGCATATGGCCTTGAATTAAAAGATTGTGATGGATTTACCCATGATTGGTGTACTCTGTTGCCAGAACTGGAATTAGCATATAAAACATCAATCCATGCCAGTACCAATCGGACTCCTGCTATTCTGGAAAAAGGATGGAACCACAAGTTACCCCAAGATTCCTTGAGGAAAGACTTAATTGAAATACATCCCACAGCTGCTAGCTTCAAAGGAATGCTAGACAAAGCTAGAAAGCATGCAGTAAGATGCATGGAAGACTCTTTTGCATATGCTAAAGACAAATGGGATAAATCACATGCAACTCCAGATTTCAAAGTGGGGGACCTAGTTCTTGTATCCACCACTAACTTCAATAACATCAAACAATGTAAAAAGTTGAAAGACTCCTTTGCAGGACCTTTTGTGATTAAGGCCCTCCATGGAGAAAATGCTGTTGAAGTAGAGTTATCTGAAGAACTTAGCAATAAGCATCCTACATTTCCAGTGAGCTTGATAAAGCCATATAAATCTAGTGATGCTGAGAAATTTCCCTTGAGGAATAAGATTCCCCAAGTTATACCTCCTATTGAGACATCTGGCACTAAGAAAATTACCAAAGTTCTTAAAGAAAGGAAATTAAGAACCAAGAAAGTGAGGGAATACCTTGTTAGGTACAGTGACCCAACTTGTGAAGATTAATGTTTGGAAGAAAAAGATATATTGGAAGCTACCAAACTCCTCAGGAGATTCAGACACACTAGAAACACCAATATTACAAGACAATATTCTTTTTTAGGGGGAGGGAATGTGAGCCTTAGAGGTAATTTCATATACCCAAAAGGCCACAAATACAAAAATAACATATTAATATAAATAAAATAAGTTTATTTATATTATTAAAATAAAAATCAAAATATAAATATAAAATTATATTAAAAATAAAAAATTAATTACAACTTAAGAATAAAAATACATTAAATTTTGTAAGTATAAAATTACATTTATACTTGAAAAAATTAAGTAAAAATGAAATTTTAACAAAATTGTGAGAAAATAAATAAATTTGGAAAAAAGTTAAATAAAAATTATTATAACTTTTTATCCAATAAATAAAAAAATATAAAAATTATTTCACCATTGGATTCCTCATAAAAAATCAGGTGGGGTCACCTCTGAGTGAAATTCTTGTAACTCCACTCCAAATAACCTTAAATTAAGTTTTTAGTATTTTCAATACAAAAGTTGAAAATCCTCAAAACTTTAATTTAATTCACAGCACATGTGGTGTTAACCATCAATTTTTGTGTTAAAACTGAGGTGTTGTGTTTAGTTTAGAAGTTATGAGGAATTGAAGTATTTTCAATTGAATTCAATTGAAATGTCAAAATACGCGCATGTATTACATAAGTGAACTTGGATTTACATATGAGGTATCAATTATTACTGTCTTGTACTGTACAATTCAATTGATTTACATATGTAAATTATAAGTATAATACATGATGAGGAATTAAAGGAAAAATAAATTGGAAAGATTAAATTTGGGGGGGAAAAGGAACTCCAGCTCTAAGGGGGAGCTAGACCCCCAAATCCTTTCTGACAGGCGTGGGATGTCAAAATTCACTCAAAAGGTCATCACTTTTGGCCTGGAATTGAGTTACAGGGTCTGTGGACTCAATTGATGATGAGGTTTTGATACCAACTGGGGTAGTTTTAGCTGTTGCCAAGAGGGTAAAACTACCCTTAAGATAAAACAATCATAGTAAAAACAGTTTTAACTGGTTTCTACGCCTCTTATACACATTCTGACGTGTTTTGAAGGCTCTAGGCCAGGTATTGCTATAGTAATGTTTGATTTAAGGGTCTGAAATGGCTAAAAATGGCTTAAACCAGCCCTTTTTGGTCTAAACCAGGGTTCAATGATGCCATAATTGGCTTTTCTGTTGTCAGACTGTTTTTCACGACTGACAAGAGTAAATTTTACTTTTGGAGTAAGATAATTGATGGCTATAAAAGAATGTCTTCTTTGCCCCACTTTTCTCTTCATGTTAAATCTTTTCCTTTTATAATTAGTTTAAACATTGTCAAACCAATCAATAAGAGATTCAAACCACCTTTATTATATCATTTTAAACATTTTAACCACGTGAAAAAATCATTATAATCATTGTTTGTAATATTTATAATCATTTTTACCCCTGAACCACCCCAAAAGTCAATTAAAGCATCTTTCATCACTGTAATCTTTGTCACTTTGTTTCCAAATTCACTCTGGTCACTTTTGGGCGTGTTTTCTCTTTAATATTCTTTTTAAAAGACTCTGTTCTTTAATTAATTGCTTGCAGTTCTTTGCTCAATTAATTCCAATTAAAATTGCTCTTGAAGAAATTTCTTTTGTAGCCTTAAATATCTCTTGTAGAGTATTTTTGGATAAATTTTTATTGTTGGTAAAACAATAAATCTTTATAATATTACTGTTTTATACTAATAAAGCTATAAACAATGAAATAGGCGTGTTTTCTCTTAAGAATAATATCTTTTACTATTTTTAATTGATTTTTACCTTATACAAATTTTGAGGACAGGAAAAGTACTTGATTTTTAATCAAAGTTTCATATCCACACCTTACAACTATCATAAATGGCTTTTATGTGAATGGTACCAACCGCTTGTGATTACATGGTGGTTAGGAAGCCATCTTTGCTCATGCTTGCCTGCTCTGGGGCTTAATTGATATGGACTTGGTACCCAAACCTCCCAATCCGGAGCTTCTGGATAGGTTCAATTCTAGGTTTTCGAGTGTTCAAGAATTGAAACAGCATGTGGCAAATCCCCATGCAGGCCAAATCGTTTCCCTGGCTGATGTCCAAACACTTAGGGAAGGGCGTGCAGGCAGGATCAAAGTTGGCTGTGGTTTGCTTTACCTTGAAGAGAGTCATATTTATTACATCCATGGATACCTGGCTAAGCTTGGGATTGAGTGCTGGGGGCCAAATGTTTAAGACTCAAGTGTGAGCTTGTGGACTTTGGCATGTTGTACCAGTGCATTAAACACATTCCATCAAATAGAAGCCCGTAGAGCCTATGATAGCATGAACTTCAATCATAAGTATGTGAATGATCTACTTCTGTTAATTCAAGCATATAACCACTACGTACACTTCATAATGGCAGACAGAGTTAAGGCAGAGAAAAACAGCAGGGGAAGTATAGCTTGTCCCAAACATCCAGGCGTAACCAGAAGAATCGGGAAAGTGTGAGTCACGATGCATTCTCATTCAGTTGAAATATATGAATAACTAAGAAATATTCCTTTAAAAGCTACGTGCAAGACAAGATAAATTTGCTGTGGCCAATGATCTTCCGAACCAATAAAAAAAGGTAATTGACAATCTGCACTCGCAGTGATGATGATTATGATGAGGCAAATGAGTGCTTCCAAATCAAAATCCTTCCATATTGCTCAAAAGCATGCAACATATTTTTTTGGCGCCTGGATGAGCAAATGAAGGCATCAGGTATCATGTCACAAGCACAAAAAAGATGCTTACCAAAGGTTCCACAACTAACCAACTTCCAGAAATCCCCCATTGGATTACCTCTTGACTTCTACATTGATAAATGGCTGGCAACTTTTCCAGTGACACAACAGAGGATCACTGCAGATTCATCATCAGTGGCCTTTCTACAGGATCCAACAAAATCATTGTGGCCACCAAAAAACAAGAATCATGATGAGAGGGAGAGATGGTCAGACTGGAAATTTAATAAGGAGTTCCTTGAAGGCACCATTGAAAGATATGGCTTTAATTTTGTTGAGGTAAATAGTGATGGGGAAGAAAAATGTGGAGCTGAAACAGATGATGAGGAAATAGAGGGTGGTGTAATTGATTTGGAGGTACCGATCCCAGGGGAAACAAATTGGGATGAATATGTTGGTGATGGTGAATGGCTTAATGTCTTTGATGAGGAGGAAGATACGGATTTTGAGCCAGATGAAGAGGAGGGGGAGGAAGAGGAAGATGATTATGTCGGAAGTGATGAAGAGATGGGAGGAGTTGAAGATGCATGAATGGAGCTGGTGGGGCATGTTGTAATAGTTGTTAAGAATATGCGGAAATTTCAGTAGATGTTTCATTAAAATAATGAAATGGTTGAATCTTCATTAATTAAAAGATGACCAAGTTTGTCAATGGGTGTGAGCATGATTCCATTTTTGCAAATGCCAAAGGTGTTTGGGCACAAACGTTGGTAAGCTGCATTTGAGAGGATTTTTGAGGGGCAAATGAAACGCTGAAGTGTTGTTACCTCTCCAATAATGACCTTCATCATTTAGCATAAGAACTGGAACTTTCTTCTGGGACTTTTGAGGTCTTTTGCAAACCTATTAATTATAAGACAGATGAGGATGGTAGTTTGTAGCCCTCCTAGGGGATTATTGAACTGAAGGACTTCCTGCACTAACCCATACTCAATGTGGTCACCTTTGCGGTATACAATACAGTTGTAAGGTGCAAGAGGGCTCACTTTAATGGGATTCGGGCCTATCCATATTTTCAGTGAAGTTGCACTTGGCCGTAAGATAAGAGAGTTGGGGGATGTGGTAACATATAAGTGTTGCGTATTTTGCAACCCTTGTAAATATCAGTTGCGTGAGCCAATAGGAGGAGATAGAGTTCTTCTGTGAGGACAAACTCATTGGCCCATGGGGCCTCATTGATTTTCTCATCGTATTTAAAATATCCTTCCAATCCCCTTGAGCCCATTAGTTTCTGCCACACAATGACTTTGCTCATAATCGTCCTCTCCATTTCCCCTAAAAATGATTCCCTTTCAGATCAAGAATTTTCAAACACATTGATCAGATGGCTCACCAAATTTTTCACTTGTGTGAACCTTTTGCAACACACCAGCCAATCTTTCTCCCCAAAACTCAGACACGCCCCCCATGGGTCCCCAAAGCTCCATTTGCTCCCAAATGTGCAGGGCGTAATGGTGATTGGGGACAATCTTAATGTGTCCAAACAATTTCCGTGAGCTTTTGCAGAATTTCTGATACATCTTCTAAAATATCTTGCCTGTCTGATGGGTTATTGGAGATGATGACAAAAGATTTGTACAGAAAACCAGGAATGACATGTTTTGAAGCATTTCATACCAATTCGATCCTTTTTTCAAATCATTGACATTGTCCACCAAAATTCCCAGAACCACCAGTGGAATCACATATACCCACAATGAGTGCCACTCCATGGCCTTAAGCTTACCATGATTTGCACTCCCAACATTTCTAGGAACCTCCTTGACACAACCTGGTAAAATAACATCAGCCAATTTTTCTCGGAATCCTCGCCAATATTCACCACTGAAAAGCCCTCCAAGTTCACCCCCATCAATCACAAGGTCCAATTCTGAAGATTCATCTTCTTCATCAGGCAGATCGACTGTCTGCCCTTCCCAATTTCCTTCAGTCCCTGTAAGGTTTGTCTATGAAACTCTTAATAATAGTAGCAAAATCAAGAGTACTATGACTGTCCTCAATAGAAATATATAATAAAATAAAATATTATAACCACAAAATTAAATATAATTATTATTATATAAATATAATAATAAAAAAAATAACAATAATTATTCTATTATTGTTATAGTCACTGACAGTTATAACAATAAGAATTGTAAAGCTCTTAATGAGACAATTACACGTGGAAATATGAATATTAACCACTTATAAATAATATAAATATTATTTATAAAAGAATTATAACACACACTGTGCAGAAATAATTCTTATAGAATAAAATTCTATATAAAAAAACTAATACTAGATAAGAAAAAAAATAGAACTTTAGAGAAAACTTACTTATAATACTTATTTAATACAACAAGTCAAACAACAACAGTTATTATATTAAATAATGATTATAAGTTAAAAACACTCCTAGAATCAATAATTTTAAAGATAAAACAGCTTTCTATGATAAAATTTAATATTAAAGAGTTTTTAAGAGGAATTTGTGGATCTTAAAAGATATTTGAGATGATAATTTTATAATATAAAATATATTATTGATGATTAAAACACTCATCTGAATTGTATGACTTAAATTCTTCAATTTACAATCATTAAAGAATAAAATAACTTGAGAATTACTTTAATAATAATATTTTATAAATCATAAAACTTTACCTGTTTAAATTTCTAATATGATTGGATTGATGATGAATGATGGACAAAAACAGTGATGAAAAGACTCTTTTTATGTCTTCAGAGCAGCTCTCATGATTCATAATGAATATAGAGGGCGTGCTCAGGTCAAAACTGAAAAACCATACTTAAAAACAAAGTTCTTAACTTAAGGCAACTTGTTTTTAATTCCAATTTAAAGTTACCAGTGTTATTCTTAACTCCATGTAACTTTAATCCTCATTTAAACTAATTATTTTAAGTTTTTAATATAAATAAACTTATTTATATTAAAGTTCATCACATGAAAAACTTAAAAATAGAGTTTCAAGCAGAAATCTCTTAAACTCAATTTTTAATTAATTTTTGAAGGAATCATACTTTTCTTTTGAGCTTAATTAAAAGAGTAAATTTCCAGGCTAATTACCCAGGAAATTTATTTATAAGAGATACTTAAAGTTTACTTTATATATAGATAATATTAAATTCTAAGCTGTGTGAAATTTTCAAGCAAATCCATTAATATTTGGATTTTTAATGAATTTTTGAAGTTATTGCTATTTTTCCACGTAAAATAGCAATACACACCAAACCTTAGCTTTTGATAAGGTTTTGATGCTTGTAGCTTTAAATTTTTAAGCTTATTTAAGGTTTTTAAGCTTTATTAAGCTTTGACAGTTCTTAAAACCTTGATTTCAAGCCTGCATATTGGGATTTACCCTTTGGCAGCTTGAAATTCCTGTCCATATTGGGATAAAACCAGTTTAAACCTTAAGGTTGGATCAAAGTCTAATCTTAAAGTTTAAATAAGGTTGAAAATCCTCCAATACAGGTGGACAACCTTAATTGAATCATTGCAGATCCAAAAAGTTGGGTACCCAGCTCTATTTGGTCTTTTTCCTTTGTCCCACCTTTTTGTGTGGATTTTGCCCTTTTATTTATTTAAAGCCATACCATGGCTTTAAACCCTTTTAAATTGAGGTCACGCAGGATTTACATTCTTTATGGCAAATCCTTAGCCAATTCAGTAAATATACACCACACCTCAATTTTAACTAAAATTTTGGTAAGTTTGCATCAACCTTATGCAACTTTAAATTTAAGCTTATTTAAGCTTAAATTTAACAATTTTAAAAAAATGTTAAAAAAGCTACATTAGTACTGTGAGATTCTTAAATCTTCTAATAACACAAGAAATAAGTGTTTTTGGGTATAACACCTTATGGATGTACCCTAGGTTATTTTTGGTGTAGAATCCAAAAATGACATAATATTTATAACTTTGTTTATCCAAAATAAAGTTATACTTATTTTTTGTTATTTTTTATTCTAATTTCAACTAAAAAGTCTGTTTAAGACAAAATTAGCTGTTTATAAAATCATTTGTGGCCTTATGGGTATGTTATACATACCTCACAGGCTCACAGTCCCACTCCCTATTTTCCTGAGTTTCTTGTTGTTTTGATGCTCCCCACCCCTGATCTTCCTTTTTTGCCTTTGTACATCAGAGACGTCTTTAAATCCCCATCATTCGTGAAAGTGATGTGCCAAAATGCCTTCTAGCCAGTTATGCATGTATCCCAGTGTCTCACTGGATCTCTATAAGTGAGTCAGTTCAGCTTGGACCACCAAATTCCATGTTCCCAAACAAGTTTGGTTCTTTGTGTCTTGGTTGCTTCTTGCCATTGAAATGCCTGTTCTCTTGTTTGCTCTCCAATGCGTGCAGGCCCAAGGGTTAGACTTTACAATCCTGTTTCATTGCCAAGACACAAAGAGCAGTAGTATCTTGCTGAATGAGAAGCAAACCCACCGACCTTGTGAGTGGCGCCTGTGTCTCCAATTAACGTGAGCAGGCAGACTTCAATTTTGTGACCTTCAGCATGCTTGAATGTCTTCATTTCCAGTGGACCAACAAGATCCAGTAAATTGTCAACCAGGGGGGATAACAAATTACTCACTGTTGTCATGTTGGGAGCATTGGGACCAGGCATAATCCCTGCTAGGAATACATTCTCAACTTTATTTCACATTTACGGTGGTAGGTTTAAACATGCTAAGCAAATGATTCCCATTGATTGTTGTTTTCCTGCTAGTTTGTTGGTCCATGGATTAAACCAGTCAACAAAAAGTGAGAAGCATAGCTGGTGTGACCCTTCCATGTTCTCCTTTCTTGCCCATTTCATTTGTTGCCATGCAATTCCCTGTTGAATGTCAACAATCTTATCATTGTTTTGTATTCTTATCTTCTCAGACCATTGTGCAATTTCATCTTCAACATAATCAAGGTTTAGGAAACACTCCAACCATTTGCGCATTGGTTTAGTCACATAATAACTCTTCAGAATTGAATTTCCAGCAATGTCACCTTGTGTCATCCTGTATGGCGCTCTTCTTAGCTTTCCTTTACTGGGCATCGATCAAAAGTTGTGTTGATCCCAAAAAATACCATATCACATGGTTTGCAATTTATTGTTTCTTGGTAAGTGCATTTCCATGGAAAATTTGTGGTTGGATAAAGCAGATAGCAACTAGGGCAATGAATTGTTTGACGCAAATGGATTTTTGGTGCTGAAATATTTATGAGGGTTTGAGTGTCTTTAGGTATGTTGTTGTAGTCATCCCTTCTGGTTGTTTGCTGACTCTTCTTGATAATTTTCATAATAAAATTCCTTTCCAACTGGCACTTCTCGCAGATTACATTGCAAAACAAATGCAACCATGCAATGAGTATAGATACCATGACTAATATAAAATGCAGAGTTAGTGTAAAATAAAGAGCGTGTTAAAGGAAAAAACTTACAAATAAGTGATGTTCTGTCAATAGATTTCTGATGTGAGGTATCCAAATAAGTACTGATGAATTCCTTGTCACACATCCAACCAATAATGCTCAATGTGCATGAGGGATTTGACGGTTCAGATTGGTAGTCTTCATGGATTGGTGAATATTCCAAAGGATGACAACATAGGTTCCGGATGAGATTCTTTCTTTTTGTTTGCTTTGAAAGAAACTTTCCCCGATGTTGAGAGCCATTTAAGTCTTTGATACAGTGAGTAATGCACTGAGGGCATTCGCACAACTCCATTGTTTAGATGAGTAGGGAAAATTCAATGGTTGAGTAAGTTTTAATAAGTTGATGAGGGACAAAATACAGATGGTTGAGGAAATGGAAGGAAGTTGTGTGAAGAGTTTTTGAAGGGAGTTTTGTAAAAATAGAAAGCAAACAATGGGTTAAGAAATAAAAAAGATGGAATGGTCAAATGGAGGAGTCAAGGGTTGTTATAAAAGGGCCAATGATCAGCCTTGCAAAGATCGGAATGATGTTGCTGAGAGGGGAAGAGATGACGTATCAAATTGATACAACAGTAAAGTACAGTACATCTGCGAAAAAAGAAACAGAAAGAGTGGGGCAGAGAATGAACGGTTGGGTGAGCTCAGGAATTGGGGTACTGGTGGTTGTCTGCATTAATACAGGGTATACAACCAGTCGGGCTCAAACCCATGGGCCCCGTGCACATGCGATACAACCGCAAAATGCCACCAGTGTGAGACAGGAAGGTTTTCCTTTTTAGTCCAGAATTCTAACTCTTTCCATAGCACTACTTTCCTTTTCAGTTATCTACAAATATTCAAAAATATTGGATATATTGAATTCTATTTCTTTTATTTATTCCTCTGGTAAGCATGAAACTGATAATAATGGTATGGAATACCACACTGGACCAGTGAGAATACTGCTTGACAAATTTGAGAGTCTTCTATTGGCCAGGGTGTCCAGCTAGAGGAGAATCATGACACTTTTTAAGAATAATAAGTTGAATTGTGGGGTCATTTGGGACCTCCACCAAATCTTTCAATAAAAGGAGTTGGGAAGAGGAATCAAGAGAATAATATTGGAAATATTTACCTTTACCAAATTCTTCAAGAATACTTCTGTACTGAGAATCTTTCCATAATTTCTTCTGAATGGGTTCAATCAAATTTTAAAAACATTCCACCTTGACTGCAAAACATTTTGAGGGTTGGACTTCATCTTTCTTAATGAGTTGTTGAAATTTCATTGGATTCTTTCTGATGAAATTCTCCCCCCTCTCCAGGTAAATGTTGTCCCAATGTTATAAGGAATCCAGTGGAGTAGCTAGGCGGCCAGGGCGGTAAGTGATTGAGAAGTGAAATTCAGCCCAGAAGGCTTGACAGTGAGTCAGGACTTTTGATGACATGAAGTATTGCAAGGAAGAGTGATTGGTGAGAAGTTCAAAAGGGGATTAAAGGGAAAGAAGAAAAGCCCCCAGACTATGCCAAGGAGCTCCTTTTCATTAATCTCATAGTTGAGCTCTGCTGGAATAAACTTTCAGCTATCAATTGCAATGGGATGTTTTCCTGAGTCAAAAACCTGACTCAGTAAAGCACCCAAGGGATAGTTGGATGCATTGGTCTCTACAATGGTTTGTGGAGAAGGATTGGAGCTGTGGTGAAGGCCTCTTTGAGTTGGTGAGACTGGCTAAGAGCTTCCTCATTGAGGGTAAAACAGGAATCTTTCTTGAGGAAACTGGTGAGTGAGCTAATTTTCTTCAAATAATTCTTGATGAAACGGTATTAAAAATTTGCAGATCCAAGGAAAGATTGAAGAGCCTTGAGGTTTCTTGGAGGTGGCCAATTGAGAATTTTCTGAGCTTTTCCTTGGTCCATCTTGAGGCCTTAAGAAGAAACAATATAACCCAAATACCCTACACTAGAAACATGAAACAGGCACTTGGAGGCCTTAGCAAAAAGGTTATTGGCTCTGAGTTGGGAAAGAATAGTGGACACATGAGTGACATGTTCCTCCTCAGATTTGGAAAAGACCGTAATGTCATTAGAATAAATCACAACATAAACATAAAGAAGACCATAAAAAATATAATTCACAATATTTTCAAAAGAGGAAGGGGCATTGGTGAGCCTAAATGGCATAACAGAATACTCATAACTGCCATGTTTAGTTCTAAATGCTGTCAAATGTTCATCACCCTCCTTGATTTTGAGCAGGTTATATGCACCACACAAATCAATCTTGGAGAAGATAGAAGAATCATTTAAAACAATGAGAAGCTGATTCATAAGAGGAACAGGATACTTGTTCTTCCTAGTAACAGCATTGAGTTTGCAGTAATCAACACACAAACACAGGCCACCATCATTCTTTTTTACAAAGAGGACAGGTGCTCCTGTTGAAGAGGAGCTTGGCCGGATGAAACCTTTCTCTAAATTCTCTGAAATGTAGGCTCTTAGTTTATCTGAATCTTGGTTTGATAAAGAGTAGATCACCCCAACTGGAGGTAGAGACCCCTCCAGCTTGATATGATTATCACAGGTGCTGTGAGGAGGAAGTTTCTCTGCTTTCACTGTTGAGGATACATCCAAGTACTGGTGATAAGCAGAAGGAACGACCTTCATCATGGTTTTTTTTTTCTGGCTCTTCCTCTTCATCCCACAACTCCTCCAGGGAGTCATTATAAGATGAAGGAGGGGGTCCATATTCCCAAAGAAGAGATGAAGTGAAGATACAGAATTATCTTCTCCAACATCTTGAATCTCTTTGAAGACTTCATCTCTAGATGATAGTAATTACTGATGGGAATCAAGGGAAGGAATATGGACAGAAGATGGAAATGATGCTGTTCTAGAATCACTGAACAGAGCTTCACATGATTTGGCAGAAGAAAAGTCATTACCAAATGATTTAGAAGGATCAAAATAGTCCTTATTATCAGAATTAAAGGTGATTAGCCCTTGCCTCCAATAAATAGATGGATTAAAATGATTATAAAAGTCAAAGCCCCATATGAGGTCTTCTGCCTTGGGAGTATCAATGACCAAAAATTTCCATTCAAAGCTTGGGAAGGAAGGGAGCTCAACCATATATTTTGTATGGTGATTCACAAATAAGGAGGGTGACTCAGAACAGTCCAAAATCATAAGAGAAATCTTCTCTGGGATTTCTGACATGGTCAAAGAATGCTTGTGAACAAACTTCCTTGCAATAAATGAGTTGGTAGCACCAGAATCAATGAGGATACTGTAAAACATATCAGAGAGAGAAGAAAAGACAAAAAATTTTAGGTAATTCTTGACACCAGTATTCAGAATGCACAATTGTGCTCTGGATGGAAAACAGTGAATACCATTGAACACAACATGATCTTCACTTGGGCTTTTGCCTGATGGTTGGGTAAGCTTGTTTTGAGGCCTTTTGAAACAAGACTCAAGACTCTGCTTCCCTCCGCAATAGGTAAATAGGCCCTCCTTGATTCTTCTTTTCTTTTCAGTATTCATCAACTTGAAATCTTTATTCAACAAAGAAGAATGGGGCTTGTCCCTCTTCTTTTGATTTGAATTTAAAGAACTTTGAGGATGAGAAGAATTTGACATTGAGGCTTCAGGCTTCTTCTGTTGATAGTGACTCTTCTTCTTTTGCCTTTCATGGTTTCTGGCTTTAAGCTCCAGGGTAATATCCTTTAATTATTGAAGAGAGTCGATTCTTGGAGGATGGGAGGCCAATTTATCCAAAATCCTGGATGTAAATCCCTTCCTGAAATGATGGATGAGAGCTGTTTCACCCTAATCTCCAATTCTTGAGACCAAACTTCTGAAATCATAAATGTATTAGGAAGCATGCTTTTCTAACTTCATTTGGGTCCCCAAGCAAAGTAAAGAGTTGAGATTCAAATAAACTCCAAGATTTGAAAAGGTAGCATGGGTCTTGATTGGTGAGATTGTAAAGATAAGGCTCAAACCATTTTGCATCCCTGCCAATAAGAAATGAAGTTTCATAAAGAGCTTTATTCCTGTCTTGAGAGAAATTTGACGGATCATTATGAAAAATCAATTGAAAATACTGAATAAAGCTTCTGAATTTGAAGGCCTGAGTCCCATCAAAGAATTCTGGTGCCTTCATAGCTGCAGTCTTGAAGGCTGGTGGTCTTGATGATTCAGAAGATAAAGCTTCTTGAGGATTGGCCATAATCTGAGTCATTTTCTGCATGATTGCAAATAAGGATGGTTCATACCAATGAGAAAAAGGCTGATTAGACTGGGCTATAGTTGGACCTCCAGTACCTTGGGATGCCCCCACAGAAGCAGGAGCACCTTCAGTACCATCAGACTCTTCATCTTCCACAGAATTCTCCTTTTCCTCTTCACCATCTTCACCAGGACCTTTAAAAGTGGTCCTTGAAAGTCCTGGAAAACCACCAGCTACTCCTGAAAAAGAACTTGATCTTCTTGGCCCTCTTCCTTCCTTCCTGGATGGTGCTGCTCCTTCCAAATTGGGCCCTCAGTTGAGGAACTCATGGGGTTCCATCAATAGGAGCTCTTGGAGTTGGAGTGAGAACAGCTTGAGCTCTGGCCTGAGATCTTGTCTTTCTTGCAGGAGGTGAGTGCTTGATAGGCATGATTTCATTATAACAGTTAAATAAAATGAATAAAAAATCAAAATTTGAAGATTAAAACTTGAGGCAACTCAATAATAAGCTTTAAGTCAAAATCAAAATTTGAAAATTAAAACTTGAGGAAACTCAATAATCAGCTTGAAGTCAAAATCAAAATCAAAATGTTGAGAGAAACTCAATGAATCAAATGAAAATCTTCAGGTATTTCAATCAATCAAATATCAAATGAAGTCTTGAAGTCAATAAATCAAATAAAAATCTTGCAGAAAATCAATCAATCAAATGAATTCTTGAGGCAAAATAAATTTATGTCAAAAAATTCTTGATGTGAAAAAATCAGCAAAATCAATAATCTTCAGGTAAATCCAATTTCTTGAATTAAATGTCAATTTTATTTCAAATTAGTCAATAAAATAAAAATCAAATGAATTCTTCCTTAAATCAAAGTTCTTGAAGAATAAATCAAATTTAATCCTGATATGCCAAATGTGTCTGAATAATCTTGATGACCAATTTGGAAATCAATTAGAAAATAAAATTAGACCTTAATTATGATTGGAAAAGAATTTATTATTGAAATAAAGACTTAAAAGACAAAAAAAAGAATGAAAATGGGTAAGCTTCCAATTTCCAAGAATGAAGAATGAATGAGAGAAGATTTAGAGGTGACAATAAATCATAAAATTCAGAAGCATTCAAGAGTCATAATTTTGATGAAATGAATGAATATAATGAAAATAAATTATGAGCTAATTAATATAATGTCACAGGGGCTCTTGTTGAAAACAAGAGTGGCCTGGCACTCAGGAATCGAGAGCTCCAAAAGAAAAAGGGATAAGAGAAGGATATATTTCTTTGAAATAAAAATGAAAGAAATACAAGATATTACAAAATAAGAAGGAAGTCAAAGGCCAAAGAGCCAACCAAATGAATTCTCAATTAACTGTTACAACCTGCCAGAAAGAACAATGGAATTAGTAAAGGATATTACCACCAATATTCACTGACAGGCAAAGGAAAGGTGCAAATGACTGACTTAAGATTATCAGTATTTACTTGAATAATGAAAAAGAAAATAAGGATAAAACGAAATCCAATATATTAATTAACTGGAGAAAAAGTTCCCAGGGAAGAAAAGGTGGTCAGTATATGTGAAAAATTGAAGACTGATCCTGGTGGGTTGATCACCCAACTGTATTGACTGATTTGAGTCAATACAGAACTGGCCATCTTGAGAATTTAACTGTGTGACTGAATTCCCACAGTGGAATATGAATTGGCCCAAAAGGGTGAAGGCCATACAGGTTGCTTGAATACAGCTTCTGTAGGGTTTGACTATGAAACAATAAGTAAAAATTACTAATATTCCGATTATTGTACTATGAATGTCCTTATAAATAAATTAAATAAGATAAAAACTAATTATAATTATGGCATAAAATATTTATATTATTAAATAAATATAATAATATAATTTATATTATAAAAAATAATATATATAAAATAAATATATTAATATAAGATAATTAATATATTAAAAAGCACTTTATTATTGTTACCAACAAATAATAAAGGCTTAAAAAATTGTTTTTTATTAATAAAAAACAATTAATAACAATAATATTACCAATATTAAAGTTATAAATTGATATAAATACTATTTATATCAATTATAGAATTATTAAAAAGTAATAATAGAGAAAAATTATTATAATAAGAGAAATAACCTACTTTTAATGCTTAATATAATACTTTTGAGTAAGCTTAAGCCTAGAAATGTAAATAAAACTTATTTAAATTGTAGTTACAATAAATTATAAGAGAAATTACAAATTTTCTTGATTTTATGTGGAATTGAGGTTTTTGAGAGAAATTTAAACAAAACAATTAAATAATTGTAATAATAATGTCAAAGATGAAGATTATTATAAGATGATTTTTGGCCTTTAATAATATAAAAGTTTTATATATAAATAATAAAGGCATTACCTTTTTATTTAATGATTTAATGTTTTGTAAGTGTCTGAGGGGAAAACAGAGTAAAAAGAGCTCTATTTATAGTAAATACCTCCCTCATAGAGTCCAACAGGCTGCTAGTAGACGTTCACTGATTATATACACTGGAATTGATCAATATTTTAAGGTTTTGTGATGATTACATCATGATCAAACCATCTTATCTCATTATTATGCCATTATTTAGAGTTATCACTATAACTCTAGGTTTGATGACGTCTAGGCTTGGCAGAACCCCAAAATTAGTGTATTTTATTATTTTTAATCATGAACTAACAGTATTCACCAATTTTATCACTCATATGACTGTTAAACTTAATTTAAGGTTACAGTGAGTGATCATAAATGATCAAATTGAGCTCAAACTTTGATCTTTAATAAATTTTAAGTTCTACGCGCTACAGGAATTCAGAGAGTGAATTCTAATAGCTTGGCATAACCGTATTATTCTTCCAAGAGCATTTCTTTACATCATCAAAACTCTATTTTTGATGATTTTTCTTGTAACTCATCTTTTCTGTCAAAATTTAATATTTTAAACTTCAAACCATGATTTCAAGGGGTTATACCTTGAATATTATAGTAAGAAATACATCATTCTTCACTAATGAGCTATTAGAATCCAACTGTCTACTTTTTTTTTGAGTTTGGACCACTTTCACAACAAAGTGGTCAACAGCTCTATTGATTTTAATCAATAATCCCTTACAGGTTTTAACCTTGTTTATAACTTGTAAAATAAACTTCATATCTGTATTCCTACAGTAATTACGTGATGACTTTTTTTTTGGTTCATCACTCTATAATGCATATTTCAAAAGATATTAGCTAAAGTCCTTGAATATATGCATTGACCAAAAAAGTGCATACATTCAGCTTAATTCCTTAATTGTTGACTTTGGAGTTTAGTTTCTTAATTGTCTTATATGTGGAGCGTTATTGGGAATCCAATGGTACCATTTATTATACATGTTGTTTCATTGGCTTTTGAAATAATCAAGGATTTGTGTTTTTTATAAGGTATTATTACTTATAACTTATTAAATATTGACTTTACAGATATGCCATAAAAAAGGTATATGTGTATCTTACCATGGGGAATCCAATGGTATAGTTTATCTCACATGTTTATTCATTGGGTTTCAAGTTAAACCAAGTTTTATGCCAATTTATGGCATTTTTGTAGCTTTAAGGTACTTATTCTTAATGTATAATTATTTTAAATGTTTCTTGTGACCTTTTTGGGTATGTGGTCATATCTCAAGGGTTCACAGCTTCAATGGACCAATTGAGCTGTCCAAGGAGTATTGAAGTGCTTTATGCCTTGAAAACTGAGTTAATTATTGATAACCTCTTGAACTACCACTTAAATAATCCTGAAATGAACTAACAACCCAACTCCTGCAGGGCCAGGTAATTGGGGTCCTCAGATGTTCTTCTGGTAGCCATCATGGATTGCAAGACTGAATGGCTGAAAAGTCTTCCCTCAAAATGGGTGATGGATTTGGGGATTGGAGTTAAAATGAGGTAATTGGGTCCTGAAAGCATCAGCATTGGATTTCTGAGGAAAAATGGTGCATAATGGTATATGATACCATATTTGTGCCATGTCCGGATCCTTCAGTACAGGGTCCATGAATAAAGGAAGTCTCTTCCCCTGAATTGAGGGGGAGCCTTTCTGGACCTGAGCTGGTGGCCCCTGGTGGCTGCCAGAGGCTATGGGTTGAAAGTGTGGTCCATGGTTGATTATGGCCAATTTGGCGTCCTTTTGGGCCAAAATGGGCTCAGGTGGGCCCACTTGGCCTTGGAGTCTAATGGACTTCCCCCTTTTCCCCTTTTGGCCTCATTGGATTCAGGCCAAAAGGGGCCTCAAGGGTCCCATGGCCCACCAGCCATAGAGGCTTTAGGGGGCCTAAAAGGCCCAAAAAGGCCATTTAGGCCATAGACCGCCTACTCAAAGGGGGTGGTCCAGAGGCCCAAAACAAAGATATTGGCCTGGGGGTTGGTGAGGTGGCAAATCAGCCAAGGAGGACAATGACTGCAGGATATGGCCTGAGGCCATAATTGATTTTTGGAGCCATGAGTGGCCAGTGAAATTGGATATGGCCCAAGGGCCAATTGGTCATAAAAATGATGGTATTGCCAATTGGCCATAAATTGGGGTCAGGCTAGATTTGACGTAAACACCCATTGGGGGGGTTATCACACGTGGTTGTGACAGAGCTTTTTTCATGCATTTAAGCTTATGGCTAGGGATATTCTCACACATCCCTTATTTTAGGGTGTTTTCAAGGCAAAAAAACTTCCGGTCCAATTTTTCACTACTTCAGGTTTTCTGTATGTAACATCAAAAGCCTGGCACAACAAAAATGAAGTTCAGCACATCCTTCAAAGTTAATGTTAAACTAGATGGTACGCAATGTAAAAGGTCTGTCCCTCAGCAATGGAACATGAGTAAGGCTTTTATTCATGTATGGCCCTTCAAAAACACTCAGATCTTGATACATCAGCTATTGGAAACAATATGAAGAAGTTAATTGGACACAGAGATCATTTCACCACAAAAAAGGTCTTAGTGAAACTACTCTGCTCAGTAGTTGATTAAATTCAAAGATTAGAAAGTGGAAAAAAAAACATTTAAGACATCTGGAAAGAACTTTCCACCCCATATTTCATCACACAAAAGATGGATGTATACCCATGCTTTTAACCATTAAAGAAACACTGCCTTAATCTCATTCATAAACGCAGCATTGCCTTTTTCAACAAAATTTATTTTGCTGTATTTTTTGAGTCCTTCATATTTCCATGTGGCTATATCAAAAAAACATCCAATCAAAGACATTTCAAGGATGATACCCAAAATATCCAATGCTTGTAAGTCTCCAATAGTTGAGGCTGTAGCCATGTGCACTAAGATTCAGCGCTAATACAGCAATTAGGTGCTGTTAAAAATAAAAAATGAATCTATTCCACTTGGAGATTGGCTACAGCTCCCATAAGCAGATGCCAAATCGGCACTGATGAGGCTTTCAATATTATTTTGGAGGTGGTTCCACATGCAGCTGGGGTAGAGGGACTTCTTTCAATGATTTCTGAAGCAAAAAAACTGCAATTGTATGATCCCAAATACTTTGACTATGGTGAGCCAGGTAAATCTCGAGCTGATTCAAAGCTTAAAGAATAAAGCAAAATCATTAAAGGTCCCAAATTTGAGGGAGTATGACTCCATGAGCTCCTCTGACTCTTTTGTGTCGCCTGCTGAGCCTGCAGACCTTGAAGCTAGAAGTTTTTGTGGTCTTAGTAATGAGGTGCCAAGTATTCAGTGAACTTCCTTGATGGATTCCCTATTTGACTTGGATTTGCTAGATCAAACAAACCGTGATTGCACTGAGGAAAGCCCCTGGTTGAGGTGGACAATGATGATTGGGAAGCTGAGGTGCTTTCATGAAAAAAACTTGCCATCGAAGCTGCATAATATCTCTTTATTTTCAGAATAGATGTTTTCAATTCTTCGCCAAATGCATGCATGCCCAATCCGGCGTGCTGTCCACCTCAGTTGCGGCCGTCGCTGATTGCTACTAATGCATAATGCATATTGCTACTAATGCATAATGCATATTGCTACTAATGCATAATGCATATTGCTACTAATGAATATTGCATATTGCTACTAATGAATATTGCATATTGCATATTGCATATTGCCTTTTCCGATCGATCGTGGCTTTTTTCGTTTCGAGTTTTTCCAATTTGAATTTATTTTTAATTTCAAATTTCGCCAAAATTTTCCAAAAACTCCACTTTCGTCCAGCACCGCCCAATTTACCCTCAGACTTGATCGAGTTGCTCCGATTTAGGCAGATTTTATCGACTTTCTTCGGATTTCAGCACATTTAACTTGGAAAAAATCTCATCGATCGGATAATTTATCTTGATTGAAATGGCAAGAATCGGTAAGCGTCGCTTTTGAAAAGTTTGATCTTCAAAATCTCAAGAAAAGTGATTGTTAATTTTACTTTTGACTCTTCAAAATATTAACAATAAAATATCAACAAATAGATAAATCGACCAAATCATTTAAACCTAAAATTTTGACTTCAAAAAATTTAATCAAATCATCAAATTCTTTAAATTCAAATCCAATTAATTCTTTGGCATCAAATAATAATACTCAATCATCATCTGCAAGTATTCATCAGAGCAATCCTTCTACTTGTAATGCTGGTATCCAACTATCGTCCTCAAATATCAATCAGAACAATTCCTTTGCTTCAATTACTCAAACTCAATCATCATCATCGTCAATTACTCAAACTCAATCATCGTCTTTGAATGTCAATCAGAGAAACTCCTCTGCTTCAATCAATCAAACTCAATCATCATCTTCTTCAATTACTCAAACTCAATCATCATCTTCTTCAATTACTCAAACTCAATCATCATCTTCAATTACTCAAACTCAATCATCGTCTTTGAATGTCAATCAAAGTAATTCTTCCAATTCATCGTATTCTCAAATCATTCCCTCCATTTCAACTCCTCCTCCTCTCACAATTCAATCCCGTTCAATCTCTCCTATTTCAACCTCAAATCAATCTCTCTTCCGTCCTGATTCAAGTCCTCCTAATTCAAATCCATCCAAAAATCAATCTCTTGTCCAAAATTCACCCCAATCGACGTCAAATTCTTCCAACCATCTTTCAGCCGCAGAAAAAATGAAAATGAAAGCTAGAGCCGCAAAAGCTGCTCGTGCTATCGAAAAATTAAACAATCCAAACTCATCTAGAAGATCTACTTCAGTCACTTCAAGCGCTACTTCGATCAACAACTTTATTTCCAATGATATCTTAGTCCCCACTCTCACTCCTTCAATCAATTCAAGTCAAACTTCTCTCAATAATAACAATAACACTAACAATAATATTAATACTTCAACCTCATCTGTTCTTTCTCTGTCATCTCAAATAGACCCCTCTCTAGATACGGCTACTTTAACTCATGATACTACACTAAATTATCTTCATGATACCCTCTCATCAACCGATAATGATATTCCTGTCTTAACCCAGAATACATCATCTTCGTCTTCAATCTCAAAAAATAAAAAAACTCGTCGAAAACCCATTTCATCTAGCATTCAATCTCAATCTCCTCAACTTACAAATTCATCCATGTCTTCAATTACTTCTAATCCAGTCAATCATCCCGATCAAATTTCCTCCAGATTGAAACGCAAACGACATTTAGATGAGTTGCGTCAGAAGAAAAAACGCTCCATTGATCCCAATTTATCAACTCATCAAACTAATCAAAATCTTAAAAATAACTCTAATTCTTCCAAGAAAAAATTATCAACTCATTCATCGCAAAATCAGAAATTAGACTCACCTTTTGATCTAACCACTTGTTCAATGGCAGAACTTTCTAAATTTCAAATCAATCAGGGTAAATCTAGTGAAATTCTGGAAGCTCGCATGAAATTGGTCATCGAACGTCGTGATCGTGAAAAAGCTGAAAGAAAAATTGAAAGAGATAAATTAAAAATTCGAAAACCAATCTCCAATCCAAACTCTAACCCTGAAAAATCATCTCAACCTCCTGAAAATCTTTCTTCGCAACCTAATCATAAAGATCCAGATAAATCGGTTGAGGAAAATCTTATTCTAGACCACAATCAAATTAGTCCTAAAACTGCTACAGAACTTAAAGAAAATCATCCAGATCAGGAATTAGGTTCAGATGATTCGGATTCTGATGATGACTTGGAGGATTTTGAGGAAGTTGTCTTCGATCAATTCGCTCATCTAAAAAAAAGTCAATCTTCTAAATCAAAACCTAATCCACTCCAATCAACCTCTACTGAACCAAAGCAACCTGAACCTCCGATTGATCAAGATGTCGATCTTGATGATTATTTACCTGAACCTACCCAATTCGCTCCTCAACTGAGGGTCGTCGACGGCCAAATCATCCTAGATCAAGATTCTCTTCAAGTCAATAGAGCTGACCAGGTTGGTCCTGTTTTCAACTTTGCCGAATTCCTTAAATCTAATAACCTTTCAAACATTTTCTTGTTTCAAATAGCCTTTGCAATTAGAAGAAATGGAAATCGTTGAAGAAAGTGACTCAACTCGTCTAGTCAATTCACAAACTTGGGGTAAAACTGTCCGTGCCGATAAGTGGTCAGCAACCGAAACTTCATTATTTTACGATGTAAGCTCATCCATCACCTCAATCCTTTTAACTCTATTTAATCATCCCCAATTAACGCTTACTCTTGCTGTTGTTATTCTCATCATTTCTTCAATTGAGGCTGTGAGATTGTTTGGCAGTGATTTCGAAATGATTGCTCAGCTTTTTCCCGGCCGAACTAGACGTCAGATTCGAACGAAATGGACTAGGGAAGAGAGGTCATCCCCCAAAGAAATCACTGACGCTCTGTTAGGAAGGCGTCCTTCTAGTACTACCATTGACTCTCCTCTAACTCCAATCGCTGAGGATGAAAGCGAAACAGGTAATATCATTTTGCCTACCAAGTTAAAAGACTTCGCCGAGTATGCCAAAATAGTGGGAATCGATTGTAGTGGTCCAATGCCCGTTGATCCAATGGACAAATGGAGGTTAAAAGAGCGATTAGAAGATGAAGAATTAAGGAAAGCCGCAAAGAAAAAGGATGATGAAACACTCAGTGAGGATCCACAAGATCCCGAAGAAGATGACTCTCGATGGGGTGAGCAGTAGGTCTCAGCGACCTCAGCCTGCATTTCGACCAGCAATCAATCCAGATGTCATGATTATACATTTAAAATTTATACAGCAGCATTTTTTTTGGACCAGTAGAGCTTGAGGCCGGCTTTAAGCTCGATGATAGCATAATTAGAATCAGTATAATTGTTGTTTAATTCACGGTAAAGCTTGTATTAAAAAGACCTGCGTTTATTCAATTCTGACAAAAATAAAACTAAAAATAATTGTAATACTAAATTGGCTCGTATTCAATGCCACCTTTAACCCAGGTGCCAAAAATATCAAAAAAACCCTTTTATAATTCTGCACCTAAAAAGTATCAGGTTGACCGACTTCTCACATACCATATTTCCAAAGTAAGCTCATGTCACTTGGGATTATTTTAATTTACAATTACGATTCAACTGGTGAACCGTGCCGCTCTGCTGCGCATGATAGCACCAACTTACAATCCAGGTATTGTACGCAGTGGTGCTTCCAGTTTAACCCAGATTGCTACCAATCATTTTCTTCCGCCTTAAATCCATGAATAAGGACCATTCCCATCATTTTCACCTCTTACTATAGATTTATTTTGGGATGTAAAATCACAATATCATTTGAGATGATGTTTCACAAAAATACACGAAGGAGGCCCTATCGGTGTGGCCTTTTCCTATTAAAGACTCATTCTGAGTGATTGGTTAAGGAGGTTTTACAAAGGGTACCCCCAAACAACCCTTGAAAACACTAAGAAGCCATAACTCTCAACTACCTCTAACGCTATATAATCTAAATAACATTCAAAAACTTCACTGTGAAAATCTGTGTTTTAATTCAGCTTTTTAATTTTGTAATTGAATTTACACTGGAGTCTGATCAGAAATAATAATTTCTTTTAACAACTAAATGTTTTTTTTTTGAGATTTGAACCAATTATGCATATGATATAATTTAAATAGGGTATTGGTAAACACATGTAAGCCCTTACATGTTTTTACCAATTTACGGCCAAAACACATAAGTGGCCTATTTTTTTTAAAATAAATTCCTCAGGCTTAGTTTTGAGGATTTTTTTAATTTTTTTTTCCATATTTTTTCCAACATGGGATGTAAAGATCCCCAAATTTTTTCAATTTTTTTTTTTTGTCAAATTTCTCCAATTTGGCCAATTTGGCAAAATGGCCTATTTTTTTTTTAAAAAAAAAAAAAAATCATTAAAAATGTTCCCACTTATGAATTTCCAATTTTTTTTTTTTAAAAAAAAATAAAAATAAAGAGAAGAGCCTTGAGAATTAAAACCCAGAAACCCAAAATTTTGGGATTTTTTTTTTTGGGTGGGACAATGGTAGGCCCAAAAACTGCTTCTTTTTTTATGTTTTTTTGTTAATGTTTGTAAGTAAATTTAAGATGAGATTTATGACATCAATGGAGTTAAAAATAAAATTTATGACATTAGTGGAAGTTAAAATGCCTTTTATGGAATTAAAAAGTGGCATAAATGGCATCAACAATGACATAATAATGTCATAAATGGCATACACAGTGCCATAAATGGAATTAACAGTGACATTTATACCATTTATGGAATTATTTACAGTGCCATATATGGCATCAACAATGACAGAGCAATGCCATAAATGGTATTAGCAGTGCCATTTATAGCATCTACAGTAACATAACAATGCCATTTATAGAACTAAAAGTGCCACAAATGTCATCAAAAATGACATAGAAATGCCATAAATAAAATCAAAAAAGCCATAAATGGCATCAACAATGGCATAAAAATGCCCTAAATGGGGCTTTACCCAATACAGGTTCTTTTTAGCTACATTTCAATTAAAAAACACCTCTTATGTAGTTTTACCAAAAACCTATATGTTTTTACAATTTATGGCAAAAACACATAAGGGCTTACATATTTTTACCAAATTGCTTATGTGGGTTTGCTAACACCCTTTAAATATAATTCATTTAACTTAACTCTATTTTTTTTATTTTTTATCTGGAGCTGAAATAATCTTACTAAAAGCTTTTTCAAACTGAAAAAATTGAATAATTGCAGTTTCTTTTCTTTGATTCTCTTTATTTTATTTTTAATATACTTATCAAAAAAAATAAAAAATAAATAAATAAAAGCAATGAAGACAAAAAAAAGAAATTTTATTTTAAACTTTTCAATTTTGAAAAATTTTCATTGAAAATGGATATTTTTTGAGATCTCTGTTTCTTTGAGATTATACTATTAAATTCTTACTCTTACAAAACAAAACATTATATATAGGAAATATTAAAAATATATAAAAAAAAAGGATTGAATTAAGAGTTTAAAATTATATTATTCAAATATTATAAATAATTATTAAGTAAATAAATATAATTTAAGGTTTTTGTAAATTGATTTTGAATTTATTTATTTTTTTATTTATTGAAAAAAAAATGACTTAACACAATTAATTTTTTTTTTTTTGAAAAAAGAATCAAAATTAGAATTACTTATTAACTCATTAATGATTTCTTTTTTTTTTTCTGAAATTTAATGGTAATATTAAAAAATTAAGTAAAATTCATTTTAATTTGTTTCAAATTTGAAAATTAAAACAAACATATATATATAAAGAAAATCATATTGATTTATGAAAAAAAATATCAATTAGAAAATGATGAAGTTCTTCCTAATTATAAAACAATGTAGTTGAAATGATAAATATATTGAATAAAATAAATTTAGATTTAATTAGATACTTAAAAAAAATCCAAAAAAGATATTATACTTTTGGTTAAATTCATCAATATATATATATATATGATATAAAACTTTTTTTAAAAAAAAAGAAAAAAGAAAAAATACAAATTTTAAAACAAAATAAATAATTAAAAACAAGATCATTAGAGAGCTTCAATACAGCTAAAACTAACTTATTTGATTTTTTTATTTTTAATTAATAGTATTTATGACAAACTAAAACAAGGATATACATAGGTTGGTTGTAAATGTATCTAAGCAAAAAGAATAAATATATGTAAACCTATAGAAAAATTTAAAAAAATTGTGTGTTTTTACTAATTTATCATCAAAAAAAAATTAATTTCACACCTTTTTCTTTTGCAAAGAATTTATTGTTCTCACATTCCAAAAAAATCTCCTCAAAAAGAAAGTTGAAATATTAAACTTCTCTTGTTCAAAATATTTTTCTTGTCACTAGATTTATGAATTTTGGAAATTTAGTTGAAATTATTTTTTGAAAATTAATAATTATTTTTTTATGATGAAATTGAATGATTTTTCTCAAAAGTTTCACATTATATAAGTAACATTTGAATTAAATTTAAGAAATTCAGAATCTGTTTCAATGTTAAAATATCAGGTTCCAAAGTTGATATATTTTTCCTTCCACCCTCAATGTAGTAATAGGAATGAATACCTTATGTTAAAGCATAAAGAATCATGAAATATGGAATATTTTATTTTTTTACTCTTAAAAGTTTTTAAAATATCTTATTTAGTATAATTGAATGAAAAAATTAAATTATAAAACATTGTAAAATGGTTCAAGTCTAAAGTTTTTGGGAAAGAGGTTTATGAAAAAGTCAAATAAAATTTAAAAATATGTTATTTTTAAAGAAGTTTGTCTCTGATTTCTCCTATCACAAGAAAAAATGAAAAAATGAACTAATTTTTGGGTTTTAAAGTAAGAAATAATATAATTTGAATCATATTCAAAGTAAACATATAATGAAGAGTAATAATTTAAACTTCATACTATTTTGTGAAGTCTTTGAGAGTGAATGAAGCTCATATTAAAATGAGAGAAATAACTATCATTCTTTTCCAATCCAAGAGCTAAGACTAAAGAAGGAAAATTCCAATTAGGAATGATATATGTTATCAGAAAGCCCTGATAAATAATAATATTCAAAGGGAAAAGTTAAAAATATACTTCAATAAGTGAATAAATATCTGAACAGTTTAATTTCTATCACAGAATTTTTTGAAAAGCAAATTTGGTGATTAAATAAATGAATAAAATAATACTGGTATATTATATTTATTGTCTCTGGATCACCAATTTTAGACATGGAAATGAATTTTCTATCTTGGGATTCTGAAACATCTTCCTGCCATCAAAAGCTATCAAGTTGATTATGTAGTCAGGGGAAAGCTTTATTTCTCGGCTTATTATATAGCTACTTCTTTAGATATTTAATAAATAGAGCCTTTAAATTATTCTCATATTTGTTCCAGCTTTCAGCTTGAAAATGGCCACATTTATGTAACCACAACTTATATCACCTGTTAAACTGAAGGCCTTTGAAAGTGGACTTGAGAAGCTAATCCACACCAGGAATCAGTAAGAATTTGGAAATAAGAACAGCTGATCAGACGTATTGGTAGAAAAATAAAATATAAAAGCTCTTTATAGATCATAACTTGAGTTATTTCAGCTTTGTAAGTTTTAAAACCTCAAATAAAGTGAATAAAAATATGTCAAAATTATGGCTTATCTGTGTATCATTATTCAAGAGGCCCTTGTGCTGGCCAAGTTTTGTGATGTTCTGTGTCAATCATATTTTTGGAAGTGGATTATGGTTGGAGAATAATAAGTTGAATAATAAGAGTAAAAACTTTCATAAAAAGATTAATCAATATCTATTTAATAGACAGAAGACGCCTTAAGTGATTTGGCCCTTCAATTTGGGGAACTGATACTTATAAATGGAGGATTCAATGTTTTTGGCAGTTTTTTCTATGATTTAAATTCTGGATCTGTGTTTTTTTTCTTATTTTTTCTTAAAAACAGGTTTTCAAATGATCATTTGGAATTGGAGAGGCCTCCAATAATATTTGTCTTCCCATTTTTAAGAGGGTAAAGGTTTTTCACCTATTTTCTCATGCCAGATATCTCCAAAATATGGAAAAATTAGTTTAACTTTAAGTATTACCCTTCAAAATTCTCCAGCCCTCTGAAAAAAATCTTTTTGGCAAATTTTTATTTAAAATTGCATACTAAGATAATGAACTTTATATCATGTCTAAGAGCACACAGGAAAACAAAACACTACCAAACAGAATAATGTGAAAAGATCAAAAAATTGAGAATAAAATAATCACAGGTAATACTAAGTTTTATTTGGGGTGAAGTTTAATTTTAACCACTCTCTATCCTCAGAACTTCCTTTCAGTAAGGTTGTATAATTTATTCTTTGATTTGAACCAGTGGCATACTCACAGCATACCGATAAGGTCACAGGTAAAGTATTTTCCATTCCATTTTTTCATTAAATGAATATAGAAAAAAACTAAATGGAATTTCATTTTGGCTTCATTTTTAATAAACAGGGTCATAGGTATCATGAAATTATTTTATTCGAAAAAAAAACCCTAGGGTAACTCCATAAAGTGCTATACACAAAAATCAATATTGAGGCTGTATTAAGATAAATGAAGAATACCTTTGAAGACTTAAGAATACTTAAGGAAGCGTTTCAGTTGATTAATTCTAAAATTAATTTGAAGTTATACCATATATATTTCATCTTATGAAAGTTATGTTAACATTAAGGCTTCATGTTTCTTTACTTAATTGACTAAGGATTAAAAGTAAAGGTAGTAGATAATACATAAGCTCTATTCAAAGTGGCTTAAGGCCATGATACTTCTTGAAATGATTGAATAATGAGTGTCCTCTGGATGTTCCATACAAAAAAATGGTAAAATTTTATGGAAGAGGGGAAAAAAGGGAAAAAAAAGGAAAAGTTCTGGGGTATGCTAGACTTGCAATATACAAGAGCCAAAAGAATTTCTTCCTCCTGTATTTCAGGATTTCCAAACTTATTTAAAATAAAATATCAGGACTCAAATAGCTAATTATGCCTTTATTATACAGGAATTACAAGTTTATAAAGGTCAATTCCCACTTACAAAAGTTGAATTGAGGCTTAAGGAACTTTGAAGGCTGATTTGGGCTTGAATACGGTTGAAACAAAATATAATTAAATTCAAACATTGGAGAAAGGTAAGATTTAGTGTATATTTCTATTTTCACATGGAAAAAATCAATAACTTAATAGATCATTAGAAAATCCATTTTTGAATGGATGTAATTGAAATTTTCACACATATTTTAGGTTTATCTTTTCTGTGTATGAAAAAATATTAAAGCATTTATAAATAATGCTATCATCTGATATTCATCCTTAAAAGTACCTTATTTTACCACTATTGAAGAAAATTCAGATTGTTTTAGAAATTAATTAAAAATTAAAACTAAAATGTTTTTGGTTGAAATTTTATATTTGAGTTATTCATGAAATGAGATTTGGACTATTTGTATTATTTTTAACCACAAAAATTAAAAATGATATACTCAACGGAAGCTTGAAGATACTTGGGGTTAAGCTTAACACTTTTATCTTGCATCGTAATTTGAAATAGGGAAATTTTGGGTTTCAACTTAATTTGAAATGAGGTTTTGATTAGTAAATTACGCTGAAAGCATCTGCCATCACTGAAGAGCTGTATTAAAACATTTATGAGAGCCATTTAATTAATTTTTACCCCCAACAATAAGTGCAATCAGTCTCCTAATAGTCTATATATCATTTTAAAACATTATTTAATTACTTTCTTCTTTCTAATTCATATAAAACGATTATTAGAATATTAGGATTGAATTATATTCTTATAATAATTAGAAATATTCTTTCTTTTGTATCAGATTTTTGAAAAATATTTTTAAAACCCTCAAATACCGCTAGAAATACTATTATCCTTAATTTTCGAATCTTTCAGCTTATTTATATTATTTGATAAATATTTCTGAGCCTTTTTGTCTTGTTCTCATCACATAATTTATAAGTGAGTTTTTCATGTCCATTTTATTTTTTTAACTTGTTATTGCTTTTTAATTGATTATTTTTCTTAAATTATTATTACAAAGTAGTGAGTGATAGTTATATATATAAATATTACTTCTCTTTCTGAGAATTTTTTTTTGTCTTATTAGACCAAGTATGATTGTTTCTGGTACAGATTTTATATTACTATTACCATAATTTTTAGTGAATTATAATAATGATAGAATGATCATATTATTTTAATATATTATTATCATAATTTTAATAATAAGTTTTTTTTGATAATGATATTTTTCTATATATATATTCTAATCAAGATAAGAAATATAGATACTAACAATGATTATCTCTATATATGTGGTTGAAGAAATATACTTGATTTTATTGAAATTAAAGGATAGTAATATTAATTTCAAGTAATATGCTTCTTATGAAGAGATTAACAGACAAGCCTCCAGCAATCTCTCCACAAGAGCTCTAAAACTACTAATTTAAATTTAATCGACTACTTGCTTTGACTTAACCTTAATTTTAGCTTGGTGAAAAGTATAAATTTGTTGGTGAGCCTTTCTAATATACTTAATAGTATTGACTGATGGAACATATTCAGAAGGTTTATCAAATATTATTCTAGCAAATTCTCAGAGAGTACTTTGGATTTCAAAAATCAATTGTATCTCTACATACATAGAATTTGTTCAGGTAAAAACTTCAACAACATAATAGTGAACAGTATGGTCTTAAAGAGAATAATCCATTCTCAGTAGTCTTCTTTTAGATCAGACCACATTTTGCTATGCTTTCAAATTAGAAGAAAAGTGAGGTCACAATTTAAAGAAACATATTGAGAAATGGGCAAAAAGTGTATAAATCCCTATTGGAATTGTCAAAATAGTGCTTGAGAAAGAAAGTATAAGATTTGTCTATGAAAGTATTCATAATATTATCATTGATCAAGGTTAATATGACTTTTCTTATGAAATATGATATATATATATATATATATATATATATCTATTATAACCATAAATAACTAAATAATTTCTTAGTTATTCCTTTTACCTTCTATAGACTACTGGTGATTACAACAGTCAGAAGTAATTCCATACTATAATAAATTACAAGATTTAGTAATAAACCTTTTTATTCAGAAATTATGAAATCCTTTCAATCAATAATTATCTTTTGCAAGAGTAATTATTGTAGATCATTGAGAAAAGCTACAGATATTAGATAAAAGACTTTAATAATCTAAGAAATCACTTCCTATTAATTCAAACAGACCTTGAAGAGATTTGGAAAAGGTGATTTTACAGATTAATTGTGGATTCAAGTAATAAAAAGCTTTTATAAACAAGTAATACAGAGATAATGGTTGAAATACTATTAGGAATGGTAATGTTCTTTGATTTAACTTTTTCATTATCCATTTGTAGAGATAAAATCAATTAAGAATGATTGATAAGTAATACTTACTGAAGCTATTAAGCATTTAATTATTTAACTGAATGATAATGATTAGTATTGAAAAAGGAAGCCATAATAGGCTTATTTTAATTCTGACACATCTAAAAGATGTTTTAAATGTAGCTAAATGAAGAAATAATGAGCAAGGAACCAACTAAATCATTTAAATTTAGGATTTCATCACTTTTTATTATGTAAAATTATCATAATTACCTAATTAAGTGATTTTACATGTCTACCAATGCCTTTATGGTTAAAATATATTGAGGTTAGCTCATTTTGAGCCTTCTTTTTATTTGGAAATGATAATTGTTTTATCAAGTTTACAAATGTTATTCAAAATTTCATCACCAGTTGTATTTTTTGTGAAATCTTTAAGATTTAGTGTTTAACATGGAATCATAAAAAATGAAGTTTAAGTGAACATTAAATTTTAATTGATAATGATAATTTTTTTTGGTTTAGCATGAATGATTTCTTTCTACATGTGTACCAAATGCTTAAGAAAGATTAATCAAGAACTCTATTTTGATTGAATGTTTGAAGTTTTACCTCATTTTCTACAAGGTGCCAGTGAATAGTATAATAGAATCTGGTTGTATTCCATATATAATAGTACCAGAATTGTTTGAATAACTCTATTTTGGTTCTTTTCCATGGAAAATGATTAATAATGGGGATTCTCAAAGGAGTCAGAATTTCTCATTACCTCCTTGTTGCATCAAAATAGAAGCTTATTTGCTATGGTCTCATGATTTCATAGGAATTAATTACAGTGACACAGTTCTCTAAGATTTTTCATTGAACAGTTAGTAATTATCAGAAATTTTCCCAAGATTTAGGACTAGCTATTATTCAGAGGCCTCAGAAATTGGGCTACCCTGGCTTAAGCTATTTGAACGTCAAAAATAGTATTTCAGGCTTCAAGACTGATATTAACTATGGTCATATAAAAGCTTTATGCAGAAAGAAGTTAGTTTTAAGGTTAATAAGCATGAATAGCCCTAATTGTAGTTCATTTGTAGCATTTTAATATTAAGAATCCCATCATTTTGGTGTGAAAATGCGAAAAACAAAATAATTTTTCCATATGACCACCTTATGAAATTAATTTGAGCTTATTCACCTTATGGAGTTACCATAGGTGAATTTTTGTGTAGAATATAAATCTGGCCCTAAATCCATGGGTTTATTTTCTTAATATTTTTCTTCCAGAAAAAAATTAATTTTTAGCATACACATGAATTATAATTTCTTTATATTTCAAAAGATATTCTAAAATTATTTTTTGCCTATTGAGGTATGTAAACCATACCTCAAGGATCACAGAAAGGTACATAAAAATTGATCTCAGATCAAATACAGGTATTTGAATTTTCTTTTAGCCACCAAAAATGAACAAAATTAATGGGGTATATCTTCTCATTTGTATATTGATTTTAGAAAATAAAAAAACTCAATTATTGAAAGAATTATTCATTTGGGAGCTCATTTAAATTCAATAATTATTGAAACTTATTAATAAGTTTTATTATTTTCCCACATTTGATAATTGATAGTTTTACTTTTTAAAGAATTAATAAGGCAACTAAATTTGATCACAAGCTTCCTGAAGAAAAGAATGGAAAGAAGAAAAAGGTTTTAAATTTATTTTTCACTGTTTTTAATACATCTATGAGTAATTATAAGTGAGATAGAAGAATTAGAAATATTTATGCTCAGTTTCACAAAATTGAAAAACAAAGTCAAAATTAATTGTGTATTGGTGGAAATATTTACTAACCAAATTGCTCCTTGAGTATGCTTTTATCTTGACTTATATATAACAATAAAATCAAAATGAGATTTTAAGTTATATGAGCAATATTAAATAAATATTCATTAATTGGGAAAAATTAAACTTAATTGATAGAAAGCTGCATAAACGTCTTCTGTAGTTAATAGCACCTTTCAATAAAATATCAAAATAAAATCTCTTCTGCTTTTAAGGTGGCTTAATATCTCTCAAAATACACTTAAAATAATATCTAGAAGACCTCAGATCAAGCCATCCAGCTCTTCATAATCTATTTTTGGAATTTGAAGGCTGAAAATAAGCAGTAAATTATTTTATCTATTATAATTATTTACATTCTTTACCTTTCTTTTAAACTTTGATAGTCAAGAATTTTTTCTCATTTTTGGATTTAATATTTTTCTTCACTTATGATGTTTAAAGTCCCAATTTCCTTTGGGATTAATAAAGTACTGAGGTCCTCTTATTCAAGTAGTGAGAAAATTTGAGATTGTAAGCAAAATAAATTCCATTTATAAATGAAACCCAGGTCTTTTTTAAATTGAATGAGTCATTTTTAGAAATATTATTATCAGGAATTTTGTAAGAAGTATAATTATTTTCTGATATTAAAAAGAATATTCTTATAAACTATTTATCTCTTGTACACTTTTGTAATAAAGCTTCTTCAATTTTATCTAGCCTTGAGTCAAGAAAAACTATAGTAGTTTATTATTTCAAAGCTATGAGTTAAAAATTGATTCCATAAAGCATGAATGAATACCCTTTCTTGAAAATATAAAAGATTTTTGATTTGCGAAAATGAATATATGCTTATTTCATAGACCTTTATCATTCATTTACATATGATACATAAAAATAATATTAAGATAGCTATAGTGAATTCTTTTCATTATACCTTTTGATTTAAAAATAATCATATTCATTCAAAAGGATAATAAATAGAAAAACAAATAGAAGCTATATCAGAAAATGAATTTCGGTATACCACTAATCTTGGAATCAAAATATAACTGCTTTAGAAAGAACATTATTCTCAATTGAGAATTAATGATCCTTAATACAATATCAATCAACCAATAGTAGTATTACCATTATTATTATTGACACTAATAAGAAATACTCTTATATTGGGTAGAATGGAGATATGAAGATGAATAGTACAGCTGTATACTCTTCAAACCAAGAAATTCTTCTTAAAACAGTCTATGAATTTTGATAGATGAAGTATGTGAGCTATGTTATAAAAACTCCTGATATGATTTTGAAGAATATTATGTTATAATTCTTTTCAGAGAGGAAGATATTAATAAGTATAAATATCCTCGTGGATTTATTCTGAAATAAATACTTTATCATAGTAAATATTCACTTTTCTGACGAATAACCAATAAGAGATATTAAAGATTGGGTGTTTTTAAACACATTTAAGGGGCCCCAAATATTGAAAAATACCCCAGAGAAAAAATTTGACCATTTGGAAATTTATTAATATTTTTGGCCTATTTTGTGATTTCAAAAAGGTACCAAATATTTTCAATATCTATTTTATAAATCTTTTGGCCAAATGGACATTTTCTAAAAAAGAAAATTGAAAAACTACCAGATTATAGATTTACCATATCTTTTGTTTGAAATGAAGCTCATTATTTGGAGGAAATCATAGCAAAACAACTCAATTTTAGAAATTTTTTGGGAAGACCAAATGGGGTTTCCAAGTAGAGGTCTTCATATGAAGATCCCAAAAATTTGGATGTCTCATTCTTCTGAAGTATGAAAGCTTTATATCTTTAAGGACAAAATCATTGTGTTTTCATTAGGAATAATAAGCCGAGAAACTGAATTAGTATATAGTTTATAGAAAAACAAAAACAAACAAGAATGAGTGGGGAGTTTCTGAAAGCCAATACTGTATGACGCTTAGTTTGAATCAATCTCCACTACAGTGGGACTATTTTTAGAAGGTGGAAGGTTGGAAAAATAGAGCAGTCTGTGATTCTGGAATTTTTCTTCCCACCCCATGGCTTGGGGTTTAGCATGAAACTTCCAGTTGACAGTAATGAGTGGGACAGGATAAATTCTGGAAAGGATAATTTCCAAGGTAATAAATTAAAAAACTGTCCAAAAAAGCATATAAAGACTTATGAAATTATCATTTGGGGGACAGAAATGAGGGGAAAAAGAGAGGGATTGGACTGTGGAATAGAAAAAAAACAGGTCTTTCATACTTATTGGAAGTTTTATCCCCCATTTCAGGAATGAACATCCACTCGCTCTTTTGTTCTGGGCTAACATATTAATAACATTTCATTCTGTCCAATTGAGCTTCTGATCATGGTACAAAGGTATTAATGGATTCATAATTTTGTTTTTTTTTGAGTTTTCCCAAGAAGGTCCCCTCTGAAATCAGGCCATTGGTCTTGAGTATTGAAAATTTAATGATAAACTGTTCTGTAGCTACAATTTATATCACCCTGAACATTGAGTGCTTTAGAATTATATTTTAGAATAAATCTTGGCAGGTCTTCTGAGCCAGAGACTTTAATTTGATTTTGTAAGACTTCATTCAGCTGAAGAAATCATATTCATCTGTCATATATATTTTATAAACTCACAAAATATTTGGAGAAATAATTACTTGTGTGATAATTTATTTGGAGATTCTCACAGGAAAGATAAATGGAATTGTAAATGTACAAGCTCCTTTCAAGTGCCTGTGCTTTTCTTTCTGAATTTCTGCTGTTCTTGGCTAATCTTATTGACTTTATCAGGGTATAATCAAACTTTTGAGGGCTTTTAAAATCAGTTATGGGGGGAGGATAAGAATTATTATGAATATTATGAATATTCAGATGAGTAAGCTTCTATGGTATGAGAGTGATCAGAAGCAGGTCAAATTTCCCTTGACGTTTCTCTTCTGGTTTTTTTGATGGGTGTCTTCTGCTTCTCTTGGTTTGTTGGGAAATAATTTCAAACTTTGATGGATCACTTTTACCTTCATAATTGAAACCTCAAGGTCTTCAGCATGTATTATTTCATTGGAGAGGGTCTTAATAATAATTTCAGTCTGTCTGGGTATTGGGAATTTGTTTAAAGGCCACTTTTCCCGTTGAAACATGTTGAAAATGCTGAATAATTGGAGTAATATCTGCCATTGGCCTTTTAAAAAGGTTATCACCAATATCTTCAAATATTCTTTTGGAATAATTTCTCATTTCTTTTTTAACACTGTAATCATCTACCTTATATCCATCCTATGAATTGAATGATATTTAAAAAAAAGGAAAAATTCCCCTATAAGTCCAAAATAACAAATAGAATCATTCAGAGCGCCTTTAAAATGCAATCGTGGATGGAAGTCTGATAATTTTAGCCTGTGTAGGTTTGTGAATTCCCATTTGGTCTTGTGTTTTCAATTTATTACTTGATGATTATTGTATTTTTCGATACATTTCTATTTGGAGGGGAATTTGGTTTTGAACTTCTCAAAAGCCAATTGAAGGGAAGAATGATATACCTTTCCACTCAGAGAAAAGATGTGAGGTGGGAAGATTTTAGCATGGACTATCATATATTTTTTAATTCTGTTATAATTGGAGTAAAATTTTTTGTTAGGGCCATGTGGAGGGTCTTGACAACCTCCAAGATAGTACTGGTGGAACTTTGGAGCCAAATTTTAACCATTTCATGGAAACCTTCCACTCTTAAAGCTGAGCAAACATCCAAATGAAAATCTTAGTTGGTCTGGGCTGGAAGAAAATACTTCCTCAGAGGGATGAATGTATTAGCAAAATAGTCCATCACTTCAGTTTTCTTGATTTCCTTTATAATTTTCTTCTAATTCTCCTTGAATAATTTCTCACTAAAGGATTAAATAACCCAAGAAACAAAGCCAAAACAACTAATAAATAATTTGCAAGAAAGGTAATAAAGGGGAAAAGATTTACTAAAATCCAAAGCCTCATGAAATATTCAAAAGCTTTCCCATGACCAATACTTTTAATGCAATGGGAAGATAAATTCTTATTAATGTGCCAAATGCAGAACATAATTATGAAACCTGAGATCAGTTTATGAAGAGAGTTTTTTGAGGCCAGGTCTCTGTCAATAGAAATAGCTGGTGGTGGCCCAATATTTGTTCTATTGAGGATCAGCTTAATATATCTTTTGTAAATACCATGTGTAGGAGTCTTCCGTTTCATCTTTAATTAAGAAGAAGTTCCCAGAAAACCTCTTGTTGGTGGAGGTGAAACAAACAATATGAAAGAGGGGAATTATGTACTTATTGGTTTTCTAAGTATAATACATTAAATTTGCATGGGGAAGCCTTTCAAAAGCTTAATAGAAAGTGGGTGAGCTAATGTGAATTAAGTGATATGATTTTATTCATCTTTTTTAGGATTCCACACAAACTTTTCTTCCTTAAGGGTGACAATCAATGCATCAATTTCTCTTCTTCATTGAAGTTTATTATTGTTTTAATTTTCTTTTATTTTATATATTTTTCAATATTGAAGGTATTTGGTATTCCCTTTGGCTGCATAATTGGGCCTGAGTTTACCTTGGCATAAGAAGTGATTCAGAAATTTGAGAAATTTGCACTTTTTCTTCCTTATTAAGCTTCCTAAAAGCATGGTGAGCCATGAGATTTTAAATAGAATAATGGTTGTTCTCTGTATGTCTTACAACAACTGTACAAGTGGTACTCTTAGATTACTGTCTTTCATAAATCCTAAAAGGTAAATACAGTTTACTTGATGTAATGGTTCTGGTGTCAGATGAATGAGGAGTGGGAATACCAGAATTGTCACACCCTATATCAATGTGTTTGAGGGTGTTATTTGACCTCAAGGGGTAACAGAATACCTCTCTGCTCTGGATACATAATGAGAATTCTTCCAGAGATCCTCAACAGGCTAGGATTTTCCAGTAGTAGGGGATTCAACATTTTTTTCAAAGGGAAATAATTAGTTATCAACAAAGTAAAAGGGAAAATAATTTGAGAAATAACAGAAAAAAATGTTAAAAAAGTGGGATAAAAATATTTGGGGAGGAAAATTAGCAAAAATTAATTGATGCATGGAAAAAAATGTGAAAAAAGGATTATTTTAGGGTAAATTGGAGGATTTATGGAGGAAATGTTCAAAAGGGAATACTTTATGGTAAAAGTAAAAAAAGAAAAGAAAAGGGGGTTCAATGAAAGAATTAGGGTGTTTGGAAAAGATATGAATTCTTTTTCAAGTGGGGTGGAGGGGCACTTTTATCAGTTTTTTTAAAAGAAATAACCTTTTTTCCATTTTTTTGTTCATTTTTTATCAATACAGGTTTTTTTGAAAACTTTTAATGGAAAAGGGACCTAAGAAAAAGCCTACGTGTTTCTACCAAATTATGGCAAAAATAAATAAGCTCTTAGGTTCTTTCAGTAATTTTCTTAAAATTACAAACACTTAAATGATTTTATGAGCCTAAATTAATTATATTTTGAGTCTGGGGAAGTAAGAGAAATACAATGTTTTCTTGAGTATAAGATCCTCTAATCAGCTTCAATAATTGGATGAATATATATTTGAAGGAACTGATTCTTCAAGAATCTATCAAGTTTCTAAGCTCTCAGTTTTATTACATAATAGCTATGAAACATTGTGTTATTATTGCATCATTCATTGAAAGATGTAATTATAGCTTGAATTTAATTAAGTAATAATAATGAAAAATACTTTCTGGTTATTTTTTAATTATTTTATCAATGTGACTATCTCATATTTAAAGAACTCAACAAGGATACTCTCACAGAAGTCAATTTTGTTATTATGAATGGGTAGTAAAGAGGTTTTTCTGTACAGTCTCTTTTAAGAAGTGTAAGAAATATAGTTTATAATATGAAATTATTCTCAAAGTGTATTTTGGATACTCAATATAAGGGAAATTTCCTTTTAATTATTTTTTGAGAGAACGTTTGCTTCCGTATATAATAGTTCAAATGAAAACTATCAGTTGGAAATAGTTATTATTGAAGCCTCTTTGGAAAATTAAAAGTAAATCTTACTAATATATCTTCCAGGATTATTCTCTGAATATAATTTTAAGATATAGAAAATCAAAAAATAAAATGGTCCACTGGGTTGGTAAAAAAAGCTTGGTTTAAAGTCAATATGGGGAAGAAGCTTAGGGACTGACTCGATAATACGTAAGTAAAAGCTGATCAATTTATATTCCAATATTATATGGATTGAATTGAGATAATGTGAGTCTTCATCATAGAGGCTGATAAATTGGCAATTCACAAATCACTTTTGGGTAGAAATATTCCAAAAAAATAATTACTGTATCTTCACAAGTATTAACATTGAAATATGTAATAAAATGAAAATATATTTGTTTTTATGATCAATATTAGTTTAAATTTTATTTTTTACTTTAATCTTCATAATTCATGCACTTTTGAGAATTGAATCAACTATTGAGATTCTATACTATCAATATTTTAATATTAAGAAAGTTATTTTCATGGATAAGTATATTTTGATTCAACTACTCTGGATTAAAAAACACTCCAAATTTGAATTACATCAAAGCTCTGTAATCACCCTGTCCTTTAGGGATGTGTATTTTATTTCTTCATTAATTTAATAAGAATATTAATAATAATTCCTTTAATTTATATTACACATAATAGTTCAACTACTATTCTAATAACAAAAGTACAGCTATAAATAATGAGCTGTATAAATGTTTATCCTTAATTGGAATACTGATTTCATTATTCTTGAGTTTATTTAGGTATACTATTTTGTTAAATTATTAGGAGATGTAAGCATAAATAAAGGGCTCAAAGAACCTCATAAAAGGCATAAGTAATATATTATATTTCTTCTCAAAACAAAGATCCTCAAAAAATGTTAAAAGTAATTGATTTTTATCTTCCCTGCTCAACTAATCATATGGCTTACTGATCCAAGGGAATATATTTTATATAGGATATTTAACATTGAGACTTGATTTTGGCTGTTTTTGAATGAAAAATGGAAAATAAGTGTTGTATCAAGTTTTGAATAATCTGAGTAATAGATTTAATTCTAAAGGAATATGAAATGCAGATGGATTTTAACTACAACATATTATTATTAATCTTATAATATTCTAATTAATAAACTTGATCAACACTAGAAACCAATTTAAATATTTATCTTTTAGGTAAGGGATTATTATCCTATTTTTGATTATTTTGTGCATAAAATTTGAGAAGGAAGAAATTTTAAGTCTGGGTATTAAGAATTATACAATTTTGAATTTTCAAGAAATAATAGGAGACTTGTTCTTTTATAAATAATAAATATGATTCAATTCCATGATCTTGTTCACTTATATACATCAAGGACTCCCAAAATTCATTCTCCAACTGAGTTTTTTGGATACCCATGGCTTGCATGTGTGACTGAGATGTGTTTTCTTTCCAAATATTAGATTTAAAAAGGTTATATATTGTTTATATTAATAGAAGGGGAAAACAAATGTGCATATGTATCTCAGATTATGTAACACCCTTTTCCCTTCTTCTGTTAAGAAAAGTGTCCATATAATTCAAAATATCAATTTTTGTAATTATCAGAATATTACTCGAAACAAGGAGAACAAGAATGACATCAAAATACCATGAACTGATGGCAGAGAAAAATGCCCACTAAAAGTGAACTGAGACAAAATAGCTCAAAGTGCCATTGAAAATGAAGGGGAAAGTAACCTCATTCCAAATATACCACTCCCATAACCATAGGAAAAGGAATGACAAGTTATTCCAGATAAAAAAAGAACTGACTGTAAAGCTTGATTTTCACTTCTCATCTAAGATCTAGGGAGAGAGGCAGAATCCCCTCAAATATTTGTTCAAATTGAAGCTCTCAGCAAGGGTCATACAATGGTACTAGCATCAAAAATACAGAAGTTGTGGATAAATATAAGACAAATAAGGGTAAGCCAAACACTCACTTTCATCTAACTTCTACAGGTTTAGTGTGAGATAACCTAGGTGGGGTATTTTCGGAAGGATCAGAATCTGAGATTTCTAATGGTACTCTGAATAACCCTGTATTACCTATAAAAAAATTATTAAGGAAAAAACTCAATGCAGCTTTTGTCAAAGTGCCAAATTGCAATAATGGAATTGAGAACATGTATAGCTTTTCCATACTTACTGTTAGGCATATCAGATTAGTAAGAATTGTGTAGGAACCGTAAAGAGAAACAAATTGAGCCACCTTTGAGACCTATATCTTTGAAACTGACAAAGGTATGGAAGCTTCAAGGTCAAACTTCCACAATATTGGAAAAACACCAATACTGTGGGATACTATCCCATAACTATGAGTATGAGGATTCAAAATTACAAAAAATCCTTTTTATACTGAAATAGCTTTTAACATGACTGATATAGGGTCCACTGATGCATTATGTACAGATTTCTGCAGGTATTTCCTATCAAAACATTCTTGTGAGGACCCCAGGTGAAAATTTTCACCCTTTATGGGGGATAAGTAACTAAATGTGGTTTAAAAACCACATATGAGCCTAATAAAGGCTATAAAAAGATATATAAGCCACAAGCCCACCAACTTTAATGAAGATTTTGATCACTCCTTCTACCTGGTAAGGAGAAGAGGTCCTTCTACCCCTCTTCAGAATGAAAAAGGACCATCCTCTGCCCAAAAGAGGGAGCCCCATCCTTCTCTTACATTCCTAAATAGTAATTTTTTTTTCCAAAAAATTATAGAGTTGGAAAATAATCAGGTATAATTATAGTTTTAATTATTTTAGTCATTGATTTAATTAGTCAATTGGCAATTACTACACCCAGGACTTTCAGAAGCCCTCACCACCACTATTTTTGGTAAAGCCCTTCATTTTTAAAAATGAAAATCTTATCATATTTCATTTTTATGTGTCAAACTCAGAACTATGATCTTTTGCATACTATATTATAGAGTCATCCTGACAGTAATTCACTACCACTTTAAAATTTAACATAAACAGAATTCTATATTAGATAGGTGTGGCTTCAATTTATTGAATAACTTTCAATATATTTTGATTTTATTCAGTTCTTCAAAAGAAAAAATCTGTGTATTATGCATGAAGAGTTAATTTTAAACTTTAAATAATGATAGGATACCATTTTAAAACTCTTCCAATATTTAGAAAGAATTGAAAGATATAAACAGATGAAGGGGAAATAAATATTAAATATGAATAGAGTAATCTTAATACTGGTTGAAAATTATGTCCAAAAATGTACATTTACCTAAAGAAATTTTTATTTGATTTCTAAAGGCTTTCTCTCATAATTATGGAATGGAATAGCTTTATTAATCATCATTGAAATAAGACTTTAGATTAAGCTTATCTTTCACCAAATGAATTCTAATATACTCAAAAATGTAAAAATAACAGTTCAAATGTCCTGGTAAAAGTGGGTATTCAGTGAAATTCATCAGACTAATCTAAAATGAGACCACAGATATTTATGATAATATTGATTCAAGCTACTATCTAGAAATAATTTAGAAAAATGTTTTCATGACTATAGGGAAGCTCAAAGTACACATTGAAAAGGACTTATATACATGATTTTCTCAGATTAAGTTCTAGAAATCAACTTAGCATTAAGATTAAGAGATATCCAATATATATAAGGATCTGATATTAGAGGCCCTCAAAATTATTTCTTATATTTTTTGCTTTATCAATAATATGTTAGGGTGGCTTGTAGGATCCTCTTGAATTTGATTCAGGAGTTTATTTCGAAGCTCTTCTGTAAGCTTAACGAAATTTACAATATTATGGTTGCAATTGTCCAATTTTAATGTGCAACCATAAATTTGAGCAGGTGGATATGTGAAATCCGTAGAGGTATTTTTATATACCAAAAAAAATCACAGATTGGATTATAATCAATAAATAAATATAAAATAATTATTTTGAGTATTAAGATAGATAATATGATGAATTGTAAATTAAAATGACAATCTTTACAGAAATCATGAAAATCATAAGAATTGTGAAAATACTGTTATCCTTGGGAAATTTGAGTAAAAGGAAGACTTCAACAAAAATTTCAAAAATGACATTTTTTTGAAAAATCTTTTATTAAATTCAGTATTATTTTTCTCTAATGAAAAAATATATAAAGTTGAATTTTCCATTTAATTCCCCATGAAATTTTAATTTGGGCCAACTCTGAGTGCAATCTTGTAACTCAATAATTTATAATATTATATTAAGTGTTAAGGACTTTCAGCATGAAAATATTAAAACACTCAAAAGTTGACCCTTATTCACCACATTTGGTTTCAACTATCATTTTTGTGTTAATAATGAGGTATTTTGTGGGTTTGAGAAGCTATGAGAAACTGAAATGACAAAATTTGCACATTTATTACATAAGTGAACTTAAATCAAAATATGAGGAATTAATATTCAAAGTTGTGTAATTTAATTGTTCAGTTGAATTACATATGTAAAATATTGAGTATAATAAATGTGGAGTAATTGAAAAAAAATTAATTTCAAAGATTAAGCTTTTCAGGGAAAGAAATCTTGTTTCCAGGGTCACCAGACTCCCACAAACTCCTTTTTGGCAGGAATAAGGTGTCATAATCTATGCAAAGGTACAGAGGTTCTGGGCCTAAGATTTATTCACAGGGCCTGTGACTCAATTGATGAGGGTTTCATGCAAACCAGGGAACCTTTGACTGTTTCCAAGAGGGTAAAACTACCTTTAAGTTGGAAAAAACTTCACAAAACACATTTAGATTTTATAGAGGAGTCTAACACAAATTATGATGTGTTTTGAAGGGTCTCAAAAAGCCATTACTATAGTAACTACTGGTTTATAGGAACAAGATGGCTAAAAGAAGCCCTTGTTGGTTCAAACCAGGGCTCAATGACACCAGAATCGTCTGTTTTTAATATGTCTCCCAAAAAGTTTGGAAAATATTTACTTTTGGTGGAAGAAAATTGGAGGCTATAAAATAATGGCTTCCTTGCCCATATCTCCTTCTCATGGAAGAATCTTTTCATTTTATAATTGATTTGAGTATTATTAAATAAATCAACAGAATATTTCAAAATAATTTTAAAACTAATTTTTAACCTTTTTATCCCCCAAAAATATAATAATAATAATTTTTTGTAACATTTCTGATCATTTTTACCCTTGAACCACCCCAAAGTTGAACTAAAGCATCTTTTATCACTATTAGATTTTCCACTTTTTTTCCAGACTCATTCTGTGAAATTTTGGGAGTTTGTTTTATTTGGGAGAAGTTTTAAATACTATTTTCCCTTATTAATTTTCTGAAACAATTTTGCAATTAATTTTCAATTTACATTTCTTTTTAAGCCACAAATATCTCTTGTAGGGTGTTTTAAAGTAAATTTTTATTGTTTGTAAAACAATAAATTATTATAATACTATCTTTTTCTAATATTAAGATCAAAAACAATAGTTTTGGTGTGTTTCACTTTGAAACTCTTGGAATTACTATTCTTACATAATTTCACTTGATAAAATATTGAGGACTGGAAAAGTACTTGATTTTTAATCAGGGTTTCATATCCACACATTGAAAGATATCTATTGCATAATATTTCTGGAGAAACTTCTATTTTGTTAAAACCAAACATCTGAATGATATCATTTGTGTATACTAATCAAGTAAAAAACAATAAATTTGGTATATTTTTCTTTCAAAACTCTTAAAATTAGTATTTTCAATTAACTTTACCTTATACAAATCTTGAGGAAATAAAAAGTACTTTCTTTTTATCCAAAGTAAAATATCTAAACCTTTATTATTAAATTTTATATATGAAGTTATCTTGTGACCTTTTTTGGGTATGTGGTCATACTCAAAAGGCTCACAGGCCTTGTGGGTGTGTGGTTTCAATACAAGCTATACACCAATCACATTTTGGAGCCTTGAGGTATATTTTAGATACCCAAACATTCAAGAAATATGTTAGAATATCTTGATAATACATACATTAAAAGCCCATAATGAATATCAGTTTTGAGGCTTAAATTACTATTTTCACATAAAAATAGCTGAGGGGGAAAAGACAGTCAAGAGAGCCAGAGAGCCTTAAATTAGGAGCTCTAAGCTGCATATCCAGCTCCATACCATCAATTAATGGCTAATAAGGATTAAGTTAACTGATGAGAACCTTTTGGGAGATTTCTTAATAAGTCTAAATCCAATTAAGTCAAGAGAAAAAAGGAAGTAAAATGGTATTTTGAGGTGCAAAAGAGGTGATGAGCACCTCAGACTCCTTTAAATATTTCAATTCTTGATTATTTTACATTGATAAGCCAAAAAACTCAATTGAAACACTATTTTGGACTAGTACTTATTTAATTACCCATGAAAACAGGATTTTATCTGTTTTATAGCCTTAATTGTATAGAAAATGATTTTAAATTTCAAAAATTGTTTAACATAAATTTCTTAATGAGTAACCCTAAGGCACCAGGTACTTCAAGAGAAAAAAGCCATTTATAATCCAATACCAAATTCAGTATGAGATAATAATATAAATTCAATTATTTACATACAATCCATTTTTGATTTTTCTAGATGAAAAACTGAATATTGTAGACTTCAAAGAAAATACAACCACAACCTATGATTGAATTTCCAGTAAAAGTTTGGTTTTTGATAAAATTTTATTTAGAAAAGTAGGGGATTTGAAAGAGTAAATTAGTTATTTCTTAAGCTTTAATGTGTTGGTATTTACTCAAAACTACATAACTAGGCAATTAGGGAAATTCTATGCTACCCCAAATCATCTTCTGATAGATACAAGTATAATGGTATATTAATCATCTCTTTCTTTGAATTTTACTCCCTATCATCTCTTCGTGAGCCTTTTCAAGGAATCAAAGGAGACTTTTTTTTCTTTTTCCCCTAATATACATCGTTTTAATTCAGTTAGATCATCATATCTTGAATATAATATTACATATTGGCTATACAAACCACTATTAAGTGTTTTTGGTATTCTTAATAAACCAAAAAGATGTGGGAAAAAAAGAAATAAATATTCTAAGTATTTTTCTAACTACAGTTAGTATATTTTTTGATCTTATATTACTTGAAAAAGCTATTTGGAACTTGTCCAAAAGTAACCTGGCATTTTCACTAGTGTATCTATGTTTGATTCTTTTAATCCACAAATAATTCAACAAAGAAATCTTTCAAAATATTTTTAAGGTCCTTTTGAAGTATTAAGGAAGCATTTTTTTAATTCTTCAAGTTTTTTCTCTAAACTCAATATTTTTATTCAAGAAGTGAAAATACCTTCTCCTGTAAAAAGATAATTTTATGTTAAAAAGGTCACACATTACTTCAAAATAAATCTTCATCATTAAAAACTCGTTGTAGTAGATTTTATTAGAAAATTACTTATTCAAGTTTTAGTAGCATTAAATAACAAGTAAAACAGATAATTAAAAAATTCATTCATTATTTATGTGTAGAATAGATCTTAATTGTATTTCTCATCAGAAAAACCAGAATAATACTGATTAATAGTAATATTATACAGAGTTTCATAGACAAAATGTTACAAAACTACAATGCACATATATTCACACTATTTAGAAAACTAAATTTTTATTTTGTGTCATTATAGAAATTGTTAAATAACTGTGGAGCTCAAATTAATTCTGATTCAAATTTTGGATTGGAAGGTAGAAAGTAAATTTAATTCTGTGCAAAGAAAATGAACCTGGATAGGGTGGAATACTTTCTGCTAATCAAGAAAGATTTCAATTTATGTTGGACATGGATAATTTATGCTCCATCTGAAAATGAGGTAGTGCTGCAGAAGGATAAGTAAAAAACTTAATTTCTGGCCATTCCACTAAGGTTAAACATGAACCTTTAATCCACCTACTGTAAATACAAAGCCTTTATTCATTTATCAAAAATACTATCTTGTGTTGATTTTTTATTAGCTCCTTGATTTAGCCACACAGATAATAACCCATTATTCAACAACCTACCCTGATCAAATCATGCGCTCCTGTGTTCAGTTCTAAGAAAATTGAAAGCTAGAATTTTCTCTACCTGTTAATTAATACTTAGCTTAAAGCCTAGATATAGCATCTATGAATCATTCTTTGGGTAAAAGTTGGTGGTTTAACAATTCCAGAGATTCCCCCAATATTATGAGATAATCAAGCTGAATAATATCAAGTATTTCCCACTAATGAAGCTCAATTATGAAGAAATGGTCATCTTAGCCATATCTATACATGATGAGCTAATTTACCACCATAATCAAAATAAAAAAAGAGAATGAAAGCAAAATGGGCTTGAACTCCAACAAAGCTCAATTCAATTGAGGTCACAGTCAGTGATTGGATCAAAATGACAATTTAATTTGACAGTTAATGTAAGGTTTGACTATGAAACAATAAGTAAAAATTACTAATTTATTACTTATTGTACTCTGAATGTCCTTATAATTGAAATAAATAAGATTAAAATAATATTAATAATAAAGAAATATTATTATTATGGCGTAAAAATATTATATTATTAAATGAATATAATAATATAATTAATATTATATAAAATTATAATATTGAAAATAATATATTAATATAAAATAATTAATATATTATAAAGCTCTTTATTATTGTTACCAACAAATAATAAAGGCGTAAAAAAATTGTTTTTTATAAATAAAAAACAATTAATAACAATAATATTACCAATATTAAAGTTATATATTAATATAAATACTATTTATATTAAATAAGAATTATTAAGAATAATAATAAGAGAGAAATTATTATAATAAGATGAAATAACCTACTTTTAACACTTAAAATAATAATTTTGAGATATTTTACGCCAAAAGAATATAATACAACCTTTTCAAATTGTATTTACAATAAGAATAAAGAAAATTTACTAAATTTCTTAATTTTACGTGGAAATGAGTTTATAAAGAGATTTATGACAAAAACAATTAAAGAATTGATTTAATCACGTAAAAATAGTGATTAATATTAAGATGGTCTTTGGTCTTTAATAATATAAGAGTTTTATATATAAAGAATAAAGAAATTACCTTTTATTTAATTGATTTAATGTTTTTGATGCGTCTGAGGGGTAAATAGAGTAAAAAGAGCTCTATTTATAGTAAATACCTCCCTCCTAGAGTCCAACAGGCTTCTAGTAGACGTGTACTGATCATATCCACTGGAATTGATCAATATTTTAAGGTTTGAGGGTGATTACATCATGATCAAACCATATTACATCATTATTACACCATTATTTAGAGTTATCACTATAACTCTAAAGTTGATGACATCAGAGGCTTGGCAGAACCCCAAATTTCGTGGATTTTATTAGTTTTAATCATAAATTAATAGTATTCACCAATTTTATCACTCTTAAGACTGTTAAACTTAAATTAAGGTTACAGTGTGTGATCATAACTGCTCAAATTAAGCTCAAACTTTGATCCTCAATAACTTTTAAGATTTACACGCTACAGCAATTCAGAGAGTGAATTCTGATAGCCTGGCATAACCCTATTATTCTGCCAAGAGCTTTTCATTACATAATCAAAACTCTAATTTTGATGATTTTTCTTGTAACTCATCTTTTCTGTTGAAATTCAATATTTTAAACTTCAAACCTTGATTTCAGGGGGTTATACCCTGAATTTAATAATAAAAATTACATCATTCTTCTCGAATGAACTAGTAGAATCCAACTGTATACTTTTTTTTAAGTTTGGAGCACTTTCACAACAAAGTGGTCAACAGCTCTGTTGATTTTTATCAATGCTTCCTCATAGGTTTTAACCTTGTTTATAATTTGTAAAATAAAGTTCATATCTGTGTTCTTACAGTAATTACGTGGTAACTTTATTTTTGGTTCATCATTCTATCATGTATAGTTTAGAAGATATTAGCTATGATCCTTGAATATATGTGTTGACCAAAAAAGTGCATATATTCAGGATAATTTCTTAAGTATTAGCATTGGAATTTAGCTTATTAATTGTTTTATATGTGGAATTTCATGGGGATTCCACTGGTACAATTTGTTTCACATGTTGTTTCATTAGTTCTTGAGATAAATAAGGTTTTATGGTTTTTATAAGGTATTATACCTTATAATTCCTTAAATATTGACTTTTCAGATATGCCATAAAAATGGTATATGTGTATTTTTCCATGGGGAATCCAATGGTATAATTTATTTTACATGTTGATTCATTGGTTTTTAAGTTAAACCAATTTTTGTACCAATTTATGGTATTTTTTGTATATTTAAATAATTATTTTTAATGTATAATTATTCTAATTAATTTTAATATAATTATATTAAAGGTATAATTATTCTGAGTCTTTTTTGTGACCTTATTGGGTATGTGGTCATATCTCAAAGGCTCACATTCCCTACCACCAAAAAATATTGTACCACAATCTGATATGTGTGATTAGGGTATCATCCACTGTCCTACCTCTTCAATAGACTTTGTTAGTCTTGAAGCTCAATAATGCTTAACTTTTTTATTTTTCAGGTTTTCTTTCATGTCTGAACCTTCTTAGTAATTTATCAGCATTTGTTATATCTTTCTCAAGTAGCCATTCATCTTCTTGAGTTGAATTTCTATACCTTACAAGGTATTCCCTTTCTTTTTTGTTTCTTGTCCTTCTTTCTTTAAGGACTTTTACTATTTTCTTTTCCTCTCCTTCCTCCAAGGGGGGAATCTCAAGTGGGGGTTTATTTCTTAGTGGAAATAACTCCTTGTCACTTGAACTGTAAGGTTTTATCAGACTTACAGGGAAAGTTGGGTGTTTGTTCATTAGTTCACCTGTGAGTTCTAATTGCACAGCATTGGGTCCATGAAGTGCTTTTATCATAAATGGTCCTGCAAAGGAATCTTTCAATTTCTTTGGGCCTTTTATGTTATTGAAATTAAGGGTTGATACTAAAACTAAGTCTCCTATTTTGAAATCAGGTGGCTTATGACTTTTGTCCCATCTTTCTTTTGCATATTTAAAAGAATCTTGCATGCATCTGTTTGCATGGTGTCTTGCTTTGTCAAGCATTATCTTGAAACTGCTTGCTGTTGGATGTATATCCACTAAGTCCTTTTTGAGGGTATCATAAGGAAGTCTTGGATTCCAACCTTTTTCTAGCATTGCTGGTGTTTTGCCAGTAGAAGAATGGATTGATGTCTTATATGCCAGTTCAAGTGCTGGTATTAGTGTACACCAATCATGGGTAAAACCATCAGAATCTTTGAATTCTAGTCCATAAGCACAGAATCTTCTGATCATATCCTCTAGGGTCTGTATCATTCTTTCTGCTAAACCATCAGTTTGAGGATGATAAGCTGTTGAGAATGATACTTTTGTCCCAAACAAGTTATGGAGATTTGTCCATAATGCTGAAGTGAACTTTGGGTCTCTGTCACTTATAATATTTTGGAATAAGCCTGTGTGGCTAATGACTTTATTCCATATCATTATGGCTGTATCCATAGCTGTGTCATCTTTATGACATGGTAAGAACATGGGAGTTTTACTGTACCTGTCAACTAATACTAGGCATGCATTATAACTCCTGTCTCCTCCTGGAGGTAAGGCTGTTACCCAATCCATATGAACTATTTCCCATGGGGATTTTGGTTCTTGGATTTGAATCATCATTCCAAATTTCTTTCCTGTGGCTCTGTTGGCTTTTTGACATCTGTCACAGGTTTGGCAGTACTCTGCAACATCTTTCTTCCAATTTGGCCACCAAGAGCAGGTTTTTACCCTCTCTAGTGTCCTATCTTCTGAGAGATGTCCAGATGCAACACTATCATGACACTCATGTAGAATAGTGTTTATTAGTGTTCTATCTGTTAAGGCCATAAAACATGTGTGTTTTGTTCTATGGTAAAGGATTCCATCAAGGAGGTGAAATCTTCCTTCATCATATGCCTTTTTCCATATTTCATCTAGTTTTGATGAAAGTGATGGATGGCTCTTTGCAGTCTTTCATTAAAAGTTGGCTTAAGATATGGCAATTTTTGTCTGTCTTATAGCTTTCTTCAACTTGGTTAAAGAATTCTGTGCCAATGTCTGTAACACATATTCCTTCTATATGGTGCTCTTCTTGTGGTACCCATGCTGGATTGTCAGGGGTATTTGCTAGAGCCCATCTGCTAAGACCATCTGCATTTTTATGAATATTTCCAGATTTATGAACAATAGTCATATTTCCTCTATATTCTTGGATAGCAATTTGCCATCTCAGCATATGTCTATTTGGAGTTTTCATATTTAATAGTGATTTCACAGCATTACAGTCTGTGATTACATCAAATACTGTGCCATCCAAATAGTAATGCAGTTTTTCTAAAGCCCAAACTAAGCATAAGCATTCCATTTGGCTTGCTCCATACCTTGCTTCTGTTGGCTTTATTTGCCTTGAGATGAAACAAATTGGTCCTTCCACTGGTTTATCATTGATAATTTGTGTTTGGTGAAGTGCAGCACCTAGTCCTTCTCCACAAGCATCAATGTACATTTTGAAAGGTAGTTTCCAATCTGGCATTAGAAGAAATGGGGCATTTGTTAGGGAATTTTTCAATTCTTCATATGCCTTGACTCTTTCTTCTGTCATCTCATAGACTGTTTGTTGGTCACATAGTTTATACAAGGATTTAGCAATCTTTGCAAAGTCCTTTATATGCTGTCTATAGTAACCAGCAAATCCTAGAAATGATTGCATTTCTTTTTTGGTTTGAGGCATTGGCTTAAGTAGTACTGCTGCTACTTTGTTTTTGTCTATGCCTAGACTAAGGCCAGATACAACATGTCCTAGTGCTTTTAATTCACTATATGCAAAATGACACTTTTTCAATGAAATTTTCATATTTACTTGGACTATTTTCTGTAGTACCCTTTCTAGTCTTGTAAGGTGCTTTTCCCAAGTTTCTGAGCAAACTATAATATCATCAATATAGATAATTAACCATCCTTCTGATAATTCTTCAGGAAATATGGTATTCATCATTCTTTGATAATGGGAAGGTGCATTTTTTATCCCAAATGGCATTCTTAAGTATTCAAAAATTCCACAATGGACTATTATTCTTAGTAGTTTCTTGGCATTGTCTGTTAAGACATTTTGATGAAAACCCTTAAGAGCATCCATAGCTGTGATGAACTTAGCTTGTGACAATTGGGTCAATGTCTCATGGATTCTGGGTATTGGATATCTGTCTGGAATGGTATAAGTATTCAGTGCCCTGAAGTCTCCTACCATTCTTGATTTTCCATTATGCCAAGTTATAATGACAGGTGTAGTAACTTCTACTTGTTCATTATGTCCAACCTTCCTTAATACTCCAAGGTCCATTAATTCTTTAATGTGCACCTCTAAGGCTTCTCTAGCTCTTGGACTGGCTGGATAAGCAGGTCTTCTTAATAGAGGTGGGTAAGGTTTTTCTACATTAAGAATTATATCCACTTCATGTCCAATTATGGCACCTAGTGGCTCTTTATCAGTTGCAAAGGCATTTTTATACTTAAATAAGAGGTCAATCAATTTTTCTTTCATTTTTTCTGTTAATTCTTGATTGAATTCTGCCTCTTTGAGTTGTTCAGATATAAAAAGTTCCTTTTCTGGAATTTTTTCTTCATTCTTAATAACTGTGATTTGTTTTTTGTTATTTAAGAATCCAAACTTTTGTCTTTTGTTATCTCCTATGGTAAAATATCTATCCTTTTGGTTGGAGATATCTATACCATAGATTGATAGGTAGTCATTCCCAAGTATGAAATGATTACTAGTACAGTTGTCCATTACTAAAAACTCTACTTTAATTCTGACACATTGTGAGGGATGAGGAAAAATTAGTGTTAAATCAATTATTCCAAGGGGCTTCATGCTCTCACTTGCACTACTAAATTTGACACCTTGTATTGGCATAAGTTTTTCTTGCCAATCTGGGACAATGGTTTTTAAATAACTTTTGCCAACACAAGTGCAATATGCTCCTGTATCTAAATTAACCTTTCCTTCTTGGTTATCAACTATAACAATACTTATACTTGATTTTCCAGCTGTATATCCCATTCCTCTTGCAGGTTTGGTTCTGTACATTTTGGCATCTTGTATGTTTGTCAGGTTTGTGTCAGATGTTCCAACTTGTGGCAAGTTTGAATTAACATCCAGTACTTCATAAATTATATCAATATTATTAATTTGTGCATTAATTATATTGATTTCATCACTTTCAGAGCTTTCTGACTCTTCTGTCTCTTTTTCAGAGTCAGATTCCTCCTCTTTGTAATTGTGGCTTTCTGTTTCCACAATTTCATTAATCTTTGCTTTTTTAAGGCAATTATTGGCTAAGTGTCCAATACCTCCACATTTATGGCCTTTTCTTTGCTCATTATTGTTGGATGTATTGGGCTTAAAGGATTCTTTTGAATTATCTCTTTTGATAAATGGTTTATTTGGGCTTTTAATGTCCAATTTTTTCCAAGTCCTGCCAATTCTTGTTCTTGTCACTATATCTTCTAGTGCATTTATATACTCTTCTGTGGAGCATGGTTCTATACACCTGCTTCTTAGGGCATGTTCTAGTTCCCCTCCACATTTTTTAAGTATTTTCATATGCACCATCTTCTGTGACATTTCTGGATACAGTGCATTAAGCCTTTCAACTTGTTTTAAGAACCAAGTTAAAGGTTTATCTTTCTCTGGGTCAAAGGAAGAATTTTCAAATGCATTTTCTATTTTATACCTCCAGGCATCATTTGCCCACTTGGTGATTATTTCTTGTTTCCACCAAGACCAGGTATTTTTAGCATTTGTTTGTCTTATGCCATAATACCATCTCTTTGCAGATTTCTCAAACAATGAGTGTAATCTTTCAGTGATTAATTCATCTGGTATGGCATAGTCTTCTTGTAACATGTCAATTGTTTTAATAAATGACATGTGGTCATATTCACCTTCTCCTGTGAATGTTGGCCATTCTTTTAATTGAGGTGCTTCCTTCATTAAGATTTGGTTATTATCTTGGTGAGTTAAGTCTGTTATGAAAGGATTTGACAATTCCTCTTTTGTTTTGACAGGGCTTCTTATATGAGAAAATGGTGTTGATAACTTTGGCATATTTAAATTAGCCTCATTAATTTTATCCATTTTTTCAGTAATAAGCCTTATTTCACTCTGAATATCATCTTTCAGATGCATTCTTGCTTCATCACTTTTTTCTACATGGTCCAAAAGTAATTTTTGGTGTGATGAAGTCTTTTCTTCAAATTTTTCTACAGAAATACTTAATTTATTTAATTTTTCTGTAAGATTGTCAATACTCACATCATAATTGATTGTCAAAGTCTTATCTTTGATATCTTTTATGTATTTATACAATTCTTGTTGTCCTTGTATTAATTTTTGAGTATTGTCAATTAAATTCTTTGGTTTATTATTTTCAACAATAAACTTAATGTTGTCAATTTCTTTTTTGTTTTGCACAACAATTTTTGTTAAAGAAGATAAATTGTTATTTATTTCTTGTAGTGATAATAAACTATCTTTAATTTCTTTTAGAGGTAATATACTATTTTTAATTTCTGTTAAAGTATTTACAACATCTTTGGACAAGGTTACTTCTTTGGGAAATGAGGTTGTCTCATTCTTTGCTCTTCCTTGTCCTTGAATTCCATCAAGGTTCTGGCCATGTTGAAAACATTGTCCATGGCATCCTTTTGGATTCTTGGGATCCTGTAGCTTGGGGAATATGGTTTCCTCCAATGCTTTTTCTTGTTCTTCTTCCCTTCTTGGGGAAGTGGGTTGGCTTGAGGCTTGCTGGTAGAAGCTACTGGGGCTTCTTCCTTGGTTGCCTCCCTCTTTTTGGCATGATAATCCTTGATTTTTTTGATTTGAGGTTTGGATGACAGTGGATTCCATCCATTGGAGTATTTCACTATCTCCTCCTCTTTGAGGAACTTTTTCAGGATGTGCCAGGAGTTCATCACTCCTTGGTGTATTTGAGGCAGCATTTCCCAGTCTTTGTCCTTGTACACTGTGCAATACTGCTTGTACTGGCTCATGTAGATGTCTATTTGAGCTTTCTGAATGTGATTTGTACCTGTTTGAGTTACTCATACTTAGTTCTAATTCAGGCTCAGATATCATGGGCATTTCTGGGACTTGCCTTTGGGATAAGGCACTTCCTTGTGTGGATTCTGTTCCACTGGGGATATTGGCCTTTCTTTTCCCTTTTGAGGGATCAGTTCTACCTCTGAGTCCAGCTCCATCTGATTGGATGGAGTATTGGGAACCTCTTCTGGTAGTCATAATTTAAAGAATAAGAAAAAATAAAAGTATTTTAGAATAAAATTCTTTTATGGCAATTTAAAAAGAGGTGCTCACCTTCAGAGTCTTGAATGGTGGGCCCTGGAAAGTCTATTTTCTTAGCTTTCTTTCTTTTGGTGATAACTGGTGTTGGAGAACTTTGACAAGTTTCTTCCACCAATCTCTCAACAGTAGCTTGGTTATCTTCTGTTGGGTTATCTTCAAACACTAAAAAACACAAATAAATATAAGTCTTTTTATAAGAAGTGTTATTTTTGGCAAGATATGGCAATTTTCCACGTAAAAATTGCTTTTATATCTTTGAAAAATTGAAATAAATAAAGAAATGAATAAAAATGAATAAAAATAAATTTTTTATTGGTTTTTAATATTTTTTAATATTTTTTATATATATTTTTATTTTTATTTTTAAAGAATAAAATAAAAAATGAATATGATTCTTATAAAATTAAATTATAATAAAAATTATTTTTAATTTATAAAATATCTCTTTCAATCACTAGAGTCACTCAAAGAAAGTTTTTGCAAGTCTAAGGATGTGAAAAACCACGTGTAAGACAGTACAATTGCTTTCCAAATGCCTCAATAGCTTTTAAAATCAATAAAATATAAAATTATTATATAATTTTATGATTATAAATGTAATTTATTATTGGATAAACCGAAATAGAATCTTTTAAGTAAATATCACGGCCAGGCCCCCAAATGTAAGGTTTGACTATGAAACAATAAGTAAAAATTACTAATTTATTACTTATTGTACTCTGAATGTCCTTATAATTGAAATAAATAAGATTAAAATAATATTAATAATAAAGAAATATTATTATTATGGCGTAAAAATATTATATTATTAAATGAATATAATAATATAATTAATATTATATAAAATTATAATATTGAAAATAATATATTAATATAAAATAATTAATATATTATAAAGCTCTTTATTATTGTTACCAACAAATAATAAAGGCGTAAAAAAATTGTTTTTTATAAATAAAAAACAATTAATAACAATAATATTACCAATATTAAAGTTATATATTAATATAAATACTATTTATATTAAATAAGAATTATTAAGAATAATAATAAGAGAGAAATTATTATAATAAGATGAAATAACCTACTTTTAACACTTAAAATAATAATTTTGAGATATTTTACGCCAAAAGAATATAATACAACCTTTTCAAATTGTATTTACAATAAGAATAAAGAAAATTTACTAAATTTCTTAATTTTACGTGGAAATGAGTTTATAAAGAGATTTATGACAAAAACAATTAAAGAATTGATTTAATCACGTAAAAATAGTGATTAATATTAAGATGGTCTTTGGTCTTTAATAATATAAGAGTTTTATATATAAAGAATAAAGAAATTACCTTTTATTTAATTGATTTAATGTTTTTGATGCGTCTGAGGGGTAAATAGAGTAAAAAGAGCTCTATTTATAGTAAATACCTCCCTCCTAGAGTCCAACAGGCTTCTAGTAGACGTGTACTGATCATATCCACTGGAATTGATCAATATTTTAAGGTTTGAGGGTGATTACATCATGATCAAACCATATTACATCATTATTACACCATTATTTAGAGTTATCACTATAACTCTAAAGTTGATGACATCAGAGGCTTGGCAGAACCCCAAATTTCGTGGATTTTATTAGTTTTAATCATAAATTAATAGTATTCACCAATTTTATCACTCTTAAGACTGTTAAACTTAAATTAAGGTTACAGTGTGTGATCATAACTGCTCAAATTAAGCTCAAACTTTGATCCTCAATAACTTTTAAGCTTTACACGCTACAGCTATTCAGAGAGTGAATTCTGATAGCCTGGCATAACCCTATTATTCTGCCAAGAGCTTTTCATTACATCATCAAAACTCTAATTTTGATGATTTTTCTTGTAACTCATCTTTTCTGTCGAAATTCAATATTTTAAACTTCAAACCTTGATTTCAGGGGGTTATACCCTGAATTTAATAATAAAAATTACATCATTCTTCTCGAATGAACTAGTAGAATCCAACTGTATACTTTTTTTTAAGTTTGGAGCACTTTCACAACAAAGTGGTCAACAGCTCTGTTGATTTTTATCAATATTTCCTCATAGGTTTTAACCTTGTTTATAATTTGTAAAATAAAGTTCATATCTTTTTCCTTACAGTAATTACGTGGTAACTTTCTCTTTGTTTCATCATTCTATCATGTATAGTTTAGAAGATATTAGCTATGATCCTTGAATATATGCGTTGACCAAAAAAGTGCATATATTCAGGATAATTCCTTAAGTATTAACATTGGAATTTAGCTTGTAATTGTTTTATATGTGGATCTTCATGGGGAATCCACTGGTACAATTTGTTTCACATGTTGTTTCATTAGTTCTTGAGATAAATAAGGTTTTATGGTTTTTATAAGGTATTATACCTTATAATTCCTTAAATATTGACTTTTCAGATATGCCATAAAAATGGTATATGTGTATTTTTCCATGGGGAATTCAATGGTATAATTTATTTTACATGTTGATTCATTGGTTTTTAAGTTAAACCAATTTTTGTACCAATTTATGGTATTTTTTGTATATTTAAATAATTATTTTTAATGTATAATTATTCTAATTAATTTTAATATAATTATATTAAAGGTATAATTATTCTGAGTCTTTTTTGTGACCTTATTGGGTATGTGGTCATATCTCAAAGGCTCACAGTTAAGGGGTTTGTTTTATTTTTAAGAATGAATCCATCAGGGTGTGCTTGGCCACTTCTCAGGTCATATGGTTTCGGCCTTGTTTTTTCAGGATCTATCAAGTTTTTTTGGACAAATTCTAAAAAAAACCTGAAATTTATAAAAATCACTTGTATTTTTACTAAGAAGGCCTTGCCGATCTTCAAAATTTATTTTTCCTGGTCTCAAGGAGCAGGGATCAACTGTGAAGTCTGGCTTGGCTGGTTTTCAAAAACCAAGCCATGTATTATTTATGGGCCTGTAAGGCTCAATTTTGATCAAAAAGGTGTTCATTATTAACTAAACTCTATAGAGTAATTTTTGATTGTTAAAAAAGCTTTTAGAATAGAAATCTTTCTAAATTATTCATTGAAATAAAACATTTTTGTATTTTAAACTATCATAAACGTTTTTTTAAAAAATATTCTGAAAATCACCTTTATGGTTCAGCTAGGAGGGAATCAGTTTTTGGCTTCAGCTCTAAACAGATTCCATTAATCTTTCTGCAATGAAAAAGAATCAAATTTTTTATAAGTTAATAGCCTCGGAAATGTGATTTTGAATTTATAAAGATATCTCAGATCAAGTCTTTGGTTATTTTGAGCACACATAGCTTGTAAGATTTGTCTATGAAACTGATGATAATATTACTATTAATCAGCAGTACTATGACTGTTCTTATGAAATATAATAACAAAATGTTATTATAACCACAATTAAATAATTAAAGAATTATTTCTTTCATGTGTTGAGCACTACTAGTGATTTTAACAGTGAGAAAGTAATTGTCTACAAGAATCAATTACAAGAAGATTTTAATACTAAAACTTCTTTTATTAAGATAATAAAATTATTTTAATATATAATTATCTGTTGCAAGAATAATTATAATGGTAATTCTTGAAGAAAACTAATTTTAGAGAAAAACTTTAAGAATTAAAAATAAATCACTCCCTAATATTCCAAAGAACTTATTGAAAGATAAGATAGAGAGATTTGACGTAGAATTGTGGGTTTTAAGGATCAAAATGAATTTATAACAGTATTACAACACTATATAGTTGGATTCTATGATTTCAAGTCTTTCTGATTGATTCTGAAAGATTTAAAACACTCAAGAGTAGCTATAACTAATACTTACTTGTTGGTAATAATGATTTAAATGATAATAAGATGATTCTTGGAAAAAACAGCAAGAGGAGGCCTCTTTTAAGTCAACAACAGCTCACAGAGGTGTTCCATGGAGCAAACTGAAAAAACAGTGAGTGAGAAAACAATCAACCCTTTTGGATTAATGATTGCATCATCTGTTGTCACGTAAGATTGTCATAATTACTTAATTTGATGCTTTTATGTGACTACCAACCCCAATATGGTTAAGAATGAAAGGAGTAACATCTATAAATCCTCTTTTATTCCACAATGATCATTGATTTCTCAAATTTATCAATGTTATTGCCAATTTCATCACAGGTTGTAATTACTGTGAATTTTTGAAGATTCAGTGTTTCACATAGAATAGTCAAAAATGGACTGTAAGTAAAACTGTAATTCTTTTTGGTTGTACCATAGATAATACAGCTCTCAATTGGTCCTGAAAGCTTTAGAGAGATTCTTTAAGAATTGTATTTTGAATGAATTTTTGAAGTTTTTACCTCATTTCTACGTAGAATTGTAAATATTAGTTTTTAGCTGGTTGCTATGAGGTAAATCAATGGATACAAGTCCAAAGAGGGTTTTAATTACTCTTTTGGGGTTTATACATGTAAAATCATTAAGAATTGACATGGTTACAGGACGCTAAGTAGCTCTTTACCTCCTTGGCATGTCAAAATAGCAGGTTATTTGCTATTTTCTTAAGATTTACAGTAGTTGTAACATGGTAACCACGTTCCCAAAAGGTTTTAGTTTACCAATTAGGCCAATATCAGCCATGGATCCAAGCTTTGGAGATGTCCACGCCTCTGAGGCCTCGAAGCTGTGTACCCTGGCTCTCTTTGATGTCTTTTGTCCCCCTTGCCTACTTTTCACGTCAAAATAGAAAATTAAGCTTCAAGTGAGATATCCACTATGGGTGTACCAAAAGTCCATGTAAGAATACCATGATATTAAGTGCTCAAAACATTCATAACACTATTCTTAGTGTATATGTAACATGGGATTCCTCACATTCCCATTATTTTGGCGTGAAATTAAGAAAAACAAAAATTTTCACAGATCTTTTATGTGGTATTGATGATGTGGTATTGAAGTATTTTCCATATTACCACCTCAAAGAGTTAATTTGAGCTTATTCACTCTATGGAGCTACCCTAGGTGAATTTTCGTGTAGAATCCAAATCTGGCCTTAAATTCATGGATTTACTTACTCAATAAAAAGTTATTCATTTTTTCTGAAATTAAAAATGATGAATTTTGGATATATGCATGATTTATGAGTTATGCATAATTCAAAATTTATTTTTAAGATAATTGTGGCCTATTTGGGTATGTAAAATATACCTCAAGGCTCACATAGTTCTTGAGTTAATGAAAACCAAGCTCTATAGGATGAAGAAATGGGAAATAGGGAGGTAGAGATTTCCTTGAATTAATCATATTTCTTGACTTGATGGATGGGTGCATTATCCATCATGATTATTGAATCATTCAAAAATTGGAACCAAAGAGGAATTAAGAATAGTACAAATTCATCACTTCCAACACCTTTTGTCATCTGAACATTGGAATTGAGTATTTATTGATACACAAAACCATCATCTGATATTTCTGAAATGATTGCTATGTGTTTGACTTTTGGTAAAAAGCTAAGAAAAGAAGGTTAACTTGAAGGAAAATTTGAGAAAACATCTAAAATAAAATAATGAAACAAATGATGCAAACAAACATACCTGAGGGAGAATAACCAAAATAAGGTTCTGAATGTAAATCAAAGCCAGATTAATCCACAAAAATAACCTTTCAATCCAAGTCAAGCCCTTGACATTTCACAAATTTAACACGTTGAACTAACAGTTCTGGCTTGTTCCAAGATGATGGAATATTGGTAACCTGCTTCCAAGGGATATCCATATAGCTTAGAAGGTTGCTTTTTGATTGACAAGATATTCTTATTAAAGAGTTTTCTTCTCAGAATTGTTTCACTTATTTTAGTGTTACTGTTAATTTATTGTCAAGAAAGTAGAGGAGGCTGTTTTTTATCTCATAATTACTTTTCCCTTCATACTTATTGTATTTTTTTTCTCATGAGGATCTTCATGTAGGATTTGATACACTTGACAAGAGGAAATATTGAAGGCCTCAGAAGCAGCTTTGTGCGACTTCCCTTTTTCTACAAGATTTTCATGTACCAAGCTTTGCACATAAGAGCTTACAGATTCATTTGGCTTGAATTGCTTGTGAGTCAGCATTTCACTAACTTCCTTTTTGTTTTAATTTTGATTTTGCAGTTGAAACCATTCTTTTGCCAAATATTTCTTCATTTTTCATTTTTAATTATGCCGCTAGCTGCAAGGCTTCTTTTTATTCATCCTGAAGTTATGCCTCAAAATACATTTGAGCTGATGGGTCGTCATTAGAATTACTCATTGGATATTAAAAACACTACAGTACAATAAAAGCGGAGAAAGTGGGTTCTTTATGAGTTAATCAAGTATGTATAAGTACATTTCTGATCTTTCTTGTGAGAAACCTGACAAGAGAATCTTTTGGACCAGAAAAAATCTCACTTGCCGTGAATTGGCTTTCAAAGCCCATTTGGCTGCTTATCAAGCCACACCGCCCAAGTTCAATTTTTTTGCACCGGGCATGCACGCTGAGAAAGCCCGGCCCGTCTTGCACTGGCGCCGTCAGCCTTCCGTCGCTGGAAGCTCCCTCCGGACCTTGTCGATATCACGATGCCCCACAAACGAGCCAAGGCCAGTATTCGCAAGGCCAACAGTCTGAAGAAGGGAACAGACTTACCTCCCAACTGCCCTGTCAGAAGACCGAAGAAAAAACAATATGGCCAGCTCAAAGATTCGGCTGGTCAAATTCCTCAAAACATGTTTAGAATCTTGAATGCTGAAAAGATCAGGGCGGACTTTCGACTCAAAAAGCAGCAGAGGAATGAGGATGGTAAGGCGTCGGTTTCTGAGGATAAAAAGCGAAGGGTGTCGTCGGGCGAAAGAATTCAAGTCCAATCGAATGGGAAAGCCAAGATGAACTCCAAGGCTCAGCAAGAGCTGAAAATACTTCCAAGCGAAGACTTACGCTCGTTCAACCAGTGAGCTCATTCTGAATTTTCTTGATATATTTTTGTGCAAATCGGCTGATCGCTGTTATCTTCGAACTCAAAAAAACAGGCGAGTTGAAATGACTTTACAGCCTAAAGTTTCAGCAGCTATGAAATCCGCACGCAAGCAGAAAAATCCGAAGGATAATGCAGCACTTGACCAAGAACTTATTGAAAAATCAAAATCAACACAGGTGACTAGCTCCCTGAATGAATCCCCCAAACAAAAGGAGTTTGCTCCAAAACCTTCTAAGTTTCCACTCGCAAATGTTGCTATGGAACCACCTAATTTGTCACTTACAAAGTCCATGAAACTTATTAGCAACAAAAAAACTCACCCAGCTTTACCCATCTCAGGATCACAAAAAAGAATGCTAGAAAATGAACGAGAAAAAATTATCAAACGTTATCGTCAGTTGAAAGAAGGCCAGAGTACGACATGACCATATGATTTAAACCGACGAAAATGAAACTTGGAACTTTCTTCAAAGTTGTATATATCTCACTCTACATCCATTTACGTGCTCTTTGTTCTAGGAATCTAAGCCTCCGCGGTCCCAGTAATTTTTTCCATTTGTCGGTATAAATGTAACTGCATCAAATTCAAGACACCTCGAATTTTAATGCTTTCATTGAGCTCAGCTTTCACACCACTTCTATATCACTATGTGTTATGGTTGTGTTGCTCTTGCCTGAAACTAAACAACCTGGGATGTTGACAAAGACAAGGTTAGGAACTAGATCTGCAACAGAGCTCAGGGCAGATTGAATTGAAGCATGGTTGAGCGTTACTTTTTTTTATCCGAGAAGTGTGTTCTGCTATCATTGCAGCTCGCCTCTTACGGCAAATCACTTCCGACCTCGCTACCATCGCTCTACTATTTAGATTGCTTGCGAGAGAAAACGGGTTGGTCGACTACTTAATCAAGCAATTACTAAAATTTGAGACAGTGCCCATATTTTCACGCTTGTCATAATATTGCATTTATGTTTTTTTACTGAATTTTATAAATCTTCACTCCTTTAGCGTCAATCAAGGATAATTCATCGAAGGCGAAACGCAGGAAATTGACTTGCTATACATACTGGTTCAAGGCTTTGTACGTCCTCAAATCTTAGATAGCCTACCCAGCGATATAGTTGCTACATTGGGCTACCTTTGGCCATAAAACTCATTACTTTTTACTCACATCAAACTTGCTCCTTCATCATAGTGTCTTGCTCGCACAATTATTAGTAAATTCACTTAAACATTCCTAGTGCTTGAAAAACCCCAATTAGCCTTCTGAGTAGCTTAAATGTCAAACCACCGCTTGTTTGCATGCTGTTGAATTCTTGCTTTTCTTCCTAATTGTAATCTCTGGCCCAGCTTATGTACTTATTGAGATCCTCCTGCCATGAATAAGCAATGAGAAAGACAATGGGCGTAAAATTCACTGAATGTAGCAGCATCACAGTGAAAAAGTGCATTTTCCATGGCCAAGTCACTGGTATCCAAATTGTAAATTTTACACTGGGCAACTTGATTAATTACTAATTTGGGTGTTCAACTTTGCCTGTGGTGTAGCAAATCCAGTTATTAGGGAAGAGTTTGAGTCAGTGTGAAGCAAGTCTGGACGAGCAGTCAATTTGCAGTAGTACTGTGATTTCAAAAAGTAGGAAAATGAGCACTCACACATTCATTTGATAACTCCAAAAATTTGGCATTCAGTACATATTAATTCTACTCTTTATCCTTAAAGGTGTTCTCTGGAGAGCTACTGTAACTTTGCAGTTTATATATACTGCATCGGTACAGTGCTCTTCCCAAAGTATGCTGATGTGGGCAGGGAACTGAAGGGTCTGAAGGCTGTGCACAGCATGTGTGTCCACCTTGAGATACTGTTCTTCATAACTTGTGCTTTCATTTTTAAGGCTTAATTTTGACTTCTTTTTTTTGATTGGGTCTTTTTTGTCCACCACTATGTTATTTATTCATTTGAAATTTCACTGAAAACTCCCTAATCAAGTATTGAAGACACTTTTTATATGCCTTCAAGCTCCCTCACTCAACTAGCTTACATATTACCAAAATTGAACAACAAAGGCTCTCAAATTGATTTTTTTTCACCACCAAGTTATTTATTTTTTCAAAACTGGAAACTGTATTACCTATGAATTGAGCCTCAATATTGAATCTCTGGGACACACCAAGCTAAGATGTCATTTTGAGAAATAGCTGAAATGAGTGATATTCCTGTCATAATGGATATCACACAATCTTTAAATTGGAATGCATTGGAACCATCACAACACAAAAGAAATCAGTCTGACCCACTATCTTAAAGATTGGAAGATGGAAACTCAATTGAATCATCAGCCAACACCAATGTCTTAGAGTTTCTCAGGTCACCAAGTTAATGAATCAGAATTTTTTGACTAGGGAAATTCAACATGAGATCAGAAAATTGGAGAAGTCTTCCAGGATTGTTTTGAAAAAGCCTTTCCTTTTCACTCACTACTCTTAAGCTTAGTGCCTCTCATCCCAGGCCCAATGAAATTGTTCAATAAATAACTGGGAAAGAGTCCTTTTGATAGAAAAATTTGAATTTGAGCTAGTAAAAAGGTTGGTGGGGTAAAATTATGGAAAATTTAACTATAATATTGCAGTCAACCATTGCTTTGGCTGACATTCAGAAATGATCTGGAGCGGATTTTGCATTTACAAACAGAACTTATTACCATTCTAAGTGGTAAGATGATATCAGAAATGTTTATTGAACTTCCTTATAATCGTTTATCTATTGAATCAAGATGAGGCCTTGAGTAATGAGACAAAATTGGCTCAATTTTTTGAGAAGAAAATGGAACAATTAATAACATAAAGCTAATAAAACAATGGAACAAATACTCTTATATAAATAAAATGAACTGAACAGCTCAATTTATTGACCTCAAACATGTCAAGAATATTTGTAGGCTTATTAAGAGAAATATATTCAAACTCTATCAACCTGAAAAATTCAGAAAATAAGACATGGAAATTAAATTGGTATAGGAAAATGTCCCTTGTGATAGTTTGGACAAATTGTTACCAATGAGTATGGTAATGTCACAAACCATCAAACCAAGTCCTCTCAAGCTTCCTCAAACCATTTGGAAAGGCTTGTTTCATCACCTACAGAAGAATTTCAGCCAAAAGGTTTTATGGTGTTTCTTGGACCCTCATTGGTTTAGCCACTTTGAAGCATGTCACAACTTTGGGACCCAGGTTTGAAAAGGGCACTTTTGGTCCCTGCTCCTATAGAGGCTTCCTATGGACTTCACAGAAAGTGTACTTTGGTCCATAAGGGGGTTCAAAAACCCTTTTTGACCCCCAAACCCAATGATGGCCAAAATGAACATAAAACCCATGCATCCCACAAATGGAAATAAACCCCATGCATCCCACAAATGGACATAAGGCCTATAGGACCACCACCAGAGCTCCAAACACAACCAAAATATTGGCCACCATTACATCAAAAGGGCATGGGTCCTTCCTAATGGACCCTGTCCCCTAATTCTTCCAAAAATGATCATATTTATCATGGTTCCATTTATGGAAAGCTTATCCCCTCAAGTTGAGAATAATATCAGTTGGCCCAATTCTTTATGATGAATGCTCCTCTCAATATCAACTATAGAAATGTCCTAAAGGACAGCCATTTCAAGAGGGCAGATGCCAGTGTCAACAGTTGAACCCATTCAAGGACAGCCTCTGTATTAAATCAAGCTGTAACATCAATCATATAGTGTTCATGAAAGGGAATAATTTCCATGCATCTTCAAGGATTGAGGCCAAGGATTATTCAACAATCAGTTTCCAATTTTTTAAGACTAATTGCATCATTTGGACAACTAAAATAAGCCATACACACTGCATTCACAGCAAGCTGTATGGATTGACCCTTATTGTAAATTAAATCCAATAATGTGGGTATTTCAGTACACTAGGTTCCTTTCCCAATCTGGAAAGGTGTATTTCCCAAATCAGTAAATACAGCTTTTCACCAATAATACATCTGGTTTTTCAACCTGCAAGGATCAAGTTGTTGAATTCTCACATATACTGGCCACTCTTTCATCCCCTGGGGACTTTTTCCCCAGTTAATTAATCTATTTAATTTACTTTTATTCATTAATTTCTCTTATATTTAATAGTTGATACTTATATTCTTGAGTCAGTAATTTTCACCTTTTCCTTGACTGTCCATTGGATATTGGTGGCATTGACTAATTCCTTTTTTTAATTCTGGGAAGGTTGTAACAGTGATATAAGGACTTACCTGGCTGGCTCATTTTCAATTGTCTTCTTCTTTCTGCCAACTATCTTTGTACTGAACTCTTGTTGAATAAATATCATCCAAATTCATACTTTATTCAACTCTTTGAAGTCCCCTCAAGTGAACTATTGTGAGAATTTTAGTTATGACCATATATCCAAAGCATTTACAAAAAATATAATAAAACTCATTTTAATAATCAGAATGAAAATTCACAGATTAAAAACAATTAAAATAAGTAAAAATTCCATAAAAAAGCATAAGTTTTTGAATATTTCAGAAACCAATTAATAAAAATTTGAAATAGATTACAATATTTAATTTCCCATAAAAAATAAATATATGATTATTTTATTTCATATCTGTAAACCCAATACTTACTGAGATGTGTGAATATATGCTTTTCTATTATCATTGCATATATTAATGGTTTTTAGCTCATATATTTTGAAATACTAATGATGAAGACATAATAAAATCTCAAATTTAGCAAAAAATAACTTTAAGAATACAGTTATAAGCTTCATTTGGAAAGTCAAAAATAAGGTTAAGAATAATAAGGAGAAATTGGTCCAAACAGCAATGCCAGTTGACCACATAAAATTAGAAGTGGTCCAAGCTTAGGTTAAAGTATATATTCAGATATCACCAGCTCAGAAACAAGTAATTACATAATCATTGTCATGATATTCAAGGTATAACCCTATGAAATCATGGCATAAGTCTAAAGTAGAAAATTTTGACAGAAAAGATTATTTAAAAGAAAAATAATTGAAAATAGAGTTTTGATAATGTAATAAAATCCTCCTAGAAGCTTAGTAAGGACATGCCAAGCTATTATAGCTTACTCTATTAATTTAAGTTTTCTTGAGAAACTTGAACATTATTGATGATTAAAGTTAAGGCTTAAAAATAATCATTTTTGATCTTTAAATGTAATATTATTTTAAGCTTAACAATTGAATGAGATATGAAACTGGTGGATCTTGGTGTTTTCTGATTAAAACTACCCTAACAAACAAAATTGAATTATATTCCAAGATTATGATTTCAGAAAATTAGAGTTCCAGTAATAACTCTAAGATATGGCATAATAATGATATAATCATAAAACCTTATAACATTGATAAATTCCAGTGGATAAAATCAGTAAAAATCTTCTAGAATGCATCTGGTTTCTAGAAGGAATGATATGTACTATATAAAGACCCCTTCTGCCTCTGTTTCCCACCCAGAGGCATCAAATTAAATAGAATATCAAATAAAGAGGTAATTCACTTTATTCTTTTATATATAGCTCTTGTGTAAGGTTTGACTATGAAACAATAAGTAAAAATTACTAATATTTTACTTATTTTACTATGAATGTCCTTATAAATGAAATAAATAAGATAAAAATAATTATAATGATAAAGAATTATTATAATTATGGCGTAAAAATAATTATATTATTAATGAAATATGATAATATAATTTATATTATAAAATAAATATATTAATATAAAATAATTAATATATTCAATGCACTTTATTATTGTTACAAACAAATAATAAAGGCGTAAAAAATTGTTTTTTATTAATAAAAAACAATTAATAACAATAATATTACTAATATTAAAGTTATAAATTAATATAAATACTATTTATATTAATTAAAGAATTATTAAAAGAATAATGGAGAGAAAATTATTATAATAAGAGAAAATAACCTACTTTTAATACTTATTATAATAATTTTGAGATATTTTACGCCAAATAATATAAATACAACTTATCCAAATTGTATTTACAATAAAAAATAGAGAAATTACAAATATTCTTGATTTTTACGTGGAAATGGGATTTTAGAGAGATTTTTAACAAAAACAATTGAATAAATTATTTAATCACGTCAAAATTGATTATGATAATAATATGATCTTTGATATTTAATAATATAAAAGTTTTATATATAAAGAATAAAGAAATTACCTTTTTATTGTATTGATTTAATGTTTTTGATGCATCTGAGGGGAAAACAGAGTCAAAGGAGCTCTATTTATAGTAAATACCTCCCTCCTAGAGTCCAACAGGCTTCTAGTAGACGTGTACTGATCATATCCACTAGGATTGATCAATATTTGAGGTTTAGTGATGATTACATCATGATCAAACCATATTACATCATTATTACGCCATTATTTAGAGTTATCACTATAACTCTAAGTTTGATGACGTCAAAGACTTGGCAGAACCCCAAAATTTGTGGATTTTATTAGTTTTAATGATAAACTAATAGTATTCACCATTTTTCTCACTCATATGACTGTTAAACTTAATTTAAGGTTACAGTGAGTGATCATAAATGATCAAATTAAGCTCAAGCTTTGATCCTTAATAGCTTTTAAGGTTTACACGCTAAAGCACTTCAGAGAGTGAATTCTGATAGCTTGGCATAACCTTATTATTCTGCCAAGAGCATTTTATTACATCATCAAAACTCTATTTTTGGTGATTTTTCTTGTAACTCATCTTTTCTGTCGAAATTTAATATTTTAAACTTCAAACTATGATTTCAAGGGGTTATACCTTGAATATTATAATACAAAATACATCATTCTTCACAAATGAACTAGTAGAATCCAACTGTCTACTTTTTTTAAGTTTGGACCACTTTCACAACAAAGTGGTCAACAGCTCTGTTGATTTTAGTCAATAATTCCTTACAGGTTTTAACCTTGTTTATAACTTGTGAAATAAACTTCATATCTGTATTCCTACAGTAATTACGTGATGACTTTATTTTTGGCTCATCACTCTATCATGCATAATTCAAGAGATATTAGCTAAAATCCTTGAATATATGCGTTGACCAAAAAAGTGCATATATTCAGGTTAATTCCTTAAATATTGATTTTGAAGCTTAGCTTATTAATTGTTTTATGTGTGGATTTTTATGGAGAATCCAATGGTACCATTTATTTCACATGTTGTTTCATTGGTGTTTGAAATTAATAAGGATTTGTGTCTTTTATAAGGTATTATTACTTATAACTTATTAAATATTGACTTTACAGATATGCCATAAAAGTGGTATATGTGTATTTTACCATGGGAAGTCCAATGGTGTAATTTATTTCACATGTTTACTCATTGGGTTTTAAGTTAAACCAAGTTTTATACCAATTTATGGTATTTTTGTAGTTTTAAGGTACTTATTTTTAATGTATAATTATATTAAATATTTCTTGTGACCTTTTTTTGGTATGTGGTAATATCTCAAAGATTCACATCTTGTATTATAAAAGACCAATTCTTAACTTTTAGTAATGAATTTCTTACAAATGATTAAGCCAATACATTATTATTCTTATTAGTATCATTATTATTTTCAATTCTCTTAAAATCTCTAAATCCATGTAAAAATAGTAAAAGTTGTATTTCTCTCTATTTTTTATTGCAAATACATTCTAAATAAGTTTGTAATTACTTTTTCAGGAATAAAAATCATCAAAATTATCATTTCAAGTGTTAAAAATATGTTATTTTTTTGTGATAATATTTTTCTCTATTATTATTCATTAATAAGTCTTTTATTAATTTAAATAGTATTTATATTACTATATAACATGAATATTGGTAATATTATTTTTATGAATTTTTTCCATTATTTATTAGCAATTTTTTGCAAAATTATCATTTGTTTGTAAAGGTAAGAAATTTCAATAAATATATATCTTTTATTATATCATTATATTTTTTTATAAATAATATAAAATATTTTGTGCCATAATTATATTGATATTTTATTATTATAATTAATTTCTATTAGGAAATTAGGAGTATAATTAGTAAAATATTAGAAATTTTTCCTTATTTCTTCATAGTTATATATTACAGTTCTTATCTTCTGAGATCCAGGCCACTCTTGTTTTCCCCAAGAGCCCCTGTAACAAGTAATCTCTCTGAATGGTGGTCTAACATCTTACATGGTAAGTCTATTTTACCCTTTTTAAACTCATACTTTATACTTATTTCTTTCTCTCTTTCAATTTTGACTTGAAGCAAATTGCCATTGTGATAGTGACACTTAAGGAAAGAATTTTTCATTGATTTTCTATTTTCTTAGTGCTTCCCATGATTTTCTGCATGGTGTGTAGTTCTGGGTTTGTAACTGAATTTTTACTTTTTGAAATAATAATTTATTTATCTTTAAACTGAGACATATTATCTACCTATGTGAGTGACAGAAATTGTGAGCCTGAAAGCATGTAAACCTTTACCTGCTATACAGACCACAATCACTTTCTTTAAAATTTTGTCTCATTTTCTCTCAATTTTTTGTATAAATTTTAAATACTTAAATTCATATTATTATAATATGAATTAAATCTTGTTGCTATGACTAATCACTCAATGTGTCATAGTATATGCTCCCACTATGTCATTAATTTTGTTGTTACATTTGCTCCTGTCACCATAGCAAATCTTTCTTCTTTCAAAACAAAATTATTTTACATTATTTTGATTTCAAATTTGTAGATGCAACATTTAAAGAGGATTAATTCTCTTTGAATTAATCCTCAGAGCTCTTACCAATTATATTTTTACAATTAAAATCATTTACATTTTATTTTAGAAATATTCAGTGCTCTCACCTTAAAGTGATTAAATTCACTCTTACCATTTATAGTACTGTTGAAGCTTAAATACCATCAGTACATCATTATAAACCAAGTGAAGCGTCTATCAATTTCATTAAAATAATATTCCACTCCTTATTAGTTTATTAAATTACTAATATTTTAGCCTGGAAGCCACAAAAGAGGTGCCAGCTAACAGAAATCAGTTACTGCATAAAATAAATATAAAATAATACCTGTATAATTTTTTATGTACTTTATGTAGAGAAGAGTACTTAACATTTAGTCTTTTCTTGAAGTTTGATATAGATTACAAAGCTGAACTTGGAGAAATAAATTAAAATGACCCAGAAAACCTTTCATAAATAATATGGAGTGAGGAATATTGAAAGAAGATTTAATGTAATCCATCCAAGAATAAAAATTATTAATTTCTTCAGAGTCTTTTCCACCAAAGCTAGAAAGTATTGAGTTTTCTTTGGTTAATTAAGACAAACTTGTTACAGTGGATCTTGGGAGTAAGAGTGTACCAGGATTAGGTAGTAAGGGAGCTCACTTGAGACAAGCAAAAAGAGTTAAAGAGAATAAGGAAATTAATATATTTTTTCAATAATAAAATGCTGATGAAAGAATTATGCATAATGATTAGGGTCACATTGATTCAATGTGATCTACAATCTTCCAGTATGAGCCAGGATTTCACCTTGTTTTATAGCCTTTTTTGGAAAGTTTTCACTTTGTTATGGTCTGGAAGGCATTTCTGTTCCAATAAAACAGGCAACCACATAGCATTTGATTCCAGTTGGAGGCATAGGGTGAATTTTGAGAATATAACTCCCTGGGTTTTTCATTTATATGGAAAGCAAGGGTTCTTCCCCTTTGGAGTCTGTTTTAGGCACCTTTTGTGAACAATATAGCTACATAGAGCTGAGGCTATGTGTGAGCCTGTGAGATATGTATGACATACCCATAATGTCACAGATAGTATTTTATACATTTGATTCAGTTGAAAAGAGGCTTTCAAAATGGTTTTAAAGCAAAAAGTAATGAAAATGCCTATAAGATTACTTCTTTAGAAACAAAGTATAACTTTTTTGTGTCATTTTTGGATTCTATACCAAAAAAACCTAAGGTAAACTTATAGGGTATCATACCCAAAAATGGCTATTTTTTACAGCTATTAGAAGACTTAAGAATCTCACAGAACACTTATACAATTTGAAAAATGTTGATAAAATTCTTAAATTGTGAATTTCAACCTTAATTTTAAAGTTTCATAAGATTTATGTAAAGTTATAAAAATTATGTTTTAATTAAGTTGTTGTGTATACTTACTGAATTTGTTAAGAATTTGCCATGAAAGCTGTAAATCATGAATGAGCTCAATTGAGACTGGCTTTAACTTTAAATAAATAAATTTGCAAAATCCATGCAAAAGATGGGACAAAGGGAAAAATGGCAAAAGGTGCCAGGGTGACAAACATTTTGGATCTGCAAGAGCCTGAATAAGGCCGTCATCCTGTATTGAAGGTGTGAGTTTTGTCTATTAAGCTCTTGATAATATTAATTAAAATAAAGAGTACTATTATTTTCCTCGATAGAAAATATAATATAATTAGATATTACAACCAAAAATATAAATATAAATATCATTAATATTAATTACTTTGATATTAAATAGAAATTATATAAAAAATAAATATAATTAAAGAAATTTGATAATGAATAATTGAAATAATGATATATTAAATAGCAGAATTACTCTATTATCATTACAAGCTATTGACAATTATAATAATGAGAAGTGTAAATCTCTTAATGAGACAATCACACATGGAAAAATATTGATATAAACCACTTATAAATAATATGACCATTATTTATAAGAGCAATTATCTCAGGAACTCTGGAGAGATAATTCTTAAGAAAATAAAAAAAACTGATAATAGATAAAATATATGTATAATTTTCAGAGAAAAACTTACTTATAATATCTATGTAATAGAACAAGTCAAGTACAAAATTTATAGTATTTGGATAATTTTCATAAGCTTAAAACATGCCAAAAATCAATAGTTTCAAAGAAATAAATGAATTTCATGATAAGAATAAGATTTAAAGATTTTTACAGGAATTTGTGGATGTTAAAAGATACTTAAAACAAGAGTTTTATATGATAAAATCAATTATTTTGTGCTTAACACAATATAATTTGTATTATATGATCTTAATTATTTATTTCAAATTTATAAATAGTAACATAATATATAAGTTACTTTTAATCATAAGATTATATAAGTGATAAAGCTCTACCTGTTTAAATTTATAATTTGATTGATTGAATGATGCTGATGGACAAAAAAAGAGATTTGGAGGCTTATTTTATGCCTTAAGAGCAGCTCTCATGATGAATAATGGATCTGGCTGGTGTCCTCAGATCAAAACTGAAAATCATACTTACAAATAAGGTAGCTTATTTTTAATTTGAATCTAAAGTCATCAGTGTTATTCTTAACTGCAAGAAACTTTAATCCTCATTTAAGTTAATTATTTGAGGTTTTAATATAATATTATTTTATTTCTATTGAAATTAATGCAATTAACAACTCAAAAGTGAACATTCAAGCAAAAATATTTTAAATAAAATTTTTAATTAATTTTTGAAGAAATCTTAACTTTCTTTAAGAAAAAATAAAAGAGGAATTTTCAAGGTGGAATACCAAAGAATACTACTTATAAAAGATAGTTAAAATCTATTTTATGCAAAGATAACATGAGCCTGTAAGCTGTGTGAAGCTTTAAAGAAAATCCATTGAGAATTGTATTTTCCATGAGTTTTTGAAGTTATTGCTAGTTTTCAACATAGAAATATAAATACAAACCAAACCTTAGCTTTTAATAAGATTTCAATTCTGTTAGATTCAATTTTAAGATTATTGAAGATTCTTTAAACTTGATTTAGCTTTGACAGTTCTTAAAACCTTGATTAAAAGCCTGCATTTAGGGATTTACCCTTTGGAAGCTTGTAATTCCTGTCCAAAAGAGGAAGCAATCAGTTTAAAATTTATAGTTCAATTAAATTCTGCTCTTAAAGCTTAAATAAGGTTGAAAATACTTCAATACAGGAGTAAAACAATATTTGTGTTCATTTAGATATGAAAGTTTGGGTAATGTGGCTCTTTTTGCCTTTTTCCTTTGTCCCACCTATTTGAATGAATTTTGCCCCTTTATTTATTTAGCCCCAAACAATGGCTTCAAAACAATTTAAATTGAGCTGATTCAGGATTGACAGCCTACTTGGAAAACTCTTAGCAAATTCAGTAAATATAGGCAGCACCTCAATTTTAACTTAATTTTTGCAAGATTGCATAAACCTTATACAACTTTGAAATTGATCTTAAGTTTAACATTTTAGAAATTTTAACCAAGATTATTAAATTTTATAATTGTAATTTGAGATTCTTAAACCTTCCAATAACACTAGAAATATCCATTTTTGGTTATAATGCCCTATGGGTCTACCCTAGGTTATTTTTGATGTAGATTGAAACAATGACATAATATTTATAGCTTCATTTATTAAAAACAAAGCTATACTCATTTTTCATTTTTTATGTTTTAAATCCATTTGATAAGTGTATTTATGGCTCAATCAAAATTATAAAGAGCTATTTGTGGCCTTATGGGTATGTCATATATACCTCACAGGCTCGCAGAAATATTTTTCACCTAAGTAAAGCTTTAATATTAGAAATTCATTGGAAATTAAACTTCAACAAGGTTTATACCCAATTTGGACAGGAATTACAAACTGCCACAGGGTAGATCCTCATATTAAGGATTTTAATCAAGGTTTTGAGAACTTTAAAATATTAATTCAGTTTAAACAAGCTTTAAATTCAATTCCAAAGGTTTCAAACCTTATCAAAAACTTATTTTTTAGTGTATATTAATTTTTTTAGATGGAAAAGATCAATGAACTCAAAAGTTCATACAAAATTCATTAGCTAATGAACTTCCTTGAAAATTTCACAAAGATTACTATTTAATGGTATCTGCATATACATGTAATTTCAATTATCTTTAATAAGTAGGATTATTTTGTATTTCGCCTTGAAAATACCTCTTTCAATTATTCTTAAAGGTAATTAAGATCTCTATATAAATCAATTAAAAATATTATTCAAGAGATTTGTGCTTGAAACTTTGTTTTATTATGAATAATATAAAGGACACTCATTAAAACATCAATTTTTAGAGAATAGATTTATAATTGATATCCATAAATGAGGATGATATCTTCATTGAGTTAAGAATAGCACTGGTAAGCTTAAAATAAAATTTAAAATAGGTGAGCCTTTGTTAAGAACCTTATTGTTAAGTATCGTTCTTCTGTTTTTATCTGAGAGTTCCCTCTATATCCATCATTGGTCAGGAGAGCTTCTCTGAAGGCACAAAGGAATCCTTTTAATCACTGTTTTCCCCAACCATCAGCTCAATCAATCAATCAGACATTTTAAATCAGGTATGTTTTATCAAATATAGAATCTTATACTATGAAATATTTCTTAAGCTGTTTTGCTCTTTCAAAATGGTAAAAATAGGAATAAAAATTATAGAATATAGTTCATATTATTGTAATCACCAATAATTGATTTTATTACATAAAATTGTTGTCTTGAAATTTCTTTAAAATCCACAAATTCCCTCTAAAGCTCATAAGTCATATTTTATCATATAAGATTGTTTTATTTCTTCATAGCAGTATTTCTTTTGGAATGTTTTTAAACTTCTAAAAATTATTCAATTCTATAACTTTTGTTTTTTGACTTATTGTTTGGAGGAAAGATTATAAGGAATGTTCTTTCTAAATTTCTATATTTTTTGATGTAGTATTGGTATGTTTATGCAGAATTTTTCTATAAGTGATAACTATGCACAGTGTGCGTTACAAATAGTTTTATGAATATTATTCTGATTTTTTATAAGTGGTTGAGTAATATCCTTTTAAATGTGTAATTGTCTTTCTTGTTGAGGACTTTGATAATTCTTATTGTTACGACTTTCAGTGACTATAATAGTAATAGAGTGATTATAATTTATGATAATCATTAAATTGTTTAATAGTACTAGTACTTCTGTTTTTATATAGTTATTTTTGATATATATCAATTTGTGGCTATAATAGTTACTTTGATCATATTTTCTATTGAGGACAGTCATAGTATCCTTGATTATTTTTGATATTATCATGACTTTCATAGGAACCCCTTAAAATATGGCAAGGCCATCAGATATATGAGCTTTGGGACATGGTGCCTTAGCCATGAGGGTACTGTCACATCAGTTGAATTTGATCTACATCCTTCCAGAGTTAACCAGGATTTCACCTTGTTTTATAGCCTTTTTTTGGAAGAGCTGACTTTATTGCAGTCTGGAAGGGATCTCTGTTACAATAAGAAATGCCAATGGGAAAAAGCCAACCAATCAAGTCCTTAATCACTTTTTCAACCTTGTAGAAGGAAAAAAAATAATCAGTGTAGGATATGGCCATCAATATGAACTGAAAAGGTTAAGAAAGTATAAAAATGACTCACATAATCATTACTTTAAGTATTGATTGTAAAGATGAAAGAAGATAAAAATAAGATTAATAAAATGGGGGGAAAATACTGCAAGGGCTGGAAGGGAGGATTTGATATGTGAAAGGTTGAGAGCCTTATTACTTAATACTTGGGATTCACCTTTATGAAATCCATGGAGCAGTATTCACTATTTTGGGAAAATCATCATTCCATATTGGGAAATGAACTGGGTTGAATAGCTGTACCAGGGCCTGTTGTTAGAAGACAGGATTCCATGTAAGAAGACTATATTGAATGAATATGTTTTCCAAGGTTTATTTATTCAGCTTTGAAGCTTGACAATTAATTAAAAAATTTCCCTTGTGGATCCCTTGAAGTCCCTTGGGGAAATACTGAAAATTTGGAGATAACCCATTCTTCATGGATGAGGTGATTGCTACTTACCAAAAACTACATTATAAACATTTATTATACCTCTTGAAAGATTTCTCCTTAGAAGCTACTTAATTCCAAAACTATCCTTTTCACAATTTCTTTTAACTATGGAAAGATATTTAATATTGAAGAATGGACTTTTGCAGTTATTACCATTAAATTAGTGGTGCAAGAGGGTGCACAATGGTGTATAACACCATTTGTTAAAATTTTGGATTTATCTATGGAAAAGATGGCCAAAAATCTTTTGAAGGATTGCCTTGACCATTTAGAAGATATTTGGGCCAAGTTTTTCTTATGCACTGGAAAGTGTCCAAAAATGGCAAAATTGGGCAGGAAGGATAAATATGGCCATAGAGGCCAAGGAGAATGAATATGAACAAATTTCAATAATATAATCAAAGGGTTGCAAGTATCTATGGCTTTGACAGCATTACAGACTGATAGTAGGAAATTTCTCAACAAGCCCCTTTCAGAAATGGCATTCCTTTGACACATGAGTAGATTTCCAAAAACAAACTTGATACTCCTTCCCAAAATAGAGAAATAAGAAATAACAGGAATTGAAATTCAAGAGAAGTATAATTAATAATTTAGGTGCCTAAGGAATTTACACTATAGTGATCCCATACTTCAGCTGTATGGAAATATATCTTTCTCTATCTTTTGTGGTCAGATTCCCACATAATATGAGCTCAAATAAGTCTCTCGAGATTAACTTGAGAAAAGAGAATCAATATTTTAATGGCTGATGATAACTTTCTTATCAGCTTCTCAGCTCATTGGATAGCTTGAGAACTTATGCCACATATGTCTACATATTCAGCTTAATTTCACTATGCTTGTTTTTTGAGTTTTATGTAGGGTTTCTCTTTGAAAATATTAACAATAATAATTATTATGAAGAGTAGTATTACTTAAAGCTTCAATTAAATCAATTGAAAACAGATTATCTATGAATATATGAATTTATTGGTTTTTTCCTCATAAAAATAGAGATATACGCTAAACCTTACATATTGATAAGGTTTTTATGAAGTTAGCTTTGAATTTAAGATTATTTAAGCTTGGTATGGATTTGAAAGCTCTTAAAGCCTTCATTAAAAGCCTTGAAAATACAGTTTAACCTTTGAAAGCTTGTAATTTCTGTCCAAACGGAAGATAAAACATTTGAAAATTTCATATTAAATTAATTTCCAATCTTAAAGCTTAACAAAGGTTGAAAATAATTAAAAAAAGGAAAAAAACATTGGCTGGGTTGTTGAATATCTCAATCTGTGGGTATCCTGAAACATTTTGCTATTTTTGCCTTTTTGCCAATTTTTGCACCAAGTTTTCCAATTTCTTTATTTGAAGCCAAACCATCACTTTGAATCAATTGTAATTCAGTTCATGAAATATTTAATTTTGGTATGGCTAATCCTCTGACAATCCAGAAATTAAAGGTAATGCATTGATTATAACAAAATTTTTGTAATTTTACATGTACATGATGTAACTTTACATTTATGTTAAAATTAGCAATTTGAGAAATTAATTAAAATTTCAAAATAAGTTAGGTTTTATTTCAAATTCTCAATTGTGCCAATAAAAACAAGAGTAACCACTTGTGGGTATAACAGAAAATTTGTTTACCCTAGGTTATTTTTGGCTCAAAACTCAAATATCACATAATTGCTATAAATGTGCTTATCCAAAAGAATTTCTAATAAACATTATTTTTTTTTGAAATCATTTGACAAGGAAGTTAATGACCAAATTGAAGGTTTAATGAATTATGGGTTTTAATACATACCTCACAGTCTCACATTGTGAGCCTTGAGGTATATTTTACATACCCAAATAAGCCACAATTATATTAAAAAGAAATTCTGAGTTATGCATAACCCATAAGTCATGCATATACTCAAAGTTCACCATTGTTTATTTCAGAAAAGATGAACAACGTTTTATTGAGTAAGTAAATCCATGGATTTAAGGCCATATTTGGATTCTACACAAAAATTCACCTAGGGTAGCTCCATAGAGTGAATAAGCTCAAATTAAATCTTTGAGGTGGTAATATGGAAAATAATTCAATACCACATCATCAATACCAAATAAAAGATCCGTGAAATGTTTTGTTTTTCTCTACTTCACGCCAAAATAATGGGAATGTGCAAAATCCCATGTTGCATATACACTAAGAATAGTGTTATGCATGTTTTAGGCACTTAATATCATGGTATTCTTACATGGACTTTTGGTACACCCATAGTAGATATCTCACTTGAAGCTTAAATTTCTATTTTGACATGAAAAATAGGCAAGGGGGACAAAAGACATCAAAGAGAGCCAGGGTACCCAACTTCTGAGGCCTTTGTGGTGTGGACAGCTCCAAAGCTTGGATACATGGCTGATCTTGGCCGAATTAGTTAACTACAAAACCTTGGGAACTTGGTTACCATGTTACAACTACAGTAAATCGTAAGAAAATAGCAAATAACCTGCTATTTTGATGTGCCAAGGAGGTAAAGAGCTACTTAGACTCCTGTAACCATGTCAATTCTTAATGGCCTTCCATGGATAAAACACAAAACAGTAATTAAAACCCTTTTTGGACTTGTATCCATTGATTTACCTCATAACAACCAGCTATACACTGATATTTGCAATTCTATGTAGAAATGAGGTAAGAACTTCAAAAATTCATTAAAGATACAATTCTTAATGAGTCTCTCTGAAGCTGTCAGGACCAATGGAGAACTGTATTATTGATTTAAAAACCAAAAAAAATTATGGTTTTACTAGTAAAATTAAAAGCTTTACTTACAGTCCATTTTTGATTATTCCACATGAAACACTGAATCTTCAAAAATTCACAGTAATTACAACCTGTGATTAAATTTCCAATAACATTGATAAATTTGAGAAATCAATGATTATTTTGAAATGAAAGAAGATTTACAGATGTTACTCCTTTTATCCTTAACCATATTGGGGTTAGTAGTCACATAAAAGCATCAATTAAGTAATTATGATAATCTTATGTGACAACAGATGATGCAATCAATAATCCAAAAAGTGTTTATTGTTTTCTCACTAACTGGTTTTTCAGTTTGCTCCATAGAATGCTTCTGTGAGCTGTTGTTTACTTAAAAGAGACCTCCTCTTGCTCTTTTTTCCGTATCATCATCATCACTTTATTAATTTATATCATTGTTACCAACAAGCAAGTATCAGTTAAACTATTCTTAAGTGTTTTATTATTTCAGAATCAATCAGAAAGACGTGAAATCATTGAATTCAACTATATATTTTTGTAATACTGCTATAAATCATTTTGGTCCCTTGGATCCACAATTCTATGTCAAATTTCTCTACTTATATCTGTCAATAAGTTCTTTGGAGTATTAGTGAGTCATTTATCTTAATTATTAAAGTTTTTCTCTAGTATTAGTTTTCTTCAAGAATTATATTTATAATTATTCTTGCAAATGATAATTATATATTAAAATAACTTCATCATTTAAATAAAAGAAGTCTTTATTATTGAATTCTTCTTGCAATTGATTCTAGTAGACAATTACTGCTCACTGTTATAGTCACTAATAGTGTATAACATGTGAAAGAAATAATTTGTTAATGATTTAATTGTGGCTATAGTAATAATTTATTATTATATTTCATAAGAACAGTCATAGTACTGCTGATTAATAGTAATATTATCAACAATTTCATGGAAACATCTTACATTTGGGGGCCTGGCTGTGTTTTTTGAACCTTGTACCCTTAATTAATATATTTTTAAGCTCTAAAATATATTGATTTAATAAATTTATTTTCTTCAACTTAAAGTTAAAATCATTTTTATGTTTGAAATTGTCTTAAAATCTTTTTCATTGAGGAAGTTGGTTTAATTTTATACTGTTTTTACACATGGCTTTTTCACATCCAAAAACTGATAAAATTATTCTTTGAGTTACTCTGAATTCATTTTGTTTCAAAATCTTAAATTTTAATTTTTTTTCTTTAAAAAGACTAACTTTTTGAATATCAAAAAATATAAAACTTATAAAAATCTTTAAAAATATTTTGAACAAAGTACAAACAATCATTTTTCTCTTTTATAAATTCTTTTCCTAGTGTCTTTAAGCAAATACTGTGCAGCTGGTAACAGACTCAGTAAGAGATATATTACCAGCCCATAATCTTCAGAAGCCGAATATGAGGAGAGTGTTGAGGTGAAAACTTCTAAAAGAGGCACCTTTTTCAACTCTGAAAAGACTAAATTACCACCAAAAGGTGTGTTTTATCTTTACATTTTCACTCTTTATCTTATAATTGACGTGAAATATGGTGCATACCAGAAATGGAAGCAAATATCCAGTCCAACCAGATGGATGTGGACAAGGAAGAGGCAAGACCAAATCCAGAAGTGCCAAGTCTTCCTCAAGGAAGACACATTTGGAGGATGCCAGAGTTTCCCCCATTCCCCAAGGTCTGTACCTACAAACTTTGACATGTATTCTGAGTCTGAACTGATTCCTCATAATATTTCCAGGGCTGAACCCCTTTCAAGTGGCAGAAATAGAAATTTATCAATGCAAGTACAAAAATTGGTTCAGAGCAGCCAAAAAAGAGGAATGGGAAATATGCCCAAGCTTTTGGCAGGGGGCCATGAAATCCTACTTACACATCAAGAGCTTTCTGGGTCAGGAGAAGACCATAGAACTCTTAGGAGGTTGGAGCCCATTGTATTGCAAAGACAAGGTCAAAAAGATAAATAATTGGTTGAAGAACCAAGGTCTTTTATCCATAGACCAGAAGAAGGAATTGGAAATGACTCCAGCTTTGGAGACAGAGGTCCCAGTGGCATCTACCAGCTACAAACCAGCTCCAGAAGTATCCAAGGACAAGCCCAAAGGACCTCAGAAGAAGCAGAGAGGTCTCAAGAACCATCAAGGCAAGGGCAAAGCCAAAGCCAATTGGCACAGACCTTACCCACAGGGATGCAGGATTCCCAAGTTGGAGCCTTCAGCTGTGGACAGTGTATTCAATATGGCCAGGACTTTGATGGAATTCACAGCCAAGGAGCAGGAAAGGATGAACAGAACATGTCCCAGAAAATAATAGATGAAATACATTTTGTTCAATCTAATATTGAAGTAGCACTTGGTAAATTTGATTAAAAGATAAATAAGATTACATCAGATATGAGTGAATTAAAAAGAAATGGCAAAAAAAATACTGAATTGTATCAATTGACAAATGTCAGACTTGATTCAATTATCAATACATGTGACAGCATTGAGAGTAAATGTCAAGTTCAAAATGATGAGATGGAAGATCTTTCCATTTATAACATTAATGATCAGCTTAAAATTATGCAAGACCATATCTTAGAAATAGCTGAAAATACCAATCAGTTTGCTACACATTTAGCAAAAAGTAACAGTGAAAGGCAGAAGTTAAAGAATGAAATCATTGCAAATGTAGAACAAATTCATAAGAATTATGAACCACATATGCCAAGAAATTCCACACCTTTGACTGAAGAAAAACCTTCTGTTAGAAGAATTTTGACCCCACTTTTAGGAGAAAATGTTATCTCTGCAAAAGATATTCCAAAATTGGAAGAATGGCCAACATTCTTTGGTGAAGGTGAATATAACCATATTGAGTTCATCAGAACTATTGATATGTTGCAGGAAGATTTTAATATACCTGATGAAGTCATAGTGGGAAACCTACACTGTCTGTTTACCAGAACTACAAAGAAATGGTATTAAAAGATGAGAATAGATCATGGAAAGCATGATTGGTCTTGGTGGAAATCTGAAGTGATTACCAAATGGGCCAATAATTCTTGGAGGTTTAAAATGGAAAATGCTTTTGAAAGTGCCATTTTTAACTCAGAGAAGGATAAACCACTTACTTGGTTGTTCAAGCAAAAAGACAAATTATCTGCTTTACACCCAGATATTTCTGACACTATGATTAATATGAAAATATTAAGAAAGTGTGGAGGAGAACTGGAACATGTTATCAAAAGCAGATGTGTGGAACCCTGTTCAACAGAGGACTACATTAATGCGATGGAAGACACCATTACCAGAACAAGGTTTGGTGAAACTTGGACTAAAATCCCTATGTAATCCAGAATGGTCTCAAAGATTACCAGAGAAGACAGAAGACCAGAAAAACCTGTCTTGAAGTGTCATAAATGTGGAAGCACTTAAAATATAGCCAACACTTGTACCAAAAAGACAAAAATCAATGAAGTCCAAGTCATTGAAGAGATTCAGTGTACTGAAGAGAAAGAAGAATCTGATCAAGATTCTGAAGTCTCTGAAGATACACCAGTGGAGGACTATCCCATTGAAAACATTACAGCTTTATTTGAGGTCACAGAAGTCCATACCCAATTGCAACAGTACAGTGAGGATTGCTACAACCTGATCAATATCCAAGATGCCAGAATGTGTAGTACCAAACCTGCTAGAGGTAAAGGTTAAACTGCTGGAGAATCTTGTATCACATCAGTTTTGATGAATGATATTGAAGCCAAAGTAAATTTGGATACAGGGGCATTTTGCACTTGTGTGGGCAAAGATTATCTCCAAGTTATACTTCCTGAATGCAAAAATCATCTATTACCAATAGAAGGCATGCAATTTAGTAGTGCCAGTAATAATATGTACCCCTTGGGTATATTAGACACTAATCTTGTATTTCCACACCCAGAAGGAAGTGTAAGAGTGAAAAATGAAATTTTAGTAATGGATAATTGCACATCTCAGCACATCATTCTTGGAAATGATTACTTAAATATTTATGGTATTGACATCAATAACTATAAAGACAGATATTTTACAATTGGAGGAAACAAGAGAAAAAAATTTTCTTTTTCCAATATGCCAAAATAAATATCAATAGTATCCTCTAAAAAAGATACTTGTAAGGAATAATTTGTGACTAATCAGCTTGTTGAAGCACAAATAAATCCATCATTGTCACCAAAAATGAGACATGAACTTATTGATGTACTATATACATAAAATAAAGCATTTGCCTCTGATAATGAACCATTAGGTGCTATAAGAGGACATCAAGTTGATATTACCCTCAATATTGACAGAACATATCCTCCAGTACTTAGAAGAACAGATTATCCAGACAGTGCCAGAGCTAGAGAAGCCTTGAAAAAGCATATCCAAGAGTTGATCCAACTAGGTGTACTGAGGAAAGTAGGCCATAATGAAGAAGTAGAAGTGACAACACCTGTTATTATTGCCCGGAATAATGATAAATCAAGGATGGTTGGATATTTCAAAGCATTGAATACCTACACAGTTCCAGATAGGTATCCAATTCCTAGAACCCAAGAAACCTTGACCCAATTGTCTAGAGATAAGTATATAACATCAATGGATGCATTGAAAGGCTTTCACCAGAATGTTTTGACACCTAAAGCTAATAAATTACTTAGAATTATCACTCACTGTGGTATTTATGGGTATGTTAGAATGCCATTTGGTATTAAAAATGCACCATCTCATTATCAAAGAATGATGAATACCATCTCCCCCACAGAATTATCTGAAGGATGGCTTATCATTTCTATTGATGATATCATCATATGTTTTGATTCATGGTCTTTGAACCTTGAAAGAATTGCAAGATTACTTCACAAAGTTTCAGAAGTGAATATGAAAATTTCACTCAAGAAATGCAATTTTGGTTTTGAAGAGCTCAAAGCATCAGGACATATTGTTTCTGGTTTAAGGATGGGTATTGACAAAAATAAAGTTGCAGCAGTGTTACTTAAGCCAATACCCCATAATAAGAAAGAAATGATGTCTTTTCTAGGGTTTGTTAGTTATTATAGGCAACACTTGAAAGACTTTGAAATTCTAGCCGAGTCACTCTATAGAATCTGTGATCAACAGACAGTATTTGAGATGACACAGGAGAGAATTAAAGTTTATGAGAAAATGAGGAAAGCACTTACAGAAGCACCTTTACTCCTCATGCCTGACTGGAATATATGTGAGCCTTGAGGTATATTTTTCATACCCAAATAGGCCACAATTATCTTAAAAATAAATTTTGAATTATGCATAACTCATAAGTCATGCATATATCCAAAATTCATCATTTTTTATTTCATAAAAGATGAATGACTTTTTATTGAGTAAGTAAATTCATAGATTCAAGGCCAGATTTGGATTCTACACACAAATTCACCTAGGGTAGCTCCATAGAGTGAATAAGCTCAAACTAACTATTTGAGGTGGTAAAATGGAAAATACTTCAATACCAGATCATCAATACCACATAAAAGATCCGTGAAAATTTTTGTTTTTATTAATTTCATGCCAAAATAATGGGAATGTGAGGAATCCCATGTTAAATATACAGTAAGAATAGCGTTATTCATGTTTTGAGAACTTAATATCATGGTATTCTTACATGGACTTTTTGTACACCCATAGTGGATATCTCACTTGAAGCTTAAATTTCTATTTGGACATGAAAAATAGGCAAGGGGGACAAAAGACATCAAAGAGAGCCAGGGTACCCAACTTCTGAGGCTTCAGAAGTGTGGACAGCTCCAAAGGTTGGATCCATGGCTGATCTTGGCCAAATTGCTAAGTTAAAGCCCTTTGGGAACTTGGTTACCATGTTACAACTACTGTAAATCTTAAGAAAATAGCAAATAACCTGCTATTTTGATGTGCCAAGGAGGTAAAGAGCTACTTAGACTCCTGTAACCATGTCAATTTTTAATGATTTTCCATGGATAAATCCCAAAAGAGTAATTCAAACCCTTTTTGGACTTGTATCCATTGATTTACCTCATAGCAACCAGTGAAACACTAATATTTGCAATTCTACGTAGAAATGAGGTAAAAACTTCAAAAATTCATTAAAAATACAATTCTCCATGAATCTTTCTGAAACCTGCAGGACTAATGAAGAACCGTATTATCTATGGTACAACCAAAAATAATTATGGCTTTACTAGTAAAATTAAAAGTTTTACCTACAGTCCATTTCTTACTATTCTACGTGAAACACTGAATCTTCAAAAATTCACAGTAATTACAACCTGTGATGAAATTTCCAATAACATTGATAACTTTGAGAAATCAATGATTTCATTGGAATAAAAGAAGATTTACAGATGTTACTCCTTTTATTCTTAACCATATTGGGGTTGGTAGTCATGTAAAAGCATCAATTAAGTAATTATGATAATCTTACGTGACAACAGATGATGAAATCAATAATCCAAAAAAGGTTTATTGTTTTATCACTCACTGGTTCTTTAGTTTGCTCCATGGCACGCCTCTGTGAGCTGTTGTTGACTTAAAAGATGCCTCCTCTTGCTGTTTTTTCCAAGAATCATCTTATTATCATTTAAATCATTATTACCAACAAGTAAGTATTGGTTATAAGCTATTCTTAAGTGTTTTAAATATTTCAGAATCAATCAGAAAGACGTGAAATAATAGAATCCAACTATATATTGTTGTAATACTGTTATCAATTCATTTTTATCCTTAAAACCTACAGTTCTATGTCAAATATCTCTATCTTATCTTTCAATAAGCTCTTTGGAATATTAGTGAGTGATTTATTTTTAATTCTTAAAGTTTTTCTCTAAAATTAGTTTTCTTCAAGAATTATCATTATAATTATTCTTGCAAAAGATAATTATATATTAAAATAATTTTATTATTAAATTCTTCTTGTAATTGATTCTTGTAGACAATTACTTGCTCACTGTTAAAATCACTAGTAGTGTTTAACACATGAAAGAAATAATTCTTTAATTATTTAATTTTGGTTATAATAATATTTTATTATTATATTTCATAAGAATAGACATAGTACTGTTGATTAATAGTGATATTATCATCAGTTTCATAGTCAAATTTTACAATATACCTTTTAAATTGTACATTGATGCATGTGGAGATGGATTAGGGGCAGCCCTACATCAAGTCCAAATTATTGATGAAAAACCTACAGAAGGACCAGTTTGTTACATCTCAAGACAAATCAAACCAACAGAAGCCAGATATGGCACAAGCCAAATGCAGTGATTATGTTTAATCTGGGCACTGTAACAACCATCCATCAGGGGTAAGGGTATTCATTCATACACCCACTCAAACACCTCAAATCAGCAAATCCAGTATCTGCATCAGCAGTCAGTTTCAGCAATCTTCATTCTGAAACATGCATACAGTTTGGTACATCAATACAGCCTGTCAATACTTGTACAGGATGGATTCACCCAATACAGTTTCAATACACCAGTATGAAACTGTATGATCACTCAAATACACCACACCTCTTGTACAGGTCCTGTACAGCTGTACAGGACCTGTATTGGCCAGACTCAAGTCAACAATCAATTATTCTCATGAAAATTCTTCTCTGGATGAGGGCTGGTGATTCTCACATATACCAGCCCCTCTTTCTCCCCCCTGGGGACTTTTCCCCAGTTAATTAATTTAGTTGATTTATTATTAACTGAATATTCTTATCCTTATATTTTGGGTATTATATTTATTTAATCTTAAGTTAGTCTTTGCCTCTTTTCTTTCTTCGCCTGTACAGTATGAGTTGGGTGGCCATATCCTTATTAACCCTTCTCTTTCCATTCTGACAGGTTGAAACAGTGGACTTGGACTTGTTTGTGGTTGGCTCTTCTATTTTCTTCTTCTTATTTCTTTTGTTACTGCTTTTCTTATATTCATCCTTTTAGTAATTCATCTTTAACACTCTTAAGTGTATCTCATCTTATACAATCCTTGAGCCCTCCATAAGTGAGTCCCAGTTTACTGAGTGCCAGGCCCTCTTCACTTCGAAGAGCCCCTGTGACATTAAATTAATTAACTCATATTTGATTCTTTCTTTTCATTCATTTATATTCATTTCCTCTCATTCATCAATTATGACCTTTTCATGATTTTATGATTTTATGATTTTTTATGAATTTCCATTCTCTTATCAATTTTCATCTCATTCTTTTCATTCTCATGAAAATTGATTCTTTTCCTTTCTTAATCATTGCTGACCATTTCATCACTTCATTTCATTTTTATCAAATCAAATTTTCTCTGTGTTTTTATTCAGGTCTTATTCAGGAGTAATTGATTGGTCATTTGATTGGTTTATTCATTGGGATTCATTGGTTGATTGGTTATTGATTCAGGATTTCATTTGGATTATTGACTGACTTTTGAACTCTCAAGATATTGATTGATCCTCAAGAATTGATTTTGATTATTGATTTGATTTAACTCATCAAGATATTGAATTGATTTCTGAAGATTTTGAACTGAATGATTGATTCCTCAAGACTCGATTTCATATTGAAGACACTTATTGATTGATATTTGATTTGAATTGATTGTTGATTGATTGAATTGATTTGATTGTTGATTGAATTTGATTCCTCAAGATTTGAATTGATTCCTCAAGATTCATCAAGATTTTATTGTGATTGATTTGGCCAAATCTGATTATTCTTCTTAATACCATCAAGTTATTTTAATTCTTTTCAAAATGCCAGTTCAGCATAGCCCCCCAGCCAAGAACACTAGATCCCAGAAAATTCCAGCTGTTCTCACTCCTACAGCAAGGGCTCCTCTTGACCGTACACCATCAGTTCATCAACTGAGTGCAAACTTGGACAGAGGACCACCAATGGAAGGAGCAGCACCCTCAAGAAGAGGTGGAATGAAATCTAGAAGATCAAGATCCTTTTCTGGACTTTTGGGTGGCTACCCGGGCATGTCTGAAGGTGCAAGAGCAAGATTAGGGGAAGTTGAAGATGAAGAGGGGGAAGAGTCTGTGGAAGAGGATGATTCTGGGGAAACTGAAGTGGCAGATGCCTTGGCAAATGCTCCAGAGGTGCCTCAGGGTTCTAATCTAGCCCTTTCTAGTCAACCTCTTGTCTCTCAAACTGACCCAAGTCTCCTCAAGATGATGGAGCAGATGACTCAATTCATGGGACAACTCACTCAAGCAGTTGCCCCCAGGGACAATTCCAAAGCCCCTGCTTTCAAGACTCCATCCATGAAGGCACCTGATTCTTTTGATGGTACTCAAGCTCATAAGTTGAGAGGATTTATCCAATCCTGTCAACTAATTTTCCATAATGATCCAGCAAACTTCTTCTCTGACAGGAAGAAGGTTTTGTACTCAACTTCTTTTCTTACTGGTAGAACTGGCAAATGGATTGAACCTTACCTCTCAAATATTTCCAATGAAGACCCTTCCTACCTCCTCAATAATTGGCCCTTGTTTGAATCTCAGTTATTCACTCTGTTTGGTGACCCCAATGAAGTCAGGAAAGCTGAACAAGAGTTGGACAATTTGAGGATGAAGGAAAGTGGTCATGTTTCCTTGTACATAGCAGATTTCAGAAGCTTAATGTCAAGAATTGGAGATTGGGGGGAAAGAGCTTATATCCATGTTTACAGAAGAGGATTGGCATCAAGATTATTGGATCAGTTGGCTTCTCACCCTGGAACTTTTGATACTCTTCAAGAACTTATGGATGTCACTCTAGAATTAGACACAAGATATCATGAGAGGCAGAAGGAAAAGGGTGGCAATCAAGAAAAGAAGCCTCCAGTCATTGGATCCAATCAATCTAGGCCTCCTCAAAACTCATCTTCAAAGAGGCCTCACCAGAAGAAGAACAAGAAGGGCAAGCAATTCCAATCTTCAAAGGACAAGCCCCATGCTGCTCTCCTCAATAAGGACAATAAACTAATCGGTTCTGAAAAGGAGAGGAGGATTAGAGAGGGGTTGTGTACTTATTGTGGTGGAAAGCACCCAATTGAAAAATGCTTCAAGAGACCTCAGAACAAGCCTGGGTCATCATCAAGAGGCTTCCCTAGCAAGCAGGGAAAAGCCTGAGTGGGAATCATGATGTGTTCAATGGTTCTCACTTATTTCCTTCAAGAGCACAATTGTGCACTCTGAATACTAGTGTCAAGAAATCTTTAAAGTTTCTTATTTTCTCTTCCGCCTCTGATATTTTTTATAGTATTCTCATTGATTCTGGTGCTACAAACTCTTTTATTGCAAAGAATTTTGTTCTCAAGTACTCATTGACTCTGTCAGAGCTCCCTGAAAAGATTCCTCTTTTCATTTTGGATTCTAATGAATCCCTGCCTTGTTCATCACCCATTATACCAAGTGGGTAGTTGACTTGCCTTCCTTCCCAAGCTTTGAATGGGATTTCTTTATCATAGATTCACCCAAAGGAGAAGACCTGATATTGGGCTATGATTTCCTTTACCATTTCAATCCCATTATTGATTGGAAAAATGGATTGATCACCTATGATTCTAATCATAAGGATTCTAGTGGTATTATTCCTTCTACTAGTAATGACTTAGCCACTGCTGTCAACAGTGTTGCTCTGGCTGGTGAACTTAAGACACCTTCCATCCCTTCTTCTGTCCATATCCCTTCCATAATTCCCTCTCAGTCATTACTTCCATCAAGAGATGAAGTCTTCAAAGAGATAAAGGATGTTGGAGAAGATGTTGCCATATCTTCACTTCATCTCTTCCAAGGGGATATGGACCTTCCTCCCTGGAGGAGCAGTGGGATGAGGAGGAAGAGCCAGAAGAAATTGAAACTGTGTTGAAGGTTGTTCCTCCCGCTTATCACCAATATTTGGATGTATTCTCCAAGGTGAAAGCAGAGAAACTTCCTCCACACCGCGCCTGTGATCACCATATTGAATTGGAGGGTCTTCTACCTCCAATTGGTGTTATCTACTCATTATCAAATCAAGAGTCAGAAACACTGCGGGCCTACATTTCAGAGAATGTAGAGAAAGGTTTCATCAGACCAAGCTCCTCTTCAACAGGAGCACCTGTCCTTTTTGTCAAGAAAAAGGATGGAGGTCTTCGTTTGTGTGTTGACTACCGCAAACTCAATGCTGTCACTAGGAAGAACAGATACCCTGTTCCTCCTATGAACCAGCTTCTTACCGTATTCAACGGTTCCACTGTCTTCTCCAAGATAGATTTGCGTGGTGCATATAACCTTCTGAGAATCAAAGAGGGGGATGAGCACTTAACTGCCTTTAGAACCAAATATGGTAGTTATGAGTATTTGGTCATGCCATTTGGTTTGACCAATGCTCCTGCTTCTTTCCAGAATCTGGTAAACGATATATTTGCAGGTTTCTTGGATGTGTTTGTTGTGGTTTATTTAGATGATATTATGGTCTTTTCCAGTTCTGAGGAGGAACATGTCAAACATGTGGCCTCTGTCCTCCAAAGACTGAGGGACAATAATTTGTTTGCCAAAGCCTCCAAGTGTGTATTCCATGCCTCAAGTGTGGAATACTTGGGCTATGTTGTTTCAAGTGATGGCCTCAAGATGGACTCTTCAAAAGTTCAGCAAATACTCAATTGGCCTCAGCCCAAAAACATCAAGGCTCTTCAATCTTTTCTTGGCTTTGCCAATTTTTATCGTCGCTTCATTAAAAATTATTCCAAAAAAATCACTTCTCTCACTTCCCTCCTTAAAAAAGATTCTCCCTTCATCTTCAATGAGGAAGCTCTTAGTCAGTTTCAAGCACTCAAAGAAGCTTTCACCTCTGCTCCTATCTTATCTCACTTTAATCCTTCTCTACCTACTATAGTAGAGACTGATGCTTCTGATTATGCATTGGGCGCCGTACTGAGTCAGGTGAATGACTCTGGAAAGCATCCCATTGCATTTGATAGTCGCAAGCTCTTACCAGCTGAACTCAACTATGAAATTCATGACAAGGAACTCCTTGGCATAGTTTGGGCTCTCAAGCGCTGGAGAGCATTTCTTCTTTCTCTTTCCAATTCTTTTGAGGTCTTGACAGACCACTCTTCCTTGCAGTATTTCATGTCTTCCAAAGTTCTTACTCGTCGTCAGGCCCGTTGGGCTGAGTTCCTCTCTGAGTTTCATTTCACTATCACTTACCGCCCAGGCAGGCTGGCCACTTTACCAGATGCCTTGTCACGTTGGGACGACGTGTACCCAGAGAGGGGGGTGGACTTCATCATCAAGAATCCTCAAAATCTTCATCAAGTTCTTAAGCAAGATGGAATTCAGGAGTCAAGATTCTTCTCAATCAAAGTGGAAATTTTCTCAGATTTAGTTGACAAGATTCAAGAAGAAGTATGGCAAGACAAAGACTATAAAGAAATACTCAAGCAACTAGCAAGAGGTGAATCAGTTCCAGATTATTCTCTTGAACCTCAAGCCAAGTTATTATTATTCAAAGATAGAGTGGTAATCCCAAGCAATGAAGAACTTCAACTCAATATCCTTCAAAAGCGTCATGACTCACCATTGGCTGGCCATCCTGGCCAGGAAAAGACCCTCAAGCTCATCAAGAGGGATTTTTATTGGGCTGGCATGAATCAATTTATCAAGGACTATGTGTCCTCATGTCAGCAATGTTCAAGAAACAAGAACATCCATCACAAGAAGTTTGGATTACTCAAACCTCTTTCAATTCCATCTGGTCCTTGGAATTCATTATCAATGGACTTTATCACTCAATTGCCACTGTCCAACAACTTTGATTCAATTTTAGTAGTTGTGGACAGATTCTCAAAAATGGCAATCTTCATTCCAACTTATGGCACAATCACTGCTCTGGATTTAGCTCAAATATTCATTAGCCATGTATTTTCCAAGCATGGACTCCCAGTCAGTATTGTCAGTGATAGAGGATCCTTATTTGTTTCATCATTCTGGACTCAATTGTGTCAGCAGCTCAAGATATCAAGAGATCTTTCAACTGCTTTTCACCCTGAAACAGATGGACAGACAGAGAGGGTAAATCAGATACTAGAACAGTACCTTCGGATGTATGTCAGCTATCATCAAGATGACTGGTACACCTGGCTCCCTCTGGCTGAATTTGCCTATAATAATGCAGAACATTCATCAACCAAGCAATCACCTTTTTTCACCATTTATGGAAGAAATCCCAGCTTTGACTCAATCCATATTTCTCAAGACTCACCTGCTGGAAAGTTATCAACAAAACTCCAATCAGTACAGCAAGTTGTCAAAGAAGAATTAGAGTCAGCAATAAGGAGATTCAAGAAGTATGCAGATAGAAATAGGGCAATTCCACCTGATTTCCAACCTGGGGACAAAGTATGGCTAGCTTCCAAGAACATCAAGACCACAAGACCAACCAAGAAGTTATCAGAAAGATGGTTGGGACCTTTTGAAGTTCTGAAGAAGATTGGAAGTCATGCATATCACCTCAAGTTGCCTCAGCAATGGAAGACAGTTCACCCTGTATTCCATGTGTCCTTATTAGAACCAGTCAAGCATTCAACTATCCCAAATCGTCATCAATTGCCGCCACCACCAGTTTTAGTGGAAGAGCAAGAAGAATGGGAAGTGGCTCAGGTTCTGGACTCAAAACTCAAAAGAGGTAAATTATGGTATCTTGTAGAGTGGAAAGGATTCAGTGAAGACCCAGAAAGAACCACTTGGGAACCAGCTTCCAACCTTACCAACTCACCAGACCTTGTCAAGGATTTCCATTCACTGTATCCAGACAAGCCTGGTCCAAACACCTCAAGAGTTTGATTTTATGGTGCTTGGTGGGGAGAAGAAGTTATGAAAGTAAGTTCCTCTCCTGGCATGCACCTTTAAGGGGGTATTCTACCCATATGTTGTTGTAAGCATCACCTTGGCCACTTTGTGAGCATTTGTCAACTCTTTGGACAGGTTCAGGAAGCATACAACATCAATACCCTCCGATTTGGACCTTATCAAGATATGGCCCAATGTTTCTTTCTTTATGTTTCATTTTCTTTCTTTATTATCTTTTCATTTTATGCCAATCATCATAATTCAAGACATTCATTACTTCAAGTCATTTATGGCAATTCATCTCAGAAGTCATTTATGGCAATTCATTCAGAAGTCATTTATGGCAATTCCTTTCAGTTTTATGGTGCTTGGTGGGGAGTGGAAGTTATGAAAGTAAGTTCCATCTCCTGGTATGCATCCCTGAGGGTTCTACTTCTTGTAAAACATCACCTTGGCCACTCTGTGAGCATCAAATGCTTGGTTTTCATTTTTCAGACACTCCTTGGCCAGAATCAAGCAGCTCACCACAAGAAGGACCAGCCATCAGGAATTTTTTCTTTAGTTCTTTCTTTACTCTCATTTTCTCTTATTATTTTCTCTCTTTCTTTACTTGTATAATTTTCTTTCTTTTATTTCTTTAAAGCAGCAGCATCCCCTCCCCAAATCATGTATTGGGAGGTTCCATTATCTTTTTTATTTTTTATTTCTTAGTAGTTATAAGAGTGGGGATAGAAGTCAAACCAAACACAAACAAGGAAAAGGAAACTAGTTATCTCTACCCAAGTCATCAAAAGTTCTCTGGAAATCATTTATCAACTCATCTTCATACCAGGCAAATTTTGCAGCCATTTCTTCAGAAGCAGTACCTGGAATTGTCCTGTCATTGGCATACATAATCACCTCTCTGCTATTTCTGTCAACTCTCCTGAACAATCTGGCCACAGCATCTTGATTTTCACTAGCCGCGTTGGGATCTTCTCTGGTAACCCGGATAGGCCAACGTTCTCTTCTTTGGAACACTTGAGCGGCAGGAAACGGCAAAGGGGACATCCCATCTCTTCTTCTGCTGGAGCTGGCCACAGGTTGGAGTTGACGGGAGGTGTTTATGGGTGAGTTTCTGGGCTGTTGAACTGGAGATGGTCTTACTGCTGGATTCAAGGCAGGCCTGGTGGTGTGGGAAGTAGTTGGTGATGGAGGAGGAAGGGTTGTAGGAATTGAAGCAAGCATTGGTTGGAAGGTTCTTGGAGTGCTGGGAACCACTTGGCTTTGGAATCTGGGGTTGGCAAGAGGTTGAGAAGAGGAATTGCTGGATGGATGGCCACTTGAATGAGGAATAACTTGAACTTCTTCACCATCCAACTCATCACTTCCTTCAGCATCTGGATCTGATGGGGAATCAACAATTCTTCTTAGCTTCTTCACTACTTTCACCACTCCATCAGCATTGGTCCTTGAAATGGGAATTTCTGAGCTGTAGTGGATGGGCCTACCACCAATCGGAATGGGCCCTCCAACATTAGTCCACCTGGCCACATCCCTCTGCCTGGAACCAGTCACTACATCAAAATATCAGCATCAATTCAACCAAGAAATGCAAATCACTCACATTGAGAAAATCCAGAAGTGGCATCAGGGGTAGGTTCCTCAAGAACGGGGAATTCCTGCCCATAAGGCCCATCCTTCCTACTCCACAAGTGTCTCTTGACCCGGGACAAAGTTGATCCGGTACGGCGGCATGGCTTCTTCCCAATGAAGCAGAAATGGCACTTTGACGATCGAGGATTGTAATGTTGAAAGCAATCCTTCCCCCTGGCCAAACACTCAGTACAGGCAGGATCAAGAACTTCAACTGCTCTGAACCCATCATATGTTTGGGAGGGGTCAAAATGGCCAGAAGACGCCATGGAGGGAGAAGACAATCGACTGAAGACGCCAGAACCATGAAGAACAGACGGTGGCGGTGCAGAAGGGGAAGATTCAGTGAGTTCAGTCAGTTTGGAACTCATAACTGAAGAAAGTGCAAGCAGAAGATTCAAGACGTCAGAATCAATCCACTCCACATCAAGAAAAAGAAATTTGACTCAAGGAACTGGGGCCATAACTCAATTATGCCCCACCTCAAAGCCTCTAAGGTGAAGGTTCATACCCCTTTGGGGCTGAACTCATCACCCAGGGCCTCCCCTGCAACTTTGGGGAGGCCAAGATCTTGATGGTCCTGGACCCCTTCAATGGATCCAGGCCATATATGGTGAATTTTGGGCCCCTTGGTCACCCTGGGTCCCCAGCAAATTTGGGCCCAGGGGCTTCATTTTGGTCCTGGGGGCCTCCAATAGCCCCCACGGACCGCGGACCGCGGCGTACGGCCCACGGACCGCGGCGTACGGTCCACGGACCGCGAACCACGGCCCACGGACCGCGGACCGTAGGATCCCAAAAACATCAAAAGGCCTATTATGGCCAAAAAACCCAAAAAATCAAAAAAATTGCCCTAATCACCAAAACACCCAGCAAGGCCAAAAAGGCCATAAAAAGCAAGATACATCAAGATCACTCAAGATGGGGGCCACAGTCCAAACCCACTGGGAGGGCTGCCTGAGGCCAATTCCTTGGATCATGGGGACAAGACCCCTTGGAGGTTCATTGAATGGATTAAGTCTGGGCCAATGAGTACAAGTCATATACTCATTGGGCACCAATTTTTGAGCACAAGTGCTCAATGGCCTTTATTCTGGGATATATCCCAAGGCCACATCCCAAGACATGACTGATTGAATCAAAAGAAAGAATTGCATACTCTGGAAGGGATACTCACTCAAATTTGAAAAGAAAGGGGGGAATCAATTGAATTTGGCAGGGAAGAAGTAATAAAGGATTTTCAGGATAATGGTCAAGAGGAAAGAAATTTAAAAGAAAATTTTTTTTGAAAAAATGTGGGGATATTGAGATGCCACTCAACAGTGGCAGGGTATTATGGTGTTCAGGAGCCCACCAGTTTCAAGAGGGGGATACTGTAACAACCATCCATCAGGGGTAAGGGTATTCATTCATACACCCACTCAAACACCTCAAATCAGCAAATCCAGTATCTGCATCAGCAGTCAGTTTCAGCAATCTTCATTCTGAAACATGCATACAGTTTGGTACATCAATACAGCCTGTCAATACTTGTACAGGATGGATTCACCCAATACAGTTTCAATACACCAGTATGAAACTGTATGATCACTCAAATACACCACACCTCTTGTACAGGTCCTGTACAGCTGTACAGGACCTTTATTGGCCAGACTCAAGTCAACAATCAATTATTCTCATGAAAATTCTTCTCTGGATGAGGGCTGGTGATTCTCACATATACCAGCCCCTCTTTCTCCCCCCTGGGGACTTTTCCCCAGTTAATTAATTTAGTTGATTTATTATTAACTGAATATTCTTATCCTTATATTTTGGGTATTATATTCATTTAATCTTAAGTTAGTCTTTGCCTCTTTTCTTTCTTCGCCTGTACAGTATGAGTTGGGTGGCCATATCCTTATTAACCCTTCTCTTTCCATTCTGACAGGTTGAAACAGTGGACTTGGACTTGTTTGTGGTTGGCTCTTCTATTTTCTTCTTCTTATTTCTTTTGTTGCTGCTTTTCTTATATTCATCCTTTTAGTAATTCATCTTTAACACTCTTAAGTGTATCTCATCTTATACAATCCTTGAGCCCTCCATAAGTGAGTCCCAGTTTACTGAGTGCCAGGCCCTCTTCACTTCGAAGAGCCCCTGTGACAGGCACTTGATAAATTACACTATTATCTTGATGGCAGTGATTTTGAAGTGATAACTGACTGTAATGCCATGAAATCACTTCTTAACATGAAAACTCCCAACAGACATATGTTGAGATGGCAAATAGCCATTCAAGAGTATAGAGGAAACATGACTATAGTTCATAAAGCAGGAAAAATCAAAAGGAATGCTGATGGACTTAGCAGTTGAGTACTAGCCAACACTCCTGATAGCGCAGCTTATGTACCTTTGGAAGCTGAACCTCGAATTCTAATTGAAGGAATTAACATCAACAATATTGGGACTGAATTCTTTGAAGAAGTAAGAGAATCTCATAAGCAAGACAAGAATTGCCATATCTTGACTTCTTTATTAGATAAAGACTGCAAAGATACATCTTTAGTCAATGCACTGGATGAAGCTTGGAAAAATTCCTATTCTGAAGGAATATTTCACTTGTTTGATGGGATTATTTACCACAGAGCCCAACATTCTTGTGTAATGAAGTTGTGTAGCAGATTGCTTATCAATACCATTCTTCATGAATGCCATGATAGCATATACTCTGGACCCCTATCAAAAGACAGAACACTTGAAAAAGTAAAGAACTGTGCATGGTGGCCATCTTGGAGGAAGGAAACCATTGAATATTGCCATAACTGTGACAGATTTAAAAAGGCAAACAGGAGTACAGGCGAGAAATTTGGACTTATGATCCATTTTCAAGACCCAAAATCCCCTTGGGAAGTTGTTCACATGGATTGGGTCACAGAAATTCCTCAAATTGGTGACAAAATATATAATTCTTGTTTAGTCATTGTAGACAGATATAGAGAAAGTCCCATATTCTTACCATGTCATAAAGATGACACAGCTATGGATAAAGCTCTTCTTTTATGGAGTAGAGTTATTTCTCATACAGTATTATTTAAGAATATCATAAGTGACAGAGATCCCAAGATCACATCTGCACTTTGGACCAATCTTCATAGATTGTTTGGGACTAAGTTATCATTCTCTACAGCATATCACCCTCAAACAGATGGGCTGGAAGAGAGAATGATTCAAGCTTTAGAAGACATGATCAGGAGGGTTTGTGCTTATGGATTAGAATTCAAAGACTCAGTTTGCTTTACCCATCACTGGTGCACTCTGATGCCTGCATTGGAATTGGCATATAAGACATCAGTCCATTCTTCCACAGGTCAAACTCCTGCTATGTTAGAAAAAGGATGGAATCCAAGACTCCCAGCAGACACACTGAGGAAAGACTTGATTGACATCCATCCTAAAGCTTCCAGCTTCAATATAATGCTTGATAAAGTGAAACATCATGCAAAACAAAGTATGAATGATGCTTTTGATTATGCAAAACAGAAGTGGCACAGGAGTCACAAGACGCCAAACTTCAAAGTAGGGGGCTTAGTTATAGTTTCAACCTTGAATTTTAATAATATCAAAGGCCCAAAGAAACTTAAAGATTCCTATGAATGAGCTTTTGTTATGGTTGCCTTACATTGAACCAATGCAGTTCAAGTGGAATTGAGTGGTGAATTGGAAAATAAACACCTTACTTTTCCAGTCAGCTTGATAAAACCTTATTAACCAGCTGACAAAGAATTGTTTCCTTTAAGGAACCCAACTCCTTTGACTTTACCACCAGTGGAACAGAATGAAGACAAAAGGATAAAGAAATTCGTTAAAGAAAGGAGACTTAGGGGTAGAAATCAAAGAGAAGATCTTGTCAGATATAGAAATCCAGTACATGAGGATGAATGGCTGGCAGAATCAGAAGCACCTGACTCAGATAAGCTCTTAAGAAGATTTAGACATGAAAGAACGCCACAGGCCTGAATATGTCTATAAATGTGCTTTAAATTACTTGATCTGAGTAATGTAAAGAGGTTGGACAGTGGAAATTAACCCCCTTTGGGCCCTTTTTCTCTTCTTTATACCATTGATAAGATTGTAGTACAATTTCTTTTTGGTGGGAGGGAATGTGAGCCTTGAGGTATATTTTACATACCCAAATAGGCCACAATTATCTCAAAAATAAATTCTGAATTATGCATAACCTATGAGTCATGCATATATTCAAAATTCAGCATTTTTGATTCCAGAAAAGATGAACAATGTTTTATTAAGTAAGTAAATCCATGGATTTAAGGCCAGATTTGGATTCTACAAAAAAAATCACCTAGGGTAGCTCCATAGAGTGAATAAGCTCAAATTAACTCTTTGAGGTGGTAATATGGAAAATACTTCAATACCGCATCATCAATACCACATAAAAGATCCATGAAAGTTTTTGTTTTTCTCTCCTTCACGCCAAAATAATGGGAATGTGAGAAATCCCATGTTACATATACACTAAGAATAGTGTTATGCATGTTTTGAGCCCTTAATATCATGGTAATATTACATGAACCTTTGGTACAGCCATAGTGGATATCTCACTTGAAGCTTAAATTTCTATTTTGACGTGAAAAATAAGCAAGGGGGACAAAAGACATCAAAGAGAGTCAGGGTACCCAACTTCTCAGGCCTCTGAGGGGTGGAAAGATCCAAATCTTGGATCCATGGCTTATCTCAGCAAAATTAGTAAACTAAAGCACTTTGGGAACTTGGTTACCATGTTACAACTACAGTAAATCGTTAGAAAATAGCAAAAAACCTGCTATTTTGATGTGCCAAGGAGGTAAAGAGCTACTTAGACTCCTGTAACCATGTCAATTCTTAATGGCCTTCCATGGATAAAACACAAAAGAGTAATTAAAACCCTTTTTGGACTTTTACCCATTGATTTACCTCATAGCAACCAGCTATACACTGATATTTGCAATTTTACATAGAAATGAAGTAAAAACTTCAAAAATTCATTCAAAATACAATTCTTAATGAATCTCTCTTAAACCTTCAGGTTCAATGGAGAACTGTATTATCCATGTAAAAACCAAAATAAATTATGGTTTTACTAGTAAAATTAAAAGCTTTACTTACAGTCCATTTTTGATTATTCCACATGAAACACTGAATCTTCAACAAATCACAGTAATTACAACCTGTGATGAAATTTCCAATAACATTTATAACTTTGAAAAATCAATGAAAATTTTGGAACAAAAGAAGATTTACAGATTTTACTCCTTTTATTCTTAACCATATTGGGGTTAGTAGTCACATAAAAGCATCCATTATGCAATTTTGATAATCTTATGTGACAACAGATGAGGCAATCAATGATCCAAAAGGGATTATTGGTTTCTCACTCACTGGTCTTTCAGTTTGCTCCATAGCACGCCTCTGTGAGCTGTTGTTGACTAGAAAGAGACCTCCTCTTGCTCTTTTTTGCGTATCATCATCATCACTTTATTCATTTATATCATTGTTACCAACAAGTAAGTATTAGTTAAACTATTCTTAAGTGTATTATTCTTTCAGAATCAATCCGAAAGATGTGAAATCATATAATCCAACTATATATTGTTTTAATACTGCTATAAATCATTTTCATCTTTTAAATCCACAATTCTACGTCAAATTTCTCTACTTATATCTTTCAATAAGTTCTTTGTAGTATTAGTGAGTTATTTATCTTCAATTCTTAAAGTTTCTCTCTAGTACTAGTTTTATTCAAGAATTATCTTTATAATCATTCTTGAAAAGGATAATTATATATTAAAAAGACTTTATTATTTTAATAAAAGAAGTCTCTATTATTAAATTCTCCTTGTAATTGATTCTAGTAGTCAATTACTGCTCACTGTTATAGTCACTAGTAGTGTATAACACGTGAAAGAAGTAAATATTTAATCATTTAATTGTGGTTATAGTAGTATTTTATAATAATATAAAATGGGAACAGTCATAGTACTGTTGATTAATAGTAATATTATCAACAGTTTCATAGACACATCTTACACACATTAAATATCTAACCTGAACAGTTTGTACTGAGTGGAATGGAATTTAATGTTTATTACGCTTTTTAACCTGATATAAGGATATGGAATCAGTAAAGGTATGAAAGAATTATCTTTAAAGTATGAAATTGAATCATTTTAATCCACTGAGATGGAAATACTATAACATTGGAAACAACAATTGAATATTTTACCAGATGAATGTAACCATTTTTGAAGTGAGAAGTGATTTAATTAATCATGTTGAAATGGCAAATAAATAAGTTTTCCAAATTCAAGTGATTGTCATTGTAAATTAATAATATCCTCACAAGGGAAAATATCTATTTCAATGTTTTTTTTCTAAAAAAGGAACTTTTTTAAAATCTCATTATATTTAGGAAACTTGGAAGAAAATTGAAACTTTTGTTACCAGTTTTTCCTACAAAAATTGAAGATTTAAAGGATTATAGCTTATTTCTTGGGACAATATACATTTTTAATGTAATTTATGTAGCTTCATGCTTCTGAAGGCTGTTTTTTAATCTTCTTTTTTCCTTAAAAAAGCTAACATATGGTTTGAGAAAGAAATTTTGGATATTAGTTTAAATAATGTGAACCATGATTTTTGATAATTTGGAGGTAATAAAAGCTCAGAAGATTTAACCTAATGAGAGATGTTGGAACTGATAAAATGAATAGGCTGGATATATTTCAAAAAAATGAGATAACTTAAATTAAAATAAATATTCATAGAAAGAATTTGTCAAAATATATATTTCTAATGAAAATATGTTCTTAATTATTTGTAAGATTTCTGTGCAGCGCTTCATTTGAAGTTTAGGTCCAAACTTTTCAACAGCATGTATATCTATCAAGAGTTTCAGTTTTAAGACCTTTAAGATCGCAATACAGCCACATAGATCAAGCTATCCATTGAAAGGGAAACCAATTGAATTTTACATACTTTCTCCATCACTTTTTCCTTAGTTTTGGTGGTCAGAGCTGGTTACTTGTTGCTGTATATAGAGCTATAAGTGGTAACCCCAAGTGTGAATTGTTAGGAGATTTCTGATAAATTTGATAAAAGAAAGTATTTGAGGATTATATTCTGTAAGGAATAGTCTTTATCATTGATAAGAATTTTGAAATATCACTCAAAGAATGGTTCATCCAAGAAAATATGTCTTTTATGTGTTTTACCAAGAGTTATATGGTGAGCTTGAATATATTGGCTTGATGGGTGTGGTAGCAAAATGATTTGGATATATTCTGTGGAGCTTTCAATGGAGAAATAGATATTTCATTATTTTTATGCTAGGAGTAAGTTCTCAGAAATATATTCCTTATTCATGAAATATTGGTTAGCTCAATAATAAATTAACAATTTATTATCAAAGAGGTATCTGTATGAAGGTGAATTAGATGTATACTCAGTATTAAATTTTTCAATTGAAAATACACATTGTTATAATCCACAAAGATTTGATAGGTGTTTCTAATTTCTTCTATGAATAATTAAAAATTTAAATACTTATGATGGTTTTGAGTTGATCAGGAATTTATGAAAGAAAGGAACAAAAGAATTCACATGGGGTTTCAAATATTTTAATAAATTAAAGAAGCTACAATTAACACTCAAGTGGAAAAAATCAGGGATTTATACAGGAATGAAAAAAATAAAGAAATGGGCGATGATGAGATTATTAATAAAAGGAATAAATAACTGGGATCATTGAAAATGAAATTCGGATAGGTCAATCTCGGGATTGAAAAACAATAAGCCAAAATAAAATTTGAGAGAATAGAAAAGAATTCTTTATAATCTGAAAGGTAAACCCCAGCTAAACTGACTTTTCCAATCCCCATTTTGAAGCTTTGTTCTTCATTTTGGGAGCCTTACAGAGAAATTACCCCACAATAGGTCTGATAATCAAAATGTTTTTTTTCAAAAATCTAAAATAATTCATAGTTCAGATACCAATTAAAAATATCTTGAAGAAAATAGATATAAACTCAGATACAATATACTTGAAAATAGCAGCATCCTTTTGAATTATCATTACAAAGAGCTCAAGATATTTGAAAGATTATAAGTCAGTGAATTTATTAATATTGAGAAATCTTTCATCAGGAAGGCCTATGAGAAAAAATTTCAAGAAAATATAATTATTATGAAAGGTTTAAGCATTTGAGATATGACCACATATCCAAAAAAGTCACAAAACAATTTACAATACTTATTTTAATAATGAGAATTGAAATTATCATCTTAAATTAATTGAAAATGCCATAGAAGTGCATAAAATATCGATTATCTCAGAAGATAATGAAGAAAAATGAAAAATAAATTACACCATTGGATTTTTCATGAAGCACTACACATATGACATTTTTATTTAATATCTTTAAAGTAAATACTTACTGAGATAACCTGAATATTTTCCCTTTTATAATAAATGCATATATTCATGGTTATTAGCTCATATCTTTTGAGTTATGAATGATAGAAAGCTGATCCAAAAGCAAAGCTACCACTAAATAAATATAAGAATAAAGATATAAGCTGTGAGCCTTAGAGGTATTTTTATATACCCAAAAGGCCACAAATAACAAATCATTTTATAATTATAGATAAATGAATTTATTTATATTATAAAAACAAATATTAAGATATAACTATAAGATTTATGTATGAAATTAAAATTACAATGAGGTTTGAAATTTTGAAAACACATTTTCACTTGAAAAAATTAAGTAAAACTAAATTTTCAACAAAAATATTAAAATTCAAATATTTTTGAGAAAAGTTCAAACAAAATTTATTATAAATTTTTATCCAATAAATAAGATTTGAAAATTGCTTTACCATTAAATTCCTAATAAGAAATAAGGTGGGGTCACCTCTGGGTAAAATTTCTGTAATTCAACTCTAAATGAGCTTGAATTATACTTTTAGTATTTTCTGTATGAAAATTGAAAATCCTCAAAGAATTAGTTGATGTCACACAAAATGTGGTGTAAATAATCAATTTTTGTGTTAAAATTGAGGTGGTGTGTAGTTTGGAAGTTATGAGGAATTGAAGTATTTTCAATTGAAATGTCAAAACATGTCTGTGTATTACATGAGTGGACTTTGATTTACATATGAGGTATCAATTATTACAATTGCTTTCTGTAAAAACTCAATTGTATTGCATATGTAACCTATAAGTATAATACATGATAAGAAATTAAAGAGGAAATGAGTTAGAAAGATTAATTCTGGGGTGGAAAGGAATCTTTTCTCTAAGGGTGCGAAACTCCCTGAAATTCCTTTCTGACAGGCTTGGGTTGTCAAAATTTATGCAAGCATTAATCACTTTTAGCCTGGAATTGAGACACAGAGTCTGTGACTCAATTGATTATGAGGGTTTGATACCAACCAGGTCAGGTTTAACTGTTTTGAAGAGGGTAAAACTACCCTTAAGCTAAACAATCTTGGTATTGATGTCTCTTACACAAATTCTGACATGATTTAAAGGCTTGAAACCAGTTATTACTATGGAAATGGCTGATTTAAACATTTTAAATAGCTGAAAATAGCCAAAAATGGCTAAACACAGCTCTTTTATAGTCCAAACCAGAGTTTACTGATGCAATAATTGAATTTTCTGTTTTCAGAGTGTTTTTCACGACTTACAAGAGTAAATTTCACTTTTTGAGTAAGAAAAGTGGTGGCTATAAAAGAATGTCTTCTTTGCCCACTTTTATCTTCATGTGAGAGTCTTTTCCTTTTAAAATTAGTTTAAAAACTGCTAAGCCAGACAATCAAAGATTAACACTACCTTTCTTAAATGAATTTGAAGCTTTTAACCATGTGAAAAAAGAATTATAATGATTTTTACCCTTGGACCACCCCACAAGTGAATGAGATCATCTTTCATAACTTTTAAATTTGTTACATTGTTTCCATATTCACTCTGGTACCTTTTTGATGTTTTTTTTCTTTAATCATCTTTTTGAAGACTTTGTTCTTATATTAATTGCCTGCATTTCTTTTCTCCATTAATTTCAATTGAAATTGCTCTTCAGGAAATTTCTTTTGTAGCCTCAAATATCTCTTGTAGAGTATTTTTGGATAAATTGTTATTGTTGGTAAAACAATAAATATTTAGAATTTTATTTCCTTATAATTATCAGTTTAGAAACAATGGAATTAGAGCTTGTACTTTTAAAACTCCTAAGATTTACTATTTTTAATTGAATTTTACCTTATACAAATTTTGAGGACAGGAAAAGTACTTGATTTTTAATCAAAGTTTCATATCCACACCTTACATTTGGGGGCCCAGCCATGATATTTTATCTGTGACATCATTTTTTCTAGTTTTCTAATCCTTTTTTCCTACATTGAAAAAATTTAAAAATCCATAAAAATGAAACTTTTTCATATTATAAGTAAGGCTTTATTTTTTCATTTTTCTTTTGAATTTTTTTTTACTTAATTAATTTCTTTTTTCCTTAATTTTAATGTCTGGGAATGTGGTAATACAAGAAAATATGTAAACTGAATCAACAGCTACTAGAATTATCCCTGCCAGTACTGTCAATTCTGATTATAACAGCACAGTTATTATAGCTCAGAATAATCCACCAGAGGAAATTTCTTCAGAATTAATCTATTTTAAAATAAGTAATATGCTTCAAAAAGAAAAGAATTTGTCAATAGTAAGTCTTTTGACATAAAAATACTATTTTAAGCTTCTTTATACATAATTGGGCCTTCAACCAGATCAGGAGTAAGATATAACCCCTCAAGTAGCTCCCAAAAATGTTATGAATGTGATTATGGCAGAAGCCAATCATTTAAAGAAGGATGAGCATTGTTAAATGAAATTCAAATTGACAAATTATGCCATTTTTAAGCTGATAAACTGTTTTATGTTCAAAAGGAGCTGAGACTCCAACAAGAATACTTAGTTGATCTTTACAAAGCTATTGAGAAGGCTTAAAACAATGCATTTCAGAACAAAGAGTGCCAGATCCTTGCAGATCTGTGGAAAAACTGCATGAATTCTGGCCTGACTGTGAAAACGTTTCTGGGCCATCCAAACACTTGCAAGTGACTCAATGGATGACATTCATTGATGGAAAAGAAAAAAATAATTCTTTTAACAGAAGAATGGAGGCAAAAACACCCTCCACCACCCAAAAAAGTGCCAAAAACAGCCCCAATTGTAAGATGTGTCTATGAAACTATTGATAATATTACTATTAATCAACAGTAATATGACTGTTCTTATGAAATATAGTAATAAAATATTATTATAACCACAATTACATAATCAAAGTATTATTTCTTTTACATGTTGTACACTACTAGTGATTATAACAGTAAGCAGTAATTGTCTACAAGAATCAATTACAAGAAGAATTTAATAATAAAAGCATCTTTATTAAAATAATAAAATTATTTTGATATATAATTATCTTTTCCAAGAATAATTATAAAGATAATTCTTGAAGAAAACTAATACTAGAGAAAAACTTTAAAAATTAAGATAAATGACTCACTAATACTCCAAAGAACTCATTGACAGATATAAGTAGAGAAATTTCACATAGAATTGTGGATTTAAGGGATCAAAATGATTTAAATCAGGATTACAACAATATATATTTTATTTCTATGATTTCATCTCCTTCTGATTGATTCTGAAAGAATATAACACTTAAGAAAAGCTTTAACTAACACTTACTTGTTGGTAATAATGATATAATATAATAATGTGATGATTAGGAAAAAGCAGCAAGAGGAGGCCTCTTTTAAGTCTAAGACAGCTCACAGAGGGGTTCCATGGAGAAGATTGAAGAAAAAGTGAGTGAGAAAACAATAAACCTTTTTGGATTATATATTGCATCATCTGTTGTCACGTAAGATTATCATAATTACTTAATTGATGCTTTTAGGTGACTACCAACCCCAATATGGTTAAGAATAAAAGTATCAACATCTGTAAATCTTCTTTTATTTCAAAATGATCATTTATTTCTAAAATTTATCAATGTTATTTTAAATTTAATCACAGGTTGTAATTACTGTGAATTTTTGAAGATTCAGTGTTTCACATGGAATAATCAAAAATGGACTGTAAGTAAAACTTTGAATTTTACTAGTGAAACCATAATTAGTTTTGGTTTCTATATGGATAATACAGCTCTGCATTGTTCCTGAAGGCTTCATAGAGATTCATTGAGAATTGTATTTTTAATGAATTTTTGAAATTTTTAACTCATTTCTATGTAGAATTGCAAATAGCAGTTTATTGCAGGTTGCTATGAGGTAAATCAATGGATACAAGTCCTAAAAGGGTTTTAATTAATCTATTGGGGTCTATCCATGGAAGGAAATTAAGAATTGACATGGTAACAGGAGTCTAAGTTGCTCTTTACCTCCTTGGCATGTCAAAATAGCAGCTTATTTGCAATTATCTGATGATTTAATGATGTTTTGACATAGTAACCAAGTTCCCAAAATGTTTTAGTTTACTAATTGGGCCAAGATCAGCCATAGATCCAAGATTTAGAGCTATCCATGCCTCAGAGGCCTCAGAAGTTGGGTACCCTGGCTGTGAGCCTTAGAGGTATTTTCATATACCCAAAAGACCACAAATAAAAAATTAACTTACAAATATAAATAAAATAAATTTAATTATATTATTAAAATAAAACAAAAACATAAATATAAATTCATATACAAAATTAAAAATAAAATTACATCAAATTTTAAAATTGTAAAATGACATTTATACTTGACAAAATTAAGTAAAAATGAATTTTTAACAAAATTGTCAAAAAATAAATAAATTTGGAAAAAAGTTAAATAAAAGTTATTATAACTTCTTATCCAGTAAATAAACAAATAAAATTTATTTCACTATTGTATTCCTCATAAAAAATCAGGGGGGGTCACCTCTGAGTGAAAATTTTGTAACTCAACTCTAAATAAGCTTAGATTAAGTTTTTAGTATTTTCTGTATAAAAATTAAAAATCCTCAAAAACTTGATTTAATTCACATCAAATCATGTGTTAATTACCAAAAATTGTGTTAAAATTGAGGTGTTGTGTATATTTTAGAAGTTATGAGGAATTAAAGTATTTTCAATTGAATTCAATTGAAATGTCAAAATGTGCATGTGTGTTACATAAGTGAACTTTGATCTACATATGAGGTATCAATTATTACTGTATTGTACTGTACAGCTCAATTGAATTACATATGTAAATTACAATTATAATACATGATGAGGAATTAAAGCAAAAATAAAATTGAAAAGATTTAAATTTGGGGGGAAAAGGAACTCCAGCTCTAAGGGGGAGCTAGACCCCCAAAATCCTTGCTGACAGGCGTGTGGTGTCAGAATTCATGCAAAAGTTCATCACTTTTGGCCTGGAATTGAGTCACAGGGTCTGTGACTCAATTAATGATGAGGTTTTGATACCAACCAAGGTAGTTTTAACTGCTGCCAAGAGGGTAAAACTACCCTTAAGATAAAGAAATCTTAGAAAAACAGCTTTAACTGGTTTCTACATCTCCTACACACATTATGACGTGTTTTGAAGGCTCTAGGCCAGGTATTACTATATTAATGGCTGATTTAAGGGTCTAGAATGGCTAAAAATAGCAAAAAATGGCTAAAACCAGCCCTTTTTTTAGTCTGAAACAGGGTTCAATGATGCTATAATTGGCTTTTCTGTTGTCAGAGTGTTTTCCACGACTGACAAGAGTAAATTTCACTTTTGCAGTAAGAAAATTGATGGCTATAAAAGAATGTCTTCTTTGCCCCACTTTTCTCTTCATGTTAGAATCTTTTCCTTTTATAATTAGTTTAAACACTGTTAAACCAATAAATAAAAGATTACAACCAACCTTTTTAAGTCATTTTAAACCTTTTGACCACGTGAAAAAATCATTATAATCATTTTTACCCCTGAACCACCCCAAAAGTGAATTAAACCATCTTTCATCACTGTAAACTTTGTCACTTTGTTTCCAAATTCACTCTAGTCACTTTTGGGGCATGTTTTCTCTTTAAATATCTTTTTCAAAAGACTTTTTTCTTCAATTAATTTCTTGAAGTTCTTTTCTCAATTAATTCCAATTGAAATTGCTCTTGAAGAAATTTCTTTTGTAGCCTTAAATATCTCTTGTAGAGTATTTTTGGATAAATTTTTACTGTTGGTAAAACAATAAATCTTTATAATATTATTGTCTTATACTAAGAAAGCTATAAAAAACAAAATTGGCTTGTTTTCTCTTAAAAATAATATTTCTTACTATTTTTAATTGAGTATTACCTTATACAAATTTTGAGGACAGGAAAAGTACTTGATTTTTAATCAAAGTTTCATACCACACCTTACATTTGAGGGCCCAGCCGTGATATTTTACGTGTGAAATATTTTTTTTACTCTTTTTAAGTCTTTTTTTTTATATTGAAGAATTTAAAAACATTTAAAAACTAGTTATAATCAAAAAATCCATAAAAAATAACTTTTTTCATATTATAAGTGAGGCTTATATTTTATTTCTTTTTTTTACTTAATTAATTGGTTTTTTAATTAATTTTAGTGTCTGAAAACGTGGTAAGATAAGAAAACATTGAAACAGCCTCAACAGTAACCAGCATTATTCCTGCCAGTACTGTTAATTCTGATCATAATAGTACTATTCTTGTGACTCAGAATAATCAACCTGAGCCAATCCTTTCTGAATTGATAAGCTTGGACTTAAGCAATACTCTTCAGACAGCCAAATATTTAGCCAATAGTAAGTTTTTTGACGTAAAATTACTATTTCAAGCCTTTTTTGACCATAGATATGCCTTCAACCAAATCAGGAGCCAGCTATAACCCCTCAAGCAGCTCCCAGAAAGGTAATAGACGTGATTATGGCAGAGGCCAATCAAATACAGAACAAAAAGGGTCAATTGATGACTTCCAAAAAACTAGAATGGGTCATTCTGAAGCTGATAATACCATTTTACCTTCAGAAAGAGCTGACACCGCCACAACAAGCCTTAGTGGACATATAAAAAGCCAGCCAAAGTACATACAACAATTCACTTCAGTTCAAGGAGTACCAGATCCTTGCAGACCTGTGGAAGAATTGCATGAATTCTTACCTGACTGTGAGAAAATTCCTGGGACATCCCAATACTTGCAAATTGGTCAATGGATGCCATCCATTGATGGAGAAGAAAAACATGATGCTTTTGACACTAGAATGGAGGAAAAACAACCCTCCACCTCCCAAACCAGTGCCAAAAACAGCCCCAGTGGCCAGCAGCAAAAATTCCAACATGAAAAAGCAGCCACAAACATCAAACAAGGGCGAAGGGAAGGCACCAGCTCCAAAACCTTACAGCCAAGGCTACAGAATCCCAAAGATTCAACAGGATGCCATGGAAAATGTGTTTCAGATGGCCAGGACCATGATGGAATTACAAAAGAAGGAGGAGGCCAGATTAAAATATCAGAAATGATATCTGATATTTTTGATTGTATTCCATAGTTGTGTAAAGCTATTACTGATGTAAAAAGTAATCTTTCTGATAAAAATACATCAATTTGTGACAATCTTAAAACAAATAACTTGAGTCTGAGCCAAATAAATGATACACTTAAATGCTTTGAAAGAGCTTTAAGAACAATCAAAACTTCCAATAATGATAATTCTTTTCGCATTAAGATAAATGAACAATCTGCCATTAATAAAGAATTAACAGACAAATATTCTAAATTCAATATTGTTGACATCATTGAAAAAAGAATAAAATAAGCCATAAGTATTATCAAAGAGGATAATAAGAAAGCTCTTGATGATATTTAAAAATCATTTATTGAAGTAAAGACAAATATGGTTGCCTTGAAAAAGCATTTTAATACCTCAAGAGAGGAAATATCAAAATTGACAATAAAGTTTAATGAAGTTATATCTGATAATACTAAACAAATAGAATTATGGAATGAGCTTACATATAAAGAGGATGATCATAAAAAGAATTTCATAGACTCTATACAAAGCTTGCAACATGAATTAAGAAATTCACAGAGGTGTAACAACAGTAAAATGAATGATATTGAACAACTGCTAAACACCTTACCAAGAATGTCTACACCTCTGAATCAAAATGAGGGCGCAAGAATTCCCAATCCACAAGTATTGGATATTGAAAATTCACAGTTAAGAAATGAATTTTCTACTTCTTTTCATAACTTGGGACCATCAATGGGCCAAGCACTCTTGAAAGAAGTTGCAAAGCGTAAGGAATGGCCTCACTTCAGTGGTGAAGGAGAGTATGACCATATGGAATTCATCAGAGGTATTGACATGATCAAAGAAGATTTTGAATTACCAGACAGATTGGTAACAGCCAGATTCAACACCTTGTTGACCAAATCAGCTCACAGATGGTATATCAAATTGAGATAAGCACATGGACACCAGAGTTTGACTTGGTGGAAGACCCAAATCATTAACAAATGGGCAAATGATTCTTGGAGGTTTAAACTTGAAACAGCCTTTGAATCTGCAAAATTTAATGCTGACAAAGACAAAGCTTTACCATGGTTTTGTCAACAAAAAGACAGATTAACAGCATTATACCCTGACATGTCAGAATTTATGATTCATAGAAAAATTCTAAGACAATGTAGAGGTGACTTAGAGCATGCTGTCAAAAGAAGGACTACTGAATAATCTTCAGAAGAGGATATTATTAATATATTGGAAGAAGTAACCACCAGAACCAAAATTGGCTCTAGTAGGTTGAATCTTAAAACAAGGTTTAACACACCTTGGAAAGATTCTGTGGACAAAAACCCCAAAGAAAACTCTAATAATTCAAAATATAAATTTGCATATACAATCAGAAAATGCCATATTTGCCAAAGCACTACACATTTATCTAATACATGTCCAAAACGGGGAAAAATCAATGAAATTGATATTGAAAAGGAACCTGATTTTGAAAAAGATGACATATGTGAAGACAATTCAGATGATAAATCATCAATATGTTCTGAATCTTCAAAAGATATAGAGAATATCAATGCGAGTTTTGACATCATGGAATCTTCTTCTCACTTTCCACAATTAAGCAATGACCAACTTGATTTATCACAAGTTCAAGATGCACAGCTTATGAAAACCAAACCAAACAGAGGAAAAGGTTATACAGCTGGTAACTCCTGCATAACAGAAGTGGTAATTGACTACAAAACCACTAAACTACTGCTTCACCCAGGAGCATTCTGCTCTTGTGTAGGGAAATCCTTTCTTAAGACTTGTGTACAAAATTTTGAGGATCAACTGTTGCTAATTGATGGCATAAAATTCAATAGTGCAAGTAACACAATGAAAGCATTGGGATTATTTGAAACTAGTGTCATATTTCCACATATAAATGGAAGTTTAAGGATTACTGTTGAATTTGTTGTTATGTAAAATTGCTCTAGTACCCATTTCATATTGGGAAATGATTATTTGATCATTTATGGCATAGATTTACAAAACAACAAAGACAGATACTTTACTATTCGAGACAATAAGTGCCAAAAATTTGCCTTTTTGCCATTTAAAAGACAAATTACAGTAAACAAAGTATCACCAATCAGCTTAGAGTTAGAGAAATTCAAGTCTGAACAGTTAAATGAAGCTGAAATAAGCCTTAATTTGAGTGACAAACAAGAGAATGAACTTTCTGCTCTTTTATATGACCACAAAGAAGCATTTGCTTCAGATAAAGAACCTATAGGGGCAATTATGGGTCATGAAGTTGACATTATTCTTAACATTGAGAGACCTTATCCACCACTCTTAAGAAGACATGCATATCCAGAAAGTCCAAAATCAAGAGAAGCTCTAGAAATTCATATCAAAGAACTACTAGACCTTGGTGTAATAAGAAAAGTGGGCCACAATGAGGAAGTAGAAATAACTACACCAGTCATAGTGGCATGGCATAATGGAAGATATAGAATGGTTGGAGGCTTTAGGGCTCTGAACATTTACACTGTACCAGACAGGTACCCAATACCAAAAATCCAAATTGCCCTCACCCAAATATCTCAAGCAGTGTATATAAGCACTATGGATGCCCTTAAAGGATTTTATCAGAATGTAGTGACACCAAGAGCAAGGAAATATTTGAGAATAATTGTTCATTGTGGAGTTTATGAATATTTGAGGATGCCTTTTGGAATAAAAAATGCACCTTCACACTTCCAAAGAATGATGAATGAAATTTTCCCTGAAGAGCTTTCAGAAGGATGGTTGATCATTTACATTGATGATATTATTGTCTGCTCCAAAACTTGAAAAGAAAATATGTACTGACTATCCAGAGATTTGACCAAAATCCAGTCTGTTAGCATGAAGATTCTTTTAAAGAAATGTCATTTTGGGTTTAAGGAACTCAAAGCACTGGGACCCAATTGACAAAAATAAAGTTGCAGCAGTCTTACTGAAACCTATGCCTCAAAACAAAAAGGAAATTCAATCATTTATGGTTTTTGCAGGATATTACAGGAAACACATTAAAGATTTTGCATCCATAGCAAGACCTCTGTATAAGTTATGTGACAAAGACACAGTATTTGAAATGACTGTTGACAGAGTGAAAGCATTTGAATCTTTAAGACAAGCCTTGACCACTGCACCACTCTTACTGATGCCAGACTTTAAGTTGCCTTTTAAACTTTACATTGATGCATCAGGGGATGGGATTGGTTCTGCACTTCATCAAGTTTAAATTTTGAATGATAAACCTGTCGAAGGACCCATAGGTTTCATATCCAGGCAAATAAAACCAACTGAAGCCAGATATGAAGCAAGTCAGATGGAGTGTTTATGCCTTGTTTGGGCTTTAGAAAAACTCAATTACTTTCTAGAGGGATGTGCTTTGGAAGTAATAACAGATTTTACTGCTGTTAAATCACTTTTAAACATGAAAACACCCAACAGACATATGCTCAGATGGCAAATAGCTATACAAGAGTATAGGGGGAATATGACTATTTTTCATAAAGATGGAAATATTCATAAAAATGCAGATAGACTAAGCAGATGGCCATTACCAAATGATATTGATAATCCTGCTTATGTGCCATAAGAAGCTTCCCCACAAATCCCAATAGAAGGAATAAGTGTTACAGACTTGAACATCACCTTCTTTGAAGAAGTAAAAAAAGGTTATCCTCAAGATAAGAATTATAGCATCTTAGGCCAATTACTTAGCAAAGACGGTAAAGACAACTCTCTAACACATGCCTTGGATGAATTATGGAGGAAATATTATGATGAAGGAAGATTTCACCTGCTGGATGGTATACTTTACCACAGAACCAAGCACACATGTGTCATGACAGTTGTGGACAGGTCATTAATCAATCTTGTACTGAAAGAATCCCATGACAGCCCCTTTTCAGGACATCTGTCTGAAGACAGAACAAGAGAAAAAGTGAAGACCTGTATATGGTGGCCAATGTGGCAGAAAGATGTTGCAGAGTATTGCAAAACCTGTGACAGATGTCAAAAGGCAAATAAATCCACTGGGAAGAGACTTGGAAATATGATCAAAATCCAAGAACCCAACAGACCTTAGGAAATTGTCCATATGGATTGGGTAACTGGCCTACCACCAGGAGGTGACAGAAGTTACAATGCTTGCCTAGTGATTGTTGACAGATTTAGTTAAACTCCTATCTTTCTACCATGTCACAAAGATGATACAGCCATGGATACAGCTCTTCTAATATGGAATAGAGTAATGTCATGGACTGGCATATTTACAAATATCATTAGCAACAGAGCTCCTAAATTCACCTCAGCACTGTGGACAAATCTTCACCAACTATTTGGGACAAAATTATCCTTCTCCACAGCCTACCACCCACAAACTGATGGTCTGGCTGAAAGGATGATTCAAACATTAGAAGATATGGTGAGAAGTGCTTGTGCATATGGCCTTGAATTTAAATATAATGATGGTTTCACCCATGATTGGTGTACTCCTCTACCTGCACTGGAACTGGCATACAAAACATCCATTTATTCCAGTACCAATGAGACTCCTGCTATTTTGGAAAAAGAATGGAATCCCAAATTACCCCAAGATTCTTTAAGAAAGGATTTGGCTCAAATACATCCTACAGCTGCAAGCTTCAAAGGAATGCTAGGCAGAGCCAGAAAGCATGTAGTAAGATGCATGGAAGACTCATTTGCATATGCTAAAGATAAATAGGACAAATCCCATGCCACTCCAGATTTCAAGGTAGGGGATTTAGTACTAATATCCACCACCAACTTCAATAACATCAAAGGATGTAAAAAGCTCAAAGACTCCTTTGCAGGACCTTTTGTTATTAAAGAATTCCATGGAGAAAATTCTGTTGAAGTAGAATTATCTGAAGAACTTAGTAATAAGCATCCTACATTTCCAGTGAGCTTGGTGAAGCCATATAAATCTAGTGATGCTGAAAAGTTTCCCTTAAGGAATAAAGTTCCCCAAGTTAAACCTCCTATTGAGACATCTGGTATTAAGTAGATTACCAAAGTTCTTAAAGAAAGAAAATTAAGAACCAAGAAAGTAAGGGAATACCTTGTTAGGTACAGTGACCCAACTTGTGAAGATGAATGGTTAGAAGAAAAATATATACCAGAAGCTACCAAACTTCTCAGGAGATTCAGACGCACTATAAATAGCAGTATTACAAAGTAATATTCTTTTTTTATAGGGAGGGAATGTGAGCCTTAGAGGTATTTTCATATACCCAAAAGACCACAAATAAAAAATTAACTTACAAATATGAATAAAATAAATTTATTTATATTATTAAAATAAAAACAAAAATATAAATATAAATTCATATAAAAAACTAAAAATTTAATTATAATTTAAAAATAAAATTACATTAAATTTTAAAATTGTAAAATGACATTTATACTTGAAAAAATTCAGTAAAAATGAATTTTTAACAAAATTGTCAAAAAATAAATAAATTTGGAAAGAAGTTAAATAAAAATTATTATAACTTTTTATCCAGTAAATAAACATATAAAATTTATTTCACCATTGTATTCCTCATAAAAATCAGGGGGGGTCACCTATGAGTAAAAACTTTGTAACTCAACTCTAAATAAGCTTAAATTAAGTTCTTAGTATTTTCTGTATAAATGTTGAAAATCCTCAAAACCTTCATTTACTTGACATCATATGTAGTGTTAATCACCAAAAAATGTGTTAAAATTGAGGTGTTGTGTATATTTCAGAAGCTATGAGGAATTAAAGTATTTTTAATTGAATTCAATTGAAATGTCAAAATGTGCGTGTGTATTACATAAGTGAACTTTGATTTACATATGAGGTATCAATTATTACTGTATTGTACGGTACAACTCAATCAAATTACATATGTAAATTACAAGTATAATACATGATGAGGAATTAAAGCAAAAATAAAATTGGAAAGATTTAAATTTGGGGGGGAAAAGGAACTCTAGCTCTAAGGGAGAGCTAGACCCCCAAATTCCTTGCTTACAGGCATGTGGTGTCAAAATTCACTCAAACGTTCATCACTTTTGGCCTGGAATTGAGTCACAGGGTCTGTGACTCAATTAATGATGAGGTTTTGATACCAACCAAGGTAGTTTTAACTGCTGCCAAGAGGGTAAAACTACCCTTAAGATAAAGAAATCTTAGAAAAACAGCTTTAACTGGTTTCTACATCTCCTACACACATTATGAAGTGTTTTGAAGGCTCTAGGCCAGGTATTACTATATTAATGGCTGATTTAAGGGTCTAGAATGGCTAAAAATAGCAAAAAATGGCTAAAACCAGGGTTCAATGATGCCATAATTGGCTTTTCTGTTGTCAGAGTGTTTTCCACGACTGACAAGAGTAAATTTAACTTTTGGAGTAAGAGAATTGATGGCTATAAAAGAATGTCTTCTTTGCCCCACTTTTCTCTTCATGTTTGAATCTTTTCCTTTTATAATTAGTTTAAACACTGTTAAACCAATCAATAAAAGATTCCAACGAACCTTTTTAAATCATTTTAAACCTTTTGACCACGTGAAAAAAATATTATAATAATTGTTTGTAACTCTTATAATCATTTTTACCCCTGAACCACCCCAAAAGTGAATTAAGGCATCTTTCATCACTGTAAACTTTGTCACTTTGTTTCCAGATTCACTCTGGTCACTTTTGGGTGTGTTTTCTCTTAAAATATCTTTTTAAAATACTTTGTTTTTTAATTCATTTCTTGCAGTTCTTTTCTCAATTGATTCCAATTGAAACTGCTCTTGAAGAAATTTCTTTTGTAGCCTTAAATATCTCTTGTAGAGTATTTTTGGATAAACCTTTATTGTTGGTAAAACACTGAATCTTTATAATATTATTGTCTTATACTAATAAAGTTATAAACAATAAAGTTGGTGTTTTTTTCTTAAAAATAATATTTCTTACTATTTTTAATTGATTATTACCTTATACAAATTTTGAGGACAGGAAAAGTACTTGATTTTCAATCAAAGTTTCATATCCACACCTTACAATATACCTGAAGCTACCAAACTTCTAAGAAGGTTCAGACACACTAGAAATAACAATATTACAAAGTAATAGTTTTTTTTGGGGGAGGGAATGTGAGACTTAGAGGTATTTTTATATACCCAAAAGACCACAAATAGCAAATCATCTTATAATTATGCATAAATACGTTTTTTTATCTCCAATGAAGATTTTAAAATAGAAGTATGAAAATAAAATTTCAATTATAATTCAAAATTAAAATTTTGAAAACACATTTTTAGTTGAAGCCTTTTGATAAAACTAAAATTTCAACAAAAATATCAAAATTCAAATATTTTTGAAAAAGGTTAAAAGATATTATTTTGACTTTTTATGCAATAAATAGACTTATTAAAATTATCTCATCAGTGAATTCCTCATAAAAAATTAAGCTGGGGTAACCTCAGGGTGAAATTCTGTAACTCAACTCTAAATAAGCTTAACTTAAGTTATTAATATTTTCTGTATGAAAATTGAAAAAACTCAAAACCTTTATGTAATTCAGACCAAATTTGGCTTTAACCATCAATTTTTGTTTTTAATTTGAGGTTTGGTGTGTAGTTTAGAAGCTATGAGGAATTGAAGTATTTTCAATTGAATTGTCAAAATGTGGGCATGTATTACATGGGTGAGCTTGCACTTAAATATGTGGAATCAGTAATTCCCATTTTGTACTTGAATTTTTAAATTGAAATACATATGTAAGAATTTTAGTATAGTACATGATGAGGAATTAAAGGAAAAATAAATTGGAAAGATTAATTTTTTGGGGAAAGAAATCTTTGCTCCAACAGTGCCATAGACTTATTAAAATTATCTCATCAGTGAATTCCTCATAAAAAATTAAGCTGGGGTAACCTCAGGGTGAAATTCTGTAACTCAACTCTAAATAAGCTTAACTTAAGTTATTAATATTTTCTGTATGAAAATTGAAAAAACTCAAAACCTTTATTTAATTCAGACCAAATTTGGCTTTAACCATCAATTTTTGTTTTTAATTTGAGGTTTGGTGTGTAGTTTAGAAGCTATGAGGAATTGAAGTATTTTCAATTGAATTGTCAAAATGTGGGCATGTATTACATGGGTGAGCTTGCACTTAAATATGTGGAATCAGTAATTCCCATTTTGTACTTGAATTTTTAAATTGAAATACATATGTAAGAATTTTAGTATAGTACATGATGAGGAATTAAAGGAAAAATAAATTGGAAAGATCAATTTTTTGGGGAAAGAAATCTTTGCTCCAACAGTGCCAGACTCACCCCAATTCCTTGCTGACAGGCATGGGATGTCAAAATTTATGCAAGATTACATTGGTTTTTGCCTTTAATTGAGTCAAAGACGCTGTGACTCAAATGATGGTAAGGCTTTAATGCCAACCAGGGCAGTTTTAACTGTTTACAAGAGCGTAAAACTCCCCTTCAGTCAAAAACATATTTGTAAAAACGTTCTAACCAGTTTTAAGGTCCCTTACACACATTGTGACATGTTTTGAAGGCTTGAAGCCAGGCATTACTATAGAAATCGCTGACTTAAGGTTCCAAAATGGCTAAAACCAGCCCCTTTATTGTCCAAACCAGGATTAAATGATGCCATAATTGACTTTTCTGTTTTCAGGGTATTTTTTCACAACTGAAAAGAGTAAACTTTACTTTTGGAGTAACAAAATTGGCGGGTATAAAAGAATTTCTTCTTTGCCCCACTTTCCCCTTAATTTTAGAATCTTTTCCTTTTATAGTTAGTTTAAAAACTGTCAAAAAAATCAATAAAATGTTCCAACCACCTTTATTAAATCATTTCAAACTTTTTAACCATGTGAAAAACTCATTATAATCACTGTTTGTAACTCTTATAAGCATTTTTACCCTTGAAACACCCCAAAAGTGAATTAGAGCATCTTTCATCACAGTTAACTTTGTCACTTTGTCTCCAGATTCACTCTGGTAACTTTTGCATTTGTTTTCTCTTTAATTATTGTTTTAAGGAATTTGTTCTCATATCAATTTCCTGCATTTCTTTTCTCAACTAATTCCAATTGAAATTGCTCTTGAAGAAATTTCTTTTGTAGCCTTAAATATCTCTTTTAGAGTATCTTTGGATAAATTTTTATTTTTTCTAAAACAATAAATCTTCATAATATTATTTTCAAGCTTATAAAGTTGAAAACAGTAAGATTGGTGTGTTTTCTTTCAAAACTATTGGATTTTACTATTTTTAATTTAATTTTACCTTATAAAAACTTTGAGGACAGGAAACGTACTTAACCTTTGATAAAGGTTTCATATTCACACCTTACATAAGCCTTATTTAACAAGTTATTACAAATGGTACAACATTCAAGGTTTTATTGAGCAAAATAGCAATAGCTGTTGACCACTTCAATTCAAAAGTAGTCCAAACTTTGAAAAAATTCATATTCAGATTCCACTAGTTCATAAATGAAGAATGATGTAATTTCCATCACTATATTCAAGGTATAACCCCCTGAAATCTTGGCTTGATGTTTAAAATAGTAAATTTAGACAGAAAATATGGGTTACAAGAAAAATCAATAAGAATAAGGTTTTGATAATGTGATGAAATTTCATTGGAAGCTTAGTACAGGAATGCAAAGCTATCAGAATTCATTGTCTTAATGACTTCAGCATCAATAAATCAAAAGTTATACATGATCAAAGTTAAAGCTTCAAAATGATTGTTTATGATCACACACTGTAATCCTATTTTAATTTGAACAGTTATTTAAGTGATAAAACTGGTGAATAATAGTGTATTATGATTAATACTAATAAAATCCATGAAGTTTAAACTTTTTCCAAATGTATGATGTCAGAGAGCTTAGAGTTACAGTCATAACTCTGAATAATGGTGTAAAATTGAGATAAGAGGGTTTTATTATGATGTAATAATCACTAAAGCTTAAAGTACCAATACATCCCAGTGAATAACATCTGTACACATCTACTAGAAGCCTTATGGACTCTAGTAGAGAGGATTTCACTCTAAATAGATATTTTTCCATCTATTTACCCCTCAGATGCATCAAAAACACTAAAAATATTAAATAAAAAGTTAAAAGATTTATTCTTTTTATATAATTATATTATATTATTGAAGACCAAAGTTCATCTTTGTAATAATCAACACTTGTGACATGATTGAACCAATATTTATGTAATATCTTTGATTCCACATAAGATAAAGGATGTTTTTAATTTTAAATACAATTTAAATAAGTCTTATTTATATTATTAGGCATGAAATTGTTCAAAATTATTATATTAAGTGTTAAAAGTGGGTTATTTCTCTTTTTATAATAAATATCTCTTTATTATTCTTTTGATTAATTGTTTATTAATTTATAACTTTAATATTAGTGATATTATTGTTATAAATTGTTTCTTATTCTTAAATAACAATTCATTACAAATTTATTATTTAGTGGTACCAATAATAAATTTCCATAAAAATATTAATTATTCAATATTAATATATACATACTTATTATATTAATTTAGTTATTTAAATAATAATATAAATATATTTATGCCATAATTAGAATATTTCTTCATTTTTTAAATTATTTTGATCTTATTAATAATTTTAATAAGGACATTCAGAGTACAATAAGTATAATATTAGTTATTTTTACTTTTTTTTTCATAGTCAAATCTTACAAGATGTATGTACTACAATTATTTGAATTTTGAGCTATGTGATTAATTCCAATATTCCTTTTCAAGGGGAAAGGTAAAAATGCTTATCAAATTATTTCTATAAACATAAAGAACATTGCATATACCCTCCCTTGTACTTTAAAACTCATAAATGATGTCTATTTCAAATTTCTGTTCAGAAAATGTATTTATCAAAATAACAGTAATATGTATTAGTATTTTGGATTGTGTTTATTAAAACAAATGCTGATAGTTAAAAAGGTCTGGCTCTGAAAAGAAGGTACTGAGAAAAACTGCAGAGATTTCAAATTTTTGTGGCACTTGGTGTGAGCCTTAGAGGTATTTTTTATATACCCAAAAGACCACAAATCAAAAAATTAAGTTATAATTGTAAAAAAATAATTTTTTTTGTATTAAAAAACAGAAAATAAAATATAGATATGAGATTTATATACAAAATTGAAATTTTAATTGAAATTCAAAATTGAAATTGAAAATTATTAAAATACACTTTTACTTGAAAAAATTAAGTAAAAATGAAGTTTCAACAAAAATATTAAAGTTGAAATATTTTTGGAAAAAAAGTTCATAAAAATTATTATAAGTTTTTTTCCAAAAAATAAACTTAAGGTAAGTATTTTACCATTAGTTTACTCATAAAAAATCAGAGGGGGTCACATCTGAATGAAAATTCTGTAACTCAACTCTAAATAAGTCTAAATTGAACTTTTAGTATTCTCTGTATGAAAATATAAAAATCCCCAAAAACGTTGATTGAATTCACACCACATGTGGTGTTAACCATAAATTTTTGTGTTAAAATTGAGGTGTGGTGTGTAGTTTAAAAGCTATGAGGAATTGAAGTATTTTCAATTGAAATGTCAAAATGTGTGCATGTATTACATAAGTGGGCTTGGATTTAAATATGTGGAATCAGTAATTACAGCTGTGTAATGTAATGTTTAAATTCAATTAGATATGTAAGAACTCTAGTATAGTATATGATATGGAATTAAAGAAAAAATAAATTTGAAAGATTAATTTTTGGGGGAAAGGAATATTTGCTCCAGCGGTGCCTGACTCCCCCAAATTCCTTTCTTACAGGCGTGGGATGTCAAAATATATGCAAAGGCTCATAAATTTTGGCCTGGAATTGAGTCACAGGGTCTGTGACTCAATTGATGATGAAGTTTTAATTGTTTCCAAGAGGGTACAACTACCCTTAAGTTAAAACAATATTAGTAAAAACAGCTCTAATCAGTTTTGTGGCTTCCTACACACATTGCAACATATTTTGAAGGCTTGAAACCAGGTATTACTATAGCAATGTCTGATTTAAGGGACTAAAATGGCTAAAACCAGCCCTTTTTTGGTCCAAACCAGGGTTGAATGATTCTACAACTGGATTATCTGCTGTCAGAGCTTTTCTCACGACTGATTAGAGTAAATATTAGTTATGGAGTAAGAAAATTGTTGGCTAAAAAAGAATGTCTTCTTTGCCCCACCTTTCTCTTCATGTTAGAACATTTTCCCTTTATGATTGGCTTAAAAACTATTAAAACAATCAATAAAATATTTGAAAAATCATTCGAAAATAGGTTTAACCTTTTAACCACATGAAAAACTAATGATAATAATTGTTTGTAACTCTTATAAGCATTTATACCCTTGAAACAACCCAAAAGTAAATTAAAGCATCTTTCATCACTGTTAAATTTGTCACTTTTTTTCCAGATTCACTCTGGTTAATTTTGTGTGCCTTTTCTCTTCAATATTCTTTTTGAATACTCTGTTCTTATCTTAATTGCCTACACTTTTTTTCCCAATCCATTCCAATTGAAATTTCTCATAAGAAGAAATTTCTTTTGTAGCCATTAATATCTCTGGTAGAGTATTTTTTGATAAATCTTCATTGTTGGTAAAACAATATATATTTGTAACATTCTTTCTTTATACTAACAAAGTTAAAAACAATAAACTTGGCATAGCGTTCCTTCAAAACTCTTAAAATTTACCATTTTTAATTAAATTTTACCCTATCCAAATTCTGAGGACAGGAAAAGTACTTGATTTTCAATCAAAGTTGCATATACACACCTTACAATTGGTATTTCCATAATCTTAAAATCTATATTTAGCTATCATTTGAGAACGGAAACTCAATAAAGCATTCTCAACATCCTTTGTAGCTATCTGTATCCAAGTGATGCCATGGCTAGTGAGCCCTGATTTTTTCTTCTACCAATAACTTTCAGATAAAATAGATAATTACCTTGTATTGAGAGAGAACTAAGTAATTTTTTTGGCTGAAAAAATTCAAGAGATATAAATTTAATTTATTCTGATTAACAGTAATGGTACCTTAGATTGATGGGCTTGGTAAACTCAATTTTGGGTATTAGAGGTATTGATTTACAGGATAATATTTATGTAGGTATGGGAGTTAATCTACGTTTTCTATCTTACCAGAATCATAGGAATTATATACAAAATTCAAGGTCATACCACAAGAATTCTTTTTTGGCCAATACATTTTATGTATTCAGCCATTTGGAGGTGAAAGAATCTGTATTATGAGAGAGATGCATAAATTTTGAATATATATAAAATTTTAGTTTCATAAATTTGGTTTAATTTATTACTTAATTTCTAAAAGAGGATTCATAAAGGTTTCTCATAAAGAGGAAACAGAATTCTTCATGAAAGCTGAAAATTACCTGTGAGTAGAGTAGGCACCAGTTTGGAATTTATGATATAAATCCGACCTCATTATCAAAATGAAGAAGGAAAAGTTTTAGTAAATGGAAGTAAGCTATTAAGAAAATATTATAGGCTCAAAATTAAAGCTATATAAATCCAAAATATTACTTTCTCCATAATTTCTTTTTAACTTCACACTATTACTCAAAACGTGCAAGGACACATATAATGTTTTCTATCATGAAGTGAAATCCAAGCCTGATAAATGGTATTTCATCATCTCATGATGAGCCTGATATTTTGTATACATTTTCTTGGCATTAATAGTTTATTATTACTATTCAGGGTGCTTTTATTCACTATAGACTCATTAAAACATGAAGAACATATTTTAGATATGTTTAGCTTAGTTAGAACCTGTAAAAGCATGGTTATATATCAGCCTTTTTAAAGCGGTTTTGTGGGGGTATCCTTCTGCTTACCAAGTTTACAAATAAATTCAATACAAATCTATTTTTTTGAATTAGCTTTCTATAGATTTCCTCTATAGTTTGGGCTTGCAGCGTACCTGCTTTAAAAATTCTTATAGAATATTTTGACCCTCTGCCTCGATTTATATGGATAGGAATCAACTGATATTATTTATCATATGGGACTAAAAAACTCTGATTTGTTTTTTGATTATTTATTTTTATAGTAGGAAAAATTTTCAGCGCAGCCTTTTTTAAAATGAGCTTCTTCGAAGGCAATGGGAAAAATTTGATTTATACTACCATGAACCCATTCCTTTCCGTCTTCCAAGAGGAAAATTAGCTGAACAGACCCTAAAACAAAATTAAAAGGCCAACTTAGAATGGGAAATGAGTCCAGGTCACGATTGGCTCCATTTTTTCAAAACTTGAATGACACAAGACACAGAAAGAGTATAAAAAGGAAAAATAAAAAAAATGAAAAGAATAATAATGATATTATTTCAGGAAATGATTTTACTCTATGGGAGAAAATATCAAGGAAGTTATTGAGTGAATCTAACTTTCTTGTGTGATCTTTGGTGATTAATTTAAAGCTAAAGCTTTCTTCTCTTCATTATTCACCCCTTCAATGGGTAATCTCACCTAGTCTGAGTGAGAACTGTAGTCCAATCTTTCATAGTCATAATTTTGACGTATAATAAGATTGTCAATACTTGAGCCAGAAACAAAGAGATTTTAAATTATTTTGAGAATATTGATTCGGGGTCTCGTATATTGAATATTCAAATTAAAAGATTTGGCTTTATTCTTTCAAGGGACTTCCAAAAGACAAAATATTTCTGAAATTAATTAAATGAGCTACAGGAAGTATTCTGATGCAAGAAGAGCTGATATCATTTTTATGGACAATAAAATAGACAAATTGAAGATTTCTCTACATAATCTTCTCCTTTCCATAGAATTAAGCAGAGGCTTATGTTATGTTTTTTTACAGATAAAATAATTCTGAAACCCGTGAATAAATAATTTTTTGGCTATGGGACACACCAAATTTCCTTGATGTGCATGTTTTAATACAATCAATTGACTATATTCAATGCACAAGAAATTGATATTCCAAATTGAAATATATAAAGTCTATTCCTTAAAATCAACCAAATAAAACATGGCCATTACTGTGGGGATAAAGTTTGCATTTAAAGAGAAATACTTAAGAATTATCAAATGCAAAATGGTCTTGAGCGCCTTTTTTAGGAAATTTTTCCAATCTGATGTACAAATAAAACTGTCCTTCATAGTTTCCAATATTTAAATTTAATATTTTAACAAATTAACTATGTGAGCCTGCAAGAACACAATTTATTGCCTTTTAAAACGTCTCAAAGCTTGGTTTTTTTTGTTTTTATGAAGCTGGTAGGTTAGAAGTAAAAACTGAATTCAATTTCTATTATGCTCATTTGAATTATTTCATAAAATCATTATATGAAAAATTTCATTTCCTATATACAGTAATAATAATTATTTCCTTTTGAAAATTTAAAAAATCACTTCAAGTAATCACTTCAATTTTGTATTTAAAATATTTTAGAGGATAATTCTCACCTTTGAATAATTAACCAAAGCTCAAATTTATATATTTATTACATATCAAATTGAATCATCATTCATTTCAAGAAATATAGGATATCTTCAGTTTTTTCCTATTGATTAAAATACTTCCGCCATCTCAAATATAATTGTTGAATTTCATTCCTCTGATAATACTATGATTAAAATACAGTGACATCTCTCTTATTCCAACTCAATATTATTCCACCTATAATTACCTTACCAATTCCTTTTATATACACCGAAATTCACAAAAGACACTTCAGATTCAAAAGGAACAGCCCCACATTTATGAAAATCACTTATTAGTGTTGTATTCTTCTCATTCTGAAATTTAATATAGCTTAATGAAGTAAACCAATTTTAATCTTTTTCCTAAATTTTAGTATTAACATGTGAAAATATAAACGTTTTCTTAGTAAATTTAAAAATACTGGGGGAAATTATCAATATATATGCAGTTGAATATCTGATAAGCAAAGATTATCGATATAGGCTTATTGCAATGATGACACTAGGGGAAAGTATTTTCAAATCTAACATAAGTAGCTTTACACGGATTGCCTACATTGATTGAGTATCTCAAAGCTGATTTAACATGAACTCCTCAGTATCTTACCTAGTGTGAATATTTTACGATACATCGTTTTGAAATTTCAGGAAAATAGACTCTTAATTTAAATGCTTATTTACCATTTTTTTATTGCAAATGCATTTTCTTGAAAGAAACCTCTTATTATCTCAATTTATTACCTGTTTAATATTGAAAAATGTAGGTACTTCCTTTGAAAAATTTTTCAGAATTGACTAGAGCTTCTAATATCTAAAGAAAAACATTTTTTAAGAGAAAGGAAAATTGGTATCAAATTTGAAACTAATTAAATATCCTATACAAAGATCTCTGATAAATTAACAAAATTAATGGATTCCTTCAAACATATTTAGTGGTAAGCTGGAAAAGATGCCAAAATAGAACATATCAGACAATGATTATGAAAGAGAACCAATAAGAAAGAATAGTGGAAAATTTGTAAATATATGTCATGATCTCGTATAGAAGGGAGAGGTATCCGTAAATATATTGCAATCATAAACATATAAGCAAATATTAGAGATTTGTGATTCCCAAATTTGAATAAGTGATAACAGAAACCAAAATTCATCAATTAGTAATTTTTTTCTAGCAAAAGAGTGGGAAATCCTTCATTTTTTTTTTCAGTTTTGAAAATTCAAAATTCAATCCCTCATGAGTCCTATGAAATCCTTAATAAACTAGAGATTTTTTTTAATGGCTCTGACTGACAGAGAAGCATATGTTTTCTTCAATTTGAGATTTGAAGGTATTTTCATATACTCAAAAGACTATAAGAAATAAAGTTTTAGTTAAGAATAATTGCCATTTCTTGAGGAATAATGCAGAATTATAAACTGGAAAGAACCGCAAATTTACCCAAAAACTTTCAAAATCAAGAAAGGGAAAACCCTGTATCTATTAGAAAGCTTTCTTGAAGGTTTTGAAAGTTTTATGAAATTGAAAATAGATTTTTTGTAATCAAAGAGAATGATAATTTTATTTCACCATTGAATTTATGAAAAGCCTTAATATTGAGTCACCTTTTGCTGAAGCTTTTACAGCTCAACTGCAATAAAGCCAAAATTACATTTTAAAAGTTTGAAATACTAAATAGAAGAATGTTAGGGATATTCATTCAATTCACATCAAATAAGGTGTTAAACATGAATTCTTCAGTTCAAAAATATTTGTGGTGTTTATACTATAAGCTACAAGGAATTGAAGTATATTCATGGAAATATAAAATGTACATGTTTATTGACTAAATGTTTTTTCTGTATGATGATCAAACAAAATTTTAGGATAAGTACTGCACATCAAAAATTCAATTCAATATAGAGATTCCATGTATAAGTAATATTATAGGAAATAGATAAAAATAAAATGATAATATTTATCTTTGAGGAAGAAGAAAATAATGGCTCAAAGAGTACCTTTAAGGTTTTACTATGAAACAATAAGTAAATATTACCAAGACTTTAGTTATTTTAATATGAATGTCCTCATTAAATCAAAGAATGTGATAAATAATAATTATAATAATAAGGATTTATTATAATTATGGTGTAAATTATTTATATTATTAAATAAATAGTATAATAGAAATTATATCTGGAAAAAATAATATAATAAGAATGAATGTATTAAAATTTCATAGTTGATATATTTATTGCACTCTATTATTATTACAAAGAAATAATAAAGGCATAAGAAACTATTATTCAATGATAAAAGACAGTTCATAAAAATGATATCACTAATATTAAGGCTATATATTCATATAAATACTACTTATATTAATAGAAGAATTATCAAAATGATCATAAAGAGAAAAATTATGATAAAAGTCAAAAATAACCTACTTTTTACACTTGATATAACAATTTTGAATACATTTACACCTAAAAATTTAAATACAACTTATTTGAATTGTATTTACAATTGAAAAATAGAAGAAATTACAAATATTCTTGTTTTTACATGGAATTAGGGGTCTATAGATAAATTTAACAGAAACAATTAAAAAATGATTTCATCAGGTCAAGACTAATGATCAAAATAAAGATGCTCTTTGGTATTTAATTATATAATGATTTATATATAAAAATTAAATAAATTACCTTTTGATTTGATGTTCTAATGTTTTTGATGCATCTGAGGGGGAAATGGATGTAAAAAGAGCTCTATATAGTAAAGTCCTCCCTCCTAGAGCTCAGAAGACTTCTAGTAAGCGTTCAATGATGTAGTCCACCAGAATCAATCAGTATTCTAAGGTTTAATCATTATTACATCATAATTAAACCATCTTATTTCATTCTTACACCATTATTTAGAGCTTACTGACATCATAGGCTTAGCCAAAAAATAAAATTTGTGCATTTTATTACTTTTAATCATAGAAAACTGGTATTTACTAGTTTATCACTTATATAACTGTAAAAGCTAAATTGAGATTACAGTGAGTGATCATAAATGATCAATTTTAAGCTTAAACTTTGATCATTAAGAACTTTTGAGTTAAACACACTACAGCCATTCAGAGAGTGAATTCTGATAGCTTGGAGTTTTGTTATCAAAATGCCAATAGAGCTTCATTACCACATGTAACTCATCTTTTCTGTCAAAATTTACTATTTTAAACTTCAAAACATGATTTGAAGGGTTTATACCTTGAATATAGCTTAAGAGAATATATAACTCTTCACGTATGAACTAGAAGAGTCTGAATATCCACTTTGTCTTGAATTTGGACCACTTTCACAACAAAGTGGTCAGCAGCTATAACAATTTTGTTCAATAAACATTAACAAGTTATAACCTTGTTTATAGCTTTTCAAATAAATTTTATATATGTGATGTTCCAGTAATCATGTAGTAAATTTATTTTTTTTCAACTCTCTATCATGTATATCTTAAGAGATATGAGCTAAAAACCATTATTATATGCAATGATCATAAAAGTACATATATTCAGGTGATTTCCTTAATTATTGACTTTACAAATATGAAATAAAACATTTATATGTGTAATTCCCCATGGGAGCTTCAATGATGCAGTTTATTCCACATTCTGATTCACTGTTTTCTAATATAATTAAGGATTTATGCCTTTTTCTGGCATTTTTACTTATCACTCAGTAAGTATTGTATTTACAGACATGACATAAGAACTTTATATGTGTATTTTACCATGGTGAATCTAATGGTGCTGTAAGAAATGTCTATGAAACTGTTGATGATATTACTATTAATCAAAAGTACTATGACTGTTCTTATGAAATATAATGATAAAGATTATTATAACCACAATTAAATAATTAAAATTTGTTTATTTTACATGTTATACACTACTAGTGATTATAACAGTAAGTAGTAATTGTCTACAAGAATCAATTACAAGAAGAATTTAATAATAAAAACTTCTTTATTAAAATAATAAAATTATTTTAATATATAATTATCTTTTGCAAGAATAATTATAAAGATAATTATTGAATAAAACTAATACTTGAGAAAAACCTTAAGAATTAAGATAAATCACTCACTAATACTCCAAAGAACTTATTGAAGGATAATAATAGAGAAATTTGACCAATAATTGTGTATTTAAAGGATCTAAATTGATTTTATAGCAAAATTACAACAATACATAGTCAATTTATATGATTTCACGTCTTTGTGATTGATTCTGAAAGAATAAAACACTTAAGAAAAGTTTTTAACTAATACTTACTTTTTGGTAATAAAGGTATAATATAATAATGTGATTATTTGGAAAAATCAGCAAAAGGAGGCGTCTTTTAAGTCAACAACAGCTCACAGAGGTGTGCCATGGAGAAAATTGAAAACCCAGTGAGGGAGAAAATAATAAACCTTTTTGGATTATTGATTGCATAATCTGTTGTCACGTAAGATTATCATAAGTACTTAATTGATGCTTTTACATGACTACCAACCCCATCATGGTGGAGAATAAAAGGGGTAACATCTGTAAATCTTATTTTATTTCAAAATGATCATTGATTTCTCAAAGGTATCAATTTTGTTGTAAATTTCATCCAGGTTGTAATCACTGTGAATTTTTGAAGATTCAGTGTTTCACGTTGAATAAACAAAAATGGACTGTACGTAAAACTTTTAATTTTACTAGTGAAACAATAATTATTTTTGGTTTATATATGGATAATACAGCTCTCCATTGGTCCTGAAAATTTCAGAGAGATTAATCAGTAATTGTATTTTTAATGAATTTTTGAAGTTTTTTCCTCATTTCTACGTAGAATTGCAAATAACAGTATATTGCAGGTTGCTATGAGGTAAATCAATGAATACTAGTCCAAAACAGGTTTTAATTAATCTTTTAGGGTTTTCCATTGAAAATAATTAAGAGTTGACATGGTTACAGGAGTCTAAGCTGCTCTTTACCTCCTTGGCACGTCAAAATAGCAGCTTATTTGCAATTATCTTATGATTTAATGATGTTTTGCCATAGTAACCAAGTTCCCAAAAGGCTTTAGTTTGCTAATTGGGCCAAGCCCAGTCATGGATCCAAGCTTTAGAGCTGTCCACGCCTCAGAGGCCTCAGACGTTGGGTACCCTGGCTCTCTTTGATGTCTTTTGTCCCCTCCACCTATTTTCACATCAAAAATAGAGATTCAGGGTTCAAGACTGATATCAACTATGGGTGTACCAAAAGTGCATATACAAATACCATGTTTTTAAGTGCCACAAACATGCATAACACTACTCTTAGTGTATATGCAACATGGGATTTCTCACTTTCCCATTATTTTGGTGGGAAATTAAGAGAAACAAAAGTTTTCACAGATCTTTTATGTGGTATTGAAGTATTTTCCTTATTACCACCTCAAAGAGTTAATTTGAGCTTATTCACTCTATGGAGTTACCCTGGGTGAAAATTTGTGTAGAATCCAAATCTAGCTATAAATCCATGGATTTACCTACTCAATAAAGAGTTATTCACCTTTCCTGAAATCAAAAATGAAGAATTTTGAGCATATGCATGACTTATGGGTTATGAATAGCTCAAAACATATTGTTAATATATTTGAAGCATATTTGGGTACGTAAAACATACCTCAAGGCTCACATTCCCTCCCACCAAAAAATAAAATTTTACTACAATTTTATTAATGGTATAAAGAATAAGGCCCCAAAGGGGGTTAATGTCCACGGTCCAACTTCTTTACATTACTCAGATCAACTAATTTAAAGCAAATTTATAGACATATTCAAGGTTGTGGCCTTCTTCCAGGTCTAAATCTCCTCAAGAGTTTGTCTGAGTCAGGTATTTCTGATTCTGCCAGCCATTCATCTTCATGTACTGGATTTCTATATCTGACAAGATATTCTCTTTGATTTTTGCCTATAAGTCTCCTTTCTTTAACGAATTTCCTTATCTTTTTGTCTTCACTGTGTTCCACTGGTGGTACAGTCAAAGGAGTTGGGTTCCTTAAGGGAAACAATTCTTCATTAGCTGGTTGATAAGGGTTTAACAAGCTGACTGGAAAGGCTGGTTGTTTATTTTCCAATTCACCACTCAATTCCACTTGAGCTGCATTGGTTCCATGTAAGGCAACAATAATAAAAGGTCCTACATAAGAATCTTTCAGTTTCTTTGGGCCTTTGATCTTATTCAAATTCAAGGTTGAAACTAGAGCTAAGTCCCCTACTTTGAAGTCTGGTACTTTATGACTCTTGTCCCACTTCTGTTTTGCATAATCAAAAGCATCATCCATGCTTTGTTTTGCATGGTGTTTCACCTTATCAAGCATTATCATGAAGCTGGAAGCTGTAGGATGTATATCAACTAAGTCTTTTGTCAGTGTGTCTGCTGGGAGTCTTGGATTACATCCTTTTTCTAACATAGCAGGAGTTTGACCTGTAGAAGAATGGACTGATGTCTTATATTCCAATTCTAATGCAGGTATCAGATTTCACAAGTCATGGGTAAAGCCATCTGAGTCTTTAAATTCTAATCCATAAGCACAGAATCTGCTGATCATGTCTTCTAAAGTTTGAATCATTCTCTCTGCCAGCCCATCTGTTTGAGGGTGATATTCTGTAGAAAATGATAACTTGGTCCCAAACAATCTATGAAGATTGGTCCAAAGTGCGGATGTGAATTTGGGATCTCTGTCACTTATGATAGTATTAAATAATCCTGTATGAGAAATAACTCTACTCCATAAAAGAAGAGCTGTATCCATAGCAGTGCCATCTTTATGACATGGTAAGAATATGGGAGTTTTGTTATATCTGTCTACAATGGCTAAACAAGCATTATAGCTTTTGTAACCACTTGGGGGAAGTACTGTGACCCAATCCATGTGAAAAACTTCCCAAGGGTATTTTTGTTCTTGAATATGGATGATAAGTCCAAATTTCTTGCCTGTACTCCTGTTTGCTTTTTGGCATCTGTCACAGGTGTGGCAATATTCAATGGCAAAGCATAGCTATTTGAAAAATTTGATTTTCACTATTCAAAAGATTTGTATTCAAATTCAAATTTTGGGCCCACAAAATGAAAACCCAAAAATTTGAATAAAAAATTATGAAAAAAGGATCCATTCGAATTTTTCAACCTCCAAATTGAAATTAGAAATGAAAATCTCGAATTTTGGTTGAAAAAATGATTTATGAATATAATTTGTTAATTAAAAGAAGTGAAATATTTATGGCATCAGCCACAGAATAACCATGCCATAAATGTTATTCAAAAAATATTTATGGCATCAACAATGGCACTTATCCTATTGCTGGCATAAATCATTCCATTTATGCAATTTATGGAACCAACAATGCCATAAATTGGGCTTTTACCAACTGTTGTATTCTTTAGCTTAACTTCAACTAGAAGACAAACCTTATTTTTGTTACTAAATAATTGCATAATTTTGGCAATTTATGGCAAATCCACATAAGGGATTAAATGTTTTTGCCAAATTACTTACATGGGTTGACCAATAACCCAGATTAATATGAGTATTTAAAAATGATTTCAATTAATTCAAATGAATTTCAATAAACTGAAGGTAATTGAAATCAATTGAAGACAATAAAACTGAATAACCAGGCTTGAAATAATGGTTATTATGCGAAATCAAATGCGTAATGTGAAAGAGGTACAATTATTTGTACAGTGGGTGGTAACCTGTGTTATATTGCATAATCTGTTAGCACAAGTAGGTGACCAATGGAGTGATTTATATGAGGATAATGACCCCCCCGAGCTCCAAAATATCACACAACAAGATGATGAAAATGGCCATTTGAATATGCATGAAATAGTCAAGCCCTACACTTTAGATTGGTTCAGGAATAAATGAATAGATGAATTACAAGTGCTGACAATGTTTTAAGATTAATAAAACATGTTTATTTTCAAAGAGAATTATCTGAAGACTAATATTTGTAATACATTTTCAATCCATATCTATGGAATGGTAAATGTTAAGACTGGAATTGAATCATAATTATCAAATGTGTAAATATATATAATCTAAAATATTTACAATTATTTATTTTTACGTAATCTTTTGTTATCCTGTTCATTCCGCATGATTTGACCGTTTACTTTTGTTTCAATTTCTTCAGAGCTGAGTTGTTTGAATTTTTGTCCTGTGAGAAATAATTTCTTGTTTATTTGAAAAGAACAACCAAAGTGTGTGATGGATTGGTGTTCAAGCAATTCTTTTTCTGGCTTGGTTGTTTGATGAAGAAGTTCAGACGTTTTCCAGAGTATTTCAACAATGCCTTCTTTTTTGGAAAAATCAAAAATGAATTTGTGGTTGGGAAATGATACTCCATGCCCAGAGGGTGTGAAATCTGTAGGAATTGGAATGAAATTGTTTTTATTGATAAAAGAGAATATACCATATGTCCATGAATTGATGTCCTTATTATCAGTATGTGGTTTATTGTGGAAGCCATTGAAAGTAATTATAACATTTGAATACGTTTTGAAATTCGGTGATTTGTTGGAATGCCATTCAAGTTGGCTGAAGTTTGGCAAATTGGCTGCATTCATGATTTCTTGATTGTCTTTAAGTGCATTTTGTGAAAAACCTTGAATTTGGGAGTGAATGAATTCATCAAATTCTTGAAGTGTTGACCATTGCTCATTATCTTCATCAATTGTTTTTTTAGTCAAGCCTGCTTTCCTTGCATAAACCCCGGAAGATTTACCAGAATATGAACCCTGACAAAATCCTATTCCTTTCATAATGCCATCAAGCATATCAGAGCTAGTGGTGATATTGTGATGGTTGTTTGCAAGCTTATTTAATGTTATGATCAATTTTTGAAGTTTATGGAAGACTGGTGTTGGACTGCTGAATGGGTGGATTTGATACATGAAAATAGGTAAATAAGGCTTGTTATGTCTATTGATAAGTACATAGGGTCTTGGAAGCAGGTTGTGTGGAGGAAGCTTTAACCAGGACGCATTCTCATTTTTCTTCTTGTCTAGTGTAATTATGGAGAAGTTGGGATTATAAAGGCCAAGCTGGCCTGCTGTTTGGTTCATATAAGAAAGCATTCTTCTTTGCTGTCTGGTATTGGGGTGATTATGATTAAGATAATTCTCTTCTGTTAAATCATTCTGATTGTGAGGTTGAGTCCCAACAGGCTTCACATCATTATGAATTAAAGAGATGTTGGGCACATTCATCTCATTGACAATCATCTGGTCATTTGGTTGAGTCCCAACAGTCAAATGATCAGATAATTGATGAGGAAAGGCTAAAGAAGGGGAGGGTTCATTGTTGGATGGTGACATAATGATTTCAGACTAAATATATGCTAAATACGAAATATTCCTCCTCTAAATTAAAGAAAAAAAAAGTGTATAAAACAAAAGTATTAATCAGTTTTTCATACAAAAGCACATGACAAAAAGGGGGAATGGTCAGTGGTGGATATGTTGGAGGAGGTGGTGGTGAAGAGGGTAGAGGTGGATTGAAGGATTGGGGGTGGAGATGGTGGATCAAAGGTGAAGGTGATAGAGTTGGAGGTTTGATGGATCGGTGGTGGTGGATAGATGGAGGAGGTGTTGGTGGTGGGGATAGAGGATTTGGAGGTGGTGGTTGATTTGGATCGGTGGTGGATCGGTGCAGGAGGTGTTGGATTGGTGGTGGAGGTGGTGGAGGTGGTGGTTGATGTGGATTGGTGGTGGAGGTGGTGGAGGTGCTTGATCGGTGCAGGAGGTGTTGGTGGGACAGTTAAAATTAGGTATTTATGTAATGATCGATTACATAAAAAAAAAAAAAAGGATGTACAGTACTTACCATCTTACGGTAAGTACTGAAAAAAAGCCCAATATTATGCAACAGAACAATCACCAAAGGGCCCCAACCAATCCAGCGCTGGTGGGGGTGGTGGTAGTGGCTGGTAGACGGTGGTGGTGGTGGTAGTCGGCCGGCGTTGGTGGTGGTGGTGGTAGTCGGCCTGGTTGACGGTGGGGGTGGTGGTGGCAGTGGTAGTTGGCCCGGTTGCCGGTGGGGGTGGTGGTAGTTGGCCCGGTCGCCGGTGGGGGTGGTGGGGGTGGTGGTAGTCGGCCCGGTCAACGGTGGAATTGAAGTTTCTAAATTATTTAAACAATCTTAAATATTTGAAAAATTTAAATTTAAATGATTGATAAGATTTTGACGATTAAGATGAGAATGAGGATGATGAGATTTAAATTCAATTGAAGGATTTGAACTGTTTAAAATAAAAAATAAAAATAAAAAAATTAATTTTAAAGATTTAGATTATTTTAAAATTTTTTGATTTTAATCTTTGCCAACAAAATACAATATTAGATAATTGAGATTGAGTTGAAACTTGTAAGAAGACATGATAACCTGATTTAGCTAAATTTAAAGCTAATTGAATCGATAAAGAATTTAAATCTGTATTAGAATTATTAGTAATTAAAATTCCAATAGATTCTGATTTAATCAAATTAATTATTAATTAAAATTAATTATAACTAATAATAATTATTTATTATTAATTTGATATAATTTTCATGAAAATTATTTATAATTAATTAAAGTAAATTATAATTAGAATTAATTATAATTAAAAGTAATTATAACTAAATATATTTAACTATAATTATTTATTAATTAATTATTAATTATAATTATTTATAATTAATTTTGAATAATTTTCATTAATTATAATTAATTAAAATTAATTTAAAAGAAATTATAATTAATTAAAATTAACTATAATTAATTATTAATTAAAACTAATAATAATTATTATTAATTATAATTAATTATAATAAATTTTAATTAATATTATTTAATTATCATTGAATTTCATTGATTATAATTGATTTTAATTATAATTAATTTAATGAAAATTAATTATAACTATTATAAATTAATTATCATTAATTTATAATGAAAAGTAATTCAAATTAATTATAATTCATGAAATTTAATGATAATTAATTAAAATTAATTATAATTAATTTAATGATAATTAATTATAATTAATTATAATTAATTTAATGATAATTAATTATAATTAACTATAATTAATTTAATGATAATTAATTAAAGTTAATTATAATTAATGATAATTAATTAAGATTAATTAAAATTAATTAAAATTAATTATAATTAATGATAATTAATGATAATTAATTAAAATTAAATAAAATTAATTATAATTAATAATAATTAAATAAAATTAATTATTATTAATTATATACTTATGAAAATTAAACAAAATTAATTATAAAATGAAAATTAATGATACTTAATGAAAATATAATTCATTTTAATTAATTATCATTAAATGTCATTAGGTATAATTGATTTTAATTCATTATCAGTAATTTTAATTAATTTTCATTAATTTTCATTAATTATATTATAATTAATTCACATTTTATAATTAATTTTATTTGATTTTTATTAATTATATTTTAATTATAATTAATTTTAATTAACTATTATTAATTAGAATTAATTTTAATTAATTTTAATTAATTATTATTATATTATCATTAAATCAATTTTAATTAATTATCATTAATTGCCATTATTTATAGTTAGTTTTAATTAATTTTCATTATTTTTCATTAATTATAAATAATAATTAAAATATAATTAATGAAAATTAATGAAAATTAATTATAATTAATGACAATTAATGATAATGAATTGAAATTACTTATAATGAATGACAATTAATGACATTCATTATTCTTATGATCTTTTATTTGATTTGTATTCATTTGTTTTGTATTTTTGCTTTATTTATATAAATTAATAAGTAATCAAACAATAAATAATAAATAATGAGTGAATCATTATGAAATTAATCAATTCTGATAGTGATTTGTTGAATTTCATGCAAATTTATGCATAATGAATATTTTTCCACATTAAATACATCCTAACCCTAATTATTTTATATGGCTTGGGAATGTTGAATTTGTTTTTGATCCACTCTCTTCAAATTAATATTCATTTTACCTAATACATCTTTATCTAATTCTTAATATGAGTCAAATAAGCTCCCTAATGAATCCCCATGAATCAGCCAGTCAAATTTCACGGTCTTGCACAAAAAATCACTCTTCAAACTTCAAAGTAAACCAAAGTCAGATCGCACAATGTTATTTTTCCCAAGCAAAGAATGGATACCAGTGATGCCTAGTCGATGGATGCTCAAAGAAAATTAAGCAACATGAAGGAACCAAGCAAAACCTGGTATCTCATTTGAAAGCATTTCATAAGGAACTATGGGCTGAAGCAATTGCCAAAAATAACACTGAAGGACAAAGTAACTTATCAAACTCACATGGAAGCAGCATAATAAAAAGTATGAATGTCCACTTACAGAATAATTTCACTGATAATCTTGTCAGCTTCATAATTCAAGATCAACAATCATATGCATTAGTTAAATCAAAATCATTTCAAAAGCTTATTCACACCCTCAACAAGGACATTAACTTAATTTCTGAAACCACAATTTCCAAACGGATCAAGCAAAAGTTTCTGCATGATAAAGAACATATATTTGCCTTTATCAATTCACAAGCACCACAGTTCTCATTTTCTACTGACATTTGGTCTGGTCCAGGTGGAATGTTGTATATTACTCTCACAGCTCATTACATATCATCTGATTGGAAACCATTCACTGCAACTGTTGGATTTTCCGAGTTCACAGAAGCTCATACTGGTAAAAACATATACACCAAAATCGTGGATATGCTTAATGATTTCTTTATTGAACACTCTCAAAAGCCAAGGGGATCAAAGCGTGATGCAATTGAAATAGATACCTCAAGTGATTCATGTTCAGAAACTGAAAGCAATTTGTCCAATTTGTCAAATGATTTTTATAGTTTGGATATCTCATCCATTGGTAATTGAATCATGGCCATAAAATTGGATAATGCTTCCTCAAATACAACATTTATGGACCTTGCTGTTAAAAATAATTTGCTGAAAGGTTTTGACTCACACATTCAATGTTTTGCACATATTCTTAATTTATCTGAAAAGGATTCTTTAAAGGAGCTTGATGGATCAATTGATAAGGTTAAGAAGGTGGTTCACTTAATACGTCAATCAAACACCTCATGGGAACACTTCAAAAGCATTTGTGAAAAAAATAAAGAGCCACCAAACTGGCCAATGGCTGACAATTCCACCAGATGGAACTCAACATATTCAATGCTTTGTTCAGCATTAAAGCAGAAGAGATCTTTTGATGATCTTATTTATGAGTACAATAAGTCTCAAACATCAAAGCAAAAAACAAATCACTTTAAAAGTTCAAGCCAAAAAACATTTAGCAGCAAGAAACAGAAAACGATTTCCCAGGCAATAGAAAAAGCAGACATTCATCATGATATAGGCCTTGTACGTCTGCCTAGTTGATTATTTTTCTGCATAATAAATCTCACTTCATTCCTTTCTAACTATTCAGGATTTAATTTTGGAAGAGGACTGGACATTTTTTCAACAAATATCAGAATTTCTAAAGGTCTTTGCCACTGCAACCGATGAAGTTCAAGGTGATTCTTATCCCTCACTTGGGTTAGTAATGCCTTGGTACCAACTACTCCTTGAAACATGTCAAAAAACAAAAAATGAAGTCTCAAGGGAATCCCAACTTTACGATGCAGCTGATCAAGCATATTCAATGCTTGAAAGTTATTACAATATTAGATCAAATTCCTGTGCTATGTGCTTGATTCTTGACCCACAATTCAAGCTTACATGGTTTACTCAGCATGATTTGTTGCAAGAAGATGAAAGAAACAGTGATACCAATCCAATAAGATATAAGGACGAAGCACCCAAACATCTCAAAGAAGTATATGCTGAATATTCTTCTGAATACACAATCAACTTTCCACAAGAACCTCAGGATTCTGAAACAGTTCCGACTAATCTGAAGCAATTGCATCCTTTTGAAGAAAGAATTTCCCAACGAAAAAATAAAACTAATGAAATTCTTGAATATTTACAAACTGATTCACCACATTATTCAATATGTATTCTTGAATGGTGGAAGAGCCACGAAAATAGGTTTCCGATATTATCCAAAATTTCAAGAGACTACCTTGGAATACCTGCAACCTCAGCACCTAGTGAGCGTGTATTTTCAGAAGCTGGAAACTTGATTACTAACAAACGCACATCACTTTCCTGTGATTCTGTGGAGGCAAATATGTGTTTACGTTCTTGGTTAAATAATGGAATTTATGAAAGTATGTATGCTTGGTATGATAATCTTCAATAATTCCATTTATTATTTTTACTCGTTAAATGAATTTCTCTTGAAATCAAAAAACTTAATAAATCCCAGAATTATGCAAATTAAAATATTTTTTCTTATTATTATAGTGATTTTAGATCCAATCTATTAATCAGAACATTATTATTTAGAAATTGCTCTAATTAAAATTCAAGTGATATGAGTTTTTTCTGACTAAAAATCACAATTCTATTTTTGAAATAAATAATACTTCCTGTTTGAATTCTATTTTTGAAATAAAAAATCCTTTCTGTTTGAATTATATTTTTGAAATAAATGATCCTTTCTGTTCGAATTCTATTTTCGAAATAAATAATCATCATTATTTTCAAAAAATCCATTCAATCTTAAGAATCAAAAACAAGAAGCCTATATTTTTTTGAAACTTCTTGGGTTGAATGATTGTTAAAATGCCATAAATCAAATGAATTTCATGAAAAATGCCATAAAAATGGTATGAATAGCATCAGCAATTCCATAAGTAACATGAATAGCCTCAACAATTTCATAAGTAATATTAATGGTATCATCAATAATATAAATGAAATTAATGGAATAAAAAATGCATACATAAAATTAATGGCTTGAAGGGAATTAAAAATACCATGAATTGTGTTATGGAATAAGAATTCCATTTATTTCATAAACAAGGAGCCCATAGTGTTTTTTTATGTGTATTTAATAATTTATGGCAAAAAAACTTAAGGGCCAATGGGTTTTTATGGTTTTACCAAAGGCCCAAAAGGGTTAATTATATATAAATGAAGGTGTCCATGAAAATTCAAAATTCACTTCCGAATATTCAAATATTTGAACATTCAATTTTGAATATTTGAAGGTAGGTGAAATTTGATTCTGAATATTTGGTCATCACAGAAATTCGATATTGAATATTTGATGACCCTTAAAATTCGATGAATTTTCGAAAAGCTATGCATTGTACATATGATATGGATTTTAATTTGAGAAAATTCAATCAAAGTTCTCCTGGATAAATAATTTTCCCAAAGACTATTCATTCATGAAAAATGTACCTCTTTTTTTGTGAATCAAATTTTCAGTACTTTTGGTAATTCCCTAATATTAATTTATAACTTCAATATTTTATTTATATATGTGAAGGTTAATGCACCAGAGTGAATATCCTACACAATAGGCTATGTAATGATCCAATATTCCATTTTAAAATAGCTGTTATAAAAATATTATGATTATTAAATTTGTCCAGAAATGTAAGAATTATATTTGAATATATATATATCTATATATTCAGGTTGGGGAAAATGATTTACAAATTCTGCAAGCTTCACAACATTTTTTAGCTTAATGATTATGAGGATTAAGTATTAATCCCCTAATTCTTTGACACCATTTCCTGTCAAATTATAAGTTCTTATTCAATTCTTTCTATTTCAATTTTTTCTTGAAATTACTATATTTGAGCTTAGAAATTTCATATTAAGCCACATAGAGCTTTGATTCTATTCCCATATCAATAAAAAAAGATATATACTATATATTTTTCTATGAAAAGGGCTTTTAGAAATCTCAATTACTTAATCAAATAAGCTTCAATCTTTGGCGAAAATAAGAGAGGAAATCCTTTTTACTTATTTCTTGAGAGTCTTTCAAAAAGACTACCTGAAAAAACAATTAATATTGCAGGTCAATTTCCAGGTATTTGATATCTCTTAGTAAATGTTGATTATTTATTTAGACTTTCTGGACGATATATTGGACACTCTGAGGATTGAAGACTAAAGGGGAATTAAATATAAATATTATAGTGCTTTTCTGTATATATGAAATAACATAAATACATCTATGTACATGCAGATAATACTTCTATAGTTTTGATAAACCTCCTTCTCAATTAAAATTTCTTGCTTTGTAATTCAACTTCTGATAAATACAAGATATGAAGAGTCCCAAATAAAAGTGAGAATTAAGATAATATTAATAGCCCTTTTTTTGAAAAATTTAAGCCCCACCATTTTTAAAAGCTTTTTTTTATTACATACAGAGTTATTTTGGTACAGAAAATTGAATCCTGAGGTTAAGCTCCTGAGAAAAGTTCTAAAGAAAATTCTTAACTATATTGTATTTTTATTAAGTTGCACTCAAGAATATTTTCTCTGAAAGGAAATTATTAATCTTATTATTCCCTAAACCTGTATTATTTATTCAAAGCATCACCAATTAATATAATTGACATAAGACCCTGGAATATATTTAGTAGAGTTGACTTTTAGAATGACTTAGGGAATTTGGAAAAAAATTGTTCATTCCCTTTTTTTGAAAAAAAGAAATTTATTGAGCTATTTTAGAGAAATATCATTTCAAATTATATATTCAGAGGGAAAATATTATAGTTCCTAAAGAATTTCTAACAGATAAACAATACCTTTTAAAATATTTCTGAGATATACACAGATGTATGGTATGAATAAAATGTTAACATAAAGCATTTTTCTCAAAGTTTGAGGTATCATAGTGTTAAAATTTTACATTTTTAAAGATATATATCCAGATTTAATTTGCATGTCACTCATTTCAGACTTTATTTAACAGCCATCTTTAGATTAATTTTGGTTTTGATATACATGGGTAATTTTGCAATTTTTCATGTTATATCGCACGAAAATTCATCAATTGATATGTTGAAGCTAGATAATTTTTGTACCAATTGATGATAAAGAAATGATGAACATGGGACAGGGTGAAATGTTTCCTGAAATACTTTCAGATTTGGTTAAGCCAAACACAATGTTTATTGATCTGATTAATGATAAAATATAATTCACAATATCTCCTAAATAATTGAAGTTAGAAGCGCAACTATGTTGTGATTTCTCCATAAAAGCTTTTCGAATTAACTAAGAATGTATAGAAACTATTTATGGAACAAGCAATATAGATATAAAAGATATTACAAACCTCTCATTAATTATAGCTAAAGCTTCAAATTATTCTATCTTATGAGCTACTAAATAAAATATCAAACATATTAGTCTTTTCCTGCATTTTATCCCTTGAGGAATATTTGATAGGAAGTACCCTTAAGTAGTGCCTTTTTTTTTTATTAACCCCACAACTATTGATCCCGTTTTATTAAGGATAATGTACATTATTTTTATTTCATACCCAGCAATTCCTTGTTATAACAAGAAAATCTTGAAACATTGACAATTTTACCACTTTCAAAAACAAATCTAAATCAATTCATTGTAATTCAATAATCTCTTATTTATCATTGCCACAAATATGTGCACTGGAGAAATTTTTGTAAAATTAATAAGTTTTAATTTCAAAATGAAATATCCTTTAGAACTAAAAAAGGAGGAATTATGTGTTTTGAAAGTCAAAACCAAATAAATTTTAGTTCATGGAAATAATTCTTTTAATATCATTTGATGGTATTATAAAGCCTCAAATATTGATAATAAAAGCATAGTTATGTATTATTCTTTGATTTAAGAAAAAGAACTGTTTGTAATACAATCTCTTTATTAACATTCTGGGAAAAAATGAGAGGTTATTCTGAGGGTAAATAAATTGATCCACTAATTTCCTTTCCAAAAGCTAAGGATGTTAAGAAATAATTGAAGAAATTCTTCCACTTTTTTTCTCATTACAGACATTATTTGGTATCATTAAATATTTATGTGTTAAATTAATTTGATGTTTCAATCTAGACTTCAGAAAGATATCTGTTTTATTTTTATCTGATGGAGTAATAGCACCAATTATCTGCTTTTTATAAGGAATGGATTAACAATATATGGATTTCTTCCTGTGAACTAAAGGAAAAACATTCCATAGGAACTAATCAGAATGAGAATCTCAAAAGGCATTCAATTGTTTCTAATTTCAAATTGTAAATTCAGCTTTGAATTTATGGATGTTCCAATCAAATGTTTTTCAATGGCTTTAAGCAGACATTATAAAAACATTTCTACATATCATTATTCATTATTTAATTAACTCTACATGGTCACAAGCGCATCTTTACCTTGAGTAATAAGAAACTAATTTTAGTTATATTTGAGATTCAAACTCACAGAGAGTAGTGTGTACTTAATTTGGATTATTACACCGGCATTAATATTAGATATGTAATAAGCTCTCTCCTTTTAACCTATTTCGATATCAGTATATTCAAAAATCTCATGAAATACTATTATTGGATGGATTGATTGTAATATTATTATGGGTTCATGATGAGAATTTATTCTTTTCTGCTAAGACTATCATTCAAAGGAAAGCAAATTACTATTTTATCTATATGAGATCAATCAAAAAAATGTATATTCCAAAGCCAATTTCAAATTATAATCAATTTTAGAATGGTCCACTATGAATTTTCTATCCATTTCTCTTGGAATTCATTATCATATTAGTAAAATAACTTCACGCAGCAGCTACTCAGTCAGCACTGTGACTTTTGGAAAGATGCATTACTGAAAATAAAAAAAATTTCATAAAGGTATGAAATTATTCATCGTTCCTTTCTCAATATTTTGAATTTCCAATCTGAAAGCAATATAAGTATGTTTTACAGCTTCAAGATTATATATTTGAGATTACAATTCCATATTTTGAAGGTTTTATCCTTTTCTTTCTAGCTATATATTGTTGGAATTTTTCAATTCAAAGTCCCTTTTTTCACTTCTTAATTCAAGCTGGAATCTACATCTGAAAATAAAATTGAAGGTGTCTTATAAACTGTAAGGAGAATTTCAGAAAAATAAGAGCTATACCATCCTTCTATTTTCATAATGTTTCAAGAAGCTTAAAATTCTCTGAGATAAGGAAAGGAGCTTTTATATTTCAATGTAAATGCTTCTCAAACAGCACTTTTCATATGCAAAAAATGGATATTTATTCAGAGATAATGTAACCAGATGTTTAAATAATTTTGTTCTGAATTATAATAATGTAGTTGAATCAAATTTATTCTTTCTTCTATTTCATTAATGGGAGACCATTATCTAGATTCGTTCAAGTAAAAAGAGCCAAAAAACACTCCTTTTACAACAACTATGACAAAATTAATATAAAATTTCCTTACATATTATTTTATTTTTCAGATTTCAAACTATTACTTTTGTAAAGTTACAGAATTAAATCAAGATTTTGAACCCAAAATGCTGCGTTATTTTATAATATAATTTTTTTCAATCATTTCAGGCTTTTTTCATTTTCTACTCTATCAAATTCCATGATGATATTTATTTTTTCATTTTTCATAGGATGAAAACAGAATTTATGGGAAAGTTTTGGCGTAATTTATCAGATTTTCAGATTACTTCAGGTAGAGGTCATATATTGGTTTTTAAATAAACAGGTGTATGAGAAAGTTATATCCTGGAGCTATGATTAAGAAGCTCCATAATACAATCCCATATACTTACTTTATTTCCAGAAGATACAATATGACTGTTTGTATCTCCAACTACTTTTTATATTCGGTAATTGCAATAAAAAACTTCCAAATTTGGATCCATAAAATGGTAATTTATTCAGGGTATTTCATCTATCTTATCGATTGTTTTTTATTTATCTTATCAGTCCTATGAGAATAACAGATTTAGGATATTATCTTGATTTCACTTGAAAATTTTAGACAAGGTTTGAGTAGATTTATATTTTCTCCTTGAAAATTGCGCCTAGTGAGGAATAAAAGATAAATTATTTTACTCCCCAGTTAATAATTTTAATCTCTAGACTAGGATCTATTAAAAAATATAATTTTGTCTATAATCTACCTTTAACTGATATCAACAAATATTAAAGATAATAGAGATGATTTCACTTTCCAAAAGATTAAATAAAAAAGTGAAAAACAGTCTCAAACCAATATTATATTCTCAGACAAAATTAAATTCCTAAATTTTATGATAATATTAAATGAGAATGAATTAATTTCAAGCTTCAATTTTGAGTTTATAGCTTGAAACAATGCAATGTTAAGCATCTTTTCAAGAATTATATTAATAATTTCATTAGTAAATTACTTCTTCCCCTCATAGCCATCTCATGATTTTGATAGAGGCTCTTTGAAATCATATTCAATCAGGATGAGCTCATTAAGCTCAAGCTATAAGCAACGAAGCTGTATAATTTAATTATAATGTACGAAATAATGTTGCCACCATATGGAAATTTTGGTCTACAAATCTTCATACAATCAAATGCATACAAATAAGAAGGAAGTTGTGTTTTTTCAAAAAATCTTTCAAGAAATCCTGAACTATGGAAGAAGCTATTTCTTGAACCATGTTTGAAAAAAATTGGAATCATTTTGGGAAGAAAATTAAATCTTTAAATGGAAATTTTCCAAATTTAATTTGATTTCACTGAGGATCTCTTAGATTGAGAATTATGATGCTTATTTATGCTTTAGTGCTGTCATATTGCAAGCCAAAAAAATATTTAATATATCTACTGCATTTGGATATCTCAAATTGATAGTGTGTAAAGGTTTTTCTGACCCAAATATGCTTGGAAAATTGGCAAATATCTCATTTTTTGCAATTTTCATTTTGATCAGTTCCAACAATCAAATTTTTCAATTTTTCAACATATCTATAGATAAAGGTGGTAAGATACCTATTAATAAAGCTCTAAACAAAGACCTATCCCCATGAGCTCACAAATTACTCACCCTTTCTTGTGTATATGGATATGGTATTGTATATTTAATGAGAACTATCAGTCACTGCTTCAAGCCTTTTCTAAGAGATATTATTCTTCCTAAAAAACAATGAGTATCTTAAGGGAAATCTCTGAGTAAAGAATTTCCAAAATATCATACAGATACTCAGCATCAATTTTGGTGAACCAATTTTTATGATTTCAAAAGATTTCCATATTTATTACCTTATGGTAAACCTTGGCGGATTGTGCTGTAAGATATTTGTTCTATATTTCTTTATTGCCACCAATTATGTTCCTTCATCTTAATTTCATGTTTTTTCCTTGTTTGAGCTTCTTGTATTATTTTAATAAACCTTCCCAGCTATTTTTCACTATAATACATTTAAAATTCAATTTTAAGTCTATCTAAATTCTTTCAATATGTTTTCCCAATCTTTTACTCTTGATTTTTATGTTTGATATATGGTTTACATTTTACCAAATTCTTAATTCCCATATAACTTCAATTTCGTTTTAGTTTCACTTATTTCTTTCTTTTCAATTTTCATCACTCTAAATTTATATCATTTTTTCCCAGTTTTTGTTCTTAATGTTATGATTTTGTTCATTTTTTTTTTACTTTTTTTATTTTTTTAATTCTCATATTTTTTAAGAATTGCAATTTTCATATTTTTTCAAATTATTGATTTTTTTACGCTCTTGTTTTTTGCATTTTTTTAATTCTCATATTTTTTAAGAATTGAAATTTTCATATTTTTTCAAATTATTGATTTTTTTTACGCCCTTGTTTTTTGCATTTTTTGAATTCTTTTTTCATAGCTGGTAATTTCAATGTTTTTAAAATTTTCTAGAATTTATCAGGTTTTTCTTTTCTTTACCAATCATATATATTTCTCTAAATTTTTCTTTCTTTCCTACCTTTATTGCCTGTACCATTGTATTAAAGAGGTATAGGAAGGAAATCCAAAAAGTCAGGGAAAAGGTCTTTTCAAAACTAACAAACAATGGAGAAAGTAAGCAAAAAATGAAAAATGGAAAAAAAATGATACCAAGTTAAATCTCAATCAAATTGAGAAAAGACTAGTAAAAATTGAAAAATAAAATCAATATAAATGAAAAAAACCATTTAACATTTAATAAAAGTTCAATATAAAAATTTTCATATATAACTTAGAACATTGTGCAAGAAACTTCCTAGACAGAACCAAAACTAGACAAATCAAGCAGAAATAGATCAATAAATACTCAGAAAAATTGATTTAAAACAGAAAAAACATATCAAAGATATTCAAATAGGAGAAGTAAAAATATTTTTAATGTTCTGACAAAACACATGAAAATTAATCAAAAAAAATCAGAGAAAAATAAAAAGTAAAAATATTAAAAACTGGATATGCATAAGAAAAAATGCAACACAAATCTTGAAAATATTACCATGAAATCATTAAGAAAATACAAAGAAGAAAATAAAATCAAGTTTTTAAAAGTAAAAATTTGAAGTCAATTAAGATATAGTAGCCTCACAAAAAAACCTGGAGAATCAATGAGAGTGAAAAATTAAAAAAATCTCAAAGTAGAATGTTCTTTTAAGCTCAAAAACAATAATGTAAAGTCATATTAACAAAAAAAAGAAGGAAAAAATCAATTTTCAGTAAAAAAATAAAAACCAAAAAATAAAAATAAAATAACAATTTGTAAATCAATTTTCCAAAAAACTCTCGAGCTAAAAAAAACTCATTATAATAGGAGATGACAAACTGTTTTTGTAAGGTAGAAAATTGGGATTCAGGGAGGCATTAAATTATCAAGATATTATATTTCAATTTATGGATTCATATCAGAAGCTTGTGACTCTCAAGGGTCATTTTTCAATATGAACCACAATTCATGGGAAATGAATTATCAGATTTTTTAAAATTTGATAAGGTCACAGGTTGGTGGATAAAATCCAAGGGAAACTACCGATACCTTTAACGTTATATATATCCTTATTATTCTTCAAATGATAGCTAATCATATTGGAATTCTGTGTATAAAACATCTTCTCACTGAAGCTGTAGGGGAAAGAAAGGCCCCATTCTTACATTTGGAAGCTTCGGTATATTTCTTATTAATACTATTATCAGACTTTGATCCATTGGGTTCAATGAATCATCATTTTTTATATACCTATTGTTATCATTTTTATTTTGGATATCAAACCTTCAAAAATACCTTATAAGCTCACACTCAACGTTTCAAAGTTTGTATATATTTACCTTCAGTTAGAATGGAAGATTGATAGATAACATTTTCTTCAAAATCAAATTGATATTTCTATCCTCTACTCAAAGGTACAGCTGCGATAACCGCCCCAGAGAGCTTTTCTATTGAAATTCCTTCTATTTATTTTCTTATTTTTTTAAAATTTTAATTTGAGTAGCTATATTTCCTTAATTCAAGATATTCTTATTATAATAAAACCATTTTCAATAGGAAATGGGATGAATAATGATGGCTGAAAGATTCAAAATTTGCATATAGCCCATTGCATGAAAAGCTCAGGTAGTTTGAGAATAACCCAAGCCTTACATAAATTTATTTATTTCAACAAACCTTTAGTTATTTATGAAAAGCTTTCAGTGAAAAGAATGTTTCAAGATGTTTCAAATATTCATAATACATTCTTTGGCTAGTTATCTTAGAAGCTTGATGATTTAAGATATTAATTCAGAAAAATATCAAAGATGGAGATTATAGTTAAAGAAACAACACATGGAATAACTTTCAATCAAATAAATAGTTTTATTTCTTTCCATCTAAGGCATTCCCTTGGTGTTACCTATTATGGTAGCAATATTTCGAATGGAAATAATCCATTTCTCAACCCACATTATTCAAATTATCTCAATTAACATGGTAAATATGATTATGGCTTCATAGGACTAATGATTTATAACATGATTTCAAGTCACAAGATCTATAGATCTAGTAGTATATGGTGTTTATGATTTAATATTTGGAGATAAAAGAGAATGAAGAATCTCAGCCAATACCATATATTTTTTTGAGCTAGCATGAAAGGAAATTCAGGATGTATATTTATTCTAATAGCATTTCAGATTTTCTCTTGATTCAAAATGAAATAGGCTATTCCTTGTTATAAGAATTGAATAGCTGCACTGATTTTAAAACTCATCCTTCTCACTTTTTCAAAGATAAATTATTAATCCTGAGGGGAGATTTGATCTCAATTAATTGAAAGATTTTTATGGAATTATTTTTTGGATGATGTGAAGCTGAAGAAAATTTCATTTTTTTCTATCAATTCATCATTATTTTGAATTTTTTTTGAGACTAAATTGGTTTTTTTTCTACTGAGATGTACCGATTTAAGAAAAATTATTTGTGACAAAAGAATGGGAAATTATTTCAATTTGCATTAATTCACAGGAAGAAAAATTAATAAGTATATATTATACTCATTTAAAAAACTCAAAATAGAGCACAAAAAGTGTCTTTCAGAGGCTTGATTCAACTTTTTAACTCTTTTTGAAATAGGATGAATCAAGAGATAATTTCAATGGGGTATTTTTAAAATTCATCTTTTGAAGAGGAATATAGCTTATGAACTGCTCTAGACTCAATAATAGAAGATGTATATATTTTTTGAAAGGAATATCCAATAGCTATAGGAGATATTCTAAGCTTAAAAAAACTTCTGATAGTGCTAAAGGTTTGGAAAAAAATTTAATACCTTTCAATTTTCAAATAAAGGTTCTCATTTGACCAATTTACAAGAGAGTTTATGGAGAAAGGTTACCTCTCAACGAGTTTCAAAAGTAGTTTCTGGAAAATAATATTATGTATCAAAGAATATGTTTTCCATTGTGAGATTAATCAAAATTATATTTATGTAAAAATGTGTTTTCCTATCTTTTTTAATTCTGAAATAATCAATATTTACTCATACCATCTCCAAACTAGAATTCACCATCAAGCTAATAAGCATCAAATTTTTCGATAATCGACAGATCTACTTTTTGAGACTAGCAGCTTTAAAGACTCTGGAAACATAATATTCTTGAAAGGGGGCTTTCTCCAAAATATCTCAAATAAAAATTATAAAACATTTATTGAATGCCAAAAATTTCAAAAAAAAATTCCTTAGTGAGATAGCGAGGATATTTTCCTGACCAATTACTTTTAAATAGGCTATTTTCATGTTTTAAATCAAAATAAAGCACTTTTTCCTTTTAAAAATTGAATGACATTGGTATATTCCTATTCAAAAAATTACCAATTTGTATTTTGAAGAAATCTATTTTTCTGATTCTATATCAAGGAGTATTTTCCAATAGTTGAGCTCCATTTAATATTTTAAAGTATAATAATTTTCTTATATATTGAGAATCTTGCATTATTATAGCATGATGATTGTAGGAGTAAGAATTTCGACTTATTCTTTCTCAATTATTTTAGAGATGATATCATTAGGTAGAGACATTAAAGATGTGATCATCAGATTTATTATTGATAATTTTCAGAAGCAAGTATTGAATTAAATTAAATTGATCTTCCTTCCCAGAACATATATTTTTTAATCAAAATAAATCAGGAATTGGTTTAGGTGAAGAAAAACTAATTGAGTAGACTTCAAATTGAAAAGTTTGCTTTACTTAAGTTGAGAGAGATTATTGATTTAGATAAAGTGAAAATTCTATCCCATGTCAAATTAATATCTTGGAATTATTGGAAGCTTATATCAAAGGTAGAATTTAAATTAAGAAGAATTTTCAATAATAAATTTTTATCTGAATTATCATGTTATGTATTTATGTTCAAAAAAAATATGTTCGAATTTTGTTGAAAATAAATTTTTTATCAGATGTCAAAGGGGGTGTTTAGTATAGAAAAATATTCTTGAGAAATAAGAAAGTTTTGGTTAGGAAGAGCTTTTTGTAGCTTCTGAAAAATTGTTTTGAGAATTATATCTTGAGGAAGCATTCAGGAAGGAATATATATTGGAAAGTTTCTCTCAGATAATATATATTATCAGTGATAAGATTCAAAGCCAAACTTCCAACTGATAGAATAATTCATACTTGCCACTTCTAGAAATCATCCCTTCCCCAATCCTCTGAATAATATTTCTAAAAAATTATCTTTTATGTACTTCCCAAAGATAAAGGTTGGAGACTCAATGCAACCAAATGCATTTTCTATTTATTTTACCTTTTCTTTTATAATAAGGGATAAAATTATTTTTTCAAACTTTTTTTCAAAATCATTGAGTAATTTTCAAAACACCAACTTGTATTCCCATAAAAATGTTTTTCCAGCTCTATAGTCTAGGATGAAGAATTTTCATTAGTAAAGAGAAGTACAGGTTATTGAAGAATTAATCTTCTGGAAATTGAATTCAATTTTTTGAGCTTGATGAGGGTAAATTCTTTCTTTTCATAATATTCCTGTTTTAGTTAAAGATGATTTGATTTAATAAGCCTGAATTTTAAAATATATTTAAATTCAAAATCATGAAGATCAGATCTTCTCAGAAATATTGGAATTTAAAAAAAATTGATATTTAAATTAATCTTATATATCCTCAAGCCTTCTTTCAAGAAATTCTTGATGTTGAGAAGTTCTTCTAATTGGTAAATCTAATGTTTGGTTAATACAAACAAGACTTCTAGCTCTTCCAGAAAGTTACAGTTGCAATTCACTAAGCTTCTGAAATATACAAAGAGATCCAAGCATGAATATTCATAAAAAATGCATGTTAGGGTTCATGTTTAATCAATTTTTTTCCCAGGTTGAGAGGATGTTTGACCTGCAGCACCTGCCCCCAGGGTATGCCTTTTTTTTCATGGCAACAATTGCTGTTTTTTCCAAGACTCATAATTATCATTCAATTAAATAATTAAATCTACAATACAGCACATGAATTATCAGCTATTAAGTAATTCTTTAGCATTTTGATCTTTTCAAATGAGCCAGAAAGACATGAAATAAAAAAATAATTATATTTTCAGTAGCATTTTCACCATTATTTTCATATGGATCCTTGGGATTAATTGTGCTTCTTTATATCCACAGCTAATTTATGAAATAACTCTTTCCAATATTTCCATGGTCTTTTGGAGTAATAGTGAGGTATTTAACAAACTATCTAGGTTTCTTTGTAAAATTTGTTTAATTTTCTTCAAAAATGTATAATAATTACTCTCTTAAAAGATGATTCTTAAGTGAAATCATTTCAAATGATTTTTATATGAAGCTTTATTATTCAATTTTCTTTTCATTCATTTTGGTAGGAAATTACTGGTTACTTTTATATTCACTATTAGTTCATAAAAAGTGTAAAGTGTGGATATGAAACTTTGATTAAAAAAGCAAGTACTTTTACTATCCTCAAAATTTGTCAAAGGTAAAATTATTTGAAAATAGTAATATGAGGAGTTTTGATAGAAAACCACACCGACATCTTTTTTTAACTTTGTTAGTGTAAAAAAATAATACTATAAATGCTTATTGCGTTACCAACAATAAAAATCTATCCCCTAATACCCTACAAGAGGAATTTCTTCAAGAGAAGTTTCAATTGGAAAGAATTAAGAAAAGAACTGCAAGGAATTAATATTATAACAGAGTCTCTAATATTATTATTAAATATAAAACACACCTAAAAATGAAAATAGTGAATTTGAAAAAAAGGGGGATTAACAGTGATGTTAGATGCCTTCATTCACTTTTGGGGTGGTTCATGGGTAAAGATTATTCTAAAGAACTACAAAAAGTGCATATAATGATAGTTTCACATGGTTGAAAGGTTTGGAATAATTTAACAGTGGCTTTTGGAAGCTTTCATTGTTTGTTTGAAGAATGTTTCAACTAATTATAAAAAGAAAAGATCCTTACATGAAGAGAAAAGAGAGGCAAATAAGAAATTTATTTATAGCCACTAATCCTCTTCCTACAAGAGTAAAGCTCATTCAAATCAGTTGTAATAGATAAACCTACAACCAAAAATCTACTTATGGCATCATTGGCCCTTGTTTGGACTAAAAGGGATAGGCTTTGCTATTTGTATAGTAATTCTTGGTTTTTGGCATTGAAAACACATCATAATGAGTGTAAGAGACCTTCAAAACAGTCAAAACCGTTTTTATTAAGTTTGTTTCAAGTTAGGGCTAGTTTTACCCTCTTCATAACATTTAGGCCTGCCATGGTTGGTATCAAAACCACATCATCTATTTAGTAACAGTCCCTGTGACTAAATTCTAGGCCACAATTGATGAATTTTTGCATGAATTTTGACATCCCATGATTTTCATAAAGGGACTTAAGGAGTCTGTAGCCCCTGGATCCAAAATTCCTTTCCCCCCAAAAAATCAATCTTTCAAATTTCTTTTTCCTCTACTTCCTCATCATGTACTATACTTAAGGCTTAAAAAATTAATTCAATTGAAAAATTACAGTACACAATGGTTATCCTTAATGCCACATATTTAAGTTTAAGTTCATTTATTCAATACACACACACATTTTGAAATTTGAAGTGAAAATACTTCAATTCCTCATAACTTCTGAGGTGCACAACACACCTCAATTTTAACCAAAAAATTGATGTTAAAAACCACATGTGGTGAGAATCAATTTAAATTTGTGATTATTTTCAAATCTCATACAAAAAATACTCAAAGTGAATTCAAGCTTATTGAGATTTGAGTTACAGAAATATCACTTAGAGATGACCACCCCTGATTTTTTATGAGGAATCCAACCAATAAATAGTTTTCATTTTTTCTTTATAGGAAAAAAATTCATCACAATTTTTATTAACTTTTTTCCAAAAATATTTTATTTTTAATATTTTTGCATTTTCAAAATTGAATGTGAACTTATTCTTAAATTTTAATTATAATTTTTATTTTTATTTTTTGATTCATATTTTGTTTTCTATTTAAAAAGAAACTTAAATTTTTAATTCTAACTTTCTTTTCATTACTTGTGGTCTTTTAGGTATACAAAAATACCTCTAAGGCTCAAATTCCCTCCCCCTAATAATTGAATATTACTTTGTAATATTGCTATTTCTAGTGTGTCTGAACCTTCTGAGGATTTTGGTAGCTTGAGGTAGGTCTTTTTCTGATAACCATTCATCTCTGCCAGTTGGGTTACTGTATCTGAAGAGATATTTGCTTACTTTCTTATTCCTCAGTTTTCTTTATTTAAAACTTTGTTAATTTTCTTAGTATAGGATGCTTCAACAGGATGTATATTCTAGGGAGCTTTTTGGAATCACCAACTTGACAAGGCTTTATTAAGCTTACTGGAAATTCAGGATTCTCATTCCTAATTTCTTCAAGAATTTCTACTTCAACAGAATTTTCTCCATCAAGGGCTTTAAAAGCAAAAGGTTCTGAAAAGTTATTTTCAATTTTTGGAACTCCTTTTATTTGATTAAATTTGGTAGTGGATACAAGTACCAGATGTCCTATTTTGAAGTCTGTAGTAGCAGTTCACTTATTCCATTTGTCCTTGGCATATTCAAATGAGTCCTCCATGCATCTTAGTGAATTATTCCTAGATTTTTCTAGAATTCCCTTGAGGGTATTAGCAGTGGGATGTATCTCAACAAAATATTTCCTCAAAGAATCTCAATTTAGTTGGGGATTATGTCCTTTTTATAAAATAGAAGTGGTTCTATTGGTACTGGTAAGAATAGATGTTTTATATGCTAGTTCCAGTGCAGGTAACAGGGTACACCAATCATGGGTGAATGCATCACAATATTTGAACTCCAAAAAATATGCACAAAATCATCTGACTGTTTGTTCCATGGTCTTGATCATTCTTTCAGCTAGGCCATCAGTTTTTAGATGGTAAGCTTTAGAGAAGGATGATTTGGTCCCAAATAATTGCCAAGGATTTGGCCATAGTTCTGAGTTAGAATTAGGATCCCTGTAACTAATGATGTTTATAAGTATACCAGTCCATGATACTACTCTTCCATATTAGAAGATCTGTATCATGCTTGTGACATGGTAAAAAGATTGTATTCTTAGAAAATCTTTCCACAATTTGTAAGGTTTGACTATGAAACAATAAGTAAAAATTACTAATATTTTACTTATTGTACTCTGAATGTCCTTACAAATAAAATAAATAAGATAAAAATAATTATAATGATAAATAATTATTATCATTAAGGCATAAAAATGTAACTTTATTATTAAATAAATATAAGAATATAATTTTTACTATATAAATAATATAATAAATGAGTATATTAATATATAATAATTAATATAGGGTTTTGGTAAACGCATGTAAGCCCTTACGTGTTTTTACCAATTTGTGGTAAAAACAAGTAAGCTTATGGTAAAAACACATTTATGGCAGTATTAATGCCATTTATGGCAGTATTAATGCCATTTATGGCAGTATTAATGCCATTTATGGCAGTATTAATGCCATTTATGGCAGTATGAATGCCATTTATGGCAGTATTAATGCCATTTATGGCAGTATTAATGCCATTTATGGCAGTATTAATGCCATTTATGGCAGTATTAATGCCATTTATGGCAGTATTAATGCCATTTATGGCAGTATTAATGCCATTTATGGCAGTATTAATGCCATTTATGGCAGTATTAATGCCATTTATGGCAGTATTAATGCCATTTATGGCAGTATTAATGCCATTTATGGCAGTATTAATGCCATTTATGGCAGTATTAATGCCATTTATGGCAGTATTAATGCCATTTATGGCAGTATTAATGCCATTTATGGCAGTATTAATGCCATTTATGGCAGTATTAATGCCATTTATGGCAGTATTAATGCCATTTATGGCAGTATTAATGCCATTTATGGCAGTATTAATGCCATTTATGGCAGTATTAATGCCATTTATGGCAGTATTAATGCCATTTATGGCAGTATTAATGCCATTTATGGCAGTATTAATGCCATTTATGGCAGTATTAATGCCATTTATGGCAGTATTAATGCCATTTATGGCAGTATTAATGCCATTTATGGCAGTATTAATGCCATTTATGGCAGTATTAATGCCATTTATGGCAGTATTAATGCCATTTATGGCAGTATTAATGCCATTTATGGCAGTATTAATGCCATTTATGGCAGTATTAATGCCATTTATGGCAGTATTAATGCCATTTATGGCAGTATTAATGCCATTTATGGCAGTATTAATGCCATTTATGGCAGTATTAATGCCATTTATGGCAGTATTAATGCCATTTATGGCAGTATTAATGCCATTTATGGCAGTATTAATGCCATTTATGGCAGTATTAATGCCATTTATGGCAGTATTAATGCCATTTATGGCAGTATTAATGCCATTTATGGCAGTATTAATGCCATTTATGGCAGTATTAATGCCATTTATGGCATTATTAATTCCATTTATGGCATTTTTAATTCCATTTATTGCATTATTAATTTATGGCATCAGAAATTCCATAAAAGCCTGATTTCATTTAAAACCCACCCCTTATGTGTTTTTTACCATAAAATTACGTGTTTTTACTAATTGATGGTAAAAACACGTAAGCTTCTACGTGTTTTTACCAACACCCTTAATATATTTCAAAGAACTTTATTATTGTTACCAACAAATAATAAAGTCATAAAAAATTGTTCTTTAATAATAAAAAACAATTAATAACTATAATATTACCAATATTAAAGTTACATATTAATATAAATACTATTTATATTAATTGATGAATTATTAATAGTAATAATAGAGAGAAATTATCATAATAAGGCAAAATAACCTAATTTTGACACTTAATATAATAATTTTGGATTTATTTATGCCAAATAATGTAGATAAAACTTATTTAAACTGTATTGACAAATACAAATAAGAGAAATAACAAATATTCTTGATTTTATTTGGAAATGAGGTTTTTAAGAGAATTATAGCAAAACAGCAGAACAATTGAAGTAATCACATCATAAATGATGATGATAATAATCATTACCTTTAGTCTTTGATAATATAAAAGATTTATATATAAAGAATAAAGATTTTACCTTTAGATTTAATTGTTTTGATGTTTTGATGCATCTTTGGGGAAAATAGAGTAAAAAGATCTCTACTTATAGTAAAGCCCTCCCTTCTAGTAGACATTTACTGACTTTATCTACTAGAAATCATCAGTATCTTAAGGTTTAGTGATTATTACATCATGACCATACCATCGTATCTTATTATTACGCCATTATTTACAGTTATCACTTTAACTCTAAGTTTGATGACATGATTTGCTTTGCAGAAGCCTAACCTTTGTGCATTTTATTAGTATAAATCATAATCTAATGATATTCACCAGTTTTATCACCTATATAACTATTAAACCTAAAATAAGATTACAGTGAGTGATCATAAATGATCAAATTTAAGCTTACACTTTGATCATTAATAAACTTTGAGTTATACACGCTACAGCTATTCTGAGAGTGTATTCCTATAGCTTGTGATGTCCTTATTAAACTTCCAAGAGCATTTTGTTACATAGTCAAAACTCTATTTCTGATGATTTTTCTTGTAGCTCATCTTATCTGTTGAAATTCACTATTTTAAACTTTGAACCATGATTTCAGGGGGTTATACCTTGAATATTATAATGAAAATTACATCATTATCCACAAATGAGCCCTTAGATTCTGACTTTCTATTTTTTTGAGTTTGGACCATTTTCACAACAAACTGGTCAACAGCTCCAATGATTTTGATCAACAAACCATTACAAGTTTTAACCTTGCTTATAGCTTGTAAGATAGAGCTTACATCTGTGTCCTTACAGTAATTATGTGGTGAATTTATTTTTGGTTTAACTCTCTATCTTGTAGGTTTCAAGAGATATTAGCTAAAAACCATGAATATATGCATTGACCAAAAAGGTGCATATATTCAGCTTAAATGCTTAAGTATTGACTTTAGAGAATAGCTTTATAGTTGTTTTATGTGTTTTATTTTATTCATGATCCAATGGTAAAATTTATTTCACATCTTGTTTCATTGGTTTCTGAGATAAATAAGGCTTTATGCCTTTTTTAAGGTACTATTACTTATTCTTCAGTAATTATTGACTGTTAAGATATGCCATAAAAGTGACATATGTGTATTTTACCGTTAGGAATCAAATTTTGTAATTTATTTCACATGTTTACTCATTAGATTCTGAGTTAATTCAGGTTTTGTGCTTGTTTATGGTATTTTTACTAGTCTTTGAGATAATTATTATAAGTATAATTGTTATAGAAATTTTGTTGTGACCTTTTTTGGATAGGTGGTCCTATCTCAAAGGCTCACATTCCTTACCACCAAAAAAGATTTTAACAAAATCTGATATAGTTAATTAGGGTATCATTCACTGTCCTACCTCTTCAATAGACTTTGTTAGTCATGAAGCTCAATAATGCTTGATTTTTCTCTTCTTTAGGTTTTCTTTCATTTCTCAACCTTCTTAATAGTTTATCAGTATTTGTTATACCCTTCTCAAGTAGCCATTCATCTTCTTGAGTTGGGTTTCTATACCTTACTAGGTATTCTCTTTCTTTCTTGTTTCTTGTCCTTCTTTCTTTAAGGACCTTCACAATTTTCTTTTCTTCTCCTTCTTCTAAAGGTGGTATTTCAAGTGGTGGTTTAGTTCTTAGTGGAAATAATTTGTTGTCACTTGATCTGTAACTTTCTATCAGACTTACAGGGAAAGTCAGGTTTTTGTTTATTAGTTCACCTGTGAGCTCTAATTTCACAGCATTAGGTCCATGTAGTGCTTCTATCATAAATGGTCCTGCAAAGGAATCTTTCAATTTCTTTGGGTGTTGTATTTTATTGAAATTTAGAGTTGAAACTAGGACTAAGTCTCCTGTTTTAAATTCAGGTGATTTATGACTTTTATCCCATCTTCCTTTTGCATAATTGAAATAATCTTGCATACATCTGTTTGCATTTTTTCTTGCTTTATCAAGCATTAACTTGAAGCTACTTGCTGTTGGGTGTATATCCACTAAGGCCTTTTTGAGGGTATCATAAGGAATTCTTATATTCCAGCCTTTTTCTAGCATTGCAGGTGTCTTTCCAGTTGAAAAATGAGTTTATGTTTTATATGCCAGTTCAAGAGGTGGTATTGATGTACACCAATCATGGGTAAAACCCTCAGAATCTTTCAATTCTAGACCATAAGCACAGAATCTTATAATCAGGTCTTCTAATTTATGTATCATTCTTTCTGCTAGTTCATCAGTTTGGGGGTGGTAAGCTGTTGAGAATGATAGTTTTGTTTCAAACAGGTTATGGAGGTTTTTCCATAATGCAGAAGTGAATTTTGGGTCTCTATGACTTATGATTTTTTGGAATAAGCCTTTGTGGCTAATAAATGTATTCCATATCATTATGGCTGTGTCCATAGCTATATCATCCTTGTGACATGGTAAAAATATTAGGGATTTTCTGTATTTGTCAGCTAATACTAGGCATTCATTGTAACCTCTGTCTCCTCCTGAAGGTAATGCTGTTACCCAATCCATGTGAAATATTTCCCAAGGGGATTTTGGTTCTTGTATTTGGATCATCATTCCAAATTTTTTACCTGTGGCTCTATTTTCTCTTTGGCATCTGTCACAGGTTTGGCAGTATTCTGCAACATCTTTCTTCCAATTTGGACACCAAGAGCAGGTTTTTACCCTGTCTAGTGTTCTGTCTTCTGAGAGATGCCCAGCTGCAACACTATCATGGCATTCATGTAGTATAGTTCTTATCAGAGTTCTATCTATCAAAGCCATAACACATGTATGTTTAGTTCTGTGGTGAAGAATGCCATCAAGGAGGTGGAATCTTCCTTCATCATATGCTTTTTCCCATGTTTCATCTAATCTTCATGAAAGTGATGGGTCTTTGCAGTGTTTCATTAGAATTTGGCATAGGATATGGCAGTTTTATCCATTTTATAGCTTTATTTAACTTGGTTAAAGAATTCTGTGCCTATATCTGTTACACATATGCCTTCTATATGATGCTCTTCCTGTGGTACCCATGCTGGATTTTCAGGTGTATTGGCCAGAGCCCATCTGCTAAGACCATCTGCATTTTCATTAATATTACCATATTTATGAACTATAGTCATATTTCCTCTATATTCTTGGATGGCAATTTGCCATCTTAACATATTTCTATTTGGGGATTTCATGTTTAATAAAGACTTTACAGAATTGCAATCTGTAATTACATCAAAAACTGTCCCATCCAAATAATAGTGTGATTTTTCCAAAGCCCACACTAAGCAGAGGCATTCCATTTGGCTTGCTCCATACCTTGCTTCTGTTGGCTTTATTTGTCTCGAGATGAAGCAAGTTGGTCCTTCAACAGGTTTGTCATTGATGATTTGTGTCTGGTGTAGTGCAGCACCTAGTCCTTCTCCACAAGCATCAATGTATAGTTTGAAGGGTAGCTTCCAATCTGGCATTAGAAGGAATAGGGCATTTGTTAAGGAAATTTTCAATTCTTCATATGCCTCAACTCTTTTTTCAGTCATTTCATAGACTGTCTGTTGGTAACAGAGGTTATACAATGACTTAGTAATTCTTGGAAAATATTTTATATTCTGTCTATAATAACCAGCAAATCCTAGAAATGATTGTATTTATTTCTTAGTTTGGGGCATTGGTTTCAATATTACTGCTGCTACTTTGTTCATTTCTATGCCCAAACCTAGTCCAGATACAAAATGTCTTAGTGCTTTCAGTTCACTGTATGCAAAATGACACTTTTTCAAAGAGATTTTCATGTTTACTTGTACTATTTTTTGTAAGACTCTTTTTAGTCTTTATAAATGACTATTCCAAGTCTCTGAGAAAATTATGATATCATCAATATAATTAATCAGCCATCCTTCTGATAATTCTTCAGGAAATATGGTATTCATCATCCTTTGGTAATGGGATGGTGCATTTTTTATACCAAATGGCATTCTTAGATATTCAAAAATTCCACAGTGGACAATTATCCTTAGTAGTTTTTTGGAATTGTCTGTTAAGACATTTTGATGGAAGCCTTTTAGAGCATCCATGGCTGTGATGAACTTAGCCTGATATAACTGTGTTAATGTGGCATGGATTCTGGGTATTGGGTATCTGTCAGGGATAGTATAGGTGTTGAGGGCTCTAAAGTCCCCTACCATCCTTGATTTTTCATTATGCCAGGTTATAATGACAGGGGTAGTGACCTCTACCTTCTCATTATGTCCTACTTTCCTTAATACTCCAAGGTCCATTGGCTCTTTAATGTGTACCTCTAAAGCTTCTCTAGCTCTTGGGCTGGCTAGATAAGCTGTTCTTCTTAATAGAGGTGGATAAGGTTTGTCTACATTAAGGATTATGTCTACCTCATGTCCAATTATGGCACCTAGTGGTTCCTTGTCAGCTTCGAAGGCATTTTTATATTCAAATAGAAGGTCAATTAATTTTTCTTTTATTTTTGATGTTAATTAATGATTGAATTCTTCCTCCTTTAGTTGTTCAGTTATGAAAAAATCCATTTCTGGGATTTTTTCTTCATTCTTAATAGCTGTAATTTGTCTTTTGTTATTCAAAAAGCCAAATTTTTGTCTTTTGTTGTCCCCTATGGTAAAATATCTATCTTTTTGGTTAGAGATATCTATGCCATAAATTGACAAGTAGTCATTACCAACTATAAAATGGCTACTAGTGCAGTTGTCCATTACTAAAAATTCTACTTTCAATCTGATACATTGTGAAGGATGAGGAAAAATGAGTGTTAAGTCAATTATTCCAAGGGGATTCATGCTTTCACTTGCACTACTAAATTTGACTCCTTGTATTGGTATAGGTTTTTCTTCCCAATCTGGTACAACTGTTTTTAAATAACTTTTACCAACACAGGTACAATATGCTCCTGTATCTAAGTTCACTTTTGCCTCTTGGTTTCCCACCATGACAATACTTTTACTTGATTTGCCAGCTGTATATCACATCCCTTTTGCTGATTTGGTTCTATAAATTTTAGAATTTTTTATTTTTGTGAGGTTTGTATCAGGTGTTCCAAATTGTGGTAAGTTTGAATTGACATCCAGTACTTCATATATTCAATCAATATTATTAATTTTTGCATTAATTATATTATTTCATTACTTTCAGAAGTTTCTGATCCTTCAGTGTCATTTTCAGAATCATATTCCTCTTCTTTATCATTTTGATCCTCTGTTTCCATAATTTCATTGATTTTTGCTTTTTTAAGGCAATTATTGGCTAAGTATCCAATACCTCCACATTTGTGGCACTTTCTTTGCTCATCACTGTTGGATTTATTGGGCTTGAAAGTTTCTCTTAGTTTATCTTTCTTGATCAATGGCTTGCTTGGACTTTTAATGTCCAATTTCTTCCAAGTTCTGCCAATTTTTGTCCTTGTCCTTATGTCTTCTAGTGCATTGGTATACTCTCCTTTGGAGCATGGTTCTATACACCTGCTTCTTAGGGCATGCTCCAACTCTCCTCCACATTTCTTGAGTATTTTCATGTGTACCATTTTTTTGTGACATTTCTGGGTACAATGCATTCAATTTTTCAACCTCCTTAAGAACCAAGTCAAAGGTTTTTCTTTGTCTGGATCAAAGAAGGAGTTTTCAAATGCATTCTCTATTTTGTACCTCCAGGCATCATTATCCCACTTGGTGATTATTTCTTGTTTCCACCAAGACCAGGTATTTTTGCCATTTGTTTGCCTATTCCATAGTACCATCTTTTTGCATATTTCTCAAACAGTGAGTGTAATTTGGCAATTATTAATTCCTCTGGTATGGCATAATCTTCTTGTAACATGTCAATTGTTTTAATAAATGACATATTGTCATATTCACCTTCTCCTGTGAATGTTGGCCATTATTTTAATTGAGGTACTTCCTTCATTAAGACTTTGTTATTGTCTTGATGACTCAAGTCTGTTATGAATTGATTTCTTATTTGCTCTTTTGGTTTAAAAGGGCTTCTTATGAGAGAAAATGGGGTTGATAACATTGGCATATTTGAGTTAGCCTCAGTCTTTTATTCAAATCTTTCTACAGAAATACTTAATTTGTTCAGTTTTTCTGTAAGATTATCAATACTCACATTTTACTCAATTGTCAAAGTTTTATCTTTAATATCTTTTATTTATTTATAAAATTCTTTCTGTCCTTGTATCAATTTTTGATTATTGTCAATTAAAATTTTTGGTTTATTATTTTCAACAATAAATTCAATGCTGTCAATTTCTTTTTTGTTCTGTATGACAATTTTTGTTAAAGAAGATAAATTATTATTTATTTCTTGTAGGGATAATAAACTATCTTTAATTTCTTTTAAACGTAAGACACTATTTTTGATTTCTGTTAGAGTATTTACAACATCTGCGCACAAAGCTATTTCTTTGGGAAATGAGGTTGTCTCATTCTTTGCTCCTCCTTGTTCTTGAATTACATCAAGGTTCTGGCCATGTTGAAGACATTGTCCATGGCATTTTTTTGGATTTTTGGAATCCTGTAACTTGGGGAATATGGTTTTCTCCAGTTCTTTCTCTTGTTCTTCTTCCCTTCTTGGGGAAGTGGGTTGGCTTGGGGCTTGCTGGTAGAAGCTACTGGAGCTTCTTCCTTGGTTGCCTCCTTCTTTTTGGCATGGTACTCCTTGATCTTTTTGATTTGAGGTTTGGATGATAGTGGGTTCCATCCATTGGAGTATCTCACTATTTCCTCCTCTTTGAGGAACTTTTTGAGGATGTGCCAGGAATTCATCACTCCTTGGTGTATTTGTGGAAGCATTTCCCAGTCCTTGTCTTTTTACACTGTGTAGTACTGCTTGTGATGGCTCATGTAAATGTCTATCTGAGCCCTCTGAATGTGATTTGTACCTGTTTGAGTTACTCATACTTGGTTCTAACTCTGGTTCAGATATCATGAGCATTTCTGGGACTTGCCTTTGGGATAAGGCACTTCCTTGTGTGGATTCTGTTCCACTGGTGATTTTTCCCTTTCTTTTCCCTTTTGAAGGATCAATTATATTTCTGAGTCCAGCTCCATCTGATTGGATGGAGTATTGGGAGCCTCTTTTGATAGTCATAATTTAAGAAATAAGAAATAAGAAGATTTCAGGAAAAGAATTCCTCTTATGGCAATTTATGAAGGAGGTACTCACCTTCAGAGTCCTGAATAGTGGGTCCTGGAAAGTCTAATTTCTTAGCTTTCTTTTTCTTAATGACAATTGGTGTTGGAGAACTTGAGCAAGCTTCTTCCACCAATCTTTTAACAGTGGTCTGATTGTCCTCTGTTGGATTGTCTTCAAACACTAAAAAAGACAAATAAATATAAGTCTTTTATATAAGAAGTGTTATTTTTGGTAAGATATGGCAATTTTCCATGTAAAAATTGCTTTTATATCTTTGGATAAATTAAATGAACAAAGAAATGAATAAAAATGACTTTTTCATTTGTTTTTGATATTTTTTATGAATTTTTATATTTTTATTTTTAAAGAATAAAATAAAAATGAAGATGATTCTTCCATGAAATTAAATTACAATATAAAATTTCTTTTAATTTATAAAATATCTCTTTCAATTACTAGAGTCACTCAAAGAAACTTTTTGCAAGTCTAAGGATGTGAAAAACCACGTGTAAGACATTACAATTGCTTCCAAAATGAATCAATAGATTTTAAACTTAATGAAATATGAAATTTATATAATTCATAGTATTCACCAGTTTTATCACTTATATAACTGTTAAGCTTAAAATAAGATTACAGTGAGTGATCATAAATGATCAAATTTAAGCTTAAGCTTTGATCATTAATAAAGCTTGATTTATACACGCTACAGCTATTCTGAGAGTTGTTTCTGATAGCTTGGCATGTCCCCATTAAACTTCCAAGAGCATTGTATTACATAATCAAAACTCTATTTTTGATGATTTTACTTGTAACTCATCCTTTCTGTCAGAATTTAATATTTTAAACTTCAAACCATGATTTCAAGGGGTTATACCTTGAATATTTTAATGAAAATTGAATCATTCTTCACAAATGAGCTAGTAGAATCTGACTGTCTACTTTTTTCAAGCTTGGACCACTTTGACAACAAAGTGGTCAACAGCTCCAATGATTTTGATCACTAAACCATTACAAGTTTTGACCTTGTTTATAAATTGTAAAATAAGACTCATATCTGTGTTCTTAAAGTAATTATGTGGTTACTTTTTTTTTGGTTTGACTCTCTATCTTGTATATTTCAAGAGATATTAGCTAAAAACCATGAATATATGCATTGACAAAAAGGTGCATATATTCAGCTTAAATCCTTAATTATTTACTTTAGAGAATATCTTTATAATTGTTTTATGTGTGATTTTTTATGGAAAAGCTAATGGTACAATTTATTATACATGTGGTCGCATTGGTTTCTGAGATAAATAAGGTTTTATGCCTTTTTTAAGGTATTATTACTTATTCTTCGGTAATTATTGACTTTTCAGATATGCCATGAAAATGACATATGTGTATTTTACCATGAGAAATCTAATGGTGTAACTTATTTTAAATGTCTACTCATTAGATTCTTAGTTAATTCAGGTTTCCTTCTTGTTTATGGTATTCTTACTAGTCTTTGAGATAATTATTATAGGTATAATTGTTACAGAACTTTTGTTGTGACCTTTTTTTTGGATATGTGGTCATATTTCAAAGGCTCACACAATTACTAGGCTGGAATTTTAGCTTCTATCACCCCTGGTGGTGGACCAGTTAGCCAATCCATTTGGACAATATCTCAAGGTCTACTGGGCTCTTGTATTTTGATAATATTTCCAATTCTTTTTCCAGTGGATTTATTGACATTTTGACATCTGTAACAGTTTTGGCAGTATTCTAAAACATCCTTTTGCCACTTTGGCCACCATATGCAGGTCTTTATATTTTCTCTTTTCCAAAACTGAGAAGGGCTTTCATGACATGCTTTTGGTGCAGTATTTATTAAGTACCTCTCCATGACTTTCATAATACAGGTGTGCATTTTACTGTGGTAAATTATGGCATAAATTAAGTGGAATCTTCCTTGATGATATGCATTTTCCATATTTCATCAAAGTAATTTATGATGGAATTATCTTTAGAGCCTGTAAAAAGTAATTGGAATAAGATGCTATGATTTGTTTCTCAAGTATAAATGCTCCTTACGTCTTCCAAAAAAGGGAGTTTTTATGTCTGTAAAACTAATTCTTTCTATTGTAATTTGTTTATAGTCTTCCTCTGTCACATAAGCAGCATTTTTAATGTTATTTGGTAATGGCCATATTCCTAATTTATTTTCCTTTTTATTAATATTTTCATATTTGTGTTCAATGGTCATATTTCCTCTATATACCTGTGTGTCTATTTATCATCTTAGCATATTTCTTTTGAGTTTTTTCATATTTAAAAGTGGTTTCATTGCAGTAGAGGATCTTATAAATTCAAAAAAACATCCTTCAAGGAAATAATTGAGTTTTTCCAAAGTTCAAAAAAGACAAAGATATTACATCTGACTTGCTCCATATCTGGCTTCAGCTTATTTGATTTTCCTAGATATAAAAAATATGTTTCCTTCCACAGGTTTTTCATTTACAGCTTGAGCTTGATGAACTGCAGCTCAAACTTCATCTCCTGATTCATCAACATTAAGCTTAAATGGTAGCTCAAATTCTGGCATTAGTAGAAGAGGAGAATTATTTGAAGCTTGTCTCAAGGATTCAAAGTCTTTAACTCTATCAACAGTCATCTCAAATACTGTATCTTTTTCACATAACTCATAAAGAGCTCTTGCAATTAATCCAAAATATCTAATCTTCTGTCTGTGATAGCCAGAAAAACCCAGAAATATTAGGATTTCTTCTTTATTCTGAGGTATATGCTTTAATAAGACTGCTTCAGCTTCATTCTTGTCTATTACAATGGATAGACCAGATAATACATCTCCTATTTCTTTTACTTGTTTGAATACAAAATTACTTTTGATATAAGAAATTTGGGTTTTTACTTATTGTATTCTCCCCATAACTCTAGATATTCTAGCTATATGTTCTTGCCAAGTCTTACAACAAACAATAATTTTATCAATATGAATTATCAACCACCTTTCTGAAAGATCTTCAGGAAAGATCTCATTGATCATTCTTTTGAAATGCAATGGTTCATTTTTGATCCCAAAAGGCATCCTAAAGTATTTATACTCTCCACAATGGACAATAATCCTCAAATACTTCCTTTCTCTCAGTGTCACTACATTCTGGTGGAATCTCTTCAGGGAATTCCTAGTTCTGATTTACAATTCTTGAGATATTTGAGTAAGGGAAATTTGGATCTTTTGTATGGGGTACCTGTATTGAACAGTGTAAGTATTCAAAGCTCTAGAATCCCCAAACATTCTGATTTTCCATAATTCCATGCCACTATTACTGGTGTAGTTAGTTTTATTTATTCATTTTTGTTAGCCCTTTTTATTCCACCAAGGTCCCAGTGTCTCTTAATATAAATCTCAAGGCCTTATCTTGATTTCATGCTTGGTGGATATGTATGCCTCCTTGAAAGTGGTGGGTAAGGTCTTTCAATGTTCCAAATAATTTCAACTTCATGACCAATAATTTCCCCCAATGGTTCTGAATCTATGGAAAAGGCTTCTTCATAGTTATACAAAAGAGAAGAATATTCTTTTTCTTGTATTTTGGTAAGATGGAGACTAACTTCAGCTTCATTTATCTGGTCTTATTTGAAATTCTCTAAGTCTAAGTTGTCTGTGATACTTTATTCATTGCGATTTGTCTCTTCAAAGGTAAAAAGGCAAATTTTTGATTCTTATTCTCACAAATACTAAATTACCTGTCTTTTTTGCTATTTGAATCTATGCCATACATGATTCAATATTCATTCCTCAATAAAAAGTGGGTAGTTGTAAAATTTTCCATAACAACAAATTCAACAGTTATTCTTGAATTTCTATTTATTTGTGGGAATATTTCAGTGGTTTCAAATATTCCTAATTCTTTTATTGGATTTCTTGCACTGTTGAATATTATTCCATCAATTAGTAATATTTGATCTTCAAATTTGGTACACAATTCTTAAGGTTTTCCAATACAAGATAAGGAGGAACCTGGGTCAAGTGAAAGCTTAGTGGGTTTTTTTTAATCCCCACTTCTTATTAACAAAAACTTTAGGCTGTATAAAATTTTACTCTGTTTTCTTCTTTTTGATTAGTTGTGTATTTTTAATTTTCAATAAGACAAGTTGACTGCTATTCAACTGTGGTGGGTGGGAGTAAAATTCTGTGATGTCAAATGTGAAATTGATATTTTAAATATTTTTCAGATTCAGAAAATATTTATTATTTATCCTCTGAATTCTCTTCAGTCAAATCATCTTTTTCTTCATCAGGTTCTTTTTCAATGTTAATTTAATTGATTTTGCCTCTTTTTGGAAATGTATTGTAAATATTTGTGGTACTTTGGAATATTTGTCACTTCCTAGTTGTTTCTGAAGATTTTTTTTTCATATCACTAGGAGTTCCTTTGGGGACTTTGTCCCAAGATACTTTCCAAGGTGTAACACAACTTGGTTCACTATTCATCCTACTAGAATCAATTCTTTTTCTAGTGATTACTTCTTGAAGTACATTGATAATATATTTGGTTGAAGATTTCTAAGGAGTCCTGATTTTTGCAACATTTTCCAAATCTCTTCCACATTGGATCAGAGTTTTCCTATGGATCATAAATTCTAACATTTCAGGATATAATTCTGGTAATCTGTCTTTCTGTTGGAAAAACCATGGTAAAGCTTTGTCTTTGTCAGCATTAAATCTGGAAGATCCAAAGGCTGTTTCCACTTTAAATCTCCAGAATTATTGGCCCATTTATTAATAATATGGGCTTTTCACCAAGTCCAACTCTGGTGTCCATGTGCTTGTCTTAAATTGATATACCATCCATGAGCTGATTTGGTAAAAAAGGTGTTGAATCTTGCAGTTAGCAATCTGTCGGGTAAGCCAAATTCTTCCTTTATTGTGTCAATACCTCTGATGGATTCCATATGGTCATATTCTCCTTCACCACTGAAGTGAGACCATTCTTCAAGTTTTGGTAATTCTTTCAAAAGTTCTTGGCCCATTGATGGTTTCAATTTATGGGAAGAAGTGGAAATTCCATTATTCAATTGTGACTTTTCTACATCCATTACTTGTGGGTTGGAATTTCTTGTACCCTCATTTTGATTAAGAGTTTTGGACAATCTTGGTAATATATGCAGTTATTGTTCAATATCATTCATTTTACTGGTGCTACACCTTTGAGAATTTCTTAATTCACATTAAAGCCCTGTATTAAATTGATTAACTCAATTTTATACATGTCTTCTTTGATTGTCATTTCTTTCCATAATTCAGTTTGTCTAGTATTATCAGAAATTACTTGATTAAATTTCATTCTTAATTTTGATAATTCCTCTTGTGAGGTGTCAAAAAACTTTTTCAAGGCAATTGTATATGTCTTTACTTCAGTGAATGAATTTTAAATATTATCAAGAACTTTCTTATTATCTGCTTTCATGATATTTATTGCATTTTTTATTATTTTTTCAACTATTTCATCAATATTGAATTTAGAATATTTATCTGTAAATTCTTTTATAATTTCAGATTTTTCATTTATCTTATTACCAAATGAACTGTAATTATTGAAAGTTTTAATTTATCTTAAAACTTTTTCAAAACACATAATTGATTCATTTATTTGCTCAAACTTAGATTATTTGTCTTAATATTGTTACAAATTGATGAATTCGTATTTAAAATATGACTTTTCATGTCATTTATAGCTATATACAAGTTTGGAATTCCATCCAGAATGTCAGAAATCATTTTCAATATTTTGATCTGGATTTCTCCTTTCTCTGTAATTCCATCATGGTTCTGGCCATCTGAAATACATTTTCCATGGCATTCTGCTAAATAATTGGGATTCTTTATCCCTGGCTGTATGGCTTTTGTGGCTGATGCCTTTTTTTGCCCTTTTTCTGAGTCTGGGGCTGCTTTTTCATATTTTAATTGCTCCTTATGGCTATTGGGGCTTTTGGCACCCCTGTTTGGGTGGTGGAGGCTTGTTTTTCCTCCATTCTTATGTTAAAAGCATTATGTTTTTCTTTTCCATCAATGGATTCCATCCATTGATTAAATTGCAAGTTTCAGGATGGTCCAGAAACTTTTTCAAAGTCAGGTAAGAATTAGTTCAGTTTTTCCACAGATCTGCAAGGATCTGGTACTCTTTGTGCTGAAACACATTGTTTTAAGCCTTCTTACTGGCTTTGTAAAGATCAAATAAGTCTTCTAGTGGTTGTGTCAGCTCTGTGTGAAGTTAAAACAGTGTTAGAAGCTTCAAAATGGAATAATTTGTCAATTTGGGATTCATTTACTGATGCTTGTCCTTCTGTAGCTGATTGGCTTCTGCCATAATCATGTTCATAACCTATTGCGGAGTTGCTTGAAGGGTTATAGCTTTCTCCTGATCTGGTTGAAAGCATAATTATGATTCAAAAAACTTGAAAAAGTATTTTGAAATCAAAAAACTACTATTGACCAAATTCTTTGCTTTTTGGAGGGTATTACTTATGTCCAAATTGGTTAATTCTGAATAAATTGGCTATGGTTGATCATTATAAGTTATAATAACTGTGCTGTTATAGTCATAATTGACAGTACTTGCAGGGATACTGCTAGTAGCTGTTTATGCATTCTCAATATTTTCTTGTATTACCACATTTTCAGACACTAAGATTAATGCAAAAAGAAATTAATTGGGTAAAAAAAGTTTTTCAAAAGAGAAAGAAAAAAATAAAGCCTCACTTATAATATGAAAAAGTTTTATTTTTTGAATTGAAAGTATTTTTATGGATTTTTGAATTTTTTCAATATAAGATAGAAGATTAAAAATTCAAAAAAAAATATGTCACAGGTAAAATATCATGGTTAAGCCCCCAAATGTAAGGTGTGGATATGAAACTTTGATTAAAAATCAAGTACTTTTCCTGTGCTCAAAATTTTTATAAGGTATGATTTAATTGAAAATGGTAACATATAAGAGTTTTAAAAGTAAACATGCCAGCTTTATTGTTTTTAAATTTATGAGTAAAAAAATAATATCATAAAGATTCATTGTTTTACCAACAATAAAAATTTATTCAAAAATACTCTACAAGAGATATTTAAGGCTACAAAAGAACTTCATTCAAGAGCAATTTTAATTGGAATTAATTGACTAAAGAACTGCAGGAAATCAATACAAGAACAAAATATTCAAAAATATCATTAAAGAGAAAACACACCCAAAAGTGACCACAGTGAATTTGGAAACAAAGTGACAAAGTTAATAGTAATGAAAGATGCTATAATTTACTTATGGGGTGGTTCAAGGGTAAAAATGATTATCAGACTTACAAAAAATTAATTATAATCATTTCTTCATGTGGTTAAAATGTTAAAAATGATATTGAAATGGTGGTTGGAATCTTTTATTAATTGGCTTAAAATTGTTCAAACTAATTATAAAAGGAAAATATTCTAACATGAAGAGGAAAGTGGGATAAAGAAGACATTCTTTTATAGCCACCAATTTTCTTACTCCAAAAGTGAAATTTATTCTTTTTAGCTTTGGGAAACACTCCAAAAATAGAAAAGTGAATTATGGCATCATTGAACCCTGGTTTAGACCAAAAAAAGGCTGGTTTGAGCCATTTTTTGCTATTTTCAGTCACTTTAGACCCTTAAATCAGCCATTTCTATAGTGATACCTGATTTCAAGTGTTCAAAACACATCATAATGTATGTAAGAGAGGTCAAAACCAGTTCAAGCTTTTTCAATAATATCGTTTTAACTTAAAAGTAGTTTTACCCTCTTGTAAACAGTCAAAACTGCCCTGGTTGGTATTAAAACCTTGTCATCAATTGAGTCACAGACCCTGTGACTCAATTCCAGGAAAAAATAGATGAAATTTTGCATAAATTGTGACATCCCACACCTTTCAGAAAGAAATTTGGGGGAGTCTGGAACCCTTGCAGCCAAGATTCCTTCCCCCCAAAAAAAAATTAATCTTTCCAATTTATTTTTTTCTTTAATTCCTCATCATGTATTATACTAGAAACTTACATATGTAATTCAATTGAAAATTTACAGTACACAACTTTAACTATTGATTCCACATATGTAAATCCAAGTTTACTTATGTAATACAAGGGCACATTTTGACATTTCAAATAAGAAGACTGCAATTCCTCATAAGCTCTAAACTACACACCACACCTCAATTTTAACACAAAAAATTTATGGTTAATACCACATGTGGTGTGAATTAATTTAAGTTTTTGAGTATTTTCAGATTTTTATACAAAAAAATACTAAAAACTTAATCTAAGCTTATTTACAGTTGAGTTACAGAAATTTCACCCAAAGGTGACACCACCTAATTTTTTTTATGAGGTATCCAATGGTAAAATAATCACCATATGTTTTTAATAATTTTTATGAAATATTTTTGTCAGAAATTTATCTTTACTTGTTTTAAGTAAAAAATATTTTTTTACATTTTTTTAAAATTCAATGTAAATTTATTATTAAATTTTTATTATAAATTTTATTTTTAATTATAAATTTCTTTTTTCATTTCTTTTGGTCTTTTAGGTATATAAAAATAGGGTATTGGTAAAAACATGTAAGCAAATTGGTAAAAACACGTAAGGGGTGCCCTGGGCCCATTTTTAATTAAAAATGAAACACCATTGGGCCTGTATTGGGCCAAAACATGCCCAAAAGAGGTTTTTTCCCCACAAAACCTCTCTAACTCCAAATTGTATCAGATTTTTTTGCCCAGCCCCCCCCCCCCAAAAAAAAAAAGCCCAAACACCCCAATAATCCATATTATCCCCACCCCAAACCATTGTTTTTTTTTGGAAAAACAGCATTACCAAAGACATTTTGCAAAGCTTTTCACACTTTTTTTTCTTTTTTTCCCCCAAAGACTGCATTTTCCACCACAACAACCTGCTTTCAAGCCTCTCAATTTTCAATTTTTTACCATCCCTCATCTATTAATCCCACATTTAAACCACTTTCTGTCACTCTTAACCACTTGTGTTCATTTTTCTCACCTTTTTTCACCTCTTTTTCACATTTCGAAAGGTTCTTACCCCATTCCAAATCCCCCAATTCCCCTTTTTTTCACTTTTATACATAATTTTCATTGAAAATATGCTTCAACCCCCCACTGAAGGTGAATTTCAGACCCTTAAGCTTCTTCGGCAACATGTGCATAATGTTGCCAGGGCTCAGGGGTATGCTGTGTCCACCTTGAGGTCCAATATGACCCACAACCAAATTGAAATATGTTGTGACAGGTCTGGCACCCCAAATCCCAACAAAAGCCCCTCCAAAACAGTCACCTCAAGAAAGCTTGACTGTCCTTTTAGACTTTATGCCAGGAAATATGCCAAGAGTACCACTTGGACTCTTAAAGTCAAAAATCCTGAACATAGCCATGATGCCACTGAAAATATCATGGCACATCCTGCTTTCAGGAAATTCAATGAGCAAGAAACATCCCAAATTGCTCAAATTTCTGAATCACTCCTCATGCCAAGGCAAATTCAGGCGCAATTATGCAGCCAGAGGGAGTCTGACAGGCCTGTAATCCTTCAAGACATTTATAACCAAGTCAAGAAAATAAAGAAAGACAAACTGCAAGGCAGAAGGCCCATTGATGCTCTTATTGACACTCTCAAAGAAGAAAATTTTGTTTGGTCCTCTGCAAGGGATTCTGAGGGACACATTACCTCCTTGTTTTTTACTCACCCCCTGGCCATAAAACTTCTTCATGGCTTTCCTCATGTCATTCTTATGGATTGTACTTATAAGACCAATAAGTACAAAATGCCCCTTTTTCATATTGTTGGATTCAGCTCAACAAATAAGACCTTTTCTGGGGCTTTTTGTTTGATGAAGAATGAAAATTAAACTTCATATACTTGGGCATTAAATCAATACATTGAAAAGGTCCTCAACAACACCAATCTTGTTCCCCCCCCAGTTATTGTTATTGACAGGGATCTGGCCTTGAAAAACTCTATTAAGAAGCTCTTCCCAGACTCCAAAGTCATGCTATGCATTTGGCACATCAACAAGGATGTATCTGCTCATTGCATGAAGAAAATTGGTCATGGAACTGATTTTGAAAATTTTATGGGCCTTTGGAATCAAGTAATATACTTCTTCATTTTATTTCACTTTTTTTCTTATTATTGTCTTTATTAATGACTTTGGGATTCTTTTCTCAGCTTATGTATTCACCCACTGAAAAGTCTTTCAAAGACAACTGGAAGAAGCTTCAAAAGCAAGTTAAAAATGCTGAGGTCTTGCAGTATTTGAAAAATACTTGGCTTCCTCTAAAGGAGTATTATGTGCCAGCCTAGACAAACCACCATTGCCACCTGGGTGTGGGCTCCACCTCCAGAGTTGAAGGTGCCCATGCCATGGTTAAACTTTGGCTACAAAAGTCCACTGGTACTCTCCTGGAGGTAGTCAGGGCACTCCACATGGCATTCAGAAAACAATTTATTGAAATTATCAACAGAATCTCCAAAGAAATTATTTTCCATGTCAAGAATTTTCCTCCACACATCTGTGCCCTCAATGGCAAGGTGTCTCATTATGCTCTTCAGATTGCCTTTGAAAATTTCAAAACAAAATTTCCTCCAAATGAAAAATGCACCAACAAATACAGCAATTATAAAGGCATTCCTTGCAAGCATAAGACCCAAAAGGCATTTTCCAAGCGCCAAAGGCTTGAATTATCAGACTTCCATCCTCAGTGGCATTTGAATTTGCCTGTGAGGGTTTTTTAATTTCTTCTTATTATTTTTTTTCTTATTAACTGATTTTACTTGTCATATTCTTCTCAGACTGGTTTTCAAGGTGATGATCAAAGTGCTGAAAAAGAAAGAAAGAATGAAGCCAAGAAAATATTTGAAGACATTGGGGAAGACCTCTTTCAAAGACCAATGGCAGAAATCACCCCAATACTCCAACATTTTCAAGATGTTTTGACTGGAAAAGTCCCATTTGATCAAATTCCCAAGAGTCAAAAGGATGATCAATATTATGAAGACCCTCTAGAATGCAAGAACATCCGTGGAAGACCCCAAGGAGCCAAGAATAAAAACAAAAGAGAACCTTCAAGATTTGAAATTATTGAGAGTCAAACCAAGAGAAGAGGAAGACCCCCATCAAAAGTGACCAGCACAACAACTTCAAGATCCCAGTCAAATGTCCCCTCTCCAATTATGGAAGTGGACTCATCTGAAGATTCTGAAGATTCTGAGGAATCATTATCTAAATCCATCAGTTCATCAGATTCACTACCCTCAGAAACTGAATTAAATAAATCAGAAGTAACCCTTAGAAGGTCCAGAAGATTGGCAATTGGAAGCAAAACATCACAAAGAAAATCACACAAGCCTGCCACCAGTTTGAATATCTATGATGCAATTGACCTGACCTGTGAGCATTGTCAAAGCAACTATCACACAAGTGATGAATGCTCCAAGCTGTTTGTGAGTTTCTGATTCTTTTTAATGTAATTTTATGTTGTTTATTTTGATATCTATTCATTTTTTGAACTTATGTTATCAGATAACTGGCTCAGAAGACTTGCCCAAGTTTATATTGAAATACACCTTCAAGGCCATCAATGTCCAGGGTGATGGAAACTGTGGCTACAGAACAGTATCCCACTTCATTTACAAGACTCAAGATCAATGGGCTGATGTCAGAGGTGACTTGGCTGAAGAAATTCACCAAAATAAAGACCTTTATGAAGCCATGAACACCTTAATTCCCTCAGTATCCTCTTATTTGGAAAGAATTGAATGGTATGAAGATGTTGGCCAGGCTCCAAAAAGCAAGTGGATGTCCATGCCTGACATGGGGGATCCAATTGCAAATAAGTATAAAAGACCAGTTTTCTTTTATTCCACAGCCCAATCTTTTTCTTTTTTCCCTTATTTCTGTCCTCCAAATGATAATCCCCCCATTTTCATCTGCTTCTTGAATAGTTGTGCTCATTTTGTTCCTTTGGACATCATCATTTCTAAAGTTTATCCAGTCCCCCCCATTACTGTGAACTGGGAGATTCATGCCCAAGCACAAGCCCTGGGGTGGGCTGATAAATTTAAGAAACACAGAATGTTGTATTTGTCCAATCTTTCTCCCCCCTCTCAGAAAAAACCCACTATTTTGGAGGTTGATTCTGATTGAATGATTTTTGTATATACAATTTATGCCAATTATCCCCCTCCTCAGTCATTTTTATTGCTTAAATCCCACCTCAGTCTCCTTTTTTATCAAACATGTGGAAGTTTTGTACTTGAAAATAGTCATATTACACACAAGAAAAAAAACAGTTGAAAAAAACACTCATTGCGCCTTCACTTGTTGTCCCACCAAAAAAACTTTCCCAATTCATGAGCTTCTGGTTCTTTATTGTCCAGATTGAACCCTTCAATTTAAAAAAGAAATGAAGGATATTCATAAGTGGGAAGTTATTAAATTCACTTTTTAAAAATAGGCATATTACAATGACAGGAAAAAACATTTGAAAAAAAAACCCTTTTTGCACCTTCACTTGTCCCACCCAAAAAAATTCCCAAAATTATGAGATTCTGGTGCTTTATTCTTCACATTGAAGCCTTTATTTTAAAAAAAAAATGAAGGAAATTCATAAGTGGGAAGATTTTAAATGAATTTTTGAAAAAATATGCCATTTTGGCATATTGGCCAAATTTGTGAAATTTGGCAAAAAAAAAAATTTTGAAAAAATTTGTGCTTATTGACATGCCAAGTCGGGAAAAATATGGCAAAAAAAAATTAAAAAAATCCTCAAAACTGAGCCTGAGGAATTTTTTTGAAAATTAAGGTCACTTACATGTTTTTACCAGAAACTTATGTGTTTTTACCATAAATTGGTAAAAACACGTAAGGGCTTACGTGTGTTTACCAACACCCTAAAAATACCTCTAAGGCTTGTAACAAGTAAATGAAATAATTAATAAATTATTTCTTTATTTTTGGTTATACTAAATTTATTTATTATATTTCATAAAAACAATAATAGTACTTTTGTTAAATAGTAATTTTATCAAGAGTTTCATAGATAAATATTAAACTAAATTTGTTTTTTTTTAATTCAAAGAAAAGTGTTCTGAATTAATTTTATAATTTAATGAGTTTCAAATATTTAAAAGACACTACTCTTGCCAATTTGGTTATGAAAATTGTCAATATAAACCTATAGAATAAGTTTTTAATATTAAATATAGAATCTATAATCTTTTTCATAATTTCTAAATTGAAATTTTGAGATCTTTAATATTTTGAATTAATGATTTTCATTTTAATTTGACCTTTAGATTAATTAATTAAAAAATTTCTTAACTTCTTTATTTACTAAACAAAATTAATCTTTATTAATTTTTTGTTTTTTAGAATTAAACATTCTAAAATATAAAAATAATATCTTTTTAATAAATTATATATATATTTTTTTTTTCATTATCCTGATTAAAAAAAATTCTATTATAATCTTATAAAGAAACAAAGCAAAAAAAAACTAAACAAAATTAAAAATGAACCAACCTTTGATGCTTAAAAATGATAATATTCTGAAAAAAAGAAATTTAAAAACATTTAAATGAAACATAACATTTTCTTTACCCATTTTGTTTTTGCCTTTTATTTCAACGTTTCATGAAATACTTAAAAAAATTACATATAATTTTTTGTTTCATTTTAGATTTTCTTTGTTTACAATTTTTTATCAACATTCATTTTATAAACCTTTTTATTTGTTTTGAATTACAAGCTAACAAATTTATTTTTGATGTTTAATTTATTATATTTATTTTTTTAATAGGGGGTGTCAAAGTTACCAAATCCCACACTCAAAATCCCGAGTTTTTTTTTGCCAAAATCCCACATTAATTTTTTGGGATTTCAGAAATCCCACACCTAAAGAGGTGAGGTATTTTGAGGTACAAAAACCCAGGTTTTTTGGTACCAAATCCCGTGTTTAAATACCAAAATCCCACCTTTAGCTTCCCATAAAGGCACATTTTTCAAACACACAACTCAGTAAGGGCATGTTAAATTGCATAAAAATTTCCTTCTCTTGCATAAAATCTAAATACACTCATCATTTATTAAGTTATTTGATTTCAAATTTCATTTACTACCAGCCGTTTCTTTATTTACCATGCCCAAGACATCGCAAAGGCTACCTTTACTTCAGACCTTGAACTCACTTCAGTTCATCAATGCTCTCAACTCTGATAGTGATTCTGATATCCAGGAAGATATAATCTTGTTAGATATGATAACCTCACAAAGATACATCAATCCTCGTAGAAGATATCCATCTCATTACATGTATACAATGAATGATTTACAGACATTCTCATCTGAAAAGTTTCGACAGCTATGTAGGACAACACATGAATCATTTGAAAAATTGGTTGCACAAATTCAAGCTGATAAAATCTTTCAAAACTCATCACAAAACAAACAACGCAATCCTGCCATCCAATTGGCTGTGGCATTATCAAGGCTAGGATCAAATGGAAATGGGGCCGCTTTGGGAAAGATTGGAATGTTGTTTGGAATTAGCCATGGGGCTATTGTGTTGTACACTCAAAGAGTCATTCAGATATTAATGAAGTTGAAGCGCAAAGTAATTGTGTGGCCAACAATAGAACAACGCATAGAAATGTCTCAAGTAATGCAAGCAGAAGGCTTCCCTGGGTGCATTGGGTTTATTGATGGGAGTCTCATACCATTATCACAACGTCCTCCCAATGATGGTGAAGCGTATTTTGATCGCAAAAAAAGGTAAGCTGTTGAATCTTTATTCTTTATTTCAATCTTACTGATGGTTTACATATAAGGTATTCTATGTCAATACAACTGGTTTGCGATATCAACAAGCAGTTCACTGCTCTGCATGTTGGTTGTACTGGGTCACTTCATGATTCGAATGTCTATCAACATATGAAAATAGCACAAACACCTCAAGAGTTTTATGAAAAGGATCAGTACTTACTTGCAGATTCGGCATATGCAAGCTCTCCTTGGGTTGTTCCAGCATATAAGGGAGTTGTAGCACATAATGAAGACAACCGTTCGTTCAATTACTGTCTAGCAAAATCAAGGGTCAGAATCAAGCATGAAATTGGCATTTTGAAGGGGAGGTGGTTTTCTCTAAGGGAAATGAGAAATCAAATGAGGTATAATCATGAAATTGAATATTTTGTTAGTTGGGTTGTGTCTTGCACGATTTTACATAATATGTTAGCTCAAATTGGTGATGAGTGGTTTGATTTATATGAAGATGATGATCCACCACAAGTGGAAAATCTGGCCAACAATGACATTGGGGAAGATGTGCTAAATATGTGTGAGAAAATTAAACCAATCACTTTGGCATGGAAAAATAGTCAATTGTAAATTTCTTCAGGACCAATGTTTTATGTACTTAATTTAATGGCATACAACGGAGTGGAGATGTTATTCATAAAATAAAAGTATTTACAATTAACATTTTTTACTTCTTTTTTGATCCTGCATATTTCGTTCAAAGTACCCATTGACTCTTGAATTTATTTCGGTGGGTGTCATTTTCAAGAATTTGTCACCTACATTAAATAATTTATGGTTTATTTGAAAAGAACATCCAAAATGAGTAATTGTGTCATGATTGATAATTTCTGGAGGTGGTTTTGTTGTATGATGAACCATTGTTGATGTCTTCCAAAGTATTTCCATGATGCCAGGTTTTTTTGAAAAATCGATCTCCATTTTTAATTCAGGGAAGTGTAAGCCATGTCCAGAGGGGGTGAAGATAGTAGGAAGTGGAAGGAAATCTTTTTTTGATACAAAAGAAAAAATACCATAAGTCCAGGCATTGAGATTGTTTAAATCTTTGTGTGGCTTATTGAAAAATCCATCTTGGGTGACAATGACATTGGTAAACGATTTGAATCCTTCCTTGGGATTGGCAGAAGTCCATTTGAGTTGACTGAAGTTGGGTAATTGGGCTGCTTCCATTAATGATTGATTTTCATTTGCTGCTAATTTTGAAAAATGGGAGATTCTTGAGTAAATGAATTCGTCATATTCATGAAGCTTGATCCATTGATTGTTATCTGTTTCAATTTGATGAGGAGTTAAACCAGGTTTTCTGGAGTAAACACCTAATAATTTTGTAATCAGTCAGTAATTATTAAGGGAATATGACAAAAAGATCACACACCTGCAGATTTTCCAGCATCAGAACCAGATCGAAACCCAATACCTTTCATAATGCCACCTTCGAGTTGCTTATTGGTTTTAATTTCTTGTCGATTTTGAGATAAGGACATTAATGTCATGACGATTTTTTGCAGCATTTGAGAGTGGCCAGAATAATTATCAAATGGGGTTATTTCATATATGATGACAGGCAAAAACGGCTTGGATGTTTTATTAATGAGGATATAAGGATGGGGGAGAGTGTTAAGTGATGGAAGTTTTAACCATGAGGCATTTGAAGATTTCTGGTCAATCGAAATTGTGGAAAAGTTTTTAAATTCTTTTTTGGAATGGCCAAGGTGAGACATTATTTCTTTTGAATCATGGATGTGTTGTCTTTGGCTTCGGGTGAGCTTTCTTTTATTATTTAATTTGGTATTATTATCCTCATGATGTTCTATATTTGGTTTAGTCCTAACCATGACATCAAGAGGAGTAATATGAGCTTCATCATCTTCCAAATCATTCTGATGATGTGCTGAGTCTGGTTTAGTCCTAACCATGACATCATCAAACTGATTGGAAGAATGAGAAGGAGGAGGAGATTTTTTTTTGAATTTTAAGGATGATGGAAGGGATGGGAAATGAAATGACATTGCAAAAGAAACCCTTATAAATAATCCACCCCTACATGAACAAATAAAACAAAAATTAAAACAAAAAAGAAAAAAAAAGGTTAGTAAAGATCATAATCCAAAAAAAAAAGTCGGAAATGGATAATGATGGGTGATGGTTAGTAAAGATCATAATCCAAAAAAAAAAGTCGGAAATGGATAATGATGAGTGATGGTTAGTAAAGATCATAATCCAAAAAAAAAAGTCGGAAATGGATAATGATGAGTGATGGTTAGTAAAGATCATAATCCAAAAAAAAAAGTCGGAAATGGATAATGATGGGTGATGGTTAGTAAAGATCATAATCCAAAAAAAAAAGTCGGAAATGGATAATGATGAGTGATGGTTAGTAAAGATCATAATCCAAAAAAAAAAGTCGGAAATGGATAATGATGAGTGATGGTTAGTAAAGATCATAATCCAAAAAAAAAAGTCGGAAATGGATAATGATGAGTGATGGTTAGTAAAGATCATAATCCAAAAAAAAAAGTCGGAAATGGATAATGATGAGTGATGGTTAGTAAAGATCATAATCCAAAAAAAAAAGTTGGAAATGGATAATGATGGGTGATGGTTAGTAAAGATCATAATCCAAAAAAAAAAGTCGGAAATGGATAATGATGAGTGATGGTTAGTAAAGATCATAATCCAAAAAAAAAAGTCGGAAATGGATAATGATGAGTGATGGTTAGTAAAGATCATAATCCAAAAAAAAAAGTCGGAAATGGATAATGATGAGTGATGGTTAGTAAAGATCATAATCCAAAAAAAAAAGTCGGAAATGGATAATGATGAGTGATGGTTAGTAAAGATCATAATCCAAAAAAAAAAGTCGGAAATGGATAATGATGAGTGATGGTTAGTAAAGATCATAATCCAAAAAAAAAAGTCGGAAATGGATAATGATGGGTGATGGTTAGTAAAGATCATAATCCCAAAAAAAAAGTTGGAAATGGATAATGATGAGTGATGGTTAGTAAAGATCATAATCCAAAAAAAAAAGTCGGAAATGGATAATGATGAGTGATGTATGATGATGATTATAAAAAAAGAAAGAATTAATGATGGGTGGGTGAGTTGTGGATGATGATGGTGATGGGAGGTGCAAAAAAATGATTAAAATATTTTAAAAGACCAAAAGGACATTACCTACAGAAAAATTTAAAAAAAATTAGCAAAAAAGGATTGTGATTGAACAAAAAGAAGAGAAATTCACTTACCTGAATTTTGAAAAAAGTGAGTTTTTTTTTAAGAGGGAAGGGTGAAAAATAAAAATAGAATAAAAATAATTGAGAATTGACAAATCAAATTTAAAAAATTTGGTGATTTTTTTTAAGAGGGAGGAGTGAAAAGCAAAAATGAAAATTAAAATTTGAAATTCAAAAAAAAAAAATTTAAAAAAAGTTTTTTTTTTTTTAATTGGGAGGGGTGAACAGTAAAAAAAAAAAAAAATTCAATGAAATTAAAGGAAAAAATCAACTTTAAAAAGCAAATTAAAAATTAAGAATTAAAAATCAAAAATCAACTGAACAAGGGACTTTGCCCATTTAAAAGTTGAAACCCTTCAAAATAAAAAATAACCATTAAATTTAAAAAAATATATAGAAAAAGATGAAAAAATTTCCCAACAAACCATAAAATGACATTTTCATAAAAAAGGAAAAAAACTGTCATCGAATTTGATTTTTGAACAGACTTCATATAAATGCTCAATGCAAAACTTGCCCAAATTGGCAAATCTGCCGCAAATTGCAAATAAATGTCATATGCACTTGGAATGGCAAGTTGGTGCATCAATTATGCATAAAAATTGAAATTTCCCTTTGGTAATAAAGTGGAGTTAGATTTCATGACATAAGATCAATAATTAAACAAGCACCATATATAAATTGATCACATTACACATATGTAATAAGTTATTTTTTATTGACTAATGCCAGAATGCGTTCCAGCTCCCCAATTGGCCTGCTTGATGACAATGCCGCTATAGTGAGCTCCATCTGGCATTGCTTTTCCTTCAATTCCAATTCACGATTCCACTTTTCTTTTTCAAATTCATGTTTCTTTGCATTTTGCTTCTCGTCAAACTCCATTTGTTTTTGTAGCTTGACTTCTTCAAACCGTTGTTTTTCCATGTTGCACACTTTCTCTTCATTCCACCTCTCCCTGTCCCACTCCAAACGTGCATGATCACTTATTTCACGGGCTAATAAGCATGAATTTTGTCAGTAGGATTCTTAATAGTATCCATAATTGCAAGTCATACCTTTGTTCCGTGATTCAAGTATATTTGCATAAGTAGGTGCAAACATATCCAGCGACCTTTTCCTAGAACCACTCTTGTCATTCAAGTTGGGTGTCATGGCTTGATTACGCTTTTGTGCTGAATGCATTATGGATTTAATTTGCTGATCAAAGGAGGAATAATCAATATTGGTGTGAATAAATATGACTCTTAAATGTACTTACCAAATCATCTTGAAGGTTTTCCACTGGAACCAAGTTATCCTCATTATGAAGCAAACGATCCAGATTGTGAGGTGAATCCAAGTGATTATTCTCCTTTGAAAAGCAAATGGGCTTTAATTATCTGAGGTATAAAAAGGAAGAGACCATAGCGTACCTTATCAAGCAAAACATCATCATCATCACCATTGAGACTGTCTTTTTCTTGCGAATCATAGCTTGCAATGGGAGTGACATTGGGCTTGTGGCCAAAGAGCACATCCATTTCTGCATAGCAAGGACACATACTTTCCAGCTTTTCACTCATGGATTTTATTCCTTTACTCTCATCTTCTTCCGTTATTCCAGCCCCAGTTAAGTTTTCGAATTTTTTGGCTGCCATATATTTCTTTTTATATGTTCGCCATCGATCTCGGATGCTGCTTGAACTAAGGTTTAGGCGATTTCGTGATTTTTTGTTGACCTCAATGGCCATAAGCTGAAACCCATGCTGCTTTGAGGAAGGAGGTCTTCCAATAGTTGTTGAACCGCTAGTACCAAAACATGACTTGAAATTGGACTTGACTGAAAGCCAATTAATTATTGTTAAATAATCTGTATGTATTAAGTGACCTGATGGATGAGGCAGGCCAGAGGTGATCTTCATGTCTGTCTTGATTTGTCTTGCTTTGGATCGAGGCATTATTATATGGATGATGAAGTATAAATGGACTATCAGCTGTTCGGTCAGATTGTCCAAAATGGAGTTCAGAAGAACATGTTGTACAGGTATGAATTGTGAGTACTCATTTGGGTTAGGTTTCAAGCTGAAATCCCAGATGCATGGGATTTGGTCAAAATACCAGGGGACTCAGTTAAAATACCATGGGATTTATACATAAAAAACCTGGGATTTAGTGTTGGGATTTGGGTTCCAAATCCCGTGTTATTTTAAGGCGGGATTTGGTGACTTTGACACCCCCTAATATAGGGGTTTATAGCAACAATTCTGAAGTTTTATAAGAAAGTTAACTAATTTCAACAAGACTGGAGTTATTTGTGATACAATCAACTTCAAATGAATGGAGTAGGACAAAAAAAAATGTGCTTCAAGCTGGTAATATTTCCTTATCAAAAGTCAACCTTATGATATACGTCGAATAAAAAAATATTGACCCTTTAATATGAGAAAAATAAGTCCATTTGGTTTCTTAAGATGACATAGTCAATATGAAAGCTCAAGTGGTAAGCGTTCATTTTTCTTATCTTACACACCAAACCAAAGCTCCAACAATAAATTAGATGAATTATCCTGGAACTTGCCCAGGCTCATGCACAAAAATTATGTTGCAAATGCTCATTGTGGAAAGCACACTGAATCCTATGATGATCATGATTGTTACTCTGTCAAATACAGGTCCTTTGGCGGTAGCAAATAATCAATTTGTGCAATTTAATTTCTGCATACTATGTAAACATCGGACTACGCTTCAACTACAGTGACGTCACTGCATCTTAATACAACAAATACTGGTCCACATTTCAAAACGAGGCAATAGTGCTAACGTGCTTGTGTCAAACTCAAATCAAATGGTAAAAACAAAACGACCATATTTACAAATCATGATGCGTGCTGAAGGGAAGATGGGAGTTTAATTCAGGCATGAAAATGGGAGCCTGGAGGGCAAGCAAAGAAATTCGCAACTTGACGGATATAGGGGTGGAGATTTAAACCGGCCTCTCAATCAGAAAGCCGTCAAAGTATTGTTCGACGATCGTCCAAGTATCTTGATTCAGCTTGCTGATTAACCCGACGTAGCCGTCCGGCCTCACGATTATTATTGCTCCCCCCAATTCTCCTTCCTCGAACCCTAAGCAATGCATAGCCCAATGAGTTACAAAAAAAAAAGGGTCGGGTGCAAGAGTTACTCACCATATTTGTGATGCAACGAACAATTTTGTGACTTTTCACCCGAAATCTGGTTTGGCATATCATCTAGATACACCTGCGAACGGTAGGGGCCGGAAAAGAGCGTGGGAAGATCTTCGATCTCCCATTCATCACGAGGCTGAGATGAAACTAACAAAAATGTAAAGAAAGGGTTGGGCCCCAGTCGTTGGGAGTCAAAAATTGAACAAGCTTGCCCATGAGGCGCACGAAATCGATGAAGGAAACAATTTTGATTTTCCAAATGAGCCAAGCGGTTGCCAATCGGAGCATGGCCAACAAACAAGTAAATTCGGAATGCACCATCCATCTTGATTTCTTGTTCAAGCTTCACCGGATTACCATCCACTGCTCGCGTGACCATTCCAGGCAAAAGGCGTTGACCGGCTTTTAATGGGCCACCAACTTCGGATGGCTTCCAGGCTATCATCACGTCAGAGTCGGGTAAGGCGTTGAAAACATTGGCATGGTAAATTGCTCCACAGCCTGAGGTAAAAAACGCATCTGTTTTTAAGTCAAGGTAAATCAATATTTAGTGCTGAGCCTCCGAATAAGTTTGATGAATAATAATTTTCGGCATACTTTGTTTACAAAGGCTAATCAATTTCTGCGGATCAAGCGTATGATTTTGTGTGGAAATTTTGTTATTTTTCGAGACCACTCCCACTACCCTATTGTGACCAGAAAGCATGGTTGAGAACTTTGAGTCAAACGCTAGTAGTTCTTGCGCAACGCCTCGACGTTCTTGCTCATATGTCTCAATTATAACGTCTCTTCTCCCTAGACCTTTTTCGACCAAATTAATTTTCCAAGCCAAGGAATACATGTCGCTCATTGAAATGTTCATCTGTTTGTAGGGGAATTGACTGGAGATCAGAAGCTGAGATTGTATTCTCCACACTTTAAAAGGCAGAAGGGCCTGTAACAATAAACTCGTACACCTTGACCAGCTTTTGGGCTATGTGTATGAACTGCATCGCCACCCAAAATGATACGACCCCCTAGGGTGTCTATAAGCCAAAATGCGAAATTTGTTCAATGCCCGACACATGGGAAACCGGGAAAAAAGTCAGTAGGTATAATTGGTATGCTTACATGCATTCGCAATTCTTTGCCCAATCTGATAAACACTGAACCAATCTGTTGCACCAAAATTTAAAGTGTAGGGAGAAAAAATTTTCTTGGCGTGCTTCTGACATATTTCAAGCGTAGCCAAGTCTTTTGCTAAAAGGCCAAAAGCGAAAAGGCAAAGTGATATTAGGAGCAAGGCGATAAACAGAGGAGTTTAAAGTAGAAATTAAGAGCTAATGGAAAGCGACATACACAAATGAAGGTCACCTTCTTTCAGTTGAACATAAAATCTGACCAAGTTATTTTCTCTTGGAATCACCATAATTGACCCATCATTTTTGGAGTTAACAAAACACTTTCGTTTGAGGTCAGCTAAGCACAAAAAAAACCATTAATCAGAATACCTAGGCTGTCATGACATAATGTTATCCTGGAAAGAAAAAGGCCAGCTTTTTGTGAGGTAGTTGATAAAAAGACCAACGAAAATCGGATTCAACCCAACAGTCCATTACGCCCCACACAATATCAAATCCTTCTCCTTCAAGTCGAATAGCTCCGTTTAAAGACTTTCTGACGTCACTCTTAGCCCCATCGCAACCTAACAGATACTTTGAGAGAATCTTTTTTTGAGTTCCGTCTTGTAATTCGATGACTGACTCTACGGGAAACTCAAGTTGGGGAGCATCTAAGATTTGACAACTGATAAAAGAACAAGGCCTCAAAACGTCTGCAGATGGCGAGCGTGCTGATATTTCAGTCAAAAATTCGCGTTCAATTATTCCTTGATGGATTAATAGAGTATAATGCTCTCTAACATCAATAAAATCTGGACAAGATTTGATCGTGGAAGTTCTTTCCAAGGGTTTTTGCTCGGTTGGGCCCTAATGGACGAAATTTTGTTACCAAACGGTAGCAAATGTCATGATTAGAATACTATCACATCTAGTTCTTGAAATGATTGTTAGAGATTAACCCAAAATGCAACCTCGTAGATCCTGACTCCCTGAGCAATTAAGTTTTTAGCAATTCCCAGCCCAATTGGACAGGTTGGTTCAGCAGTTTGATGAAGTTGTTGAGCTGGAATTGTTCTTGGCTGGGTCCAACGGCCAATGTTACGCAAGATCTGGTTGAATTCAAGAAAAGAAAAAGAACATCCAAGTAAATTTCCGAAATGGATTAAATTGCACGGGCTCTAACGTGGGTTTAGATAATGTAGTACTTGCCTCGAGTGTTCTAGCTTGAAGACCATCGGCTCGGCCGCAAACCGTCGGGTGAGAACGATTATCGATATGGAGGACGGAGAGACCAAAGGTACGTAGGCAGAGTGAGGCCATCAAACCAGCCGGTCCAGCTCCGACAATCAGCACATCTACGTTATCAGTTGCTAATCCCGTTTTCAAAGGTAGCGAAGCCATGATGAGATATATAGAATGTTAAAGGGGAGCACACCCTGCTTCGTGGCGAATCGATCAATTAAATAAACAAAGCATGAGCTGTGGCGCCAACTTGCCAAGGTGGCCCTGGCCGGTTGGTTGATTACTCATTAAACTCAGCCTAACCGATTACCATAATGCTGGGTTGCCTAGTACCAATTCAAGCACATACAGTGCGACCCAGGCAGCTCGGATATAGATTGGGTGAGAAATTTCTGATGATTACGTGAAGACACAACGAGACGGACAACCCAGACGGTGTGACGGAAAATCAAGAGTTGCAGCTGATCGGCCCTTAACGACGAGATATAACGAGCAACACAAGATCACATCATTAATCGCGAATGAAAATCTCCTACAGTCCAATCAGTGGAGGATCGCTATCATTCTAGTACTCTCACGTTGAGCCTCGCTAATTCAGAAGCCATCATATTTTCTCATACTGTAGCTCTGGATTGAATTAAATTGAAGAGAAACATTTAAGGATGTCAAACTAACTTCGCCGGGGATCCCAACGCGAACAAGCTGCAAGCGATAGGTAGCCTTCAGTGTAAAATCTATGACTTGTTTGGAGTGTCTGTTCTTGTTCATAAATTAACATCGATAATCGAACCCATGGAAGCGTTTCGAACTCAGCCAGGCTGCTTGGACGAGCTGGATTGACCTAAACTTGAATCCAACGTGATCATGAGACAAGTCAAAGGACGAGTCACCTTTTGTTTGAATGGAACCTCAGCCGTGTTTGGACTTGCTCACGTTTGATGGCAAGATGAGTCAATCTAATCTCAATTGAAATGACTCAGTTCAAAAATCTGCATCGCCCACAACAAATCTCTCAAGGCCCTGTAAACGCCGAGCGAATCGTTCTGGTCGGCTTCATGTCCGATGAAGCGAAAGGCCTGATCGCATTCTATCACTCCTTCTTAGATCTAAATCACTTATTGAAAGGGAGTTCATCATCACCATGAGCAAAGCAAGAGAAAACGATAAAATTACAGTAGTTGATAAGAAGACAGGCATCTCTTCAACTATCACTATTCATCTTTGGTTTCTGCAAATGAGATTTGCGTTGCAAAGCCTTCGTCCGCAATAATAGGCGTCACCCGACTGGATATTTAGCTATAACCCAAAATTCCTGTGCCAAACAAAAGGTTCATGAACTCAAACAGTATTCAACCAACTTGATACACACTATCGAATGTGAGACTAGCGATCGTTGAACTAAAGATTAAACATAAAGTAATCTTTCTCAGGCCATTCATAACTTGGCTTGGTTTCAATTGATCGAGAAAGGTTCCTTGGGCTTTGCGGTATTTAATTTAGAATAAGCTTTAAATTCAACTGGACTACTCACATTTCTTTTTTTTAGGTAACCTGCTAAGCCCAACATTGAAATAGCTGAACAACTAACTCTTGACGCTGTTTAGCTAAGGTCCGCCGATATTAGTCTCATAGGTGCTCTCTAATAATCCGGATTTCCAAGAAATTCTCAGATATCTTGTCGCCGATAGGCGGAGATTGTGAATTTTTTGAATACTCCAGCCTAAATTGCGCCCAAATTTATCAACAAACACAATCAATCTTTTCCAAAAGTAACCAAAACAAGTGGAAAGTCCTCAACTTGTTAATCGAAACCATTCTGACACTTAAGTAGAGTACCATAGAGCTCATAATTTTCACTTCACCAAAAAAGCCTTCTTTGCAAATTATCGACATGGACCATTAATTTTAAAAATCTCGAATTTTCGCTCACATCTCCTAAGGCGTCCTCACTAAATCATAGCGTTGGGTTGCTCATATGATTGTTTGCAGCAGGCGTGCTTCATAGTCAACCAACTGCTGTGCACTGTAGTAGTGTCGACGCATCTCTCAACAAGATTTGTAACCGAAATCAGTATGGCCTTCATGCAGCCTTGCCTATGCACTTGAGACACCCATAGATTTACATTCAACTGTCCAGCGGCTCGTGCCCATTGGTACAAGTCATCCTTCTTGCAAGCTTGACCTGCAGCCTGCGAATTTCTTGCCTTTCACAGCTTGTCTCCATTCCTCTTTTTAATATTTATGCCATTAAAAACAATCATGATTAGGCTCCTCCTCAAACAGCCACTCAATACTTTTTCTTTCCGAGTTGACATTACATGTAGTGAGTGAGCCTGAGCCGAAAAAAACGGGCATTCCCCGGTATATCGCCCTGCGGAGTCGGTTACACGGGGCAGAGTTATTAGCTTATACCATTTCCAAAGCTGCATGGGATGGAGTACGGCGAGGCACAACAATCCCAAATGGGGACTGTTGGCAATTAAATTTCAGATAAAACAAAAGGACAAGACACAGCAGATAGCAAGAAAACAAAAAAATAAAAAAATAAAAAAGGGCACAAAACAAATTGGGCTTAAATTTTTTCAAATTATGAGTAAAGATAACCAAATGTACAAGCCAAAGTCTTTAATGCATGCTAGTTGCTCTACATGCATTGGGGAGAGGTAGACTTTTTGAAAAGCTTATACTTTTCATACAATGGAGAAAATACACTCTGAGAGAGCACTGGTTTCCAGGTTTGAAAGAAACTTCTGTGCCCATCTCCCAAAAGTTGCAAGAAGATGCCTTTGAGTCTGCCAAAAAAATAAAATTACAGTTGAATTTATTTCAGATTTTTCCACTAAGAAATCATTGAGCTTTCTTTCCAAGGTGCTTGGGAAAGGGGAGGAAAATGTGTATAAATCATTGTAAATTCCCAATGGGACCTTCTTGGGTTGTGTAGAATTGGGTGAATTGACATCATTGGTGACATGATTTTGGTCTTCCAGCTCAACATTTTCTGAAAATTATTCAGCATATGTGCCAATAAGTTAAAAATTTACATCCTTTGTGCAAAAAAAGGTAACTTGAATCAAGGATTGAAAACATTTGCACATACTACAGGAGTTTTGAGATGAATAATGGAGAGATATTTTGTGAGATGGAGATAATGGCCTCTGCTTCTGGTTCAATTTGTACTAAATTTTAATGTTCAAAAACCTAAGAAAAAGTGTAAGTGTCACAACTATGGACAATCAACCTCTTTGAACATTTTTTGGAATGTCAATTCCATATCCAATTTATGAAAATTTGGCCATATTCATCATTGACTGGCCAAATTGGCCATATCCATCATTGGCTGGCCAAATTAGCCACTTTCACCTTCTTGGCCTTTTATGGACATTGAATCATCTGGGGCCAACCTGGCCCCTTAACCATCATCAGGCCATTCTTGGCCACTGTCTTCCTTTGAGAAATTTTGGTAATTTGCTAGTCAACAGGGGAAATACAGTCCAAAAGGCTGTATTATGATTTTTAAGCTTTGAATACAGTTTTTCCCATTTTGCCATGATATACCACTTTCCCATGAAATATGGAAAATGTGCCCAAACAGCCATAACAGGCCATTTGGAGATTAATTGCTATATTTGTGTATTCCATTCATTTTTGAGAAAATACAATTTTAAGCCTGAGCAGGCTTTTTTGGCCAAAAAACACAGAACTATCCAAAACCACCCAGCCAGTCTATGAAGCCTTCAAAAACTCATTTTCCAATGTTTGTCCAGGCAATCCTCCAGAAGTTTTTTTGGCTGCCTTTCCTTTCAAGAACCAAAAGTTCCATAAATGGTGTTATTAACCCACCTTTTTTCACCAACAATCCAATGGTGACAAAATCAAGGGACTATACTTGAATTTAAAAAATACCCTCCCTCACTCATGGCTCAATACTTCAAGGAAAATTAATCAAGGCTCAAGCTCAGTGTTTAATTCTACACCAATCACCTTAATCATCAGGTATTTGTTCTTTTCAAGTATGTGGTATTCCCCCAAGGGGATACTTGCAGTTTTCATTTCAAGGGGTATCCAATAGGCAGTTTTAAATAAGTTTTCAAGTTTCTATTATCCATAAATACACCTTGGAAATCACATCCATTCAATACATCCTTGCTCCATAAAGGCCTGTATTTTGACCATAAACCCTGGGGGGATCATTCATCCCAGTTCATTTACCAATTTGGTGAGTTATTCATTTCCTCAATCAATCAATAAAGCCCAGTTATCAGCCTGAGGGAGTAAATCTCTCAGTTTGTCATATATACCAGCCTTTCTTTCAACTGTAAGGTATGGATATTAAGCTTTGATTAACAATAAAGTACTTTTACTGTCCTCAAAGTTTGTATAAAGTAAAATTTAATTGAAAATCATAAATCTTGAGATTTTTAAGAGAAAACATGGCAAATTTATTGTTTTTAAATTTTTTAGTATGAAAAAATGATATTATAAAGATTTATTTTTCTACCAAAAATAAAAATTTATGCAAAAATATTCTACAAGAAATATTTATGGCTACAAAAGAAATTTCAATTGGAATGAATTTAGAAAAGGAATGCAAGAAATTAATACAAGAAAAGAGTATCGAAGAATACTATTAAAGAGAAAACATTCCCAAAAGTGATCAGAGTGAATTCGGAAACAAAGTAACAAAGCTAACAGTGATTAAATATGATTTAATTCACTTTTGGGGTGATTCAAGGGTAAAAAATGACTATAATGATTTCATAACCTGGTTAAAAGGATTAAAATGATTTCAAAAGGATGATTAGAATATTTTATTTCTTTTTTTGGCGGTGTTCAAGCTAATTATAAAAGGAAAAGATCCTAACATGAAGAGAAAAGTGGTACAAAGAAGACATACTTTTATAGCCACCATTTATCTTACTCCAAAACTAAAAGTCACTCTAATAATTTGTGAGACATTCACTGACAACAGAAAAGTCACTTATAGCATCATTGAACCTTGATTAAGGCCAAAAGTGGGCTGGATTTAGAAATTTTAGTTGATTAAATGAGTCATTGCTGTAGTAATACTTGATTTCAAGACTTAAAACACATCAGAATGTGTGTAAGAGACCTCAAAATCAGTTAAAACTGTTTTTACTAAGAGGTTTTTCATTTATGAATAGCTTTAACATCTTGGAAACAGACCCTGTGACTCAATGCCAGGCCAAAAAGTGAGATGACCTTTTTCATGAATTTTGATGTCCCAAGCTTGTCAGCCAGGAATTTGGGGGAGTCTGGAACCCTTGCAGCTAAGATTCCTTTCCCCCCCAAAAAATTAATCTTTCCAATTTTTTTTTTCTTTCATTCCTCATCATGTATCATACTAGAAATATAAATATGTAATTCAATTGAAAATTTACAGTACACAACTTTAAATATTGATTCCACATTTGTAAATTCAAGTTCACTTATGTAATACATGTGCACATTTTGACATTTCAAATGAAATGACTTTAATTCCTCATGGCTTCTAAGTGACACAACATAACTCAATTTTTAAGCTGAAATTGATGTTTAACACAACATGTGGTGTGAATTGAATTGAGGTTTTGAGGATTTTCAGATTTTCATATGGAAAATACTAAAAAATTAATTTAAGCTTCTTTAGAGTTGAGGTCCAGAATTTTCACTCAGAAGTGACACCACCTAATTTTTCATAAAGAATCATATGGTTAAATAATTTTGATCACTTTATTTATTGGAAAGAATTTATAAGAATTTTTCTTAACATTTTTCCAAAAATATTTTAATTTTAATAATTTTGATGAAAATTGTGTTTTTACTTAATTTTTTCAAGTAAAAATGTATTTTAATAATTTTAAATCATAATTAAAATTTTATGTTTGTAGTTGATTTTTTTTTGTATAATAAAAATAAATTTGTTTATTTATAATTATAGCTTAATTTGATTATTTGTAGTCTTTTGGGTATATGACAATACCTCTAAGGCTCACGTAAACCTTTGGGGGTTTTTCCCCCAGTTAATTAATATATTACAATTTTATTTTATAATTTTTGTCCTTCATTTTTCAAGTGAATACTGATATTATCAAGTAATTCATAGAGCAACTTTGATTTCTTTTCCTGTAAGTAGATAGTTCTGGTAATATCCTTCACTAATTCCATAATTATTTCTGATAGGTTGAAACAGTGATTAAGGACTTACTTGGCTGGCTCTTTGGCTCTTTGGCTTCTTTTCTCTTATTTTATCTCATTTGTTACTTGCATAAATTATCAGAAAAGTTTATATTTCATTTTATTTCTTTAATTATTTTGAGTCTTCCAAATGAGCTCCCTGATTGCTGAGTGGCAGGCCACTCTTGTTATTCCCAAGAGAAACTGTGACAGTAAGTTGCAATTTTTTGAAACCTAGAAAAGAAGACTTAACTTCTTTATTGACTTAATCAAGATAATATAAAGTGAAAATGAATAATTTATTTTTGGATGAATAGATCTGAAAATAATAAGTTTTTGTTCATGGAGGGTTTAAAAAAAGTCTGTAATACCCTTGATTTTACACTATTTAATTCTTGAAATCTGATAGTTTTGAATATTGACACTTCTACAAAAGTGATGGTAAAACTCTCTGAGGTTTCATGAATGATTGGACATTTCATAGGTAGCATTTCATCACATGGAGATTTGATAAAAGAGGGTGATAGCCTTTGCTATTATTGAGTCATCATATACTAGCTGGAGGAATAATTGAATTATAGTAGAGGTTTATTCCATTGGGTGAATCAAATATATTGACCATAGAAACTAGGCTGCTGATATCAGTTGCATAAGCCATGAAAAATTCTTTTGGAGGTTATTTGAGTTTATTTAATCTCTATTGGGCTGAAAGATGAATAGTATGAGCATTAGATCCAATGCCTTTCTGGTATGCACAAATTCCAGGAGATATATTATAAATTTTGTGGGCCATTTAGGTGTTGTATATAGAATTATTGGGGGTTATACTGAAAAGAAAATCCTTCAGTTCATAGCATTCTAACCTAGTAATATATATTTCTGAAACTTCTTCTCCTGAGTGATGACCCTGAATGATCCATTTCTAGACAATCAATTCATAAAGAAATTAAAAAAAATTCTCACCCCCAATCAAACTGAAGCCAATGGGTAGTGCTATAAACTTAACATCACTGCTCATGATATGAGGAGTGAGTGACCAGAAAAAAAAGAAATTTGGACTAGTCCATAAATCAGTCATAAATTGGACTTCCTTTCTCTCTGGGTCCAATACTTGATAAAGTGGCTTTAGTGAAAAAATAAAATTGTAGGGATGAGAAGTCAGAGATATTTGCCTTAATACTATATTATGAAAACCAGGATTTCATAGCTTCAGTGGATCTTTAAAGGAGGAAGATTTGGAAATTTATGCTGGAAGCTCCATTTAAGAAATGAAATATAAAAGGGCTGTTTTGAAGGACTCTGGACACAACAACTAAAAAAAGCAGCTAAGTAATCGGTTTGAGACTTATGGGAAATAATTATAGAAACGTTTACACACCTTTTTTGACTTCCTATTTTGAATAATTTCATTTATTCTCCCTACAGTATTCATTGAAATATTTGAAGTTTGAAATTTCTGAAAGCCCATCAGATGATCAGACACAGTTTTGGTACTTCCTGTCAAACTGTGTTTGATTTTTTTTGACAAGGTTTTCCAAATGTATTAATAACATGAAATTAAACCAGAGTGATAAAAACCAACAAAATAAACCCTTGTGGATGATTTTGATTTCAGATGATATTTAATTACCTTGAGTTTTGGTTTCACTTTACCTTGTTTCCCTTGAGGGCCATGTTAATCCTTCTGACGAAAGTGAGGCGTTAAATTAGCTCAAAAATATCAGTAATTTAAAAAAAGAGAAGAAATTTTACCACCAAGAAAAAAATTATTTTGAAAAACTTTAAGAAAAAATATGGCAAAGAAATTGGGAAAGCAAGAAAAAATAATGGATATTTTTATTGGGTGAGATCAAGTTGATACACAAAAAAGGGAGAGAATAAAAATGTGAAAAAGGGAGGATTTTGAGAGGTTGCTAAAGGGGAAAAAAATAAAAATAATGTGAATTTTGGAAGGGGGAGGATTTTTCATTCCACCATGTCTTCCCCTCCCAATCCTGGCCATCCTGGCCAATTATTTACAATACATAAAATTGATGGTGGATTTCCCTGGAGTAAAAATAGGTATGGGGTACATTATTTCATATGGGATTCAGTACTCACACAAGAGAAGAACTTCTAATGTGTTTCAGAAAATTCCTGTTGAAGGATATATAAGAGCAATTATCATGAGGATATTGGAAATACACTAGTGCAAAATTGAGTCTTGGGGACTTAAGCCAAAGGGAGTCTTGCGAAAATTCTCACCCACAATTTCAACAAACAAAAAAGGAGTAATCAAATTTGAAATTATTGAATATAAAATTTGAAAAGAATTTTCTTCAATGTTTTCAAACTTCATAGAATTTCTTATTACCTGTTTCAAGCCATGGAAATAATAATTTAACAGAAAAAGATGATTTAATGGCTTGAAAATTAACATGAAAACTTTGGTCTCAATGAAATTTAAGTAATAATTTCATTATTTGGTAAAAAACATGAAATAACTTGATAAATTGATATAAAAACAAAAAAAATAAATATTGGACCTATATAGATATAATTTTTTGATTTGATATTCATGAAATTTAAAAAAATTCTTTTCAATATGATTCAAGTGAAATGGTTTCTTCTTATTTATTTTTGGAATTTATGTTGATCTGTTTTCTAAAATTAATTCCTTTCTTATCTTGTTATTTCAGAAAGAAACTGAAAACTTGATTTTTTATATTTCCATTTTTTATTTTTACTTGTATTCTTCTTTGTTTCTAAAATATTGGGCATTAAGAAAGGAAGTATTTGGGATTTATCATTCCCATATGACTGATTTTAGAATTTTTCATTCAACTTTATAAAAATAATCTACTAATAAGCTTCCATGTCTTTAATAAACTATTCAAATTCAAAGAGATAAAGGATTATATCAAAGAGCTCAATTGTTTTTTTATTTTACTATCAAAAATTCCTTTTTCTTTTTGAAATTTTGAGATAGTCTCTTGGAGCTAGAAAATGAATTATTTTAATTAATGGTATATTTTCCATTTTAAATGAATCATTTGAAGTAAATTGTTTGAAAACATATGAAAAAATATTTTTCTGTGTATGGAAATATTTGTAAGGTGTTGGTAAGAACTCAAAAGGGAATTGGTAAAAAATTAGAAATGTGTGTATTTAAGTCATTTTGAGTCAGTTTCTAGTCAATATTTTGTCTCTGAAGCTTTTTTTGGGCTGGATTTATTCCTAAAAAGGATGATATGTTTTTTTTGAAAATGAAATCTTCAAAATTTCTGTTTTTTACAAAAGGAAAAGTTCTCTGTAATATTGGTCAAAGAACAGACAAAAAAGGATTTGAAAATAGACTTTATAGCACAAATCTATTAAAAACAAGTTTTATTGTTTGATTATATAATAAGAGAAGAAAATAAATTTACAAAAGAGATTTTGATTACAGGAGTAGAAGCATTTCTTAAAAATTGGCTTCCTTAAAGTGGCCAAATTGACCAAATTGTCAAGCTTTCCCAATTCATTGTAAAAAGATAATCTTTGAAAACAATTCAGGCCCTCAAAACATTGAAAAAATGATTGATTTACACAAAAAAGGAAAGATTGGCTAAAATATCATATGTTTTCCTAATTATCTTTGAATTTTGGAATTTTTTTTGGTATGGGATAATTTGGAAAAGTGAAGTTTGAGCTAATATCTTATCAGTCTCAGATTATAGAAAGCTAGATAACTTTGGAATACTTGTCTTGCCCTCATAAAGATATCGGATAGCAATACTCGATATCTGAGCAAAGAAAAGGAGAAAAAAATTATTCTGGGCTTCCACAATTACCTAAAAAGCTTTAATACTCCATAGCCAACACACTCAGATTTGACAAATACCCTCTCAATACCCCAGGTGACTTTTATAACATTTCTTGCAGTCCAAATTCAAATCCTATACCCTTTCCAAAATGATAATCCAGAGGATTACCAACCACAAAAACCAATTTCAACATTTAACCAACCATGAATTTTTTACCCCAAAAATTGTTTTCCTTTTTTTCATTTTTGTTGCACGAATATTCTCAGAATTTATCCTTCACCATAAAAAACAGTTTTTTCTCGTTGTAATAGAAAGACAATTTTATTCTCAGTCTTTAGAAATAATTTTCTCTATCCAAAAAATCTTAACAGAGCCTCAAGGATCTCTATATGGCTGCCAAAGAAAAAAGGAGAAAATTAACAAACAAAAAACAGGAGAACCACTCTCATAGAAGAAGAAGAGTGAATTGAACAGAAAGTAAACTTGAATAAAGAAGAGATTCTGTTGGAATAGTTTTTATTGATGAATTAAAAACTCACCAAAGGAATAGACATCTCAAAATATGATTTCAAAGCCCTCAATAATATAATTAAACAAGAACAATGAAAAAATATTGGGAAGATAAGCCATAAATAAGAAAAAAATTCTGAAAGTCTGTAAAAGAAATGAATTCCATACTTCAACAAAGTGAGAGATTTCTGAAAAGGCTATTAGACCATGTGAAAGAAATGGATGATTATGGAAGCTTTTGGATTTAATTACGTCAATATTACAAGTCATCTGAGCTAAATAAAAATTATGCAAAACTGATAGGGAATATTGAGATCTCAGACTGGTACCACTCCAATGAATCATAGATCAAAGCTTTGGAAACTCTTTACTAAAGTTTGTAAATGAAGCTGAGGATATCTCATTTTCTCAAATAATAAAACAAGATAAAACATGAATAGAAACTTATTTGAACCTTTTAGATTGAATTTATTTTACCTTTCAAGAATAAAAGTGTGAATAATCTTGTTGAAAAATAGATTTAAGAGGTAAACTAAAGCAATTTTATTATAATTGGGAATGTGTCTTTACAAAAGTGGAAAGAGTAAAAGTGAAAAATTATAAGAAAAATAACCAATCGGAAGGCACCAACCCTATAATTGTTGGAATCAAAACATCATGTTTGGCCTCAATTTGAGAGAATTTCGATGCAGCTGAAATCCTCAAAGTGGGTGAAAATAGTTGAGTTTTTACAAATATTTGGTTTATTTTGTTGGTTTTCCATTGTAATTGGGGTGTCTTGGATAAATTGACTGAGATGCCAACTAATAAAGTACCATACTATTCCCCGTTTAATGGTATGAGAAAACGTTGAATCACCTTAACGTTGAAGTGAAATAAAAATACACTGGTATTGAATTCCTTACTGTATTATTTTCTGGGAAGTCTGAAAGGACATGACTCTTCAATAAAAAGTGTGACTTCCGATTAGGTTAGCAGTAAACTCCAGTAATAAGGCATAGATGAGAAAATCTGTATTTAAGAAATTATTGAATTCATTAAAATGAAATATTCATGAATTCAATTGAAACATCACACTTTCAACTGATAAGCTCAAAGACAACAGGCCCTAAATTGAGGGGTTTACAATAATTTCCTTGATATTTTTCATCTCAAAGCTTACTTCTCATGTTAAAAAAATTGGTTCAGGAGTTATTGAAACCGTTAGGGCTCTCTTCCATTTATAATTTATTTGATTTAAATTTTGTTACTACATGTCAGCCTGTGACTCTAAGAAGAGAATCAGAATGAAGTCCACATCCCAAAAAGAATGGTTTTCATCGTGAAACCTGCTTAATACACTAAATTCCACAGTACAGCCCATAGAGAAGAAAGCTCAAAGATGGAAGCTTTAATTTGGAAATATAAAATTATTTTCCAAAATGGAAAGAGATTTTCAAAGATGCAGGAGCTTTAAGTCTTTTACTCAGTATCTACTAGGAAAAAGCCTTATTTGAACATCTCATTTAAACAATAAACTGCTAATACAAGACTCATAAAAAGAGGATGATTATCAGAGCTTTCAGGGAGAGATTTCCAATGGTGAAATACACTCTCTTTTAGCACCCTTACTCCAGATGTTGGTAATATTTCACCTTTAATTTGCAGAAAACCCTTCACAAAAAGGACTTCTTTTACCAAAATGTGTAAAATCAAAGCAAAACAACGGCTCACTGATAGGTTTTATCAGATTTCCTTTGAGATGATTCAAATAGAGAATTCATTCCAAATAGATAATATGTTTCATATCCCAAAATTTAGTTTTTATGAAAGATAAAATCTTAAATAATTGCTGTATTTTTGCTATATTTGAATAAAGATGTATTAAGAAGGATATCTTAAGGTAGAGAGATACTCATGACCAAACATTCTGTATAATTGAAATATTTTTCTAATTAAAACCTACTGAGCTATCTTGATTCCAAGCTTCATAAGTCACATACATACTGTCAGAATTGCTCTATGATATAGTAATAAAAACCTATAGCTATGAGTGTTACACAAATGGGGTGGTTACAAAAATCTTGAAAGCCTCTACTATAATACCATCATGGTGATTAATCTATTGAAAACCCTGGTTAAACTGATTAACAGTTGGATTACCAGAACAATCGCCAAAATTATCAAGATTATAATTATATATTTTTAATTTTAAGAGTACTCCTTTTGTGATAGCTTTACTATGTAAAAATTCTAATAAAAACTAAGATTATTACTATTTTTGTGAGGGATAGACTACTTTGTATCTTACTTCCAGGTTGTGGGAGATTATAAACATATTCAAACAGCCACTGAGTGAAAATGTTCACTCCTGTGCCTTACTTGTGGTCCCAAAGGCTCAATAAATCATTGAAATGAGCGGAAAGGTGGTTATGGGACCACAAGTTGCTGTTTTTACCCCATAAAGGGTGGAAAAACCTTTCCAAAAACCTTCTAGAGTTTTTTTGGTTCCTCTGATGCATAAAAATCTGTGAATTACCTGTACGAAGGCTTCTGATTAGTCAGGTCATTAGTAATAAAATCTTAATCATCCTTTTAATAGCTTTGATGAATTTTAATTTAAGTATATGGGAGAGTATTCCACACTAACACCCTGCACAGGCAGGTGAGGTAAGAAGAGGATTAAACTCCTGTCTGATTCACACATCTGACATCAGGAAAGGTGTAAGAATGATATTTGGAATTAAATATCTGGACTTGTTATTTTTCCATGCCCATACAGGCTTGTAAGATGACCCTCAAAGATTTGGAATTATGGGGGTATTTGTAAGTAAAAATTACAAAAGAAAGCCATAATGGCTTCTGAGACAAAATCAACCAGGTGACCAATATGTAACCAGCAGATTTGGGGCATGCCTAATTTTGATTGTTTTTATACCTGATAGGGCCCTCTTTGACAGCCATTTTTCATGAAAATCAAAAATTCATTTTGGGGAGAAAACATAATGTATGGAAGGCATGAAATCCCCTTAATATATGATTAAAATGATGACTAACAAGCTGATAAAAAGCCTTTTGAAAGCTTTTAAACCTCATAATTCATGAGCCTTTGGGAGATTACCACATATCAAAAAAGGTCACAAACAATATTATAAAACTTATTTAAATAATAAGAATTAAAATTCAACTCCTGAAAACAAGTAAAACAAGTAAAAATGCCATGAAACGGCATAAAATTTTGATTATCTCAGAAGCCTATGGATACGAATGTAAAACAAATTACACCACTGGCTTCCCTTTCCAAAAATTAATATATTAATCCCTTATTTCATATCTGTAAATCCAATACTTACTGAGATACCTGGATATATTCATTTTTATCATCAGTGCATATTTTCATGGTTTTTAGCTCCAATCTTTTGAAGTACTCATGATGAATACCTTATTCAATATTGAGCTTACCACTTAATAAGTTTAAGAACAAAGCTAAAAAATTAATTTGACAAGCTATAAAAAAGGTTAGGAAAAATAAAGAGAACTTGGTCAAAATAGAAATACCAGCTGACAAATTAAAATTAAAAGTGCCCCAAGATTAAAACAAAGTAACTATTGAAGTTAAAATAGCTCAGAAGCGAAGCATAAAATCATTTTAATCTTGATATTCAAGGGTTAACCCCATGACAACATGTTTTAAAGTCTAAAATAGCAAATTCCAACAGAAAACATGAATTCCAAGAAAAATCATCAAAAATAGAGTTTTGAGGATGTAATAAAATAATCTTAGGGCTATGGTGAGGACATGACAAGACATTAGAATTTGCTCCTTATTTTTCAGTTGTGTAGAAAACTCAAAAGTTATGAATGATTAGAGTTTAGTTAAGGATTAGAAATGAGCATTTTTGATTTTTAACTGTAATATCATTTTGAGTTTAACAGTTGAACAAGAGATAGAAATGGTGGCTATGGGTACTTTATAATTGAAACTACCTTAATCCACAAAATTTAATCATATTTCAAGCCAATGATATCAGAAAATCAGAGTTACAGTAATAACTCTAAAATATGGTATAATAATCAGATAAAAGGGTTTGAAAATTATGTAATCATCACCAATACTTATGATATTGATTGATTACAGTGGATAAAATCAATAAGAATATGCTAGAAGGGAGGATATTTGATATATAGAGACCCCCTCTTCCTCTGTGTCCTTCTCACAAGCATCGAATTCAATAAAATACTAAATGAAAAGGTAATTCACTTTATTATCTTATGCATAGCTCTTCATCCATAAAGGACTAAGATCTTAACTTTTAGTAATCACTTTTTTTTCATTTGTTGCACCAATACTTTATTCTTATTTGTTAAATTACCTTAAAGATCTATAAATCCTTGTAAAAAGAGTAAAAATTGTAATTCTCTCTATCTTGTATTGTAGCCACATATAAGATAAGTTGTAAGTACTTCTGTTAGGCTCAAAAAACATCAAATGTATTATATTAAGTGCCAAAAGTGGGTCATTCTCTATTATTATTATTTTTTTACTATTATAATTCATTAATAACTATTTTATTATTATGAATAGTATTTGTATGAATATATAGCTTTAATATTAGTAAAACAATTGTTAAAATTGTCTCTTATCATTAATTAAAATTTTCTTAAACATTTATGATCTGTTTGTAACAATAATAAATTTGCATCAATATATTGACTTATCAATGAGCAAATATCAAAGTACTTATTATATCATTTTTTTTAGAATCTAATACATATTATTTTATTCTTTATATATAAAATACCATAGGTTAAGCCACAATTGTAATGATTGTTTATTATTATAATTATTTAAATATTTTATTCATTTCTAATAGGACATTATAAGTTAAATATGTAAAATATTAGTAATGTTTACTTATTTTCTCATTGGAAAAGCTTATTCAATTCAATTTTCTGGGGTAGTATCCCAGGATATCACTACATGTGGGATTATGGCCTCAAATCCTTGATACACTTGGAAGCTTTGGAGATAAAGAGGTCAAAGGTGTCTCCAATTGAAGCCACAGATGTGCTGCAAATAATGGTTACAGCTTTGACGTACTTTGGATGAATTATTTCAAGAATATACAGGCTAAAAGTATTTTTCACTTTCTGAAAAAAAGTAATTTCCTTGTTTTGAGAGAAAAGTGATAATGAATTTTGATCTGTGAGAAATAGAAGTATGAGAGTTATATTTTTTCATAGCCCTGTGGTATTACTTTCAGAAAATATTCATTTATCCCTCATCAAAGCTGGAAAAGGTAGATAAGAGGTGAAAAATTGTAACATTTTATCTGCCAACTCAAAAAGTAATGGTATTGAAATCTTTATTCCATGAAGCTACTATTGATATTGAATCAGCCTATGGTTGATATTAAATCAACCTATGGTTGATATTAAATCAACCTATGGTTGATATCAAATCAACCTATGGTTGATATCAAATCAACCTATGGTTGATATTAAATCAACCTATGGTTGATATTAAATCAACCTATGGTTGATATTAAATCAACCTATGGTTGATATTAAATCAACCTATGGTTGATATTAAATCAACCTATGGTTGATATTAAATCAACCTATGGTTGATATTAAATCAACCTATGGTTGATATTAAATCAACCTATGGTTGATATTAAATCAACCTATGGTTGATATTAAATCAACCTATGGTTGATATTAAATCAACCTATGGTTGATATTAAATCAACCTATGGTTGATATTAAATCAACCTATGGTTGATATTAAATCAACCTATGGTTGATATTAAATCAACCTATGGTTGATATTAAATCAACCTATGGTTGATATTAAATCAACCTATGGTTGATATTAAATCAACCTATGGTTGATATTAAATCAACCTATGGTTGATATTAAATCAACCTATGGTTGATATTAAATCAACCTATGGTTGATATTAAATCAACCTATGGTTGATATTAAATCAACCTATGGTTGATATTAAATCAACCTATGGTTGATATTAAATCAACCTATGGTTGATATTAAATCAACCTATGGTTGATATTAAATCAACCTATGGTTGATATTAAATCAACCTATGGTTGATATTAAATCAACCTATGGTTGATATTAAATCAACCTATGGTTGATATTAAATCAACCTATGGTTGATATTAAATCAACCTATGGTTGATATTAAATCAACCTATGGTTGATATTAAATCAACCTATGGTTGATATTAAATCAACCTATGGTTGATATTAAATCAACCTATGGTTGATATTAAATCAACCTATGGTTGATATTAAATCAACCTATGGTTGATATTAAATCAACCTATGGTTGATATTAAATCAACCTATGGTTGATATTAAATCAACCTATGGTTGATATTAAATCAACCTATGGTTGATATTAAATCAACCTATGGTTGATATTAAATCAACCTATGGTTGATATTAAATCAACCTATGGTTGATATTAAATCAACCTATGGTTGATATTAAATCAACCTATGGTTGATATTAAATCAACCTATGGTTGATATTAAATCAACCTATGGTTGATATTAAATCAACCTATGGTTGATGTTAAATCAACCTATGGTTGATATTAAATCAACCTATGGTTGATATTAAATCAACCTATGGTTGATGTTAAATCAACCTATGGTTGATGTTAAATCAACCTATGGTTGATATTAAATCAACCTATGGTTGATATTAAATCAACCTATGGTTGATATTAAATCAACCTATGGTTGATATTAAATCAACCTATGGTTGATATTAAATCAACCTATGGTTGATATTAAATCAACCTATGGTTGATATTAAATCAACCTATGGTTGATATTAAATCAACCTATGGTTGATATTAAATCAACCTATGGTTGATATTAAATCAACCTATGGTTGATATTAAATCAACCTATGGTTGATATTAAATCAACCTATGGTTGATATTAAATCAACCTATGGTTGATATTAAATCAACCTATGGTTGATATTAAATCAACCTATGGTTGATATTAAATCAACCTATGGTTGATATTAAATCAACCTATGGTTGATATTAAATCAACCTATGGTTGATATTAAATCAACCTATGGTTGATATTAAATCAACCTATGGTTGATATTAAATCAACCTATGGTTGATATTAAATCAACCTATGGTTGATATTAAATCAACCTATGGTTGATATTAAATCAACCTATGGTTGATATTAAATCAACCTATGGTTGATATTAAATCAACCTATGGTTGATATTAAATCAACCTATGGTTGATATTAAATCAACCTATGGTTGATATTAAATCAACCTATGGTTGATATTAAATCAACCTATGGTTGATATTAAATCAACCTATGGTTGATATTAAATCAACCTATGGTTGATATCAAATCAACCTATGGTTGATATTAAATCAACCTATGGTTGATATTAAATCAACCTATGGTTGATATTAAATTAACCTATGGTTGATATTAAATCAACCTATGGTTGATATTAAATTAACCTATGGTTGATATTAAATCAACCTATGGTTGATGTTAAATTAACCTATGGTTGATATTAAATCAACCTATGGTGAGCAAAGAACTGCAAGCAATTAATTAAAGAAAAAAGTCTTTAAAAATAATATTAAAGAGAAAACACACCCCAAAGTGACCAGAGTGAATTTGGAAACAAAGTGACAAAGCTAACAGTGATGAAAGATGCTTTAATTCACTTTTGGGGTGGTTCAGGGGTAAAAATGATTATAAGAGTTACAAAAAATGATTAGAATGATTTTTCACGTGGTTAAAAGGTTAAAAATGATTCAAAAAAGGTGGTTGTAATCCTTTATTGATTGGTTTAACAGTGTTTAAACTAATTATAAAAGGAAAAGATTCTAACATGAAGAGAAAAGTGGGGCAAAGAAGACATTCTTTTATAGCCATCAATTTTCTCACTCCAAAAGTGAAATTTACCCTTGTCAGTCGTGAAAGACAGTCTGACAACTGAAAAGCCAATTATGGCATCATTGAATCCTGTTTTAGACCAAAAAAGGTGTAAGGTTTGACTATGAAACAATAAGTAATAAATTACTAATTTGTTACTTATTGTACTCTGAATGTCCTTATAATTGAAATAAATAAGATTAAAATAATAATAATAATAAAGAAATATTATTATTATGGCGTAAAAATATTATATTATTAAATAAATATAATAATATAATTAATATTATATGAAATTATAATATTATAAATAATATATTAATATAAAATAATTAATATATTATAAAGCTCTTTATTATTGTTACCAACAAATAATAAAGGCGTGAAAAATTGTTTTTTATAAATAAAAAACAATTAATAACAATAATATTACCAATATTAGAGTTATATATTAATATAAATACTATTTATATTAATTAAGAATTATTAAGAGTAATAATAAGATGAAATAACCTACTTTTAACACTTAAAATAATAATTTTGAGATATTTTACGCCAAAAGAATATAATACAACCTTTTCAAATTGTATTTACAATAAAAAATAAAGAAAATTTACTAAATTTCTTGATTTTACGTGGAAATGAGTTTTTAGAGAGATTTATGACAAAAACAATTAAAGAATTGATTTAATCACTTAAAAGAAGTGATTAATAATAAGATGATCTTTGGTCTTTAACAATATAAGAGTTTTATATATAAAGAATAAAGAAATTACCTTTTATTTAATTGATTTAATGTTTTTGATGCGTCTGAGGGGAAAATAGAGTAAAAAGAGCTCTATTTATAGTAAATACCTCCCTCCTAGAGTCCAACAGGCTTCTAGTGGACGTGTACTGATCATATCCACTGGAATTGATCAATATTTTAAGGTTTGAGGGTGATTACATCATGATCAAACCATATTACATCATTATTACACCATTATTTAGAGTTATCACTATAACTCTAAGTTTGATGACATCAGAGGCTTGGCAGAACCCCAAATTTCGTGTATTTTATTAGTTTTAATCATAAACTAATAGTATTCACCAATTTTATCACTCTTATGACTGTTAAACTTAATTTAAGGCTACAGTAGGTGATCATAACTGCTCAATTTAAGCTCAAACTTTGATCTTAAATAGCTTTTAAGATTTACATGCTACAGCAATTCAGAGAGTGAATTCTGATAGCCTGGCATAACCTTATTATGCTGCCAAGAGCTTTTCATTACATCCTCAAAACTCTAATTTTGATGATTTTTCTTGTAACTCATCTTTTCTGTCGAAATTCAATATTTTAAACTTCAAACCTTGATTTCAGGGGGTTATACCCTGAATTTAATAATAAAAATTACATCATTCTTCACGAATGAACTAGTAGAATTCAACTGTATACTTTTTTTTAAGTTTGGACCACTTTCACAACAAAGTGGTCAACAGCTCTGTTGATTTTTATCAATATTTCATCATAGGTTTTAACCTTGTTTATGATTTGTAAAATAAAGTTCATATCTGTGTTCTTACAGTATTTACGTGGTAACTTTATTTTTGGTTCATCATTCTATTGTGTATAGTTTAGAAGATATTAGCTATGATCCTTGAATATATGCATTGACCAAAAAAGTGCATATATTCAGGATAATTCCTTAAGTATTGACTTTGGAAATTAGCTTATTAATTGTTTTATGTGTGGATTTTTGTGGGGAGTCCAATGGTACAATTCATTCCACATGTTTTTTCATTAGTTCCTGATATAAATAAGGTTTTCTGGTTTTTATAAGGTATTATACCTTATAATTCATTAAATATTGACTTTACAGATATGCCATAAAAATGGTATATGTGTATTTTTCCATGAGGAATCCAATGGTATAATTTATTTTACATGTTGATTCATTGGTTTTTAAGTTAAACCAATCTTTGTACCAATTTATGGTATTTTTTGTATATTTAAGTAATTATTTTTAATGTATAATTATTCTAAGTAATTTTAATATAATTATATTAAAGGTATAATTATTCTTAATCTTTTTTGTGACCTTATTGGGTATGTGGTCATATCTCAAAGGCTCACATTCCCTACCACCAAAAAAGATTGTACCACAATCTGATATGTATGATTAGGGTATCATCCACTGTCCTACCTCTTCAATAGACTTTGTTAGTCTTGAAGCTCAATAATGCTTAATTTTTTTATTTTTCAGGTTTTCTTTCATGTCTGAACCTTCTTAGTAGTTTATCAGCATTTGTTATATCTTTCTCAAGTAGCCATTCATCTTCTTGAGTTGAATTTCAATACCTTACAAGGTATTCCCTTTCTTTTTTGTTTCTTGTCCTTCTTTCTTTAAGGACTTTTACTATTTTCTTTTCCTCTCCTTCTTCCAAGGGGGGAACCTCAAGTGGGGGTTTATTTCTTAGTGGAAATAACTCCTTGTCACTTGAACTGTAAGGTTTTATCAGACTTACAGGGAAAGCTGGGTGTTTGTTCATTAGTTCACCTGTGAGTTCTAATTGCACAGCATTGGGTCCATGAAGTGCTTTTATCATAAATGGTCCTGCAAAGGAATCTTTCAATTTCTTTGGGCCTTTTATGTTATTAAAATTAAGGGTTGATACTAAAACCAAGTCTCCTATTTTGAAATCAGGTGGCTTATGACTTTTATCCCATCTTTCTTTTGCATATTTAAAAGAGTCTTGCATGCATCTGTTTGCATGGTGTCTTGCTTTGTCAAGCATTATTTTGAAACTGCTTGCTGTTGGATGTATATCCACTAAGTCCTTTTTGAGGGTATCATAAGGAAGTCTTGGATTCCAACCTTTCTCTAGCATTGCTGGTGTTTTGCCAGTAGAAGAATGGATTGATGTCTTATATGCCAGTTCAAGTGCTGGTATTAGTGTACACCAATCATGGGTAAAACCATCAGAATCTTTGAATTCTAGCCCATAAGCACAGAATCTTCTGATCATATCCTCTAGGGTCTGTATCATTCTTTCTGCTAAACCATCAGTTTGAGGATGATAAGCTGTTGAGAATGATAACTTTGTCCCAAACAAGTTATGGAGATTTGTCCATAATGCTGAAGTGAACTTTGGGTCTCTGTCACTTATAATATTTTGGAATAAGCCTGTGTGGCTAATGACTCTATTCCATATTATTATGGCTGTATCCATAGCTGTGTCATCTTTATGACATGGTAAGAACATGGGAGTTTTACTGTACCTGTCAACTAACACTAGGCATGCATTATAACTCCTGTCTCCTCCTGGAGGTAAGGCTGTTACCCAATCCATATGAACTATTTCCCATGGGGATTTTGGTTCTTGGATTTGGATCATCATTCCAAATTTCTTTCCTGTGGCTCTGTTGGCTTTTTGACATCTGTCACAGGTTTGGCAGTATTCTGCAACATCTTTCTTCCAATTTGGCCACCAAGAGCAAGTTTTCACCCTCTCTAGTGTTCTATCTTCTGAGAGATGTCCAGATGCAACACTATCATGACACTCATGTAAAATAGTGTTTATTAGTGTTCTGTCTGTTAAGGCCATAACACATTTGTGTTTTGTTCTATGGTAAAGGATTCCATCAAGGAGGTGGAATCTTCCTTCATCATATGCCTTCTTCCATATTTCATCCAGTTTTGATGAAAGTGATGGATCTTTGCAGTATTTTATTAGAAGTTGGCTTAAGATATGGCAATTTTTGTCTGTCTTATAGCTTTCTTTAACTTGGTTAAAGAATTCTGTGCCAATGTCTGTAACACATATTCCTTCTATATGGTGCTCTTCTTGTGGTACCCATGCTGGATTGTCAGGGGTATTTGCTAGAGCCCATCTGCTAAGTCCATCTGCATTTTTGTGAATATTTCCAGATTTATGAACAATAGTCATATTTCCTCTATATTCCTGGATAGCAATTTGCCATCTCAGCATATGTCTATTTGGAGTCTTCATATTTAATAGTGATTTAACAGCATTACAGTCTGTGATTACATCAAATACTGTGCCATCCAAATAATAATGCAGTTTTTCTAAAGCCCACACTAGGCATAAGCATTCCATTTGGCTTGCTCCATACCTTGCTTCTGTTGGCTTTATTTGTCTTGAAATGAAACAAATTGGTCCTTCCACTGGTTTATCATTGATGATTTGTGTTTGGTGAAGTGCAGCACCTAGTCCTTCTCCACAAGCATCAATGTACAGTTTGAAGGGTAGTTTCCAATATGGCATTAGAAGAAATGGGGCATTTGTTAAGGAATTTTTCAATTCTTCATATGCCTTGACTCTTTCTTCTGTCATCTCATAGACTGTTTGTTGGTCACATAGCTTATACAAGGATTTAGAAATTTTTGCAAAGTCCTTTATATGCTGTCTATAGTAACCAGCAAATCCTAGAAATGATTGCATTTCTTTTTTGGTTTGCGGCATTGGTTTAAGTAGTACTGCTGCTACTTTATTTTTGTCTATGCCTAGACTTAGTCCAGATACTACATGTCCTAGTGCTTTTAATTCACTATATGCAAAATGACACTTTTTCAAGGAAATTTTCATATTCACTTGGACTATTTTTTGTAGTACCCTTTCTAGTCTTGTAAGGTGATTCTCCCAAGTTTCTGAGCAAACTATAATATCATCAATATAGATAATTAACCATCCTTCTGATAATTCTTCAGGAAATATGGTATTCATCATTCTTTGATAATGGGAAGGTGCATTTTTTATCCCAAATGGCATTCTTAAGTATTCAAAAATTCCACAATGGACTATTATTCTTAGTAGTTTCTTGGCATTGTCTGTTAAGACATTTTGGTGAAAACCCTTAAGAGCATCCATAGCTGTGATGAACTTAGCTTGTGACAATTGGGTCAATGTCTCGTGGATTCTGGGTATTGGATATCTGTCTGGAATGGTATAGGTATTCAGGGCTCTGAAGTCTCCTACCATCCTTGATTTTCCATTATGCCAAGTTATAATGACAGGTGTAGTAACTTCTACTTGTTCATTATGTCCAACCTTTCTTAATACTCCAAGGTCCATTAATTCTTTAATGTGCACCTCTAAGGCTTCTCTAGCCCTTGGGCTGGCTGGATAAGCAGGTCTTCTTAATAAAGGTGGGTAAGGTTTTTCTACATTAAGAATTATATCCACTTCATGTCCAATTATGGCACCTAGTGGCTCTTTGTCAGTTGCAAAGGCATTTTTATACTTAAATAAGAGGTCAATCAATTTTTCTTTCATTTTTTCTGTTAATTCTTGATTGAATTCTGCCTCTTTAAGTTGTTCAGATAGAAAAAGTTCCTTTTCTGGAATTTTTTCTTCCTTCTTAATAACTGTGATTTGTTTTTTGTTATTTAAGAAACCAAATTTTTGTCTTTTGTTATCTCCTATGGTAAAATATCTATCTTTTTGGTTGGAAATATCTATACCATAGATTGATAAGTAGTCATTCCCAAGTATGAAATGATTACTAGTACAGTTGTCCATAACTACAAACTCTACTTTAATTCTGACACATTGTGAGGGATGAGGAAAAATTAGTGTTAAATCAATTATTCCAAGGGGATTCATGCTCTCACTTGCACTACTAAATTTGACACCTTGTATTGGCATAAGTTTTTCTTGCCAGTTTGGGACAATGGTTTTTAAATAACTTTTGCCAACACAAGTGCAATATGCTCCTGTATCCAAGTTAACTTTTCCTTCTTGGTTATCAACCATAACAATACTTATACTTGATTTTCCAGCTGTATATCCCATTCCTCTTGCAGGTTTGGTTCTATACATTTTGGCATCTTGTATGTTTGTCAGGTTTGTGTCAGATGTTCCAACTTGTGGTAAGTTTGAGTTAACATCCAGTACTTCATAAATTATATCAATATTATTAATTTGTGCATTAATTATATTGATTTCATCACTTTCAGAGCTTTCTGACTCTTCTGTCTCTTTTTCAGAGTCAGATTCCTCTTCTTTGTTATTGTGGCTTTCTGTTTCCACAATTTCATTAATCTTTGCTTTTTTAAGGCAATTATTGGCTAGGTGTCCAATACCTCCACATTTATGGCATTTTTGGGACTTGCCTTTGGGATAAGGCACTTCCTTGTGTGGATTCTGTTCCACTGGGGATATTGCCCTTTCTTTTCCCTTTTGAGGGATCAATTCTACCTCTGAGTCCAGTTCCATCTGATTGGATGGAGTATTGGGAACCTTTTCTGGTAGTCATAATTAAAGAATAAGAAAAAATAAAAGTATTTTTAGAATAAAATTCTTTTATGGCAATTATAAAAAAGGTGCTCACCTTCAGAGTCTTGAATGGTGGGTCCTGGAAAGTCTAATTTCTTAGCTTTCTTTCTTTTGGTGATAACTGGTGTTGGAGAACTTTGACAAGTTTCTTCCACCAACCTCTCAACAGTAGCTTGGTTGTCTTCTGTTGGGTTATCTTCAAACACTAAAAAAGACAAATAAATATAAGTCTTTTTATAAGAAGTGTTATTTTTGGCAAGATATGGCAATTTTCCACATAGAAATTGCTTTATATCTTTAAAAAATTAAAATAAATAAAGAAATGAATAAAAATGAAATAAAAATAACTTTTTTATTGTTTTTTAATATTCATTTATTTTTTTTTTATATTTTTATTTTTAAAGAATAAAATAAAAAATGAATATGATTCTTATAAAATTAAATTATAATAAAATTATTTTTAATTTATAAAATATTTCTTTTAATCACTAGAGTCACTCAAAGAAAGTTCTTGCAAGTCTAAGGATGTGAAAAACCACGTGTAAGACAGTACAATTGCTTTCCAAATGCCTCAATAGCTTTTAAAATCAATCAAATATAAAATTATTATATAATTTTATGATTATAAATATAATTTATTATTGGATAAACCCAATTAGAATCTTTTAAAGGTCTTTTAAGTAAATATCACGGCCAGGCCCCCAAATGTAAGGTTTGACTATGAAACAATAAGTAATAAATTACTAATTTGTTACTTATTGTACTCTGAATGTCCTTATAATTGAAATAAATAAGATTAAAATAATAATAATAATAAAGAAATATTATTATTATGGCATAAAAATATTATATTATTAAATAAATATAATAATATAATTAATATTATATGAAATTATAATATTATAAATAATATATTAATATAAAATAATTAATATATTATAAAGCTCTTTATTATTGTTACCAACAAATAATAAAGGCGTGAAAAATTGTTTTTTATAAATAAAAAACAATTAATAACAATAATATTACCAATATTAGAGTTATATATTAATATAAATACTATTTATATTAATTAAGAATTATTAAGAGTAATAATAAGATGAAATAACCTACTTTTAACACTTAAAATAATAATTTTGAGATATTTTACGCCAAAAGAATATAATACAACCTTTTCAAATTGTATTTACAATAAAAAATAAAGAAAATTTACTAAATTTCTTGATTTTACGTGGAAATGAGTTTTTAGAGAGATTTATGACAAAAACAATTAAAGAATTGATTTAATCACTTAAAAGCAGTGATTAATAATAAGATGATCTTTGGTCTTTAACAATATAAGAGTTTTATATATAAAGAATAAAGAAATTACCTTTTATTTAATTGATTTAATGTTTTTGATGCGTCTGAGGGGAAAATAGAGTAAAAAGAGCTCTATTTATAGTAAATACCTCCCTCCTAGAGTCCAACAGGCTTCTAGTGGACGTGTACTGATCATATCCACTGGAATTGATCAATATTTTAAGGTTTGAGGGTGATTACATCATGATCAAACCATATTACATCATTATTACACCATTATTTAGAGTTATCACTATAACTCTAAGTTTGATGACATCAGAGGCTTGGCAGAACCCCAAATTTCGTGGATTTTATTAGTTTTAATCATAAACTAATAGTATTCACCAATTTTATCACTCTTATGACTGTTAAACTTAATTTAAGGTTACAGTAGGTGATCATAACTGCTCAATTTAAGCTCAAACTTTGATCTTTAATAACTTTTAATATTTACACGCTACAGCAATTCAGAGAGTGAATTCTGATAGCCTGGCATAACCTCATTATGCTGCCAAGAGCTTTTCATTACATCATCAAAACTCTAATTTTGATGATTTTTCTTGTAACTCATCTTTTCTGTCGAAATTCAATATTTTAAACTTCAAACCTTGATTTCAGGGGGTTATACCCTGAATTTAATAATAAAAATTACATCATTCTTCACGAATGAACTAGTAGAATCCAACTGTATACTTTTTTTTAAGTTTGGACCAATTTCACAACAAAGTGGTCAACAGCTCTGTTGATTTTTATCAATATTTCATCATAGGTTTTAACCTTGTTTATAATTTGTAAAATAAAGTTCATATCTGTATTCTTACAGTAATTAAGTGGTAACTTTATTTTTGGTTCATCATTCTATCATGTATAGTTTAGAAGATATTAGCTATGATCCTTGAATATATGCGTTGACCAAAAAAGTGCATATATTCAGGATAATTCCTTAAGTATTGACTTTGGAAATTAGCTTATTAATTGTTTTATGTGTGGATTCTTGTGGGGAGTCCACTGGTACAGTTTATTCCACATGTTGTTTCATTAGTTCCTGAGATAAATAAGGTTTTCTGGTTTTTATAAGGTATTATACCTTATAATTCATTAAATATTGACTTTACAGATATGCCATAAAAATGGTATATGTGTATTTTTCCATGAGGAATCCAATGGTATAATTCATTTTACATGTTGATTCATTGGTTTTTAAGTTAAACCAATTTTTGTACCAATTTATGGTATTTTTTGTATATTTAAGTAATTATTTTTAATGTATAATTATTCTAAGTAATTTTAATATAATTATATTAAAGGTATAATTATTCTTAATCTTTTTTGTGACCTTATTGGGTATGTGGTCATATCTCAAAGGCTCACAAAAGGGCTGGTTTAAGCCATTTTTAGCCATTTTAGACCCTTAAATCAGCCATTACTATAGCAATACCTGGTATAGAGCTTTCAAAACACGTCAGAATTTGTGTAAGAGGCATTGAAACTAGCTAAAACTGTTTTTACTAACATTGTTTTAACTTAAGGGTAGTTTTACCCTCTTGGCAGCAGTTAAACCACCCTGGTTGGTATCAAAACCTCATCATCAATTGAGTCACAGACCCTGTGACTCAATTCCAGGCCAAAAGTGATGAACGTTTGCGTGAATTTTGACATCTCACGCCTGTCAGAAAGGATTTTTGGGGTCTGGCTCTCCCTTAGAGCTAGAGTTCCTTTTCCCCCCCAATTTTAATCTTTCCAATTTATTTTTTCCAATAATTCCTCATCATGTATTATAATTATAATTTACATATGTAATTCAATTGAATTGTACAGTACAATACAGTAATAATTGATACCTCATATGTAAATCAAAGTTCACTTATGTAATACACGCGCACATTTTGACATTTCAATTGAATTCAATTGAAAATACTTCAATTCCTCATAAGTTCTAAACTAAACACAACACCTCAATTTTAACACAAAAAGTGCTGGTTAACACCACATGTGGTGTGAATTAAATTAAAGTTTTGAGGATTTTCAATTTTTGTATTGAAAATACTAAAAACTTAATTTAAGCTTATTTAGAGTTGAGTTACAAAAATTTCACTCGGAGGTGACCCCACCTAATTTTTTATGAGAAATCAAATGGTGAAATAATTTTTATGTTTATTTATTGGATAAAAAGTTATAATATATTTTATATAACTTTCTACCAAATATATTTTAATTTCACAATTTTTATTAAAAATTCATTTTTACTTAATTTTTACAAGTAAAAATATAATTTCATATTTTTGAATTTTATTGTAATTTGTTTTTTAAATATAAATTTGTATTTATATTTCAATTTTTATTTTTATAAATTTATTTTTTTTATATTTGTGTCTTAATTTATCTTTTGTGGTCTTTTGGGTAGATGAAAATATCTCTAAGGCTCACAACATTTCAAACAAATATAATCTGGAATCTCAACTATCTTTCAGAAATCACTCAATATTCATGTTAATAGGTAGAAATTTGCTCATGAGTTCTTGCTTGAGTAATAAGTGGGAGGAATCAAGAACAATAGATTCTTTGTCTAACTTCATTTATCTATCAAAAATGGATTTTCCTAAGTTTTAGACACCATTTGGACCATATCTTCCAAAATTAACTTATTGTTTGGACAGAACTCTAATTTTGAAATTTAAGGGTGACTTCAAAATAAAGAATAAAGAATTACAAGAACCCTTGAGTATAGTAATCTTCAGAAACAAAAAATTTCTTAATGTGAGGAAAATTAATATTGAACTAATTCTTTTCAATTTATTTATCACTTCATCCATTTCAGTGGATTGGAAAAACTACATTCTTCAGTTGAATATATTAAACTGAATTAATGCTCTCCTCAATTAATCACCAAAATGTTATATAATATCCTTGGGGAAAGCTTTCATATCAGTACTGATGTATGTATTAATCATTCTGAAACAGAATATTCTCACTTTTGTTGGAAATGGAGCTCTATCAATTTTTTTTTGCAATTTTCCTTGGAAAAATGGCTATTTTAAGAGGTATTATCAGTCTTCTATCAAAGAAATATTGTGATAATAATACATAATTGTTAAGTAAGAAAATGTGTGAAGGATCCATGAACATGAAATTTATTTCAGAAAGAACTAAAATGGTTCAAGGAAAAATTCAAATTTCAGTTTTTTGAAGCTTGATTGACAGCATTAAAATTCCTCATGTTCAATACAGGGCTCTTAAATCTATTACTTATTTTTTTTTGATTTAAAAATACAAAGGATTTGGAAAGGGGGAAACATGAATTGTAAAAATGAAAAAGGGTCAAAAATCATCTTTTCAAAAATCAAAGCCTTGAAAGTGAATATATCAAATAAATCTTCTTGTGATGACTATATTCTTTAGATATCTCCTCCATACATGGAAAATGAAATCTTTTTCTAATATAAAGCACTATTGCTAGAGTGGTTTGAACTACTTCTTGATCCTTTTACCTCTTACTGCTAAATAAATGGGGCTTTACTAAGCTTAATTGTTTTTATTCAAAAAATATTCCAAAATAAATGTGCCACTATTACAGAGAATTGATTAAAAGGACTCCCTTGATTGTTGAAACACAACTATTCAATTTTATTGACCTTTAGAACCTCAATATATTTCTGAAACTTATATTACTTGGATATGAATAGGAAGTTATTGAAGCTCCTTTATACCCAATTTGGTAATAATAATGTAGTTTAACGAGATATCTGTCTTTCTTTCATTTTCTTTGTTGAAATTGCTTTTTCGCAAATAGTTATGCATATATTATTCAAGTCCAATTCATCCTATGAGTTTCAGAATGACTATAAAAGTGTATTATTTCTTTATTACTCCATGAAAGAGGATCTTTGTAAGTAATGAAATTGATTTGGATTTTGTATCAATCTTACAAAAATAATGATTCAAAATTAAGTAATATTGTCAAAAACCCTTTTTTAGCAAGGAAATTTGTGTTGAGACTCAATTTGGCACTTCCCAAAATTTAAATTAGAAAATCTCTCTCATTGAAGCATATTATGAGTTACCTATGCTTACTTTCTAAGTCAAGTTTCTGTCTTTCTATTATTTCAAGATGGTACTATAATATGGATTATTTACTTATCCTAATTTTGATTTTGTATTTTTAAATTTTTGTGTCAATTTATTAATACTTTTATGTGATATAATATATATAGTCTTTGTAAGGAATCCTTTAGAGCTCATAGCAAAAAGAAAAATATAAGTATTTCATTCTGAACTTTGATGTAAGGTATCCCTGAAAGTTTTAAGAGCTCCAATGAGACTTCATAAAGAAAAAAGGAAGTATTAGAAAATGATTAACCATTACCTCATATCTAAAACTACTGCAAATAAGGTTTCAATATAATTTTCAACTTCCTGAAAATGTGTTCTTATTTTTTCATGTTGAATGATGCTTCGAATGTGTTAAATTTTCATCAGATAAATTCCTGATATATTCCTTGTCTAATAAGCCATCAGGGGAATTCATTTGTTTTAATTATTTATACAGTTTACTTTTAAGTTTTAGAAGGATCCTTGTTCCATAAGCAGGATACCACATTATGACCTCTTCTTACAAATATTAAATAATATAAATAACTTCTCATGAATTTTTGATGTCCTGAAAAAAAAATTAAATTAGTTGATTTTTGTTTCCCTTATTGTACTGATACATGATCACTTCTTTAGACAGTTTTTGAGGCTTTCCTTCAGAAAACCTGGAATGAACATTGTGAAAGATTAATTCAAACAGATGAATACCAATATAGTTTATTAAAAAAGGTTCAAGGAAGATTATATATTACCCTTTATTCACTTAATATGAGTCTATATCTTCTAATGAGAAAGAAAAATAACCAAAATCTTAAGTAACTGTTTGGCTTATGATAGGTATCTGGGGTATGAGGAATACTTTAGTAATATTTTGTCATGCTGAGTATATGAAGGAGTTATAAAAATGGTATATACCTCTCAAACTATGTGTCAGCTGGAGTCTATGTTGAATCAGTAATTAGGCTATTTACAACTAAAACTATTACTGTGACACATAGAAACAATTTTAAAATAAGATTTTTTATTTAATATAATGGTTTATAATATAATTAAGAGGGTTCTACTATTGAAGAATAGTGGTGGTGAGCGCTATTGAGAACCCTGGGTGCAGTCTTACCAGTTGGATTACTATAATAAGAGCTACAATAATTAAAATTATAATTATACCCTGATTATTACACAAGAGTAAAACTGTTTTTGACAGTTTACTACTTAGAATATGCAAGAGCAGGATTAGGAAACAATTCTGGCTGTGAAAAGCCTCCTTTTTATCCTGAAATGGGGTGGAAAGGGTGCTAGACCTTTCCACGTAGAGGAAGTGAAGATTTTTTCACTCTCTAGTACTGGATTGTGGTTTTCAAACAGCCTGTATAGCCTGTATTGGGCTCAGATGTGGTTTTGAAACCACATCTGGGCAGTTTTCACCAATACAGGGTGAAAAGTTTCATCTGGGGACCTCACAGCCTGATTCTGACGTGTATGACGCCTAGAATGCTGTACAGAAACTGTATGGGACCCCAGTATTGACTGACATATGAGGTATTGAAGTAAAAACAAGCTTCTTCGTCTATTTGACACCTCATATTCATGGTTATGGGATATTATCCCATGGTAAGGCTGTATATGACAGCAGGTGGGAATCTGACCTTAAAACAGACATAACTCTGTCAATTCTTGAGATATCAACCTCAAAATTGGTTCAGTGTGTAGCCCTGTATGTGCGATACACAATGGTACCTCATTTGATATGGATATCATTAAATATGGCAAAGCTATCCCATGTACAAGATTTCTGTACATTTGCGTGGTATAGGAAAAAAGCTGTATTGAGCTTGTTTGCCCCATAACTTCAGCTATAGTTGAGATATGGGGAAATGGATGGCACCATCAGATAGCCCTGATTGTGTTCTTTTCAAAAAGACTTCACTTTAAGTATCTCACACTAAAACTGTAGAAGTTAGATGAGAGGTGAATGTTTTGTTCACCCTTATTTGGCCTGAAATTGACCATAACTCCAGTAATATCGGTGCTAGCTCAGTTTGGCTGGTACCATTGGATAGCCCTGGCTTAGAGATTCATTTGGAGTACCCATTTGATGGGGTTAAGTCTCTCCTTCTAGATTTTAGATGAGAGGTGAAAATTAAGGTTTATGCTCAGCAATAACTTTGAGCAGGAATAACTTTATTATTCTTTGTTCTATGGTGATAGGACTTATATTTTAAGAAAGGGGTGAGTTTCCTCTTTCTTTTGATACCTTTTGAGCTTATTTGGATCAGCTCCATGTTTTGGTGGTATCTTGGCTATACCATTGGTTTATGGTATTTTGGCTATCATGCTTGTGCTCTGGTTTTGAGTCACAGGCTGAAACTATGACTGTGACATGGTAAAATAAGTTGAAAAGAGTTTATGATGAATATTAAGGGCTTTACTATGAAGAAATAGTAGTTGCAAGGTCTATTAAAAGCCCTGGATGCAGCTTTATCAATTGGTTCAATATAATAAAAGACTAAAATAATTAAGCTATAATTATACCTGGTTTTTTTCCAAGAGTATAAATGTTTCGAAAGCGGCAAAACATAGGAATTCAAGAGAGAGATAGGTATTCCTCTTTTGGGCAGAGAAAGGTCCCTGTTTATCCTGAAAATGGGTGAAAAGGACCTCTAGACCATTTCACAGAGGAGGTGAAGATTTTTCACTTCAAAAGACCGTCTTGTGGTCTTCACAAGGCCTGTATAGCCTATAATGCGCTCAGATGGGGTTTTGAAACCACATCTGGGAATATTTCACCAATAAAGGGTGAAAGGTTTCATCTGGGGACCACACATCCCTCTTATGACGTGTATGATGCATATAATTCTGTATAAAACCTCTATGGGACCCCAGTATTGAACAAACTATGACTTAGTAAAGGATAAACAGGCTCCCTTGTCTTATTGACACCTCATATTAAGAGATATGGGAGAGTATCCCACAGTAAAGGTGTATTGGCCCAGCTGTGGGCAATTAAGCTTAAAACTGCCATAAATATATCAGTTTTCACAATTTTGATCTCAAAGCTGGTTCATTTCTTAGCCCTGGATGAGGTCTACAAAATGGGAACTCATTTGATATGGGTAGCATCAAATATGGAAAAGCTATACCATGTTTAATTCCCATCATCCAAATATGGGGTTTTCTCAAATATTGTATGAAGATTATTTTCTCCATAACTTTGGCTCTTGATGAGTTATGGGGAAATGGATGGCACCATAAGATAGCCCTGATTGTGCTTCTTAAAAAAGGACCTCACCTTAGGTATCTCACACTAAAGCTGTAGAAGTTAGATAGGAGGTGAATATTTTATTCACCCTCATTTTGCTTTAATTTGGACATAACCTCTGTTGTTTTGATGCTAGCTCACACCAGGTGAGATCAGGCTTTAAGTGCCAGAATATGGCTTGGTGTTGGTCTGTGGTCAAGAACCAGAAATTCACCAAATTTTCAAGAAGAACTCAAGAGAATATCACTCACTTTTCATGAGGGAGTCAACCATAAGAGCTCTTCTTAGGTAAGTATTAGTACAGTCTTTTACCAGTCTCATTTATCAAGGGAAGATTTTATCTTTACAATACTTACTATACTTGAGCCCCATTCACTAAGAAGAACCACGAATTGTGGGAAATCAAAATATTCTTCCATTCCTGTGGAAGTAATAGATCTGAAATCTAAATTCATTGAAAAAAACTCAATTTTATTGAGATAATTTAAATCCAAAAAAATCCACAAGAAACTCAATATTCTTTCAGGTAATTGGGAATACAACTGGAATTTTACTATTGTAATAGGACTTAAGAAAAATACTTAGGTAATTTATAAACATTGTGTAGTAAATATGGAGGAATTTGGAGGAAACATGATGAGCCCTTGTGGAATTTAAATAAAATTAAAAAATCATGCTTGTTAAATTTTGAGAAAGTTCATTGATAATAGAGGGTTAATTTGAGGATTATTGAATAGAAATGATTATTGATGGAGTTATATTAAATTGATCAAATGTTTTGTGGAATGAAAGGGGAGATTCATAATAATACTCAAAGAATCTATAAATATTGCATAATAAATGTTGAGGGATATGGAGGCACAGTAAAAAGCCATTTCAGAATTTGAAGAAGATGCAATAATCATGCTAGTGGGAATATCTGAAAATTCAGTAATAATGCAGCAGGAGTTTACGCAATATCTAATAAAAATGATGATTGAGGGATTGATAACACATTTAGAAACATTCTTTGCATAATTTGATGTAAAATTCACAATAATACTTAGGGAATTCATAAATAGTGATAATAACTTTTGAGGAATGTTGAGGAAAAGTAAGTAGCCATTGCGGAATTTAAAACAAGGTCAATAATTATTCTCTTAGAATTCCCAGGAAATTCATTAATAATTATTGGGAAATTTAAGGAAAATTCAATAGTAATGATAATTGAGGGATTTATATCAATTTGATAATTCTTTTTGCATGATTAAAGGAAAAATGAATAATAACAACTAGGGAGATTATAAATATTGAATAATATTTCATGAGGAATTTTGCCCATAGTGGATAACACTTGTGGAAATTTGAGTAGATTCAATAATAATGCTTATAGAGTTTCAGGCACATCAATCCATAATTCTTTGGAAAGGTGGGGAACATTAAAAATTGATAATAACTGGGGGATTTGTATTTAATTGAACATTATTTTTTGAAAATTTAAGAAAAACTCAATAGTAATACCTAGGGAATTTATAAAGATTTAATAATGGTTATTGAATAATTTGAGGTAAAGTGAATTCCAGTTGTGTAATTTAAATTAGACTCAATAATCATGCTTCCAGAACTTTGGAAAGATTTATTGGTAATTCTTGGGGAATTTGGGGAATATTAAATAGTAATAATAATTGGGTGATTTCTATCAATTTGAACAGTATTGTTGGGATAATTCAAGGAAAAATCAATAATAATACCTAGGAAGTTAATAAATATTGAATAATAGCTCTTCAGAAATTTCAGGTAGAGTGAATAACACATGTGGAATTTAGAGAATATTGAATAATAATGCTTTTAGAATCTCAGGCACATTAATTAAAAATTCTTTGGAAGCTTAGGGAATATTCAATAGTAATAATAATTGATGGATTTTTATCAAATTGAACCCTATTTTATGAGGAAGCTAGAAAAGTCAATATTAATACCTAGGGAATTTATAAATATTGAATCATAGTTCTTGAGGAATTTTAAGTAAAGTGAATATGAGCTGTGAGCTTAAAAGAAGATTCAAAAATCATTCTTGAAGAACTGTGGGAACATTTATTGATAATACTTCAGGAATTTGAGGAATATTCAATAGTGATAATAATTGAGGTATTTATATCAAGCTTAACAATATTTTTTCAGAATTTGTGACACAAACAATAATAATAACTAGGGAACCTATAAATAATAAATAGGAGTTCTTGGGAAATTGAAATCAAAGTGCATATAACTTGTGGAATGCCATGGAATATTCAACAATGATTTCTGCAGAATTTGAGGAACCTCTAATAAGAATTACTTTGAAACTTAAGGAATATTTAATATGAATAATAAATGAGGTATTTATATCAAATTGTAGAATATTTTTCATGGAATTGAAGGCAAAATATACATATTAAATATTAGGGAATATAAATCTATTTTATATTAGAATTAACACTAATTGTTAAAAATATTTCCATTTGCAAATTTAAAGTGTCAGAATTATTTTAGTGAATGATCTTAAGAAAAAAATACCAGAATATTGAAAAGATTTAATGTTTTTTGGCCATTTTGAAAGCTTGTACATTTCTTCCTGATTTATCAAAGATTTCTTTTGGAAGCTGCTGTGGGCTTGAATGTAATAAGAGCTTACCAACATTAAACAATTTTTTGCTGATTTGGAATGAGAATCAAAAATGAGTAATTATTGGATGATTTTGTAATTCAAATGATGGTTTTGAGGTTTTATGTCCAGTTTCTGATTTGTTTCAAAGTACTTCCATTATTCCTGGCTGTTTTGAAAAATATATCTCAAGTTTCAAATCTTGAAAATAAAGTCCATGGCCAGTCAGGGGGATTGTAGTGGGAACTGTATTAAAGTTGTCTCTTTTTATGAAAGAGAAAATTACATATTTCCATTCATTGAGATCATTTTCATCTACATGAACTCTATTATGGAACCCATTCTTGTTAATAGTGAAATTGGAGAAAGATTTGAATTCTTTTGAGATGGCCCACTGAATTTGACTAAAGTTGGAAAGGTTTGCTTCATTAATCAGTTGAAGATTATCTTTATGCACAATTTTAGATAAAGTTTTAATTCTGGATTGAATAAATTGGTCATATTTTTAACCTTATCACATTCATGATTATCATCTTCAATTTCTTTGATGGTTAATCCAGGTTTGCTTGCATACACACCAGCAGATTTCCCTTCATCTGCAGCCTGTCTAAAACCAATACCTCTCATGATACCAGCCAAAAGATTCTTGTTTGTTGTGATTTTTTGTCTGATTTTGGAAAAATTATTAAAAGAGACAATAAGATCATTGAGAGTTTGAAAAAACAGGGTGGGATGATTGAAGCAGTGGACTTGATAAATTATTACTGGTAATTCAGATGGAATGGTAGAATTAATTGATAAGTAAGTATTATTGTGAGGATTAATGGGAGGAAACTTAAACAAGTTTTGATTATCTCTTTTGGCTCTTATTGACAAGACTGAGAAATTCATAATCTTCTTGTGTGTTGGGCCTGATTTTATTAAGGCTTGTATTGAATTTTTAATTCATCTTATTTTTTCTCTTGTAGCTGAGGTATAAGATTTTTTAGTGGAAGAAGCTCTTGGAATTGAATCATTTTGATCTAACTCATGAAGGACTAAAATTGGCTTGGGTGTAGCCATGCCATCATGAGTCAAGCTCAAAGGACCATTAAGGGAAGAGAAGGATTGGTTCTGATTTCAATTGTTTCTTATTGGAGCAGGAGGGTGGGTCTTAAAATAGAATTTCATTGTTTTTGGAAGAATTGGAAATGTGATGAAGAAATGATTTTTCAGCTTTTATTGATTCCTCCCCTAGAGACATACCAAAAGAATGAATCAAAATTTACAAAAATATTGGTTAGGAATAGAAGCAGTATGAGGGGAGAAATATTGAAATTGGATCATTAAAGAAAGATGGAATTGATTCAGAATTTATTACAAATTAATTCTTTGCTACTAGGATTGATATTGAAAATTTTAATGAAAAAGAAAACCCAAATGGATTTGTAATTGAATTCACGTCACTTTAGAGGCTAAGTAATTATATTCTTTAAGTTTTTATTATTATTACCATTTTGAGGAAAAATGAAAATATTCATAATGAATGAATAAAAAGCTGAAAATGGTTTCAGAAGTAATTATGGCGGGATTTTGGGCTATTAGTAATGTTGTTTTTAAAAAAAAAATTCAAAAGAAAAAGATAGTGAACACTGTTTTTTAAATAGAATTGAAAAAAGGCCAAAATAGTTTCAGAAATTATTCCAAATTGATTTTGGGGTAGTAAGAACTATTCTTTGAAAAAAAAAATGAAAATATTTTCATTTTTTAATTTTTTGAATTATTGATATTTGAAAGAAGAATTCAAAATATTAAAATTAAATCAATAATGAAACGGAATAAAAAAACAAAAATTGTTTCAAAAGTAATTCAGACTTGGTTTTGCAATAGTAGAAATGATTTTAGTGAAAAAGAACTCAAAAAGGAAAGAAATGTTTTAGTTATTATGATTATAAATATTGCAAAAAATCATAAAAATTTAATTAAAGAGCATACAAAAGTGCCCTATTTCCTTGGGAAGCAATGTCAAAGCAATTCGGAAGTCTTCTGAGGTGGTCAGTGGCAATATAGATGATTTTAGAAGGGGTTTGGTCAGAATAATAGTAAACCTCAGAATGTTGAAAAGTAAATCTCAAAAAATTCTAACATGATTGATTCCACAAAACAAAATTCAACAAATTCTATAGTGTAATATCATAAAAAAGTATTATTTGATATTGATTTATCAGCAGTGAGAAGAAAAATAAATTACTAGGGATCTTGACTGAATGTTGAGTGTCAGGATGAGTCTATGAAGAGGTGATAATAGATGTATTTACAACCTAAACTATGACTGTGACATGGTAAAATCTATTTTGAAAAGGTTTCATTGATGATAATAAAGGTTAATAATAAGATATTCAGGGATTTACTATTGGGAACTAGTGGTGGTGAGTGCTGTTGAAAGCCCTGGATGCAGCTTTACCAATTGGGCTATTATAATAAAGACTACAATAGTTAATATTAGAAGTATACCTTATTATTTTACAAGAGCATAATGGTTTTTGACAGTTGTACTACGTAGGAATCCAACAGCGGGATGAGGAAACATTTTCTGGGGGAGAAAAGGTCCCCTTTTATCCTAAAATTGGGTGAAAAAGGCTTCTAGACCTTTCCACATAGAGGAAGTTAAGAATTTTCACTTCCAAGGACTGGATTGTGGTTTTCACAAGGCCTGCATAGCCTTCATTGGGCTCAGATGTGGTTTTGAAACAACATCTGGGCGTTTTTCACCAATAGAGGGTGAAAGCTTTCATCTGGGGACCACATAGCCCTCTTCTGACATGTATGATGCTTAGAATGCTGTACAGATCATGTAAAAGACCCCAGTATTGACCAAACTATGAAGTATTAAAGTATAAAAATTCTTCTTTGTCTGTTGGACACCTCATAGTCATAATTATGGGAGAATATCCCATAGTAAGGCTGTATTGGTCTAACTGTGGGATTTTGACTTTAAGACTGCCATAACTTTGTCAGTTTTTGGGATATCAATCTCAAAATTGGTTCATGATGTAGCCCTGGATGTGTTCTACATGGTGGTACCTCATTTAATATGGAAAAGGTATTCCATGTACAGGATGTTTTGTACATATGTATGATTTGATCAAAATCTGTATGGAGCTTGTTTGCCCCATAAAGGTTTTTCTAGATGGGATTTGGGGAAATTTATGGCACCATCAGATAGCCATGATTGTCATCTTTCCAAAAAGACCCCACTTTAGGTATTTCACACTAAAACTGTAGAAGCTAGATGAGAGGTGTATATTTTATTCACCCTTATTTGACCTTATTTTGGTCATACCTCCTGTAGTTCTTGTACTAGCTCAATTTAGCTAGTACCATTGGATAGCCCTTACTTGAAGCTTTAACTTGAATACCCATTTGATGGGCTTAAGCCTCTTACTCTGGATTTCATATGAGAGCTGAAAAATAAGGTGTAAGGTTTATCTATGAAACTCTTGCTAATAGTAACAATATCAAGAGTACTATGACTGTCCTCAGTAGAAAAATATAATATAACAAAATATTATAACCACAAATTAAATATAATTATTAAAAAATAATTCTATTAAAAAAGTAAATTTAATTATTATTATATAATATAATAATAAAAAAATATAATTATTTTATTATTGTTATAGTCACTGACAGTTATAACAATAAGAAGTGTAAAGCTCTTAATGAGACAATTACAAGTGGAAAATATAAATATTTAACCACTTATAAATAATATAGCTATTATTTATAAAAATAAATTATAACACACACTGTGCAGATATAATTCTTATGGAAATATTATATATCAAAAAACTAATAATAGATAAAAAAATTATAGAATTTTAGAAAAAAACCTACTTATAATATATATTGAATAAAACAAGTCAAATGAAACAGTTATTATATTGAATACATATTATAAGTTAATAACACACCAAAAATCTATATTTTCAAAGATAAAAAAACTTTTTGTAATAAAAAATATGATTAAAGAGCTTTTAAGAGGAATTTGTGGATTTTGAAAGATATTTCAAAGACAATAATCTTATGAAATAAAATCTATTATTGGTGATTACAAAAATAATCTGAACTTGCTGATTTCAATTCTTTAATTTAAAGTTAATAAAGAATAAAATAACTTAAGAACTAACTTAATAATAAGATCATGTATTTAATACAGCTTTAAATGTTTAAATGTCTAATATGATTGGATCTCATTAAATTGATTGACAAAAACACTGATGAATAGACTATTTTTATGTCTGCGGAGCATCTCTCATTATTCATAATGGATATAGAGGGCATGCTCAGGTCAAAAATGAAAAACCAGGCTATAAGATAAAGTTCTTAATTTAAGGTAACTTTTTTTTATTTCAATTTAAAGCTACTGGTGTTATTCTGAACTCCAAGTAACTTTAATCCTCATTTAAGTTAGTTCTTTGAGGTTTTCATATAAAAAAAAGTTATTTATATTGATGTTCATCAAATGAACAACCAAAAAATAAAGTTTCAAGCAAAAATCTCTTAAAGTCAATTTTCAATTAATTTTTAAAGAAATCTCAATTTTATCCAAGTAGAATTAAAAGAGTAATTTCCCAGGATTATTACCAATAAAACCTGTTTGTAAAGGATCCTATCATTTGATGTATACACAGATAACATTGAACAGTAAGCTGTGTGAAACTTTCAAGCAAATCCATTGAGATCTGGATTTTTGATGAATTTTTGAAGTTATTGCTAATATTCCACATAAAATAACAATACACACCAAACATTAACTTTTGATAAGATTTCAATGCTTGTAACTTTAAATTTTAAAAGTTATTTAAGCTTTGTAAGCTTAATTAAGCTTTGACAGCTCTTAAAACTTCAATTGCAAGCTTGCATATTGGGATTTACCCTTTGGAAGCTTGAAATTCCTGTCCAAATTGGATAAAAACAGTTTAAAATTTAAGGTTGGATCAAAGTCTGATCTTAAAGTTTAAGTAAGGTTGAAAATCCTCCAATAAAGGTGGAAAACCTTAATTGAATACTTGAAGATCCAAAAGGTTGGGTACCCCATCTCTATTTGGTCTTTTTCCTTTGTCCCACCTTTTTGCGTGGATTTTGCCCTTTTATTTATTTAAAGCCATAATATGGCCTTAAACACTTGTAAATTGAGCCCACGCAGGATTCAAATCCTGTATGGCAAATCCTTAGCCAATTCAGTAAATATACACAACCCCTCAACTTTAACTAAAATTTTGATGAGTTTGCATAAACCTCATTCAACTTGAAATTTAAGCTTATGTAAGCTTGAATTTAACAATTTTTTCTTTTTCAAAAACCTTACACTAGTACTGTGAGATGCTTAAATCTTCCAATAACTTAGGAAATAAGTATTTTTGGGTATAACACCCTATGGGTGTACCCTAGGTTACTTTTGGTGTAGAATCCAAAAATGACATAATAATTATAGCTTTGTTTACCAAAAAAAAGTTATACTTATTTCTTGTTATTTTTTATTTGAATTTCAACAGGAAAGTCTGTTCAAGACTAAATAATCTGTCTATTAAGTTATTTCCGGCCTTATGGGTATGTCATATATAGCTCACAGGCTCACATAAGGTTTATGCTCATCAACAGCTCTGAGAAGGAATAAATTTGTTATTACTTGTCCTATGATGGTGGGACTTGTGTATCTGTAAAGTAGTGGGTTTCCTCTTCCTTTTGATACCTTTTGAGCTGATTTGGCTCAGCTCCATGTTTGGGTGGTATGTTGGCTTTACCATTGGCTTATGGCATTTGGCTGTCATGCTTGTGCTCTGGTTTTGAGTCACAGGCTGAAATACCCTCCCTCCAAAAAAGGCTCATAATTTATGAGACTGTTCATTCCTCCTAGGGGCCCTGAATATCCTCAGATGAAGGTTCCCATCTGGAATGGCATCCTCTGCCAACCATTTTTCTTTATCTACCGTCTGGTCTTTAGATCTGACCAAGTATTGCCTTTGGTCTTTACCATTCATTCTGATCTTCCTGGCCTTGATGATTTTCTTCACAGGGCTAGGGGAGTATTCCACTTCCACTATCTCTGGTGGAGTGGGATTTTTCTTCCTAGAGGGGAACTTATCCTCCTCTGTATGGAAGTATGGCTTAACCAAACTCACTGGGAATACTGTGTCTTTCCTAGAAAATTCCTCTGTGAGTTTGACCTCCACTGCATTTTCCCTATCAGCTTAATGATAGTGAAGGGCCCTACAAATGAGCCTCTCATCTTTTTAGGTCCCTTAATATTGTTGAAGTTGAGTGTGGACACTAACACCTGGTCCCATTCTTTGAAGTAAGGCTCCATGTGGCATTTGTCCCACCTCTGCTTGTTGTATTCTTTTGCCTCAGCTATGCATCTAGCAGCAGTATCACAAGCCCTCTTCCACATATCATGGATATCTTTGGCTGTTGGGTGGATAGTAAGAAGATTTTTCTTCAGGTGATCCACAGGCAATAGGGGGTTCCACCCTTTTTCTACCAGGGAGGGTGATTTCCATGTTGTAGAATTCTGACTGGTGTTGTAAGCCAGTTGGACTGCTGGTAGAAGTGTAACCCAGTAATGGGTAGATCCTTCATGGTCCTTATATTCCATGCCATATACACAGAACCTTCTAAGGATATTCTGCATGGCATGGATGATCCTCTCAGCTAGACCACCTGTCTGTGGATGGTAAGCTGTAGAAAATGCAAGCTTTGTACCTAGCATGTCATAGAGGTTGGTCCACAATGCAGATGTGAATTTTGGGTCCCTGTCACTAATGATGATCTTTGGGACTCCACATGTGGATATGATGTTATTCCAAAATAACAAGGCTGTATCCATTGTTGTGTCTTCCTTATGACATGGTAGGCACCTCACCCTTTTTCTATACCTATCCACAATGACTAGGAAGGCATCAAAATTTTCTTTTCCTCCTGGGACAAGTCCTGTGACCCAGTCCATATTGATCGTTTGCCATGGGTGTTTGGGTTTTTCTATATGCTGAAGTAACCCATAGTTCTGCCCATGCTTCATGTTTGCCTTTTGGCATCTTTCACAAGTTTTGATGTATTCACTCAACTCTTGTTCCCATTCGGGCCACCAAGCTGTTCTTGCTACCCTTTCTTTGGTCCTGTCTTCACTCATGTGTCCCATATAGGGGCAGTCATGACATTGTTTCAGGATCAGGGATACATGGTCCCTGTCTATCACTGTGAGTGCACTTGTGTGCTTTTCTCTACGATAGAGAACGCTATCTATAAGGAAAAACTTGTTGTCCTTATAGTCTCTTAACCAGGGTTCCTCTAACTGGGATTCCAGCTCTGGGCTCCTGTACTTTAGCTGGTGGAGCTGCAACAATAGGCTACACTGTTTGTGTTTGGCATACATATTCATTAATGCATTGAAAAAATTCATTATGAAATTCTGAGCAACTGATTCCTAATATGGGAGTTTCTGTCCCTTCTAGTTTGGTGTCTCCACCGTCTGGGGTACCACTTTCTGGTGCCCATTCAGAAAATCTGAAGTTTTTCTTCCCATCTATTTCTATAAAATGAATAGGAATCTTTGCTGTTACTTCAGGTTCATAAGCTGGATTGCTTTTGACATTATCTAATGGCCATCTGAATTGGTGTGGCTTTTCCCCTCCTTGTATATGATGGGCATATTGCCTCTATACTCTGGGATGGCTTTTTGCCACCTCAGCATGTGTCTATTGGTAGTATTCATGTTCAGTAAGGACTTCAAGGATGTGCAGTCTGTGTATACTTCAAAGACTGCACCCTCCAAATAATAGTTGAGTTTCTCTAAAGACCAGACTAAGCATAGGCATTCAGTCTGGGCGGCCCCATACCTGGCTTCTGAATCTTTCAGTTGCCTAGAGATGTAGCATATAACTCCCTCTCTTGGTTCACCATCTACAATTTGTCTCTGGGGAAGGGCTTCCCCTAAGCCTTGGCTAAATGCTACATCTATGTATAACTTGAATGGTAGTTCAAAGTAAGGTAAGATGAGCACAGTTGCATCTGTGAGTTCATGTTTGATCCTCTCATATGCATCCCTTCATTCCTTGGTAATTTTGTAAGCTACATCTTTTGAAAATGACTTGTATATACTACTAGTTATGTGGGCAAAATTTCTGATGTGGTTTCTGTAGTGGCTAGCAAACCCAAGGAAAGATTGAATATCTTTGATGTTTTTTGGTACTGGTTTCAGCAGTACTGCTGCTAATTTAATCTGGTCTATGGCTAGACTAATACCTGAGACTTTGTGTCCCAGTTCCAGTAATTCTTGTTGGCCAAAATTGCACTTCTTAAGTGAAATTTTCAGATTGATGGGTGTTCATTTACTTAGTACTATTTCTATGTACTGCACATTGCCTTCCCATGTATCTGAGTATATAATGATATGATAAATATATACTACCATCCAGCCTTCCAATATTTCTTCTTGAAATATTGTGTCCATCATCCTTTGGAAATGGGCTGGTGCATTTTTGATGCCAAATAGAATCCTGGTGTACTCATATATGCCCGTATGGAATATGATTCTGAGTAGTTTCATGTAGTTTGGTTAAACTACATTCTGGTGGAAGCCTTGCATACAATACATCTTGGTTATGTATTTGGATTTTGCCAGTTTGTCTAGGGAATTAGGTATCCTTCGTATAGGGTACCTATCAGCTTTTGTGTAGTTATTCAGAGCTCTGAAATTCCCCCACAACCTAGATTTGCCATCATGCCAGGTGATAAGGACAGGAGTGGGGATTTCCACTATTTCATTGTGTCCTATCTTCCTGTTGACATCCATGTGTAGGAGTTCATTGACATGTTTTTCAATTTCCTTCCTAGTTTCCATACTTGCTGGGTATGGACGTCTTCTCAGCATGGGTGGATAGGGTCTTTCCACATCCAGATATAATTCTATATCATGGCCTCTGATTTTTCATAATGGCTCCTCACCAATGGAAAATTCTGAAATATTTTTCCTTAGCATCTTCAGGAAACTGAGTTTTTGTTTACTGGTAAGGGTAGTTCTGAATTGGCCCTCCCTGAATTCATTCAGTAATTCTTCTAGAGGGTCATGGGCACATATTTGGTATATGTAAAGTGAATATTTTTTTCCTTGTTTGTACCAATAGTAATGTTCCTGTTTGCACTATTTTAAATATCAGTACCATACACCCTCTGGTAGTCTGTTCCCAGTAAAAGCCTTGGATGTGGGCATCTTCAAGCACAAAAAACTCTGGATTAAGTCTGATGTTACCTTTCCTATGGGGTATAATTATTTCTTTGATAGTTGTCCCAATTGATGTCATATTCTCTGATTCACTTTTGAAGTTCATTGCCTTGGTTGGCAAGAGCCGGTTTTCCCAATTTGGGAAGTGTTTATCCAGATAATTTCTGGCCACTATTAAGTAGTGTGCTTCACTGTCAATTATCAATGGGTGTTGAGCATTTTCAATACAAACAGTAATCTTTGTGGCTGTCCCATGTATATATGCTATTCATTAAGTTGGTGTAACTAGGAATGTTTGTGCATCTTGTGTGTGTTTACACAAGTTTTAATTTTCAGTGACCTGTGGCATGCCTGCTTCTAACTGTGTGTCCTGAGTTTCCAGTGGTGTTTCCTCTTGGTATTCCACTAGAAGCTCTTCTCTTGGGTCTTGGTCCTCATCAGATTGTTCTATGATGGCATCACCCATAGAGTGTGATTCAGAATTTTCATTGGGGGATTCCTCCTCTGGGACTTTCTCAATGGAATAGACTTTCTTCTTTACATTTGAACAGTTGTTAGCACAATGGTCTGCTGAACCGCAATTGTGACAAGAATTTTTCTTCTTAGTCACTTCTTCCACCCTTTCTCTGGGTTTGTCTTTGAGCTCCACCCTGAAAGGTTGTATTTCTTTGAAACCACTGCTTTTATATGGGGAATATTTCCTTATATGCGTTATCTTCCTTACATCTTGTAAGGTATTTGCAATGTCATCTAGAGTGCAATTTTTGTTGCATCTGAATTTTACTGAATGCTCTAGTTCTCCTGGAATTTGTGTCAGGAGTTTGTGATTCCTAATCTGAATATTTATTTGAGGATCAATGTCTTTAAGTCTTTAAATTTGTCTAAGACACCACTCATATGAATCTTTGTCCACAGAATATTTTTCATTTCCAAATGACATGGTCTTTTGCCATATAAAAGTACCATTGCTGTACTTTTGGATGATTTGACTCTTCTACCATGGCCAGTTCCTTCAGCCATGGAATTCTTTCATCTCTGTGTACCATATACTAGCATGTTCTTTGAATGCTTTATTGAGTCAAGCTTTAATCCAGTAGTCTAGTATGCTTGGTACATCAATGAAGATTTAATCAATATAATCAATGAGCTCCATATGATCATACTCTCCTGTTTCAGAGAATTTGGGCCAGTTTGAGGCCTCTGGAAGCTGCTTCAAGGCTTCCTTCTCAGAATAAGACATATTATCTCCATCTTGGTATTGAGTTGGAGATCTTGCCTTACTCACCAATAAGGAATCTGGTTTGATATCTTCTTGGTGGTACTTATTCTCTAAACCATGGCTCTCTGGTTGGGGATTAATGTTTTTGTAGAAATTGAACAAGTTGTTTATGTATTGATCCAGACAATCCCTGTCCCTTTTGCAGTGATGTTGCTCTTCAAAGACTTGATTCCATAAGAATTCTTCAGAGGCTTTTCTCAATTGAGCACAGCTCTCTTGGATGGCTTTAATTGTAGCCTCTTGTAAGATTGCATTTCTTTTCAACCTTTCATTTATCCTCTTGAGAGCATAAAATGATTCTTGGATTTGCAATGCAAATTGGGACATCTGTAACCACAGATTATCACTTTTTAAGTTACTCTCAGGTGTAACAACAATATGTTCTGTCTGAGTGGGGGTAATGTTTCTATTAGTGGGGCTAATGATTCTAGAAGTATTTACAACTATTTATAGATTCTGTGTACTTCTTTCACAAAGTCCAGCAGCTTCTGGAACATTGGGTCTGACTCACTCTTCCTTTGGTTGAAAGAGGTCTTGTTTTTGCCATTGCATCCTTGTCTTCTCCTGGAAACTACCTGGGATTGTGAAGAGTGGTGACTCTTGGTCACTGCTCTGTTAGTGCCTGAATGGTGTGAAGACACTGGAGAGCTGGTTTGGTCTACTCAATGTGAGCCTCAAGGAATCTGAGTATGCCCTGTCTGGGTCAGCTGTTCTTCTATAGCTTGGATAGTGGCTTGATTCTCACTTATCCTGGTTTCCCTCTCCTCCAGAAGTCTGAAATGTGTGGTAGGATTCCAACCTTTGGTGATTACCATAAGTTCTTTGAGGTCTATTGCTTTGAGACATATCTTCTGGCAACTTGCTCCAAGTTCTGCCCAGTGGGATGCTAGGTTGAACCTGTTGTTGTTCATGCTCCATTTAAAGAGGTCTTTGAGGAGTTGGTGGAGCTGAAGAACTTGATCCATATCCCTCCAGTCCTCTTGCTTAACGTTTCTGTTGAACTGGAAAGTGAATGGCTGTCACAGGGGCTCTTCGAAGTGAAGAGGGCCTGGCACTCAGTAAACTGGGACTCACTTATGGAGGGCTCAAAGATATGATAAGAATGGATACACTTGAGAGTGTTAAGAATGAATTACTAAAAGAATAAATATAAGAAAGCAGCAACAAAGAAATAAGAGTAAGAAAAAGAAGAGCCAACCACAAACAATTCCAAGTCCACTGTTTCAACCTGTCAGAATGGAAAGAGAAGGGTTAATAAGGATATGGCCACCCAGCTCATACTGTACAGGCAAAGAAAGAAAAAAGGCAAAGACTAACTTAAGATTAAATAAATATAATACCCCAAAAATAAGGGTAAGAATATTCAGATAATAATAAATCAACTAAATTAATTAACTGGGGAAAAGTCCCCAGGGGGGAGAAAGAGGGGCTGGTATATGTGAGAATCACCAGCCCTGATCCAGAGGAAGAATTTTCATGAGAATAATTGATGATTGAATTGAGTCTGGCCAATACAGGTCCTGTACGGCTGTACAGAACCTGTACAAGAGGTGTGGTGTATTTGAGTGATCATACAGTTCCATATTGGTGTATTGAAACTTTATTTGGTGAATCCAACCTGTACAGGTGTTGACAGGCTGTATGGATGTATCAAGCTGTATGCATGTTTCAGAATGAAGATTGCTGAAACTGAATGCTGATGCAGATACTGGATTTGCTGATTTGGGGTGTTTGAGTGGGTGTATGAATGAATACCCTTACCCCTGATGGATGGTTGTTACAGTATCCCCCTCTTGAAAACTGGTGGGCTCCTGAACACCATAATACCCTGCCACTGTTGAGTGGCATCTCAATATCCCCACATTTTTTCAAAAAAATTTCTTTTTTAATTTTCTTTCCTCTTGGCCATTATCCTGAAAATCCTTCATTACTTCTCCCCTGCCAAATTCAATTGATTCCCCCCTTTTTCCAAGCTTGAGTGAGTATTCCTTTCAGAATATGCCATTCTTTTCTTTTGATTCAATCAGCCATGCCTTGGGATGTGGCCTTGGGATATGTCCCAGAATAAAGGCCATCGAGCACTTGTGCTCAAAAATTGGTGCCCAATGAGTATATGACTTGTACTCATTGGCCTAGACTTAATCCAATGAATGAATGAAACTTTCCTCCAAGGGGTCTTGTCCCCATGATCCAAGGAATTGGCCTCAGGCAGCCCTCCAAGTGGTTTTTGGGCTGTGGCCTCCATCCTGAGTGATCTTGATGCAATTTGCTTTTTATGGCCTTTTTGGCCTTGCTGGGTGTTTTAGTGATTGGGGCATTTTTTTTTGATTTTTTTGGCCATAATAGGCCTTTTTGAGTCTTTGGGGTCCTACGGTCTGTGGGCCGTACGCCGCGGTCCGCGGTCCGTGGGGGCTATTGGAGGCCCCCAGGACCAAAATGGAGCCCCTGGGCCCAAATTTGCTGGGGACCCAGGGTGACCAAGGGGCCCAGAAATGGCCCATTCCCAAATTTCACCATATATGGCCTGGACCCATTGAAGGGGTCCAGGACCATCAAGATCTTGGCCTCCCCCAAAGTTGCAGGGGAGGCCCTGGGTGATGAGTTCAGCCCCAAAGGGGTGTGAACCTTCACCTTAGAGGCTTTGAGGTGGGGCATAATTGAGTTATGGCCCCATTTCCTTGAGTCAAATTTCTTTTTCTTGATGTGGAGTGGATTGATTCTGACGTCTTGAATCTTCTGCTTGCACATTCTTCAGTTATGAGTTCCAAACTGACTGAACTCACTGAATCTTCCCCTTCTGCACCGCCACCGTCTGTTCTTCATGGTTCTGGCGTCTTCAGTCGATTGTTTTCTCCCTCCATGGCGTCTTCTGGCCATTTTGACCCCTCCCAAACATATGATGGGTTCAGAGCAGTTGAAGTTCTTGATCCTGCCTGTACTGAGTGTTTGGCCAGGGGTAAGGATTGCTTTCAACATTACAATCCTCGATCGTCAAAATGCCATTTCTGCTTTATTGGGAAGAAGCCATGCCGCCGTACCAGATCAACTTTTTCCCAGGTCAGAAGGCACTTATGGAGTAGGAAGGATGGGCGTTATGGGCAGGAATTCCCCATTCTTGGGGAACCTACCCCTGATGCCACTTCTGGATTTTCTCAATGTGAGTGATTTGCATTTCTTGGTTGAATTGATGCTGATATTTTGATGTAGTGACTGGTTCCAGGCAGAGGGATGTGGCCAGATGGACTAATGTTGGAGGGCCCATTCCAATTGGTGGTAGGCCCATACACTACAGCTCAGAAATCCCAATTTCAAGGACCAATGCTGATGGAGTGGTGAAAGTAGTGAAAAAACTAAGAAGAATTGTTGATTCCCCAACAGATCCAGATGCTGAAGGAAGTGATGAGTTGGATGGTGAAGAAGTTCAAGTTATTCCTCATTCAAGTGGCCATCCATCCAGCAATTCCTCTTCTCAACCTCTTGCCAACAACAGATTCCAAAGCCAAGTGATTCCCGGCACTCCAAGAACCTTCCAACCAATGCTTGCTTCCATTCCTACAACCCTTCCTCCTCCTTCACCAACTACTTCCCATACCACCAGGCCTGCCTTGAATCCAGCAGTAAGACCATCTCCAGTTCAACAGCCCAGAAACTCACCCATAAACACCTCCCGTCAACTCCAACCTGTGGCCAGCTCCAGCAGAAGAAGAGATGGATTGTCCCCTTTGCCGTTTCCTGCCGCTCAAGTATTTCAAAGAAGAGAACGTTGGCCTATCCGGGTTACCAGAGAAGATCCCAACGCGGCTAGTGAAAATCAAGATGCTGTGGCCAGATTGTTCAGGAGGGTTGATAGAAATAGCAGAGAGGTGATTATGTATGCCAATGACAGGACTATTCCAGGTACTGCTGTTGAAGAAATGGCTGCAAAATTTGCCTGGTATGAAGATGAGTTGATAAATGATTTCCAGAGAACTTTTGATGATTTGGGTAGAGATAACTAGACTCCTTTTCCTTGTTTGTGTTTGGTTTTCCTTCTATCCCCACTCTTATAAATACTAAAAAATGAAAAAAAAAATGGAACCTCCCAATACATGATTTGGGGAGGGGATGCTGCTGCTTTAAAGAAAAAAAAGAAAGAAAATTATACAAGTAAAGAAAGAAAGAAAAATAAAAGAATAAGAGAAAATGAGAGTAAAGAAAGAAATAAAGAAAAATCCTGATGGTTGGTCCTTCTTGTGGTGAGTTGCTTGATTTTGGCCAATAAGTGTCTGAAAAAATGAAAACCAAGCATTTTGATGCTCACCGAGTGGCCAAGGTAATGTTTTACAAGAAGTAGAACCCTCAGGGATGCATACCAGGAGATGGAACTTACTTTCATAACTTCAACTCCCCACCAAGCACCATAAAACTGAAAAGAATTGCCATAAATGGCTTCTGAGATGAATTGCCATAAATGACTTCTGAAATGAATTGCCGTAAATGACTTGAAGTAATGAATGTCTTGAATTATGATGATTGGCATAGAATGAAATGATAATAAAGAAAGCAATGAAAAATAAAGAAAGAAAACATTGGGCCATATCTTGATAAGGTCCAAATGGAGGGTATTGATGTTGTATGCTTCCTGAACCTGTCCAAAGAAATGACAAGTGCTCACAAAGTGGCCAAGGTGATGGTTACAACAACATATGGGTAGAATACCCCCTTAAAGGTGCATGCCAGGAGAGGAACTTACTTTCATAACTTCTTCTCCCCACCAAGCACCATAAATCAAACTCTTGAGGTATTTGGACCAGGCTTGTCTGGATACAATGAATGGAAATCCTTGACAAGGTCTGGTGAGTTGGTAAGGTTGGAAGATGGTTCCCAAGTGGTTCTTTCTGGGTCTTCACTGAATCCTTTCCACTCTACAAGATACCATAATTTACCTCTTTTGAGTTTTGAGTCCAGAACCTGAGCCACTTCTCATTCTTCTTGCTCTTCCACTAAGACTGGTGGTGGCGGCAATTGATGACGATTTGGGATAGTTGAATGCTTGACTGGTTCTAATAAGAACGCATGGAATACAGGGTGAACTGTCTTCCATTGCTGAGGCAACTTGAGGTGATATGCATGGCTGCCAATCTTCTTCAGAACTTCAAAGGGTCCCAACCATCTTTCTGATAACTTCTTGGTGGGTCTTGTTGTCTTGATGTTCTTGGAAGCTAGCCATACTTTGTCCCCAGGTTGGAAATCAGGTGGAATTGCCCTATTTCTATCTGCATACTTCTTGAATCTCCTTATTGCTGACTCTAATTCTTCTTTGACAACTTGCTGTACTGATTGGAGTTTTGTTGATAACTTTCCAGCAGGTGAGTCTTGAGAGATATGGATTGAGTCAAAGCTGGGATTTCTTCCATAAATGGTGAAAAAGGGTGATTGCTTGGTTGATGAATGTTCTGCATTATTATACGCAAATTCAGCCAGAGGGAGCCAGGTGTGCCAGTCATCTTGATGATAGCTGACATACATCCGAAGGTACTGTTCTAGTATCTGATTTACCCTCTCTGTCTGTCCATCTGTTTCAGGGTGAAATGCAGTTGAAAGATCTCTTGATATCTTGAGCTGCTGACATAACTGGGTCCAGAATGATGAAACAAATAAGGAACCTCTATCACTAACAATACTTACTGGAAGACCATGTTTGGAAAATACATGACTAATGAATATTTGAGCTAAGTCCAGTGCAGTGATTGATCCATAAGTTGGAATGAATATTGCCATTTTTGAGAATCTGTCTACAATTACTAAGATTGAGTCAAAGTTGTTTGACAGAGGCAATTGAGTGATGAAGTCCATTGATAAAGAATTCCAAGGACCAGATGGAATTTGAAGAGGCTTGAGTAATCCAAACTTCTTATGGTGGATGTTCTTGTTTCTTGAACATTGCTGACATGAGGACACATAGTCCTTGATGATTTGATTCATGCCAGCCCAAAAAAAATCCCTCTTGATGAGCTTGAGGGTCTTCTCCTGGCCAGGATGGCCAGCCAATGGTGAATCATGACGCCTTTGAAGAATGTCCAATTGAACTTCATGATTGCTTGGAATATCTACTCTATCTTTGAACAATAATAATCTTGCTTGAGGTTCAAGAGAATAGTCTGGGACTGATTCTCCTCTTGCTAATTTCTTGAGGATCTCCTTATAGTCTTTGTCTTGCCATACTTGTCTTTGAATCTGATCAACTAAATCTGAAAACATTTCAGCTTTTATGGAAAAGAATCTTGACTCTTGAATTTCATTTTGCTTGAGAACTTGATGAAAGTTTTGAGGATTCTTGCTGATGAAATCCACCCCCCTCTCTGGGTACACGTCGTCCCGACGTGACAAGGCATCTGGTAAAGTGGCCAGCCTGCCTGGGCGGTAAGTGATAACAAAGTGAAATTCAGACAAAAATTCAGCCCAACGGGCTTGACGACAAGTAAGGACTTTAGAGGACATAAAATATTGGAGAGAACAATGGTCTGTCAAGACCTCAAAGGAATCAGAAAGAGAAAGGAGAAAGGCTCTCCAGCGCTTGAGAGCCCAAACTATGCCAAGGAGTTCCTTGTCATGAATTTCATAGTTGAGCTCAGCTGGTAAGAGCTTGCGACTATCAAATGCAATGGGATGCTTTCCCGAGTCATTCACCTGACTCAGTA